>CM058154.1:12408382-13608382 GCA_030254885.1 Vitis rotundifolia | reverse complement strand
GTTTAGAAGGTTAGGGGTTTAAAAGCTTGGTAGAGTCCAAGAGAGTAGAAAGCCATGGTTGTAGAGAAATTAACTACCATTTTAGAAATTTTCAAGGAAAGAAACTAAGTTTAGGAATTTAGAAACTCTACTACCATGCCTAGTTTAAGTTTCATGACTAGTAATATGTGTTTACTTGTTCCAAAATAATTATAACCTGTTCATCTTCTATATTCTCCAGCAAGTGTTTAATGTTAATAAAAAATTGAAATTCTAATATATTTCCGCTAGTCACAAGTGGGATTTCAAGGATGTAATACAAACTTAAACACCTTCATGGTAAAATGGGTACTCTTATTATTGAACACCTTGGAACTAGTTAAAGGTCCTAACTCTGTAATTTGAGAAGATTAATTGAAGTTAATATATTGCCACTATGATCATGCCTATTTCAATAGAAATGAAAGAAAAATATGAACAATGTATCTTAATAGAATTTGTTACTGTTTTAAAATATCGTAGAAGAAATAATGAGAAAATCTTATTCACTAAATTCCCTCATGATATTGTTGTGTTTCACCCCTCTCTCTATTTTTTTTCTCCTTGTTTTTTTTTTTTTTTTTCTTGTTTCAAATTTTTTCCTTCATTCCTTCCTATTAACAACTCATAATTAAGAAACTCATATAACAACATTTTATAGAATAAGTATATTAAAGAAGGAATTAAATTTTGTAGCCATGCCTCTATCTAATAATTTTAAAACTTATATAAAATATTTTAAAAACTGAAAGTTTTCAGATATTTGGTTTGAGAAAGTTTTAAATAATTAGAAAGAAAATAAAATAAGGAAGAAATGAAAAGATGTTAGACTCATTTTACACTAGAACTGAGAATTTTCAAGTTCTCAATATATTTTCTCCTATATTTTCTAAAACAAAATTTCACTTAGAATTTGAAATATTTTTAATAAGATAAATCATTTTCATATTTATATAATTTTATATTCTAATTTTAATTGATTCACTTATTGAAAAGTCAACAATGGAAATTGCACCTTAAGATAATCATTTGGCACACAAATTGTTGTAAATATAAAGCTTGGCTTATTTGTTGCCAAGTGGTCATGCAATAAATGGGATTTACTTTAGTTGTTTTGGATAATTAATGGACATAATGATAAGCTTTGTTTATATGAGACTAGCTAGTATCAAATCTTTATATATAGTGAAGTAGCTATGACAGGCAACCCAACCCAACCCTCTTTTCACTTTTTTCTGTAGCCTTTGTTGATAAGTTAAATAAAGAACTAAACGTAAAAGAAAATTATGGCCAAGAAGAAAATTTTTAATTCTTATAAATAGAACCCTAACTTATTATTCTTTGCTTACTTTTATATTAATGGGAGTTTCCTAAGTTTGGCATAGGAAAAGTTGTTTTAGAATAAATGATTCAATCAATTTAGTTTATTAGATTGTACACCTACTATAATGTTTATGAGATCTAGACATTGGGTTTCTAGTTTTCTTTAGAATGCCTAGTTGTGTTTTTCTAAACAAGAAGATAACTAGACAGATTTGTAAACTATTATATCTACTTAAACTCAATGCTATCAGCCTATCACTTCGATGACTACTACAAACCACTAGCATGGCAATGGTTATTATTAGCACTAGTGGGAAATTTGGACATCCAGTTTGTAAAGGCTTTATTTTTCATTCAATGGCATGGGGTGTTGTATTATGAATTTCAAATTCAAGAAATAAATCATTGGGGCCAAAGGTTTATATTTGCCTTTCCTTAGGTTGATGTTCTATGAAAGTATGTCAAATCAACATGAGACTGTCCATGAGAACATACACATTCTACATTAAGAAAATGAAAATGCTACACACAAATAAGTAATCCTTCTATTCAAACACACCATTACGAAAAATAAGTGAAAATTGCCCTTTAAAAATTCCAAGAGAAAATGGATATTAAAGACAAGATGGCTATCCAATCTCATGTAGACATTTTTTTTCTTCATTATGCAAAGTAGTGTAATGATATTGACTTAACAAAATTACTTGACTAGTTATAGGAGAATCAAAGATTGCATGATTTAGAAAATCAGAAGTTTAGAATAGAGGAGGTAATGACTTCAGAAAATTCACACAGTAATAAATTTTTCCCCCTAACAAAGATGATTCAATGTTTAAGACATAGTCTGCATGGCCTTTCATTAAATCAAGCTTCTGCTTTAGAAAACACCCTAGAATAATTAAATCAAATAAAATAAATTGTGCACTTACCCAAAAAGAGATCATTTGTTTTCTATTGGACTTGTTCAAGCTTCTCCTTAGTCATTCGATAAAATTTAGAGAAAAGCATGATGATGATTTGAATTACATTTTGTTATCACAATCATTTTCATTGATGCCTTAAATTTAAGAACTTTGCCATTGTTGCATTCTTATTATTCTCTAAATCCTCTCTCCTTCTCAACAACCTAAAAACCAGTATGGCCATGAGCAAAAGCCAAGTTAAAAGACAATCCTAGTTGAAGTAATAAAAGCAAAAAGGAAAAGTCTTCTCCTACTTTTACAGTTACATAATTTCCGGAACAAATTCTTGTTTTAAATACTAATGTCTTGATCAATCACTAAATTACATAGAAATTAAGAATGATTTTATCAATCAAACCAATTCTTTAATGACTCAAAAAGATCCAAAAAACATCTAAATTAGGTTGCTTTAAGTTAAAAAAATTCTACATTTTTCTGTTTTTTCAATCATCAAATCATAAATTTAAAAAACCTCAATATGTTTGATAAATTATTCAATAAAATCTTAGTGATCTCAACTAAATACCAAGTAAAGAAACCGAGTAAAATCTCATAACCAAGTGAGTAAGCAAGCTTCACTTCCAATTATATCACAGCCCAAGATCCTCACAAGTCACAACCTACTATTAGGTGGGTGAGGTGTTTTCTAGAGCATAAAAGAACAAGAAAACATTGTAATTCTTATAACTAGAACAAATCAACCTATCCAAGGAAACGTATAAATAAAAATTTACATAAAACATGACCACATCATGTTAGCTCTTAGAGGACCTATAAAGAAAAATATATAGAGACTTCCATTAAGTTATCTTGTACTTTTGTCATAACAACCTAGCTTGTATTGGAGTTAAATGTTACATCTCATATATTCAAAAATAATACTAAGTTAAAAATTACCTCTTCCTTGGTAGGACTACAACTAGTAAAATGTGCAAGTTTCACAAGCTCTGTCATAATACAAACTACCATTAATTCAAGTATTTCCTTTATAGGACCCTAAATTCACTTCTGATGGTTGATAAGTAACACTACCAACTCCTTAGATTCCTTAAATCCACTTTTATGATGATACACCAACCTTGATGAAAAAGAAAAAGGTCTCATAAAACCTTGTTTCCTAGATTTTGATCCACGTACTCATAGAAAATACTAACAAATCCAAAATCAAAACATTTAGAAAAACCCTTTATCGTGTACGGAACACTTAAACAGACCTACTATCATGTATTCATATGAAATAAAATTTTCTTTCAACTATTAGCAAAAACACAAAATTTATGCCCAATTATGAACATAAGAAATAAATTCCCCTGCATTTAAGAAGAAAACACTCACTTTGAGAAAATTTGAGAGAGTCAGAAGCCTTATGAACTTAATCTCCAGTTCCCTCATGGTGGGAACCTATTTGGACTGAATAACCAACACCAAAATGCAAATTATTACCACTGCCTTATCCAAATTAGGTAATTCTACCAACTATCGAACTCATAGATGGAGTTATAATTCACAATCTTTTGCCTTAAAGGGTTGGAAATTATCGACATCGGAGTGGCGACTAATGGTAGCCTAAGCTTGGGCAAGCCAGTCGTTAGTGACAATGTCATGATGAGCCATTCTAGTCTGGCAGTAGGTTGAAATCTTAGGGTTAGGGCTTTGGAGAGTGTCACCCATGGAGGCATTGGGGTTTGAGTGTGGGTATCGGGCAATGAATGTGGGGTTTGTGAGGTCTGATTGTGGGAGTATTGGTCTTTTTTTAATAAGAAAATAAAGGGCAATTATATAATAAATTGAAGATGACACTTTTAAAGAGTGCCAAAATTAAGTTGTTTGATAATGACGCTTGAAAAAATGCCATTGTTTAAAATTCAGGATATGATAACGCTTTTATAAGCATCATTGTTAAAAGTGTTGTTTTTTCTCTTTGTAAAGCACTAAGAATGTGCAAGCGCTAATAATCATCAATTTTAAGGATTAATAATGATGTTTTTTTATATGTGCCAAGAAATAAAATGTTATTAATTTATGCCCAAGCAAGCAATAGTGCTCAAGAGTTGAGACCGCTTAAGCGCTTAGCACTGCTCAAGTGCTTAAGGCACTTAAGTAGTGGTTAAGTGCACTCGAGTGCTCATGTATTTTCTACCAAGATTTAATAGATATTTTTTAGAATTTCATGCAAATCTCATTGGGAATCCTATTGATACTGAACCTTTTCGTATTATTTACCTATAAATAGCTCTCTATAATCTTTCAAGGGTTAGAGATCTTAATTTCTTTCGAGAGGGTTTCATTGAGGAAAAAACCTAATGAGCCATGCCATTCTTAATATCTCATTCTAAGGATTCAAGCTTTGAATCTTGGGTTGAAGACCTTTATCCTTTCAACGAGGCTAAAGTGTGTTCATTGGAGTAATTAGATATTGTATCATTACTATGGATCAAGATGTAAATATTAGAGAGTAAGTCTTTAGGGTAAAATGACTAGGTAAATTTATATAACTTGATCTCATGTAGTGAATTTAAATTATTGGTCTTAAACCTTGTGGTTTTTTATCTCTACAGTTAGTATAGGGGTGTTCCACGTAAAAATCCTTGTGCCTCATTGCATATCTTTATTATCTTGTTTGCATTGCCTATAATTAAAAGATTTGATAATTCCTAACTCCACGTAAGGAAAAGTTAATTATAATATATAAATATTTATTTAAAATTTTTAAATACACCAATTCACCCATTTCACCTCTCTAGGCGTTACCATATTGGACTTCGGTTTTTTCAATCGGCTTAAGTGAGTCCAACCTATCTTGGTGTTGGGATCTAGTCCATTAGGTTCTAATTGATTAATTAGTTCTATTAAGCTTTAATTAATTAATTAATTAATTAATTAGCCTAATCTAGGCAAACAATTCATAAGCTCATGTGAAATATTATATTTTTGCAAAAATTCTCTTATGCACGTATATAAATAAAAACCCAATCCCTCAAAATAACATGCCACCAATGAGTGTGTGAGTTTGAGTGAGAATCACTAGGACCTACAAGATAATACTAAATTCAATACTGAAGTTGACTTAACATTCCACTATAGAAAATTAACTACACTCTAGTATCTTATGACATTAAATCAATAAGTAAATTGATTAAATCAAAATTAATCAATTTCTCAATTTTATGACTTACTAACCATTGCCTGCAAGCTCCCCATGAATTGGTGTCTGTAATACAATAAGGTAGAGGCTATTAACCCTCTCAAGGTTATACCATCCTTGAGGATCACTTAGAGTATAAGTCAAATTCCATTAAGGAATTACTACGGTGCCACAAATTTCATGGTCATAAAAGTTCTTAGGATCATCAAATGAGACACACTATCTCAATCCATGAGATATTATGATATCTATTTGGAGAATACTTGTTGATACTTGCTTTAATTAATAATGACCACCTCAAGGTCTCACTTACAGGTTAAAGTAACCAAAAACCTCAACACTAGCTCAATATTCTCTCAAGGTTGAGAGCTAATGTAGCATGGTAGCTTGGTGAAATCATGACTACCTAATAACCATTGTCATTATTCACCTAGGTCATGTCCAATGTGTAACCATACACACTAGTACACTTATCATCGGAAAATCATCCCAATGACCAAGAAAATTAATTCCTCTAATTAGTACCTCAAATGGATTGCCTAAGTCTATGAACTAGTTATGAACAACTCATCAGCTTGTAAGTTTTGTGCAACTCTTAATCTACCTAAATCATATACAGTGCAAGTGATGTAAACTTGAATACTTAAACAAACTGTAATACAAAAGTAAGATAGCAAAGTGAAACTAAAATCATAGTCTAAATATGAATGGAATCTTACATTGTCAAAACTTGTCATGCTTATAAGGGCTTTATCTTAACAATTTCCCATTATTCCTTAGAGCATGTTGGAAATCCATCTGAGACCTATACCATCCCTATAACCATCGAAGACTCTACTAGATAAGGTCTTGGTGAAGTGATTTTCCATGTTCTCCATAGAAGATATCTTGTCTACAACATCACCTCTCTATACTATCATTTGCATAAAGTGTTACTTTCACTCTATATGTTTACCCTTCTAATAGTTCTTTGGATCTTTAGATTGTGCTACAACCCCACTATCATTATAAAATAGGATCATGACTAGTACACCCAAGGGATCTACCCTAAGTACCATAAGGAACTTTCTAAGCCAAATGACTTCCTTTATAGCTTTAGAAGTTGTAACATACTCAACTTCCATAGTGGATTCAATAATATAAGATTGCTTCATACTTATCAAATTAACAATTGTGCCACATGGAATCAACTCAAACTTAAAGGCAGACCTAGGAGAGTCCTTTTTTTTTTTTTTTTGAATCCTAGATCTCTCCATTTCTATACCCTAGATTGTATAAGTGCATGCAAACTACCCTAGGTCTTTAGATCTTATGCAATGGAAGCAAAAAAATCAAAATTTTAACAATCTAGAACCCAAAGAAAAGGCTTTAGAAAACTTTACCTTTGATTTGATGTTCTCAAATTAATTTTGTTCAATGAAGATGAAGCCTAAAAAATCCAAAGCTCTCAAACCAATGCAATAAGTGTAGGAAATAAGATTCTTTTCTCCTACTTGGGGAACTGATTTTTAATGAAACAAGTCTCTAAAATTAATTCAAGAAGTGTAGATTAAATAAAAAATATCAATTAAAATCAAAGAAGATGGGAATTAACTTAGCTCTACAAATTTAGTTCAAGTGTCTAGAATAGGGTTAGAACAAGGCTTGTGTAAAAAAACCAACTTAGTTATCCCATTTGAAAATTTATTTTTGGTAAAAAAAAAATCAATTGAAAAGTTTAAGAAGTTAGAAACACCATATAAATATCAAAATAATTTTAGAAAAAACTTAAGCCATTTTATTTTATTTTTTTTATTTTGAAAGTTAGTGAGTTAAACAAATAGTGACAATAGGCTTTTGTTCGAAAAAAAAATACGATTTGAATGTTGGACTTCACTAAGGTCTAAATTAATATATATGAATTTAATCCATGTTTTCAAACCTTTCATAATCATAATGAAGCTTATGAGAATGAAGAATTACTCCATTATTTGAAACCATAAATTTTTATTTGTGGGAACTCAAAAATTAAAAACTTTTTTTTTTTTTTTTTTTTTTTGTGATCAAGAAACATAAGATGAACTTAG
This sequence comes from Vitis rotundifolia, assembly GCA_030254885.1. Lineage (NCBI taxonomy): Eukaryota > Viridiplantae > Streptophyta > Magnoliopsida > Vitales > Vitaceae > Vitis > Vitis rotundifolia. Next base: position 13,600,868 of record CM058154.1, on the reverse strand, counting down.
AAGACAAAATGATTGAATCTTAATGAAAAAAAGAAAGAAAGAAAACCATATGGTAATAAAAATAAATAAAAAAGGGCTTAAAAGTAGAGAAAGAAAACTAAGAAAATCCATAAATCCCTAACATCAATAAGCAATCATTTTTAACAAGCACCAATCAATGAAAATCAACAATCCATGTGGCCTATGTATCCACACCAACAAAAGATAAACCTAAATCTAAACAAGATAGAAGGAAAGGAGGAAGGTAAAGAGATGATCATAACAAGAAATGCAAAATAATAATAATAATAATAATAATAATAAAATACACCTCTCCTAGCCTCTTAAGATTTCACTTTTGTCTCTCAAGATTTTATTATTTTTCTCAAGATCTCATCTTTCTCTTCCAACTCCACTTTTCAATGGCATGTGAGCCCTCTTCTACATGTAGCCACCACCACCTTCTCTTTTTAATCTCCAAAACCTATACACTAAGGGAACCCTCTAATTAGGCTAATCCTATACAAGAATTTTATCACCGATTTTTCTCCTTTATAATGATTAATGAGGAGAAGTTTTCAATGGATTAACTGTAGCGATTTCTCTTAACTTTCCATAGATTTAAGTATTACCTTGTTTTGAAACTTGTAGCAAACATTATCTTAAAAATAATGAAGCTTGTTTAGCATATGATAGGAAAGGTCACCCGAACATTGTCATAAGATTTACTCCTTGATAAAGATTGATTCACAAAAAGTTCTTAATAGATGAATTGTAACCTTTTTCTATAAGTTTTCCATATCTTAATAGATGAATCACTTTATTTTGATATCTATAATGAAAGTTATTCCCAAAATACCATAGCCTATTTAGTATATGATGGGAAAGTTGTCCTACTCTCCCTCAATCTCTCCAATCCATGGACTCCTTAAAGTGGTAGTTAGGTTCTCCTCTCTGATGCTCATGGCATGATCTTGTAATTCCTCTTTCTTTGTGCATGAGTCTCACTAAAATAAAAAAATAAAAATCCCAATTCCTTTGGCCAATAGCAACCTGTGTGTGATCTCTTAAAGTCCTCGTCATATAAAAAATCTCGTCTCAATGGTAGCCCATATCCTTCTATGGAAAGTCCTTTCCCATATAAAACTCTCTATGGCAACCCTCTCTTTGGTGAATTCAATCTTCAATGGTAAGTGGCAGCCCACATCCTTCTATCTAAGAAAATCATTGTTAAAGTGTCCTCTTTGATCTCCTAAAAATCCTCTTACCTTCCTAAAACCATGTATCTCTCCACCAAAATTACATTTCAATCTGTGTCTTCCTATAACAATATATGGAAGCTATAAGTCCCAAAGAAACCACCAAAACTATCTCTAAGAGTCATCTCAATAGAAAAAATCTCAATGGTAGCCCACTTTCCAAAGACTCTTATTTCTTTATCCAAAAATGTCCTCAATCTCAAAAAAAATCTCTAGTAGCCGTGTGAATCTCTCCTTTCCCATTTCTCAAGTCTTGTCTTCAATGAGAACCTTCCAAATTTGCAAATAATAATAATAATAAAATAAAACTCCAAAATATCAATGTCTTAATTTATGTATTCCTATCACAAACATAAATAAATAAATAAACAAATAATCCTTCCTAACTATAAATCTCTAAAATATCAATGTCTTAATGTTTTCTTTATCTTCCGAAATAAGCCCCCATGTGCATGTCATCTAAGATGATATGAAATGTTGTCCTAAAATGCACCTAAAATACATCTACATAAACTCTCCTAAAATGTACCTAAATGGAATGAACTAAAGTGCAACTAAGATGAACTATCCTAAAGTGCAACCAAACTAAGGTACAACTAAGAAAATTCCTAATATGCAACTAAGTGAACTAAATTAAGTAAACTAAGTTGAAGTGCAACTTAGTAAGTTGAAATGAATTAAGGTGTCATTAAGTGAACTAACCTAAAATGTGACTAAGTGAGCTAAACTTAAGGTGCCACTAGGTGAACTAAGGTAAAATGCAACAAAGTGAGTTGAACATGAGCTGAAATGTAATTAAGTGAGTTAAACGTGAGTTGAACGTGAGTTGAACCAAAGATGTCACTAAGTGAACTAAGTTAAAATGCAACTAAGTGAGCTGAACATGAGCTAAAGTAAGATGCATCTACATGATCTAACCCTAGAAATACATCTAAATGAATTAACCTAGAAATGCTGCTAAGTGTACTAAAATAAGGTGCGACTAAGGTCACAATTGGGATCTATAAAAAATCCTTTAACAAAGAATCTCTAATGGTGGCTCAAAAATAGTACCAAATAAGCAACAATAGACCACCATTGGGCAACTATAAGGTGATGAGAAATGGAGAAGTAGAAAGTAACATGTGCTACTAGGACAAAATGGAAGGTCTACAATAAGAGTGAACCAAGATTCAATCCAACCCTCATGAATCATGTCGTCATGGTATATGAGCTCAGAGTAGAGACCATTGAGACCTGTAGGAGTACTGGCTCCATTAGAATCTAATTTGGAAGTTGGGTTCAACATTCCATTAAAGAGAATCAATTGCACTCCAATACCTTATATCAATTCCATCCCGGTCCACAGGCTCTCGATCTTTATTTACAGAGTGCTTTGGACTCTCCCTTTGCCTTTTTTGAATGCCTAGTATGGAAAAACAAAGATCATATCTTGATGCGTGTACCGTACTGCTATCCAAACAAAGATGAATTACCTACCGACCATTTTCTCTATCTTGGGCTATATTACGACGTTATCGATAGAGGAACTTGATATGCGAGATGTGATGCCATTAGTTGCAAAATGAAGGGCCTGCTGATAGAGCAAGGCCGGGGAGAACCATTCAAGCATAGAGATGGAAATGGCTCTTCTGCGATAGAGGATGAAGGAGAATCCGTAGGCAATTGGTCGTTACTATAAGATGATAAAGATACAGACTGCTCTTTATTATTAGAAGAGCGAGGCTGGTTTCCAGCTGTTCAATAGAGGGCTGCGACCTTGATTCCCTTGGGATTCTGACTCCCCTGATGCACGGAAGGCGCAGGAAAAACCACTAGTGAAGAAAATCCAGAAGATGCTGATCCAATAGGCGTGCCTACTAAAATAAGGGGGAGTAGAAGAACTCGTGCTCATGGAAGGTAACATGTCGGGCTGGCGAGAACGAGAAGAAGGATCAAAACATCGAAAGCCTTTCTGAGCCAAGGCATGCCCCTTTAAAAAACATTTGTTTGCACAAGGTGAAGCTTTGGAATACAGATCGTCGAGCCATCGACAACTCCCAGGGTTCACTAAAATAGGGGTACTCTGCGAAAGACTATTGAGTGACCCATCGAGCTGGTCCGACACCAAGTGGGCCGCACCTCTGAGAACTCAATATGAAAGAGAAAAGTGTTCCTTTAACCCCGAAAGTCATCCTGTAGATAGGTTTCTCATCGGTCGTAGAAAGTCTTTCAAGAAAAAGGCTTCCTGAGACGCCTAAAGTCAACCATCTGATGGTCTAAGAAGTGTCGGTTCCATAAAATCTTTATACTCCAGGACGCACGACATATTTCCCAGCTCTAGGTTGTTCTAAACCACGAGCTGCTACCAAGTATTCTGTACCAGATGCATTCTTCTTTTATTATTCTTTTTCTCCCGTTTTTATCTTCTAATTTCCATTTTATTACTAAAATTTGAATTAGTATTCAAATTTGAATTAAAATTTAATACAGAAAGAGTTTTAATTCTGAAAAATTTGTCAGATCTAAGAGGGATTCTTAGTAAAAATGGGGATTCTCGAAACGAAGCTCAGGTTTGTAACTTACTATCCACTACATGCAAACTCCCCAAGAACTTGTATCTACAATCAACCAAGGTAGTGCTATCACGTATCAAGATTACCTCTCCAATCCTTGAGTTATAAATCCCACTTATTAGGTGATCAATTGACATACTCTACCTCTAAGGAGCATATGTCAAATTTCCATTAAAAGAAATGCTATGACCATAGTCTTCTAGATCACATGTCCTTTAGATCACCTTAGGAGACACATTGTCTTAATCATGGTGCCTCTATTAAGAATACCTATTACCACTAGTGTTTATTAATAGTGACCCAATCCATAGGGATATATGACCACTTTAGGGTCTCACCCATAGATCAAAGCCTCCTATTGACTTTGGCACAAACTCAATACCCTCTCAAGGTTGAGAGTCCATGTAGTATAGTAGCTTGGTGAATCATGACAATTGATAACCTTATGTCATGATTCACTGTAGGTCCAATCCAATACGCATCACATGTACTAGTGTACTCACAATTGGAAAACATCCTAACTGCTAAGATAAGTTATCCCTCCAATTAGGAGGTAGTGCACTATAGTCTTAGATGGATTGCCGAAATCCATGAACCAACTATGAACAACTTATCTTGCATAGAACCCATGAATTGGATCTTTTGTGCAAGTCCTAATGCACCCAAGTCATCTAAGTGCAAGTGATTTGGGGTGTGTATGCTTTGATAATCAATTAGCGCAAATGAGACAATAAAGGAAAACCAAGAAACATAAATAAATAAATTTATAAATGTTTCCCTATCTATTGCATCATGTCATGCTTTGTACGGCTCAATCCTAACACTTTTGTAGCACACTAATCATAAGAAATGAGAACACCATGTTCAAGGGTAAAAAAGCCTTCTTAGAGTGTTGGATCATATACTTGAAGAAAATCTTGTCAATGTAGGTGGCTTCAAATAACATGATCTTTCTATTCTTACAATCATTTTGACCTATGGGTAGTTCTTTTGGCTATATCATCTAAGATCCTGTTATGTGATAATAGTAGGATGGTGACATGGTCTAAAGAACTGATGTACCACTAGAAGAGGAAACACATAAAAAGGAAGTATTACCTTATTGTGAGATAGTAAAGAGAGGTGATCAAACTATGAAGTAGAATTTTTTTCTATAGTGCATAGTTTGTTTTTAACGCTAATAGGAGTTTTTTGGGATTGAGCCCCTAAAAGCAAGACATAATGTAACAATGTTAGACTTATCTATCTCTTTGCTATTTTTTTGGTATATTGACATTGATCTAAGCATTCAGTCCATGTTTCTTACATTGTACATGACTTGGGTGCATTAAGAGTTGCACAAAAGATACAAGTTATGTGTTCCTTATAAGTAGCTAAGTTGTCTACAATTGGTTCATGGATTTGGGCAAATCAGTAAACTGTAGTACACTACCTCCTAGATGGAGGGATGGCTTAGCTATCGGGATGGGTTTCCTATGGTGAGTGCACTAGTGTATTGATGCACATTGAATAGGACATTCAGTGAATAATGACGAAAGACTATCAATTATCATGATTCATTGAGCTACTATATTGCATGGACTTTCAACCTTGAGAGGATATTGATTTTGTGCCAAAAATCAACAAGAGGCTTTGATTTATGGGTGAAACCCTAAAGGGGTCATATATCCCCATAAATTGAGTGACTGTTGATGGAAGCTGGTGGCAACAGATATTCTCAATAGAGGCACCATAATATTTCATGGGATTGAGACATTTTGTCCCATTGGGTGATCCAAATAACATGTTTTCATGAAATCTATGGCTATAATAAATCCTTTTAAGGAACTCGATATATGCTCCTTGGAGCTAGAGTATGTCATTTGAACACATAATAAGTGAGATCTATAACTCAAGGATTTGAGAGGTAATCTTGATAGGTAATAACACTACATTGTTAAATTATAGACACCATTTCATGGAGAGTCTACATCCAGTGAATAGTAGGTCACGGACCCGAGCACTTAGTGTCTCATTTTAATATACATAGGGTACTAAAGTGCATTTAACTCGTTGTAGTGGGATGTTGAGTCAATTTCAAAATTTGATTATGAGGAAACTAGTACTTCTATGGGTCTTAGTGGTCCCCACTCTGAACTCATATTCCTTGATGGCATGGTTTATGAGGATTGGATGGGTTTTTAGTTCACTTTTGTGCATAAGGGCGTTTTGGTAATTACATAAGATTGCACAAGGATAAGTGAGTGCTATATTTGGACTGGGCTAATTAATTAATTAGGGCCTTTTATGGTTAATTAATCAATTAGCAACCTTTTTGGGCTACATTAAGTGACCCAAGCCCATGGTGGGCTTAAGTCACTTAAGCTTTGAAGCAAGCCTATAAATACTCCTTTAGGGGTTAAGGTTTCTAGGTTTTGTCATTCTTCTTTTTCAATTCAAAGATAAAACCCTAGCCTCCGCACTTGAGATCTTCACCATCTCAGTGCCTTGATATAAGGAAGAGTCATTGAACAGAAGATCTTAGGTGCATGAGAAATGAACTAGAATCACAAAGGCTGAATGTACAAGAACCGCACAGGATGCACACAAGCCGCATGCAAGTAAATCGCACTAGATGCACATAGGGGTAGCAACATGAGGAGAGATTTTTTAGTTTTTCTAAGCATGTTCTTTACCACAAGGAATTGATCTAGGAACATCTAGATCTAGGTATGAGCACTTTATTCTCTAGATCTATGTTTTATATGGTATCAATATTGGTTTTTGAATACCTTATTTCAACTACAATAGATTTAGAAAGCCTATGATAGATTTTCATGCACCTAATGAAATCTAAGGCATGGGATAGAGTAATCTAAGGTTCCCAATAGAAGCAATAGAAGCAACAGAAGTAATACCAATTTTACACCAAAATTGATCTTTTAGGTTTAGATGTCCCTAAACCTTAAATTTCAAGTGTTGAAGATGACCTTGAATTTTTGGAAGTCTTGTAAACCCATGATCTTCCGCCCGATTACTCAACCTTGTTCTTGGCACAATTTTGATGGGTAGGAAAAGAGGGTAGAGGCTATGACTCTCTTTCTCTTTAGATTGTGGAAGACAAAAAGTGATGCAAACCCTAACCCTTAAAGGATATTTATAGGGTTCTTCACAAGGGTTAAGTGACTTGAACCCACATAGGCTTGGGTAAGTTAATCTAGCCCAAGTTGGGTCTTAATTGATTAATTAACCCAATAAGGCTTACTAACTAATCAATTAACACAATCCAGAGACCATGTTCACTTATCCTTATGCAACCTTATGTAATTACCAAAACGCTCTTATGTATAAAAGTGAACCTAGATGTAATTTGACCTTCATAACCCATGCAAACAAGGCATATGAGCTTAGAGCAGGGACCATTGGGACCCATTTTTGCATAAGGGCATTTTTGTAGTTATGCAAGGGTGAACAAAGATAAGTGAGTGATATGTTTGGATTGGGTTGATTGATTAATTAGGGCCTTGTATGGTTAATTAATCAATAAGCCACCTTTTTAGGCTATATTAAGTAACCCAAACCCATGGTGGGTTTAAGTCACTTAAGCCTAGTAGGAAGCCTATAAATACCCTTTTAAAGGTTAGGGTTTTTAGGTCTTGTCATTCACCTTTTTTAGTCCAGAGAGAAAACCCTAATCTCCATCCTTGAGATCTTCACCATCTCTATGCCAAAATACAAGGAAGAGTAATCGGGCAGAAGATCTTGGATGTACGAGAAGCACACTAGAATCACATAAGCCATATCCATGATAACAACATAGGATGCGCATAGGTCGCGTGCGTAGGAATTGCATATGATGTGTACAAGCCATGTGCATAGGAATCACATGAGACACGCATGTGGGTAGCAGCATGAGGAGAGATTCTTCAATTTTTCTAGGCGTGTTTTTCATTACAATGAATTGATTTGGGAGCATCTAGATCCAACTATGAACACTATTTCTCTAGTTCTTTATTTTATAATGGTTTTTGAAGCCATTATTTTCCGCTGCGTTAGATCTAGGAAGCCTTAAGGATAGATGCATGCACCTTATAATATCCACATTATGGGAATGAAGTAAATCCAAGGTTCCCAATAATTGGTATCAAAGCCCTAGGATAGGTTCTAGCACGTTAGATATATTCAAGGGTGTGCTAACTTTGTTTTGTAGGGTTGTTTTATTCATCTCATGGGCCAAATGGATGAATTAATGTCATTATAGTGGTTATAATTTTCTTTCTACTTATTATAATTAACTTTGGATTATTATTATGTTTGGATCTGTTGATGATCTTTGATTATTGTTCTCTAGATTAAGTTGTACACCTCATAAGGGGTATAAGATTTTTATTTGGTTGTAAAAATCTTTTCTTTTTATTAGATAGGGGTTGAGCTCAATTATAGGAGCATAGGAATTTTTATTATTGTACATATTTTAGGTTTTTGTATCCATCTATGGCGACCTAAGAGAAAATAAAGAACCTTGAAGGTTCTTTTTGAGATTCTATGGTGGTAAAAGAAGAAATAAGGATTCTTGGAAGTTCTTGTTTTTAGATCCATGATTGCATAATGATGTCAAATTAAACTCAAAATTGGGACTACCTCCTAGTAGTTTCTTAGGGAAAGTCATATATGGATTTGAATCTTAAGAAGTCACAAATCCAATGGCTCAAGTGGATTGCAATTCAGAGTTGAAATGAGAGAGATATGGCTTATTGAAGCAAGGCTACATAAGGTGCATGGCAGCACAATGCTGTCAACTTTGAGCCAAAATCGGGACTATTTATACTCATTTTCTTGAGTAAATGACCTATGGTTCTAAATTTTAGGAAGTCAAGAATCCAATGCTTCAAACAAATTGTAAATCAGAGTTGAAATGAGGAAGATATGACAAATCGAAGCAATGCTGCACAAGCAGCATGCTGTTACGGGATTGCATATGGGTCCAATTCCTTTTGGTTGTTTGGGCTGAATTTTGGGTCTCTCCTTTTGGGCTCATTTTGGTGGCAATTGGGCCTTTTGGGTTTTCAATTTTCACTAACCCTATCTTTGGTTGTAAGGCTATTTTTGATAATTTGGAGTTTATCCAAATTTTAATTACCAAATATGCAACAAGATCCTTGAAGGTCATGAGAATTTTTTCTATTTAATTATTCCCTTGCTTTTTAATTATATGCTCTTAATTAATTGCATATGTGGCCTCAAGATATTTTAATATTCTTAATTGGAAATAAATTTTCATGTTTCTTTTTCAAAATTGGAAAAATCATTCAAATTGAAATGTACATGATTAGGAAATATTATTTTTAATAAAAGATACATTGGAAAAAGGATTAAAAGCTTTCTTACCTTTTTTAAATTAATCATTAGATATTTTAATTTTATTTAAAATATTCTCAAATCTTTGAGATCTTTAAGAATAATTTTTTTTTTTAAAGGAAAAACTCTTATTTTTCCAAATCTTTATAAAATAGTATTTTTCCTATTTTGCATAGGATTCTGATTTAAAGAAAACAATTTAATTTTGGAAATTCATGATAGATAATTTATAATTAAGAATGGTTACCAAAATTAGTATTAGAACCCAAGTAAAAGTTTTTTGGTATTCTTAGTAAATTTTCATGAGAAGATATTTTCTAAGACTATTTATTTAAATTGGATATTACTAAGAAGTTGATATTTCTTCATAACTATCTATTTATTAAACTTTAGGAGGTTTTCCTGTTCTTTCTCAGTGAAAGAAGAAAAACTATACTTATAGTTGGTCCTCCAGACTCTCCTTTCTAGAGAGAAAGAGGAAACTGTTCTGTTTAGATAGTTCAATGATAAGGAATAAGAGAACAATTTTTTTAGCATAGGACTCCTAATCTAAAAGTAAGTAATGGATTTGGAAAATCTCATGATAGAGAATTTATGATAAAAAGGGTTACCAAACTAACTTTGGACAGGTTTATTAATTTAATGGAGATATCAAATATTTTAAAAATACTTTTCAAAATGGATTGTTTAATTCCCTTTTGGAAATAAACATTTTTAGGAATTTTTCAAAGAGAATATTTTATCTATTAAGGAATCACTAAAATGTTCTATTTTTGGTAGTATTAAATGGAATAAACTACTATGAAATTTCCATGGAAATATTTATTAAGTTAGAAAAAGTGTAAGGAATAAGGAAAGTAAATCTTATGATGGTCTTTTAATATGAAAAGCAAAAGTTCCTTTCTTGGCCAAGGTGCTCTTAAGATTACTCAAAATCTCATAAATTGGTAATTTCCTTATTATACAAAAGTTTCCAATTTGGAAAATAAACATTTTGGAAATTTTCATTAGAGATAATTTATCATTAAAAATTTTTTACCAAAAGGCTTAGTAATATGATGAAAATAAATTTCTTTGAAACATTTCCTAGATAAAAAAATTTATTAATTGGAATTATGTATACGAGGAGAATTTTATGAAAATAGATTTTAAAATTTTGAGAGTGGATATTTTATGCAAATTCTTTTTTAAAATTACTCTCATGGAAATTTTAAATTTCTCATGTTGGTATTCTCCTATTATACTAGGTTTCCAATTAGGAAAAAAAAATATTTTTTAAAATTTTCAAAATAGATAATTTATTCATCAGGGAAATTACTAACGGTTTTAAATTGCTTTTATTTATCTCAAAAGACTAAGTGGGAGAGGGCCTTAGGCAAGCCCATCTTGATTTGGGTTCATCACCACCCCCATGGTGGATTAGCCCTAAGAATCAGGAGATATAGACTCTTCACATGGATGAGACTAGATATGTCTATAGTGGGAGCAACCACCCTCATGGTGGGGTTCTTTACTTATTGACATTGATAGTTCAAAGACAATGGTTATACACTTCGATATTGGATATGAAGTGGTAGAATCGCCCCATGTAGTCCCACTTGTAGAGTCCATGGGCCAAAGAAGAGGTATGTTGATCTTGCCTTTAGTAGATACCTTTATGGTTAAGACAATGAGATCAATTTGAGAGGGTCTCTAACTAGTAATAAGGTCATCACCTGCCCTACATAAGTTTGATTCTTATGATACTAGGATACCTTGTAAAAGGACATGTAGTTTGAAAGTGCTACTTTTTTGCTAAATTAATTACCAAATGCCTTAAATGCTCAATTATGTCATATGCTTGGTTATATTCTTTGTTACAAATATCATGTTGGTTATATTATCACTCTCTTTCTCATAATAGGCCAAAACCAACTAATCAATTAGACTAATTTTATTCTAGATATAGTAACTAATTGCATAGAAGCTAGTTTAGGTAAATCTAGCTATTCCTTATGAACTAACCTAGCAAAAAGAAAGAGTGGTAAATCAAGGTGGAATTAAACGGATTAAAAGACTAAGTGTCTAATACATGGATCTTTGGATAATGTGTTGCAATAGCAACACATGTCTTACTAAAGACTTTGGTATTCTCTTTTTAGTTTGCAATGGTTATTTGGTGATAAGGGTAGGTCAACTTTGACAAGTTACTCTTAGGATTGTTATGAACACTTGTATTCATATGATCTTAGAGACCTTACCATTTTCCTTCGAATGGCTAAGAGGATTCTCAAATATTATAGAGTGTTCATATAAAAGTTAAGGGTTCTTCAAGTTCTTCTCTAAAGAAGAAGAAAAACACTACAAAATAAGGAAAGTTCAACATAAGGAATAAGAGAGGAAGCTCAAGGGCAAGTGATTCCTTTGTGACCTTTTAAGACACTAGAAAATGAATGCCTAGTTTACCTAAATGACAAAGAAAAATATACATCATTTTCTCGTTGTTGAATATTTAGTGGTGGATTTCACCATTTGTGGTGGATAGATTCCAGACTCATTCTCTATAAGTCCTTTTATGATATTTTACAAGTGAGAAGGTTAAATGATGGGATTGTACTTATCTTAGCTTCAAATGCAAGGTTAGTTATGCAAGTTAGTGGGAGATAATATCATCTTCTTTTATATATATTTCATTATCACTTTGCCAAGTGATGAGAATAGTCAAATCTCAAGATTAAACCTATTACTAATTAAGCATTTGGTTTCTAAACCTAGGTCATATTAATCTAAATAGGATCCAAAGATTAGTAAAGTTTGGACTCTTTGATTCTAGAAGATCTTTTAGTCTATGAATCTTGTATAGATGGTAAAATGATTAAGAGGACTAGAGCCAAGGAATGTTTGGAGTTAGTGTATGCTAACATGTATGGAACTTTTAGTGTTCATGCATGAGGAGGGTATGACTATTTGATCATTTTTAGTGATGATTACTCTAGGTTTGGATATGTACATAGGAGATGCACACTGGACAAGACCTATAGTGAATCATGACGCAAGGCTATCAATTGTCATGATTCACCATGATGTTATACTACATGGACTCTCAACCTTGAGAGGATATTAAGCCTGTGCCAAAATTAACAGGAGGCTTTGACCTATAGGTGAAACCCTAAATTGGTTATTTATTCCTATGGATTGGATCACTGTTGATGAAGGTTAGTAGCAATAGGTATTCTCAATAGATACCATGATATCTCATGAGATTGAGACAGTGTGTCCCACTAGGTGATCTAAAGGACATGTGATCATGAAATTTGTGACCATAATAATTCCTTTAGTGGAATTTGACATATACTTCTTAGAGTTAGAGTATGTCAGTTAATCGTATAATAAGTGGGATTTGTAACTCAATGATTTGAAAGGTAATCTTGATAAGTGATAACACTACCTTGTTAAATTATAAACACCAGTTCATAGGGAGTCTACATGTAGTGGATAGTAGGTCACAGACTTGAACACTTGGTGTCTCGTTGTAATATACATAGGGTATTGGAGTGTTGTTGACTTTTTATAGTGGGATGTTGAGTCAATTTTAGAATTTGATTCTGAAGGAGCAAGTACTCCTATGGGTTTCAATAGTCCTTGTTTTGAGTTCATATTCTTTGATGATATGGTTTATGAGGGTTGGATGGGTTTTTTAGTTCACTTTTGTGCATAAGAGTGTTTCGGTAATTACATAAGGTTTCATAGGGATAAGTGAGTGGTATATCTGGATTGAGCTAATTGATTAATTAGGGTATTGTATGGTTAATTAATAAATTAACAACTTTTTTGGGTTAGATTAAATGACCCAAGCCCATGGTGGGCTGAAGTCACTTAAGCCCAAAAAGAAACTTATAAATACCTCTTTAGGAATTAGGGTTTCCATGTCTTACTGTTCTCACATTTAGTCTAGAGAGAAAACCCTAGCCTCTACCCTTGAGATCACCATTTCAATGCCTAGACACAAGGAAGAGTTATCTACATCAATTGGAATAGATCCAGAAACATCTAGATCAAAGGTATGTGACATTATGCTTTAAATCTATGTTTTCTATGGTATCTGTATTGTTTTTTAATACATGTTTATCAGTTGTGATGGATTTTGAGAGGCTAGGATATGTTTGCATGCACTCTATGTAATCTAGAGCATGGGAACAAAGCGATCCAGGGTTCCCAACAATGGGCTTGCCTATGGCCCTCTGCCACTTAATCTTTTAAAATAATTAAAAGCATTTTTAAACTTTAGTAATCATTTTGATGAATAAACTATTCTCCTTGAGAATTTTCAAAAATATTTATTTCCTAATTGGAAACTTAGTGTAATAGGAGAATAGATTCTCCTTTTTTTAAACAACTCTAATTAATAAATATTTTATGTAGGAAATATTTTCAAAGTAACTTAATTCCATCAAATTACTAAAATCTTTTTTGGAAAGTACATGAAATCCAACTCTAATTACATAAATATTCTTACACATGAAATTCAATTTTCATAATAATTTACTCCATTAAATAATACCAAAAGGATAACCTTAGTAATCCTTTAATAGATAAAATATTATCTATGAAAACTCCCAAAAATATTTATTTTTCTTAAAAGGAATTAAATAATCCATTTTGGAAAGTATTTTCAAAATATTTTACATCTCCATTAAATTACTAAAACTTCCAAAAAAAAATTGGCAACCTTTCTTGTCATAAATTCTCTATCATGAGATTTTCCAAATTCATTAATTATCCTTCCAATCGAGACTCTTGTGCTAAAAGAATTGCTCTCTTATTCCTTATCCTTAAACTATCCACATCTAAACAGATGGTTTCCTCATTCTCTCAGGGGAAGAGAGCTTGGAGGACCATCATACATGTAATTCTTTTTTTCATAGGGGAGGAAAGCTTGGAGAACCACCTAGTCATAATCAAAAGAGTAGTTCAATAAGGAATAACAATTTATTTAGCAACAACCAATCTAAATAAATAATTTTGAAAAATATCTTCTCATGAAAATTTACTAAGAATACCAAAATACTTTATTTTATGGCTCTTATTTTGGTAACCTTCTTAATTATAAATTATCTATCATGAATTTCCAAAATTAATTTATTCTTTATAATTAGAATCTTGTGCAAAAAGGAAATTTTTTATTAGGATTTGGAAAATAAAAGTTCTTCCTTAAAAAGAAAAAAAAAAATCTTAAAGATCTCAAAGATTAGAGAAAATTTTATAAAAAATAAAATGTCTAAGAAATAACTTTTAAAAGGAATGAGAACTCTTAATCCTTTTCCAATATATCTTTTACCTAAAATAAAATTTCCTAACTATGCACATTCCAATTTTAAAAAGTTTTCCAATTTTTACAATTCATGAAAATTTATTTCCAATTAAGAATACCAAAATCTTATTTTAGGCCAAATATGTTATTTAAACAAAAATAACATAAAATAAATGCAAGGAAATAAATAAAAAATAATTTCCCCATGGCCTTTAGGGATCTTGTTGCATATTTAGTAACCTAAGAAGTTAAATTTCTAATATCTAAAATCAAACCTGCAAATAAATAAATAATTACTACTACAAAAAGTTAAAATCATGACACTTTATTTCATGGCGCTTCTATAAAGCATCATTATTTAACTTACAAGGCTATACCATGGTCCTTATTAGAAGCATCCTTGTTTAGTATAATTTTTTTTAGTTAATTTTATGGTGTTTATTACTAATACCAATAGATAATGGTGCTTATTGGGAGCATCTTAATTTGAAAATATAACACAACATTCTTAAAACCCTATTAAGTAAACTGGAACATGATGGAAAAGATAAAATATGAATATGTTCTAATTTTAAATATCAAAATATAGTATATTTTCAATGAAATAAAATTTTTATCTATATTGATACTAATTTATGCTTGATGAATACTATTATACTATTTTATTTGAAAACTGGTTTAAAAAATTAAAGTCGATATGTATATGTATATTAAAAAAAAAAAATGTATCAATTTTTCATTTTTTTTCCTTTTAGAAATAAAAAATGTTTTTAATATTAATAAATAATTGGTCCATATGCATTGAAATAGTTTACTTTCATATATATGTATGTCTCATTTTCCTTTTTTCCATTTGACCAATAAAAAAAGGTGAGTGATGATCGAATAGGAAATTTTACTTCTATATAAAAACAACCTATAAAAAAGTTATTGAAAGAAATTCCCTATATAAAGTCTAACCCATCATGATTTTCAGATGTGAAAATTTCTAAGAAATTATAACATAAAAATAAATGGTAAGGAAAATTTATTTTGACATCTCTTTTCTTTATTATCTCCCTTATTTATAGTTTTTAAATTTCTAGATAAGTCACCCACCTAGTCTTGTATTCCTTCATATTTTATTTGTGTGTTTGAATTTTTTATGTTCATTTCTTTACTTACAGAACATTTATTTTGAGTTAGTTGTTTATGTCATGTTTTGTTTATCCTCTTATTGTTTTGAGGTACAATAAATCGCTATTTTTAAATTTTTAATGTTATATCATATTTGAAAATATATTACTCTTGATGATTTTTATTGATGAAACACTGTTTTATTACAAAGTTTCTCTATTCAAGCAATGAAACACCTTTTATCCTTAAGTGATAAACTCTAACTATATATTTTCTCTAACTCATGTTTATGTATTTTTCTCAAAATTTTCTACATTTAATTTTATATTGGTTCTAGTGTTCTTTTTCCTTCAAATTTTTGTGGAAGTTATACATAGTTTCAATTATACTTATTGGTTATTACATATATAATTTAAAGGTTTTTTATTTTTCCTATATTTGTTTATAGGTTGTAATAAGGAAACTAGTTTTCCAAAAAAAAAAAAATCATCGTGTTAAAGAAGGTGATCTTGAAAACCATGAATATTACATCAAGAAAGTCATTTGGAGGTTGAATTGTATTTTTTGTAGAATACAAATATTAATAGTTGCACTAATATCTATTCTTTTATTGAAAGAATTAGAAATTGTTGTTGAAATTTTTTTATTAACAAATTTATATGTGATTATGATATATAAGTAGTTACATTGATGGTTTGAACTAGGTTATTGTATATTAATATTTGAAGATATTTTCATTAGTAAAATTCAATTTAATTTTGGGGTTTGTTTGTTTCTCTTTATTTAATTATGTAGGAAATCATTATTTTAATAACAAGATATAAAAATTATTTTTAATATGAAATGTTCAAAGATGATACTTATATAAGCATCATTGTTAACATGAATCAAAGATGATGCTTCTAAAAGTGTCATTGATAAAATATATTAAAGATGATGCTCTTATAAGTGTCAAAATTGTCAATTTTATAAAAATTATTTCACTAAAAATGTTCAAAGATTACATTTTTTACAATGTCATTGTTAATATTATTTAAATATGACACTTTTTTTTAAGTGTCATTGACAGAATTTATCAAAGATGATGCTTCCTAAAGGCATTATTGTTGGCTAAAACATATAATGACATGCCAGAAGATGACGCTTTAAAGAAGCATCATCTTTTACCTTTCTTGATGCGTAAAAAGCATCAATATTTCCCTTTTTTTTTTGTAATGAATAGTTTATTAGTTTTATTGAACCGAGGTGATTATATTTATGTTTCAAAATTGTTTATGTTTAGTATTGATTGATTTTATGTAATTGTTTTGTTTTTAGAAGTTTAGTTTATTAGTTTTATTGAACCCATGTGATTATATTTATGTTTCAAAATTGTTTTTTTTTTTTTTTAATTGATTCTATGTAATTTTTGTGTTTTTATAAGTTTAGTTTGTTAATTTAGTGAACCCATGTGATTATATCCATGTTTTAAAAAAATTAATTAATCTTAATTTTTGATTCATTTTGTTTAGTTTACATGTTTTTTTTTTTTTTTTTTTTTTTTAGAATTCTAGTTGAGTAGTTTGATTGATCCCATGTTCCATTTTTAGAATTGTTAATTTTGATTTTTTATTCATCTTATTTTAGTTTATGTTTTCTTTATAGAATTTGAATTGATTAGTTTGACTTATCCCATACTATCATATTCATGTTTTTTTCTTTTTTTAGAAAAAAAAAAGATAATTCTAGTTTTTTATTCTTTGTGTTTATTTTATATGTTTTTTTTAGGGTTTTAGTTTCTTAGCCTAATTAATTCCATGACATTGTATTTGTGTTTTCAATTTGATAACTTTATTTTTTGACTAATCCCATTTAGTTCTTAAATTCTACTTTCCTGGTTAAATTAATTCCATATTATTAGATTCTTGTCATTTTAGTTCATTAGTTAATCAATCCCATCTGATCAAATTATTTCTTTTAGTTTTGTCTTAAGTTTAGTTTTAATTCATTCTTTTAATTTAGATATTGTGTAAAATTTTAGTTTGTTAGCCTAATTAATTCCATGTCATTGTATTTGTGTTTTTAAGTTGATAAATTTATTTTTCAATTAATCCCATTAGTTCATGAGTTTTTAGAATTCATGTTTCTTAGTTGATAATTTGTTAGTTTAATTGATTCTTGCTAATTATTAAGTTGTTTAGAATTTTAGTTTTAGTTTATTTGATGCTTATTGTCACAGACTTAGTCTTTTCCTAAACTCGTGCAACACTTAAACAAGTCAAGACACTTGATCTTGCTAAGTCAGCCTTACTCCTAATGCTTAGCTTGCTAGGCTAAGATGCTTACAAATTGGAAGCTTTAGAAGGTATAGTAGGCAACTCTTAAAGAAAGGAAGCTTTTATTGATCAAAGGAAGCTTTACAAGTGCTTTAGGAACTCACTTGCTTGATTGGTTAGGTTCTTGGGTGGTTTTTGGGAGGTGCCTTGGCCAAATGAGGGCCTCACCTATTTATAGGAACCTTAGGAAGTTTTTGGAACCTTGGAAGGTTCCTTACAACTCAAGAATAATCTAGAACATCCTACACAATTCTATGTACACGCCTAGGCACAAGAATATACAAGAGATCCTTGAACTCCTCTCATGCCTTTCACCATAGTGTAGAGATGTGTGGACATCTCTAGGCATCTCTAGAACCTTCCACACTTTTCCCACCAATGGCTTAGTGTAGATGGCTCTAAAAGTCTCTAGAAGTTTCCTGCCCTCTATATAACCCCCATGAGGAGGGTCATTTAAAGCATCTTGTGACTCTTTTCCCCACCTATGTAGTCGACGTCCCCATCGTTGCCTCTTCTTGAAACCTCTTGATGAGTTTCTAAACCTTCTCAAGGCATCTACATGCTCCCAGCTTACCTATCCTTAGGTAGTCCTTTCCATCGGACTAGATACTCTATCACAAGAGGGACCCTTTGTCTCCTGGTGATCCGTTCAACCAAGATATTTTTCACCTCTTTCTCTCGTGAAGCCTCGAATGGATGCAAACCCCTTCACTTTCGATGCTTGGAGTGTTGCTTCCTCTTGTCCATGTGTGTGCGGGCTACCTCAATTTGCTCCCCTTTTTCCTTCTTTACTTGCACCTCTGATAGTAAAGAGGTCTTAGACATACTAGGCTTAGGGTTGACTTGGAGGGCTCCTAATAGCTGCATCGAGCCCATATGTGCTTTGTCTTCCTGTTCCCTCTCCTCAATCATGGCACTGAGCATCTTTCTTTTTATACAATCTCGTGCCTAATGTGGACTGTCACACAAGAATCATTTGGTTTTAGGCGTAAACACCTTCTTTTCTTCCTTGCCCCTTCCTTCCCGGATGTTATGCGTCTTACCTAATCCCATTCTAGGAGCATTATGGTCCCTTGAAACCTCGTCTCCCCCACCCATGGCATGGCTATCCTCCAAAGACTCAACTTTGGAGGAGTCTCCCCTTTTGTAATCCATTAAAGACTTTGCTACTGCCATAGCAATGGCTAAGTCTTGAACGCCTCGGCACCTTAATTCTTACTTGGCCCACCCTTGCAGGTTATCTATGAAGTTGAATAGCAACTCGTCCTCAGTCATGTTAGGAATCTCAAGCATAGGCTGAGAGAATTCCTTGACATAGTTATGTATCGAGCATGTGTACTTGAGACACCTCATATTTTTCCTAGCTAGGTAACCCATGTCCTCAGGTTAGAACTACCTCTTGCTCTCCCTCTTGAAATCCTCCCACGTCTCTATGGTGCAAATGTTTCTCCATATCGACGAACCTCCAACGCCACCATAGAATAGTTGTGTCAGTAAGGTAGAGGGTTGTAGTCCTTACCTTAGCCGCCTCATCAGTTAATGTGATAGCCTCGAAGTATCGCTCCATATGCCATAAGAAGTTGTCCAACTTCTTGGCATCTCGCTTGCCACTAAACCCTTGTGGCTTCAACACTTTTACCCTAGATGCCTCCTATGTGGCCATAACCAGTGCCGACACAGCAACCTTGTAGATGGCCAAATCCTACCTAACTTCCTGGTCTCGTGACTCCATTCGAGTAGCCAAGGCCTCGATCCTTGACTCCATGCTAGCAAGTATGTTCAAGACCTTTTCTTGGAAGGACACAAACTCCTCGTGCGACACTAGCTGAACTTGTGAGACTAACATTCCCTCACGAAGTCTTAGATTTGTTCCCTAAGATTCTTCATACCCTTCTCCATGCCTTACTCGATCAAGTCCAAGCCCGCCATGGCTAGCTCCACCTTGGCTAACTTTGCCTCCATGTTGGCAACATCACGAGATTTATCCTTCCTACCCCTGCCTCATGCAGTAGGCTCGGTATTCCTCCTACAAGTTTGTTCACTAGTCTCCTCCACATTGGAGCCCGACATGTTTCCTTTACTATGTTCGCTTTGTAGCCATGCTCTAATACCAATTGTCACGGACTTAGTCTTTCCCTAAGCTCGTGTGGCATTTAAACAAGTCAAGACACTTGATGTTGCTAAGTTAACCTTACTCCCAATGCTTAGCTTGCTAAGCTAAGATGCTTACAACTTGAAAGCTTTAGAAGGTGTAGTAGGCAACTCTTAAAAAATGGAAGCTTTTATTGCTCAAAAGAAGCTTTACAAGTGCTTTGGGAACTCACTTGCTTGGTTGGTTAGGTTCTTGGGTGGTTTTTGGGAGGTGCCTTGGCCAAATGAGGGCCTCACCTATTTATACGCACCTTGGGAAGTTTATGGAACCTTGGAGGGTTCCTTACAACTCAAGAATAATCTAGAACATCCTACACAATCTTATGTACAAGCCTAGGTACAAGAATATACAAGAGATCCCTAGAATTCTCTAGAAAGTCTTGGACTCCTCTCATGACTTGCACCATAGTGTAGAAATGTGTGGACATTTCTAGTCATCTCTAAAACCTTTCACACTCTTCCCACCAATGGCTTAGTGTAGATGGCTCTAGGAGTCTCCAGAAGCTTCTTGCCCTCTGTATAACCCCCATGGGGAGGGTCATTTGAAGTATCTTGTGACACTATTCTTAGTTGATAATTTGTTGATTTGATTGATTCTTGCTAGTTATTAAGTCTTCTATAATTTTAGTTTTAGTTTAATTCATGCCATGTTTCTTAGTTGATAATTTTCTAGTTTGATTAGCTCTTGTTTATTATTAAATTGTCTAGAAATTTAGTTTAATTGGGTTTCTTAGTCGATAATTTGTTTGTTTGATTTACTCTAGTTAATTATTAAGTTGTTTGCAATTTTATATTTAGTTAAAATTCATGCCATGTTTTTAAGTTGATTTATTCTAGTTAATTATTAAGTTGCTTATAATTTAGGTTTTAGTTAAAATCCATGCCATGTTTTTAAGTTGATAATTTGTTAGTTTGATTGATTCTTGCTAATTATTAAGTTGTCTGTAATATTAGTTTTAGTTAAAACTCATACCATGTTTTAAGTTGATTATTTGTTAGTTTGATTGATTCTTGCTCATTATTAAGTTGTTAGCAATTTTAGTTTTAGTTAAAATCCATGCCATGCCTTTAAGTTGATAATTCTGCTTTTGATTGAACTCATTTACTTATTGAATTTGAACCATTCTTTTAAGAAAAGACTTTCTTAATTGATTTTGAAGTTGGGTCAAAAGTTCTTTTATAAAAAAAAAATGAACTCTCTCCACCATGAATACGACTTCTTGATCTCAAATGAAAGGTAGTCAAAAAGGGGATCCAAGTTGATATTAAAAGAAAATCCACCCTATGTTTAAGGTAAAAATCTCATTTTCTTTTAAAATTATGTAACTCATTTCATCTAAGTTGCATTCTCTTTCATTGGTTTTCAAAATTTATTCACATAGGTTTGGACATGTGCTCCCAAACTAATGGGAATATACAAGTAAAACTTATGAATATTGAATGGGGACTTGATGGAACCTATACATGAAAGATTGTTTTCAAAACTGATCATTTGTTGCCAATTTCAACTCAGCTACTTATCCTTCAAGAAAAAAATTGTTTTGATTACTTTGGACTTTTTAAAAAAAAAATTCCAAAAATTTTATGATGTTATTTATTCTTTGAACTTAATTCTGGAATGTTATTTGAGTCAAAAAGCTTTTCTCAAAGTCAAGTTATGATCACCTCTTTTACTATGTTCTATTTAGGCTTACTTCTGTACACTCAAGAACACGTTGAAAAATTAAATTAATTAAATTACTTTTTAATCTTTTTAATTTAAATAAATATTTTTCCTTGATTCTTGAATTCTTAAAACTGAATTTTGATACATAGAATATTAAAAAAAATATGCTTTGAGAGAGATGATTTTTCAAATTT
Organism: Vitis rotundifolia; assembly: GCA_030254885.1. Lineage (NCBI taxonomy): Eukaryota > Viridiplantae > Streptophyta > Magnoliopsida > Vitales > Vitaceae > Vitis > Vitis rotundifolia. Next base: position 13,579,006 of record CM058154.1, on the reverse strand, counting down.
GCACCTATCGCACATGATCGAATCTAGACAATTGATCAAGTATAGTGTTTTAAAAATTCTTTTGAATGCTTTCTGACCTTGGATTTTTGTTTTATTTTTTTATTTTTTATTTACAATCTAGATATCTTAAATGACTTGTGTGATTTATATATATATATGAATTTAGAAGGCCTTTAGTTCTTTTTTTTTAAAAAAAAAAAAAATCAATTTATAGTGGTTACTGTTTTTTGCCCAATTCTGGACCTATTGGAACCTTTGGGTGTTTTGGTTTAAATATGATATTTGAATATTTTTTTGGTCACTTGAATGATGAACTAGACACATAGAGGATGTCTCTTGAAAATTCTCGTAACTAAATTCACCTATTAGATATTTTTTTAAGATTTATTCTAAGAACCCTATTGTTCTAATTGAATGCTGAAACTTCTGTATAATACTTACTTTGGTATTTAATTTAGAGTTTTTAGGCATATCATGACTTGAATTTGACTTGTTTTCCGTAATGTGGACATATTGAGGACATTGTATGATTTTTCTTGTTATAAAATAATGTTTCTCGATAGATATTTAGGATTTTTCTTGTAAATGTTACCATTCTACCCCTTTGTTATTTGTTTTGATTTAGTGTTTAATCTTTGTATTCGTTACTATTTTATGCATTAGATTAATCTTAACAATGAATTGTGTGCATATCTCTTTTGAATAGATGATATTTTCCTTATACTCGACATTTATTTTATGTTATATATACACAAACCATGCATGCTAGGATTTAGAATCTCACTATTTGTCATTAGTATTTACTCTAACCTTCTTTATCTTATGAAAGCACCTTGTAAGTTACTTATGCTATCCAAGTATGCCCTTCTCACCATTGATCTCTTAATTCAACAATTGTGCATGATTCATGTGTGAATGTCCCTATGTTTGATGTTGTTATTTGGTTGTCTTGCTTATTATTTTATTACACTAATCTAAATGATAATGCATGCTAAGCGATATGTTGTATGAACTAACTTTAATGTCTTCTGATAGCGCTCAAGAAGCAACTCAGGTATGCTTGCTAACTTTGCTTTATATTTGCGATTGAGAATGCTTGTGTGTTTGTTTAATATATTATTAAAATTTTAGTCAACACCTTAGCATTTCCTAGTATCCTCAATCAGTCAGTTAATTGTCATAATTCCCTCAATTTAGCCAATAAAGACCTTTTTAGGGCTTTGAGGGGTACTACCTTTTTAAGGTACATTCTCGATAGGTAATCTGATCCCAAACCTAGACTCGGGTTTTACAAAGACAAGTTTTTCCAAAAGTTCAAGGAGTCATTTAAAAAATAAAAATAAGTGGCAACTCCGATTTTAACAAAAATAATGTTTCATCATTTAAAGAGCAAGTCTTGCCAATCAAGTAGAGACACACGTGAAAAATGTGGGTCCACATTGTCCTTGAACTATCAATGTCATCAAGTAAAGAACCTCACCATGGGGTTGTCATTTCCACTACAGACATATCTAGTCTCATCCACGTGAAGAGTTCATATCTCTTGATTCTTAGGGTTAACCCACTGTGGGGGTGGTGATAAATCCAAATCAAGATGGGCCCGACAATGGAGGTCATGGGTTTGCCTAAGATCCTCTATCACTTAATCTTTTGAAATAGATAAGAGTATTTTAAATTCTTAGTAATTACCCTGATGAATAAATTATCCACTTTGAGAATTTAAAAAAATATTTATTTCCTAATTTGGAACCTAGTGTAATAGGAGAATGTCAACATGAAAAATTTAAAATTTTAATGAGAGTAATTTTCAAATTGAATTTTGATAAAATATCCACTCTCAAAATTTTAAAATCTATTTTCATAAAATTCTCTTTTTATACATCATTCCAATTAATAAATATTTTATCTAGGAAATATTTCAAAGAAATTTATTTCCATCAAATTACTAATCCTTTTGGTATTAATCTTTTAATGATAAATTATCTCTAATGAAAATTTTCAAAATATTTATTTTCCAAATTGGAAACACTAGCGTAATAAGGGAATTACTAATTTATGAGATTTTGAAAACCTAGAGAGTACCTTATCCACTAATGGAATTTTTGCTTCTCATATTCAAAATTCCTTATAAATTTGCTTTCCTTATCCTTATGCCTTTCCAACTTAATAAATATTCCCATGGAAACTTCATAATAATTTATTTCATTAAATACAACCAAAAACAAAACCTATTAATTCCTTAATGGATAAAATATTCTATATGAAAACTCTCAAAAATGTTTATTTCCAAAAAAAAAAAAAAAAAAACAATTAAACAATCCATTTTGGAAAGTATTTTCGAAATATTTTATATCTCCATTAAATTACTAAAAGTTTTCAAAAATATTTTGGCAACTCTTCTTATCATAAATTCTCTATCATGAGATTTTCCAAATTTGTTATTTATCTTTCAAACCAGGACTCCTGTGCTAAAATAATTGTTTTCTTATTCTTTACCTTAAAACTATCAATATCCAAACAGAATACTTTCTTCATTCTCTTAGGGGAGGGGAGCCTAGAGGACCATATATGTATAGTTCTTCTTCTCTTAGAGGTGAGAGGCCGGAAAACCACCTATCCCAAATCTAAGTGGATAGTTCCAAAAGAAATGAAATTCTTATTAGCAACAAGAATACCAAAATATTTTCATAAAAATTTACGAAGAATACCAAAATATTTTTCTTTAGGTTATAACACTTATTTTGGTAACTTTTTGAATTATAAATTGTCTATCATGAATTTTCAAAATTAACTTATTTTATTTAAATCAAAATCTTGTACAAAATAGGAAAAATATTATTTTATAAAGATTTAGAAAAACATGAGCTTTTACTTAAAATAAAGATTTTATTTTTAGAGATCTCAAAGGTTTGAGAAGATTTTAAATAAGATTAAAATCTCTAAGAATTCATTTTTTAAAAATTAAAAAAAAAAAAAAAGCTCTTAATCCTTTTTCAACTTATTTATTCTTAAAATCAAATTTTCTAACTATGCACATTCCAATTTAAATAAGTTTTTCTATTTTGAAAAATCCATGAAAATTTATATCCAATTAAGAATACCAAAATATCCTATTTTAAGCCACATATGAAATTAATGAAGATAACATATAATAAAAACAAGGGAATAATTAAATAAATATTTCCCATGGCCTTTAGTGATTTTGTTGCATATTTGGTAATTAAAAATGTATAAAATCTGAATTATCAAAATAGCCTTGCAACCAAAGACTAGGGATAGCAAAAATTGAAAAACCCTAAATAAAAAAAATAAAAAAAAAACCAATTGCCACAAAAAAAAAAAAAAAAAGCCCACTTAGAGGCCCAAATAATGAACCCAAACAACCAAAAAGAATTGAACCCAAATGCAATCCCGTAGTAGCATGCTCTTTGTGAAACCTTGCTTTAATTGTCCTTCCTTGTTTCAACTCTGAATTATCAACCATTTAAAGCATTGGATTCCTAACTTCCTAAGCTTCAAAACTATATGTGATTTGCCCCAAGAAACTATCAGGAGGTAGTCCCGATTTTGAGTCAAAGTTGATGTCATTATGCTACCATGCACTTTGCGTAACCTTACTTCAATTGGCCACATCTCCCTTGTTTCAACTCCAAATTGTGAATTGTTTAAAGCATTGGATTCATGACTTCCTAAGCTTCAAAACTATATATAATTTGCCCTAATAAACTACTGGGAGATAGTTCCAAATTTTGAGTTAAATTCAACATCACTATGTTACTATAGATCTCAAAAAAAAAAAAAAAAAAAACCTTCCAAGAATCTTTCCCCTTTCTCAAATCACAATAGGATTTCAAAAAATAAACTTCAAGAATTCTTCTTTTCTCTTAAATCACCATAAAATCCCAAAAAGAAACTTCAAGATTCTTTCTTTTCTCTTCTCTTGGACTCCATATATGGATATAAAAAACTGAAAATTTTACAATAATAAAAATTCTTATGCTTCTATAATGAGGCTTACAAACCATCTATTGAAAAGAAAATATTTTTACTACTAAGTAAAATCCTATGCCCCTTATGGGGTGTATAATCCAATTTAGAGAAAACACATTAAGCTAATAATCCTTAGCAAATTCAAACACAATAAAGACATTCAGCCATCCCTTTGGGTCATGGGATGAATAGCCAACCCTACAAAAAAGAGTTAACACCTTAGAACATATCTAGCATGTAAGAACTTACCCTAGGGCTTTGATATCAGTTTTTGGGAATAACTAAATTTCTCTTCCTTATCCCTAGATCTCGTAGGGTGCATGCATCTATCCCTAAGCATCTCTAAATCTATCACATTAGAATAAAATGGCAATAAAAACCATTATTAACTATAGATCTAGAGATATAGTACTCATACATGGATTTAGATGTTCCTAGATGAATTCCTCATGGTGAAAAACATGTATGAATAGTTTGGAGGTCTTGTACACCTAAGATTTTCCACTCGATGACTTGAACTATGATTTTAGCACTCCAAATTTTGGGCTTTGAAATGATGGAAACTTGGCTCTCTCTCTCTCTTTGGAGATGGAAGATGACTAACTAAAATCATAAGGATACCCTAATTCCATAAAAGGGTATTTATAGGGTTCTCTTATTAGACTTAAGTGACTTGAGCCCACTAAGGCTTGGGTCACTTAATCTAGCCCAAAATGGGTCATAATTGATTAATTAACCACATAAGGTCATCTAATTAATCAATTTGCCCAATATTAACTATAGATTCATTAATTTTTTTTAATGATATTCGGTTTTACTTTTATCTATCCTTATTCCATGTATTACATTTATAAGCATGTTTGCTTGCATCTTTTGCATTGTACATGACTTGGGTACATTAGGAATTGCACGGAAGATCCAAGTTATGGGTTTCTTGAAAATAGATGACTTATTCACAATTGGTTCATGGGTTTAAGCAGCCCATTTAAGGTTATAGTGCACCACCAACTAATTGGAGGAATGGCTGATCTTGGCTATCGGGATAGGTTTCCTACGGTGAGTCATAACATAAGGTTATTGTTGGGATTGAGACCTTAAAAGCAAGACATGATATAACAAAGATAGACTTAATGTCCCTTTTCTATCATTTTTGGTGTATTGATATTGATTTGAGCATTCAACCCATGCCTCTTACATTGTACATGACTTAGGTGCATTAGCAGTTGCATAGAAGATACAAGTCAAAGGTTCCTTATAAGTGAATAAGTTACTCACAGTCGGTTCATGGATTTGAACAATCCAGTAGAAACTATATTGCACCACCTCCTAATTAGAGGGATGGCTTGTCTTGGTTATTAGGATGGGTTTCCCATGGTGAGTGCACTAATGTATATGATGCACACTGGATAGGACCTATGGTGAATCATGATGCAAGACCATTAATTGTCATGATTCACCAAGCAACTATACTGCATGGATTCTTAACATTGACTGAACTTTGACTCAAGAATCCAATACTTCAAATGGATCGCAGTTTGAAGTTGAAATAGGGGAGATATGGCCAATTGAAGCAATACTACGTAAAAAGCATATTGTTACGAGATTGCATACGGGTCCAATTACTTTTGGTTGCTTAGGCTTATTTTTAGGCCTCTTCTTGGGCTCATTTTTTTGTGATAATTTGACCTTTTAAGGTTTTTCAATTTTTAATAACCTTAATCTTTAGTTGCATGGTTATATTGTTAATTTAGATTTTATCCATTGTTAAATACCAAATATGTAATAGGAACCATAAAGACCATGGGAAATATTTTTTAATTATCCACTTGTTTTTATTATTTTCTATCTTAATTAATTGCATATGTTGCTTCAACATATTTTGCTATTCTTAATTAGAAATAAAATTTCCTATATTTTTTCAAAATTGGAAAACTTATTTAAATTAAAATGTGAATGGTTAGAAAATTTTATTTTAAGAAAAGATAAGTTGGAGAAGGATCAAGATGTCTTTTTTCCTTTTTAAAATTAATTCTTAGAGATTTTAATTGTATTTAAATGTTCTCAAATCTTTTAGATCTCTAAGAATAAAATCTTTCTTTTAAGGAAAAGCTTTTGTCTTTCCAAATCTTTATAAAATAATATTTTTCCTATTTTGCCTAAGATTTCAATTTAAAGAAAACAAGTTAATTTTGAAAATTCATGATAGATAATTTATAATTAAAAAAGTTACCACAATAAGTGTTAAAACCTATAGAAAAGTATTTTGGTATTATTAGTAAATTTTTATGAGAATATTTTTCCAATATTATTTATTTAAACTGGTTGTTACTAATAAGAATGATATTCCTTTTGATTTTGGAATAGATGGCTCTTCAGGCTCTCCCCCCTTAAGAGAAGGAGAATTACACTCATATGGTTCTCAAGGCTCTCCTCCTTGAGAGAAATATGAAATCGATTTGTTTAGATATGGATAGTTTCATAGGTAAGGGATAAAAGAAGAATTCTTATAGCATAGGAGTCTTGATTTAAAAGATAAATAATGGAATTGGAAAATATCATGAGAATTTATGATAAGAAGGGTTGCCAAAATATTTTTGAAAACTTTTAGTAATTTAATGAAAATATAAAATATTTTGAAAATACTTTCCAAAATGGATTGTTTAATTTCTTTTTAAGGAAATAAACATTTTTGGGAGCTTTTTCATAAAAAATATTTTATCCATTAAGGAATTACTAAAAGGTTTTGTTTTTGGTAGTATTTAATGGAATATTAATTTATCATTAGAGATAATTTATCATTAAAATATTATTTCCAAAAGGCTTAGTAATTTGATATAAATAAATTTCTTTAAAACATTTCCTAGATAAATATTTATTAATTGGAATTGTGAATAGAAGGAGAATTTTATGAAAATAGATTTAAAAATTTTAAGTGGATATTTTATCAAAATTCTTTTTGAAAATTAATCTCATGTAAATTTTAAAATTTTCATATTCATATTCTTCTATTACACTAGGTATCCAATTAGAAAATAAATATGTTTGAAAATTTTCAAAGTAGATAATTTATTCATCAAGAAAATTACTAACAATTTTAAAATGCTCTTATTTATCTCAAAAGATCAAATATGATAGGTCCTTAGGAAAGCCCACAGTCTCCATTGTCAAGCCCATCTTGATTTGGGTTCATCACCACCCCATCGACAGGTTGGGCCCTAGGAATAAAGTGATATGGACTCTCCATTAGGATGAGACTAGACATATCTGTAGTGGGAGCAACCCCCTCACTGACAAGGTTCCTTACTTGGTGACATTGATAGTTCAAAGACAATGGTTATACACTTATCATTGGATATGAAATGGTCAAATTGCCCACCGCGATCCTACTTGCATAGTCCATGGGCCAAATAAAAGATATTTTGATTTTGCCTTTAGATACCTTTCATGGTTAAGGCAGGGATATCAATTTGAGAAGGTTTCTAACTAGTAATAAGGTCATGACCTACCCACCGTACACTTGATTTTTATGATACTAGAATACCTTGCAAAAGGATATGTAGTTTGAGAGCACTACATTTTTTTGCTAAATTAATTGCCAAATGCCTTAAATGCTTAATTATGTCATATGCTTGGTTATATTCTTTGTTACTAATATTATGTTGGTTTTATTATCACTCTCTTTCTAACAATAGACCAAGCCCAACTAATCAATTGGACTAATTTTATTTTGGATATAATAACTAACTACATAGAAGCTAGTTTAGGAAGAGTTAGCTATTTCTTATGAACTAACCTAGCAAAAGGAAAGAGTGGTATATCAAGGTGGTATTTGATGGATCATAAAACCAACTATCTAATACTTGGATCTTTGGATAATGTGTGTAATAGCAACATATGTCTATTACTAGAGACTTTGATATTCTCTTTATAGTTTGCAATGGTTTTGTGGTGATAAGGGTAGGTTAGCTTTGATGAGCTACTCTTGGGACTATTATGAACACCAGTATTCATATGATCTTAAAGACCTTACCATTTTTCTTCAGGATGGTTAAAGGGACTCTCAAAGATTATAGGGTGTTCATATGGAAGTCAAAGGTTCTTTAGATTTTTCTATCAAGAAGAAGAAGAACGCTAAATAAGGAAAGTTCAAGAGAAGGAATAAGAGAGCAAGCTCAAGGGCAAGTGATTCATTTGCGACCTTTTAGGACACTAAAAAAGGAATGCCCAGTTTACCTAAAGGAAAAAAAAAAGTATACATCATTTTCTCATTGTTGAATATTTAGATAGATTCCAAGCCTTGTGTTTGTAAGTCCTTATACGATATTCAACAAGTAAGAAGGTTAAATGATGGGATTATACTTACTTTAGCTTCAAATGCAAGGTTAGTTATGCAAGTTTGTGGGAGGTAATATCCTCTTCTTTAATATGTATTCCATTATCACTTTGCTAAGTGATGAGAATAGTCATATCTCATAATTGAACCTAGTGCTAATTAAACATTTGGTATTTAGACCTACGTCATATTAATCTAAATAAGATCCAAAGATTGATAAAGTCTAGACTCTTTGATTCTAGAAGATCTTCCACTCTACGAATCCTATATAGATGGTAAAATGACCAAGAGGACTAGAGTCAAGGAATGTTTGGAGTTAGTGCATACTGACATGTATGAAACTTTTTAATGTCTATGCATGGGGGAGAAAGTGGGGGGGTATGGGTATTTTCATCACTTTTAGTGATGATTACTCTAGGTTTGGATATGTTCATAGGAAATCCGATGCCTTAGATACATTCATTGAATTTAAGGTAGGATCAAATAACCTATATTGGGTATACATACCTAGTCACTTCGATTGGATCAAGGTGATATGTCTAGTAAGTTTAATTCTTTCCATTAGAGCATGGGATTATTTTTCAAGTTATGTGCACCAAGGTCTTCATTGTTACAATGGAGAGGTGGAAAGAAGATATCAAACTTTGATGGACATAATGAAATTATGATGGGTTTCTCATATTTTCCCAGATTCTTTCGAGGATATGTCTTACAAACTTGTATACCTCTATTTCTTGAGAGGTATATTGGTTTATGAGATATCCAAATTTCAAGGGTCATTACCTTTATAGTTGGATCATTAGAAGATGTTTATCGATACAAATGTTAGATTTCTAATGAAGACTCTATGATAAGGAATGAGACAAATAGTGATATAGATTAGAGGATACATTAAAAGATAGTCTCATTTTTGCACAAGATACTATGGATTTAGAGGGTTAGAGACATACCATTCCTATGATTTCTAGTACACTAGTACCTCATCATAGTGAGAGGTTTATATTCCAGAAATTATGAGGAAGCGATGAGCAATGTTTGTTCTCTCTTAAGGCAAGAACCTATGAAGAGGTAGTTAGAATCTTTGTATTTTAAGATAGTTTGGGTTCTTATAGAAGCACCTAAAGGGATAAAACCCATAGGTGTAAATAGGTCTACAAGAGGAACATAGGAGCAAATGGAAAGCTTGAGTTTTTTGTGGTTAAGACTATAGCTAAAGGTTATAGTTTAAAATTTTGTTTCAACTATGGAAAACCTTTTCAATAGTAGCCATACTCAAATCCATCAAAGCAATCCCATCCAGTATGGTGCATCTCATCTATGAGATACTGCAACCAAACATTCTCATAATAAAGAGCCTTAGGTGTATAAGAAGGCACAAGGAAGCATGGTGATGCTCTAAGATCTTGTAGGTAGATGACAATCTACTCATTGGATATGATGTAAGAATATTGTCATTAATCAAGATCTAGTTGTTTACTCAATTCTAGATAAAAATCTAGAGGAAGGCGCAATATATTCTTGGGGTTAAAGTCATTTAGGATTGCAAGAATAGGAAAATTGTGCTATGTCACCTACATTAATGAGCATTTGGTCAAGTACATGATGCAAAACTCTAAAAAGGGTTTGTCACTCTTTGGGTTTGGAGTTTTATTTCTTAGAATTAATGTCCTTATACATCTTTAAAGAGAGATTACATTAAGGTGGGATCCTATGCCTTTACAATGGATAGCCTTAAGTATGTGATGCTATGTCCTAGACCAGATATTTGCTTTGTTGTAAGAATAATGAGTAGATATTAGTCCATTTCCTTATTAGAGCTTTGGGTGGATGTCAAACATATGCTCAAGTATCTTTAAAGAATGAGAGACTATATGTTTGTCGGCCGTTGCGATGAGTTGATACTCCATTCATACTGAGAAATTGGACTTTTATTCTTATAAGGACTTTGGTAGGTTTACCTCTCGGTATGTGTACACTCTAAGTGGCTTTTGTTGCTTCCATAGTAATAAAGGAAGTCTTTTGGCTAATGGGTAGTTCCCTTGGCTATATCATCTAAGATCCTATTATGTGATACCTATTAGGATATAGCCCTTAAAAGCATGACATGATATAATAAATTTGGAATTCATTATTTATTTAATGATGCTCTAGTTTCACTTTTATATATTCTTATTCCGTGTATTATACTTTATGAGCATTCTTGCCTACATCTTTTGCATTGTACGTGACTTGGGTTCATTAGAAGTTGCACAAAAGATCTAAGTCATGGGTTCCTTACAAATAGATTACCTTTTCACAACTGGTTCATGGGTCTAGGCAACCCATTAGAGGTTGTAGTGCACCACCTCCTAATTGAAGGGATGGCTAATCTTGGCTATCAGGATAAGTTTCCCATGGTGAGTGCACTAGTGTGTATGGTTACACATAGGACAAGACCTACGGTGAGTCATGACTTAAGTTTATCAAGTAGTCATGACCTCACCAAGCTACTTCATTGTGTTGTCTCTCAACCTTGAGAGAATATTGAGTTTGTGTTAAAGTTAGCAATGACTTTGACCTATGTGTGAGATCATAAGCTAATCATATATTCCTTGTGGATTAGGTCATTGTTGATGGAAGCCAGTAGCAATAGGTATTCTCAATAAAGGCACCATGATATTTCTTGGGATTGAGACAGTATGTCCCCTTGGGTGATCCTAAGGAGGTGTGTTCATGGAAACTATGACCATAGTAGTTTCTTAATTGGAACTTGACATATGCTCTTTGAGAGCTAAGATATGTCAATTGAACACACAATAATCTTGAAAGGCTGATAGTTTTCACTTTTTTAGACTACGGACACCATTTCATGAGGAGACTGAATACAATGGATTGCTAGTCATGGACCTGAGCACTTGGTGTCTCGTTGTTATTTACATGGGATATTAGAGTTTAGTTGATTCTTTGTAGTGGGATGTTGAATCAACTTTAAAATTGGATTCTGAGGGAGCTAGTATTCCTATGGGTCCCAGTGGTCCATACTCTGAGCTCATATAAATGTTGGCATGGATTATGAGGGTTGGATTGGCTCTAGGTTCACTTTTATGCATAAGAGCGTTTTGGTAATTACACAAGGTTACATAGGGGCAAGTGAACAAGGTCTCTAGATTGAGCTAATTGATTAATTAGTATGCCTTATTATGTTAATTAATCAATTAGAACCCATTTTAGGCTAGATTAAGTGACCCAAGCCCCATGTGGGCTCAAGTCACTTAAGCTCACTTAGGAACCCTATAAATACCCCCTAGGGGTTAGAGTTTTCATAGTTTTTTTCTTCCACCATCCGAAAAGATAAAGAGCCATAGCCTCCACCCTCTTTTCCTCCCCATCGGAAGTGTGCCAAGATCAAGGTTCAAGTCATCGGGCGAAAGACTTTGGGTTTATGAGACTTACACAATTTTGATCTTCATCTTCACCATGTGGATTTGATTTGGGAACATTTGAATGTGAGGTATGGTTTTCGTTAGCACTTTCTGAATCATTTTAAAGTATAATAATGTTATTTTTTTCGTTGTGTATAGGATTTAGAAAAAGCCTAGGATAATTATGCATGTTCCTAACCTGATTTGGACTTGGGAAACGAAGCGATCCAGGTTTTTCCCATCAACCACTAGAAAAGGAAACACATAAAGAGGAATTGTTACCTTATTGTGAAATAGAATAAAGAGGTAATATGACTATGGAGTCGAATCTTTTTGTGGTGCCTAGTTTGCTTTTGGGGCTAGTGGGAGTTTGTTGGGACTAAGCCCCTAAAAGTAAGACATGATGTAACAAAGTTGACTTAATTGTCTCTTTTCTATCCTTTTGGTGTATTGACATTGATTTGAACATTTAGTTTATGTATCTTATATTGTGCATTAGGAGTTGCATAGAAGATATAAGTCCGCTATAAGAAAAAAGACATTTGTTGACGTCATCAATGTTGACACGAAGTGAAATTGAGTCAACGTTGAAAATATACGATAGTGTTAATAGTGTAGGGGAGCTATATTTATAGTATTTTAAAATACTATCAACATAACCCTAAATATGTTTTTTAATAAATAAAAAACTCTACCCACAAACTCTTATTATTAGAGAGCTATATTAATAGTATTTTAAAATAATGTCAACATAACCCTAGTTATTATTATTTTAAATAAAACTCTACCCACAAACTCTTATTAGAGCCTCTTTCTCTACTTGTAAACTCTTCATCTCAAGTCAACTTCTCTTCATTCTCATTTCAAACCCTAAAAAACATTTCCTTCTATTTCTCTCACAATATTTATGAATTGCAAGTTATCAAACTCTAAATCATTGAATGTTGATGAAGAAAAATAACTTTTTAGAGAAATATAATAGGTAATTCTCATCTTCAATTGATTTATTTTTCTCATATCTACTTCATGTCCTTTATTTTGATTTATCTATCAAGCAATTTTGTTGACTTTTTTTTATCTCAATAATCACTTTCTCCATTTTATAATTTCTAGAGCTATTCTTGTTTTATGTTATATATTTTTTGTCTATTTTTATTTTATTATTTTTCATATTTAGAAAAGTTTTAAGGTTTATTTTTAAATTACTCGTGTTGGAGATCCAATGCCTAGTGCCTATTTATCTCATGCAAAGAAAAGTTTTGTTTATCCTATAATCTAGTTTGAGTTTAAAGATCTTATGGAAGAAAATTATTCAAAAATAATTTTTAGAAAGATAATAGAAAATTGAAAAAATATTAAAAATCTGGTCGATTTTGTAAATAAGTTTAGAGTAATTTTGAGTATTTTTTAGGGAAAAGACTATTAACATATTATTATTATTATTTTCTTTTATGCTCGTGTTGGAAATTTACCAGGAGTCTAATTAGCAATCAAATTCAACAAAGTTTTTTACTTCATGTTCTTGTTGGGAGACTATTGGGAACACAGCCAAGTTCTTATGATCACAATCCAAGTATGTGATTTTTTTTTTTGTTTTTGTTTTTTTTTTTTTTTTGAAGACTTCTTTTCAATGTTGTTATGAATTTTACAAAATTCTAAATTTAATAAATAAAAATGAAAGTGATATGTTTGATTTTAAGTTATTTTATTTTTAATAATAGAATTGAGTGAAAAAAATCATTTGTGATAATATGAACACCTATTATTAAAATAAATTATTTCCTTATCCGGTAATAAATGTATTTTCTTGTTAATTTTTTTCTCAAGCCTTATACCTTAAATAATACTCACAATCCTATAATACATTAACAACCTAATACATTTATTTTTTAATATAATTGATGACTTTATGAAAGTTAGATGTAATATACTAATAGAGTTCATGTTAATAATTTTACAAAATAAAATATTCAAGCAATATTCAAACTATGAAGACTTTATCAGTAAAATGAAGTTAATAAAAATAAATATTGAAATTATAAAATCAATTTCTTATTCAAAAGTAAAAGAAAGAAAGTTAAAGTTAAAGATATTATCAAATGAATTAAATTTCCAAAAAAGATTAAAATATATAAAGAATGAAAATTAACATAAAGATAGTTGTTTTTATCTTAAGTAAAAAATTATTAAAATAAAAAAATTAATAAGTGAGCTAAAAATTTATTATGAAGAAATATAACTTCCATGTTGTAAAATAAAAGAATAAGAAGAAGAAAAGAAGAGAGAATAAATAGAAATACTAAAAAAAAATTAGAATAATTAAGTGAAAGAAGAAGAAAATGAGAAAGAGAAAATAAAATATAAGAAAAAAAACTAAATAAATTTTCATTAAAGGTCTTCTCTTATATAAGGAGTCAAAGAGATATACATCATTATGGACAATTATCCACAAGTTCTCACAATGTTACAAATTCTCATATTTTATAGCATTCTAAAATATGCAGTTTTTCTTTCTATTTTTAATTATAAATATTTTTTTGTCTTATGTTTATTTTTATTTTAAACTAGTTAATAAAGTATTAGATGAATTCTAATGATTAGGTGAAATTATTATCAAATCATTTTTTAATTTAAAAGGTAAAAAAATTAAGTTAATGATATAAAGATAGTTTTTTACAATGATTTAAATACCGGGCCAAACGGAACGGAATCGGGATGGTTCAATTCAACTAAGAATCTGGGTTTACCCATTCAAGGTATTTTTAATGTGGGAAAGTACAAATCTAATAGAAAACAATCAACATTTATATATGCACAGTTTATAGCCCTGGGGCTTGAACCTTGGACCAAGAGTTCAACTCACATGGTTGCACCCACCTACTGCTAATTGGTTTGTGCCAAGGGTTGTAAAAAATATAATAAAATCATCTCAAATATCCAATATTTTTTTAAACACTTCCATTTTCCATATGTAATATTATATATGTTTTATTTAATAAACTTAAAATATTAATATATTTATATAAAAGATAAAAAAATAAATATTATTGATTTTTAATTTTATTTATATTTATATTTTAAAAATAATTTTTAATTTTAATAAAATATAAATTATATATTTATGACGATCATTGGTTGGACCGCGGTTCGACCACCGGTCTGACCACTAAACCGTGAATAGGTAACTTTTCCACGTTCGTTGACCCGTCTAGTTCTGAAAACATTGATTTTTTATTTTAAATGAAAACATATTAAAATAAAAAGATAAATGATATAAAAATTTAGTTTTTATTGTTATTTTTAGTTTTTAATATCTTCTTAACTTAATTTTATTTTTATTTCAAAATAATTAATAGAGTCTTAGTTGAATTCTAATTCTTAGTTAATGTAGTTATAGTTAACGTAATCTCACTTGAATTCTAATATTAGAAGATAAGGTGATTAGGTAAATTATAAAATCAATTTTTTATTTAAAAGAAAAAGAAAGAAAGTTAAATTAAAGATGCTTTTAAATGAATTAATTTAAAAAAAAACAAAAAAAATTGATGTTTTTATCTTGAATAAAAATATTTAAAGAAAAAAAGATAATTTCAATAATAAAATAATATAACTTTTAAAAACTTTCATTTTTATTTCTATTTTTAATTTGAAATGTATTTTTTTATTACCGTCTTTAATTATAAATATCTTCTTATCTTAAATTTTTTTATTTTAAAATAATTAATGGATTCTTACCTTAATTTTATTTTTATCTCAAAATAATTAATAGATTATTAGTTGAATTCTAATGATTTAGGTGAAATTATCCAATCATTTTTTATTTAAAAAAAAAAGAAAGTTAAGTTAAAGATATAAAGACTGTTTTTATTTTAAATAACAAAATATTAACATAAAAAAATAATAAATAATAAGCTACAAATTTTATTGCAAGAAATATAAATTTTAAAAAAAATTAGTTTTATTTTTTATTTTTTTTTAATGTCTTCTTAAACTTCTAAAACACAACAATTGCATAGAATCAATCAAAACTAAAAATAAACCATTTTCAAACATAAATATAATCACATGATTTGACTCCAACTAACTAACTAAAAAAATTCCTAAAACACATAGTCTAAAGTGAGATTGATCAAGAACTAAATCGATCTAGAAAAATCGAAACTTGAAATTCTAACAATCACAATTAATCAATCCAATTCTTAAATCTAAAAATCAATCAACTCATAAATTTGGAATCGAAAGAATGATAAACAACATAATCAATCAATGTTCTCAATGAAAAAAAAAAAAAACCAAAACAAAACTTTGAATCGAAGTTAGTTAACAAAGGAATCTCGAATCTACGCCACACAATTAAAAAAATTAGAAACTTGGAATCAACAATAATCATAAACCCAAACCTTGGATGCGTGTTCCTTGTGCGTTTGTGCGTCCTCAGAAATTTGGGCAATGTGTTTGAAGAAGCGTGCCGTTGGTCGCCACCCGTGGACGCGTGCTGCTGGGTGCCTTTTGAATTTATGGACCATGCATGCTGCAGGCCACCCTCATGAATGTTTGGTTAGTTTTCCTCCTAAATCACTCCGGCTGTGTGTCAATCCTTATCAACATGGCAGCCCGCGTGTAAATCCTCCAATCATGCGTACTGTATATATCTTTTCCGGGCTGTGCGTGGAACTCTTTTAATCCCCATATGCTACGTAACCCTCACGTCTCCAAGTGGCAGCCCGCGTCTCCCCCTCGAATTCCCAAACTGTGTGCATGCTTTTCTGGTGCATGATCTCTCCATTCCTTTCAAAGCTTCAGCCACAAAAATCCTCACCAAACATATAGCCACCAAGTCAACAACCTTGTACAAAAATAAATAAATAAATAATAAAAATAAAAATTCAAGATCTAATTCAAGTCAAAAACCTAAATGTGCCTAAGTATGTTGTCCTAAAAGTATATCTAAATGAGCTATCCTAAAAAAGAAAAGAAAATGAAAATCCTAGATCTAATTCAAGATCGCCAAGGGTCACAATGAAGAGTCAAATAAATCCCTCAACTAGAATTTCCAAGGTGACTCTAAAGGGTAGGCTATATGCGTAGTAATGGTCCACCAAATAAGTATTGTGGAGTACTAAAAGAGTATTTAATAGTGCATGTGCTAAGCCGATAAAATGGAGGGTCTATAATATCCTTTTCCATTATTTGTGGCAAAAAGGGGGAGATTATTTCATAATTGACAAGACACTTGACACACTTAAAAAGGGGGAGAATATTAAAATTTTTGGAAATTTTAGGTATAAAATTTTTTAGAGCTAATTGAGATATTTCTTGACAAAAAAGAAGGTATAAAATTTTTTAGAGCTAATTAAGATATTTCTTGACAAAAAAAAAAAAGGAATATTCTTTAGGAGGAAATATTCTTTTTGAATTGATTAATTCGTTTGAATTGTTGAATTCATTTTTAATATAGATTTAATTCCTAAGGGAAATTAATTGAAATATTAGAGGAAATTAATCTTGAGACATTGGAGGAAACCAAAGCAACTGGTGAAAGCATGCCTTAGAAGTTTCAAAGAGATATCAAACACGAATGTTTCTTGAAAAATATTTCTTTTTTATTTGTAAAATATTTTAAGTCATAAAAGCTTCTTCTCATGCTCTACACTATATATATCCTATTTGTTGAAAGACCTTCATGCTTTACTATTGATCTATTGTGTCTTATCAAGCTTCTATTATGTTTGGTTGATTTGTATATGTCTATATTCCTCTCAAGCTTTGCTTTATACATTGGTGTTGTTAGGATTTAGCACCTAAAAGTAAGACATGATGTAACAAAATTAAACTTTATTGTCATCTTACTATCCTTTTGGTGTATTGACATTGATTTAAGCATTCAACTCATGTCTCTTACATTGTACATGAATTAGGTGCATTAGAAGTTGTACAGAAGTTGTACAAAAGATACAAGTCATGGGTTTCTTACAAGTAGATAAGTTGTTCACAATTGGTTCATAGATTTAGGCAATCTAATAAAAATTATAGTGCACTACCTCCTAATTAGATGGGTGGTTTGTCTTGACCATCAGGATTTCTCATGGTAAGTGCATTAGTGTATGTGATGCACACTAAACAAGACCTACAATGAATCCTAATGCAAGGTTATCAATTATTATGATTCACCAAACTACTATATTACATGGACTCTCAACCTTGAGAGGATATAGAGTTTGTGCTGAAATCAGCATGAGACTTTGACATATGGGTGACACCCTAAAGTGGTCATATATTCCTATGGATTGAGTCATTGTTGATGGAGGCTAGTGGCAACAGGTATTCTCAATAAAGGCACTATGATATCTCATGGGATTGAGATAGTGTGTCCTCTTGGGTGATCCAAATGACATATGATCATGAAATTTGTGGTCATAATAATTCATTTAGTAGAATTTAACATATGCCTCTTGGAGTTAGAGTATGTTAGTTGATCACATAATAAGTGAGATTTGTAACTCAAAGATTGGAAAGGTAATCTTGATAGGTGATAGCACTACCTTGTTAGATTATGAACACCAATTCATGGGGAGTCTACATACTGTGGATGGTATGTCACGAACCAAAGCTTTGTCTCATTATTATCTACATAGGGTACTAGAGTGTAGTTGATTTTCTTTAGTGGAATGTTAAATCAACTTCATAATTGGATTCTAAATGAGCCAGTCTCCTATGTGTTCTAGTGGTACCCATTCTAAGCTCATATACCACGATGACACATTCTATGAGGGTCGGATTGACTCTAGGTTCATTCTTGTTCATAAGGGCATTTTGGTAATTAAGCAAGATTGCACAAGGGATAATGAACAAGATCTTTGGATTAGGCTAATTGATTAATTAGATAACCCTCTATGGTCAATTAATCAAATAGGACATTTTTTTGGTTAGGTTAAGTGACTCAAGCTTTGATGGGCTCAAGTCACTTAAGCCTAGTGGGCAACCCTATAAATACCCCATTATGCGTTAGGGTTTCCTAATGACTTTAAGATATTCGCCTTCTACCTCCAACGAAAGAGATAGTCAAAGCTTCCTTCCTTCCATCGCCCACACTTTAAAGTGTCAAGATCGTGATTTGAGTCATTAAGCGAAAGATCTTATGTGTGTAAGACCTCCTGATTTTCCAGACATGTTCTTCAATGGATGGATTTTGATCTAGAAACATCTAGATCACAAGTATGAGCATTTTTTCTCAAGATCTTTATCCTAATATGGTTTTTATAGTCATATGTTTCTGTTGCGATAGATTTAGAGAAGCCTAGGATAGTTTACATGCTCCCTACGAGATTTAGGGTATAAAAATGGAGTAATCTAGGGTTCCCAACAAGTGTTGCTACTGGAATCTATTCCTCTTTCATGCTTTCACAATGCATCAAGTGAAATCTCTAACTATCTTGTTTTACTTTCTTGACATTATTTTATCTCACACATTGTTTGATCTTATGTATAATTTTCTTTATGTGTGCAGGTTATAAGATTGGAAAATAAGTGCTACAAGATAATGCAATGCTTTCCTTTAAGTTAACTTTAATTGAGCGTTAATGTGTGTTATATATATAAAAGTATTTCTTATCCTTGGCAAAACCATTTTTCTTATGAAATTAGCTTTATAAACCCAACTCAATCTATTATCTTAGATTGTTTATGTGATAATCCACCCTTGCGGGTGCCATCCCTGCTAAATAGTGCCTCATTTCTAGTCCAAAGGCTAAGACAAAGATACTATCCTACAAAGGGAATTTAACTTGTGATTAAATAAATTGTGTTAGAGTAGCACAAGGAACCATACTTAAGAGATCAAAATTTAAGCATACTTGAAGAAATGGCTACATGTCAACAATCTATCCAAACTTGCTTAGTATCAGGTTTTACTATGTCCTCATTTGAAAATTTTAGGGAACTACAAAGTGAGTATAACTCAGTGAATGATCATATAATGTAGCTTTTAGGATGGTTAGTCTAGAATAGAAAAATGAGTTTTATCATGCATGTAGTACTCAACATCGATAAAATATAGCATAATAATCAAACATAAAACGTTGACAACTCGATGTATAATCAATCAAACACATACATAATCCATGGCTATGGTGCCACTCCACTCTCGGTACATCCCAATATCATTCAATATAACTGCTACCACTATCCCTTCCTCCATCGTCATATATTACATATGCTTCCACAAATGACATATGTCTTACATATGTGTCCATAGATGACATATGTATCAAATATCATGGTGCCTTATAAACACAATGCCCTTACATCTCTCGGCACACTTTTCATACAAATTGCTCCAATACCCCTTCATCTCACGACACAAAAGATCACTAGGTCAATCAACTACAGTGTGCCCCTCCATCTCTATGGCACGATACAGGTGTAAGGTATATTACAATCACATCCATAGTAATAATGTAAAATACCATAATGCAATACTAGTGATATTCAATTAATAGTACATACTAAGTAAGCTCCCAAAAAAGACTGGAGGAGTTACAATGGTCTTGCTTAAAACCCACTCTCCTTAGGCAGAGTTTCCCTAAACCGTACCCATCCCTTCATGATCACAAAACCATTTTAACTATTTACATACATACATATTAAGGATACAAAGGATACACACACACACACACACACACACACACACACACACACACACACATATAAATATGTTATAAACATAGCATTTGACCAACACATTTTCAAAGCATATCTCATGATATTTACAAAGAATGAATACAAGTATAACATTTAATACATGGGATATATAATTCTAAAACCATATAAAATCATGCATTATAAGATCACTCACCTTGTAGATTGGGATTGTCGCACTACATTTGTTACAATGACTCAAAGATTCAACCTTTTGCATAACACCACCAAAGGAATTTTTCATACTTCTCTAGTTTCCTTTCTTAGTAAGTGAAGGCCCCTATTTATAGGAACCTAAGCAAGTAAGCACATAGGTGACTCGTCGCTAGGTGTTGACCAAAGGGAAGTTATAAGTATCCCCTTTATTGTATGGACACAACATGTGGCATGTGCTTAATCCTTACAACTTCTTGGCAGGTGTGACACTTGGCACATGCTTAATCCTTGTAGTTGCTTGGTAGGTGAAACACGTGGCATGTGCTTAATTCTTGCACCTATTGGGTAGGTGTGACATGTGGCACGTGATTAATCCTTGCAATTGCTTGGTAGGTATGATACATGACACGTGCTTAATCCTTGTAGCTGCTTAGCAGGTGCGACATATGGCAAGTGCGACATGTGGCAGGTGCAACACATGGAATGTGCTTAATCCTTGCGATTGCTTGGTAGGTGCAACACGTGGCTTGTGCTTAGTAGCTTTCCTTAGAAACCTCATGCTTGGTAAGGGATAGGCAAAAAGGTGATGCTCTTACTTAGCAAGGAGGTACTTGAAAGGAAACTTCAAAAATATTAATATTAAAAACTAGAGATGTTATGGTTTAAGCTTTATTTGGATTCTTCTAATATTGAAAACAAATTGGAGTTCACCTATTGTAGGTTGAGAGGTATCTCCTAACTCCCCTTGAGTATTAATATCATAGGATATCATTCCTATCACTTCCAACAATTTTTATATAGATCAAATGTAAATTATAACTTTTTCTTTCACTTTCTTGGCAAACAAACAATCCAAAAAGTAAGAAAATTTATTTAAAAATATATAAATTTCATACATACAAGAACCTAATCTCTAACAACACTTGCCCAAAGAAGAGATGGAGAATAAGAAGAAAATAGAAGGAAAAAAATATAAGATAAGATTATTTACCTTAAGTAGAGATGAAAATCTTTACTGCTTGATGTTTGACTCCCACTTTTACAACATTTTCTCTCAAAAAAATTTTAAAGGAGAAGGAAAAAAAAAAAAAAAAAAAAAAACAACCTCTAAGGAAAAATGAAGAGAAATACCTTTTATTTAGATTTTTCCCTTTTTATATTTTCTTTTCAAATATGAGTTAATGTAAATACCCTTCTCTACACTATGAGGTGACTAAACTACACTTGGATGCCACCAAAATTTCATATCTCTCTGTGTGTCATTTGACAATCCCTGAGTGTAACATGTGTTGTTTCTAGTATATTTCCAACAATTCTTCATATCTCTATGTGTGAAATTTGACAACCCTCAAGTGTGGCATGTGGTGCTTTTAGTACATTCCTAATAATTCTTTATATCTCTATGCAGCATTTGGCAACCCCTAAGTGTGAAATGTGGCACTTTTAATACATTCCCAAATTAATTACACTTATATTATAGTCTATTTAATGTAATTCTTTCTTAGCTTCTTTGTATAGTTTTAAGGTTATTTAACTCTCCTAATTATCTTAATTTATTAGGGATTTAATTATTTCACCAAGATTTTATTTTCTCTAAATTTAAAATACAGACATATGAAAAAATAAAAATTATATTTCATTTGAACTAAGCTAGTTGTTATAGATCATATGTTTAAAAAATATGAGGTAGAAAGCCTTCAAGTGCAAGGTGTAGAAGATATCACAACTAGCATAAGTCATTTAATTGAATTTTTTAGATGAAAGTTCAACTACGATGGCAGCCTATAAGGGTCAAATTGCTCAAATAATATGCGCAAATTATGTTATCATTACCTGCAATCTATGTGAAGGTAAATACTTTTGCCTTGCCGAGTTAATTTTTAAGATCCTATGTTTATTAACCAACTTTGATTAATATTATAGTGACGTACGTTGGAGCTTAAAAAAAAAAAAAAAGTAATTTATAAAAACTATTCTTAAAACCTAGTTTTGAAGAATTGTTTCCAAAACTTTACCAAATGGGTCATTGCATGTTTTCTTTTATTTTACTTGACAAGAAAAAATAATATCATGCATTTGTTTTCTTAAAACGTAGCGTGAGTATTAAAAATTGGTAACAAATGCATATAAGGGGGTGTTTGGTAAAACTTAGTACTTATTACTTAATAACTTAAGTTGACTTTAAATTAAATTATATTTAAATTGATTATTTAAAATTTATAATTTAATTTTTATTTTAAGAATTAAAATTATTTGATAAAATTAATTTAAAATTTACTTTAAATCATCAAATTGATATATTTATACTAATAAATTATAATTAGGATAAAAGAGATAAAGTAATAATGGAAATCGTGGAGTGACAAAAGAGATCATGGATATAAGTAAGGTAAATGAGAATACAAATGTAAAATGAACATATGAACTTAAAAATAAGTTAATTCTTTTTACTTTGTACTTAAAATTGTTCTTTTATTTTAAGTAATACTATTAAATTATTTTACAAAATATACTTAATTTACTTAATAAATTAAATTAAGTTATTAAGTCACTTTAAGTTATTAAATTAGTTTACCAAATACCCGCCAAATATAAAAATAAAATCTACCAAAATTATTCTCATTCTCCAAATTTCAAATTTCCTTTCTTAATCAGTTAGGCTATGTTTGGTTCCCGAAAAATGCAAGAGAAAGAAAATTGGGAGGAAAAATGGAAGGAAAGAAGAAGCTAAAGAAAAGAATATAAATTTTTTCACTTGTTTGGTTATCCATGGAAAATTCAAGGGGCAAAAAAAAAAAGAATTCATTTTCTTTTGTTTGGTTAACCATGAAAAAAAGTCAAGGAAAATGGAAGGAAAATAAAATCAATAATTTGTCTTAGATGGTTATCAATTTGTTGAATAATAAAATAAATTTTGTGCTCTTATTTTCTAAAAATCAATAGTTGAAGATGACAT
Organism: Vitis rotundifolia; assembly: GCA_030254885.1. NCBI lineage: Eukaryota > Viridiplantae > Streptophyta > Magnoliopsida > Vitales > Vitaceae > Vitis > Vitis rotundifolia. The sequence goes on along the minus strand of CM058154.1, from coordinate 13,555,473 downwards.
CAAAACTTGGTTCGATGGAAGGTCTCTCATTCGAGTCGTCTCTCAATTTAATTCATTTTTGAAGCTTGAAACAGTTCAATTAGAAAATGGAATCCAATAGAAGACCGATCAATAGTTTGTTTGACCATTCCCATCCAAGCATGATTGAGATTACTCTGGCAACTGACACCAACCATATCTTCATAAACCCTGTCATATCATCATGCTTATGGGCATCCTCAAATTATATTAAAGGGATTTTGCAGTGATGTGGAACACTGTAAGAACCCCATCTCTCTCCAAAGATGCCGTCATGGCTGACACCAACTCTACCGACCAACAGGAACTCCAAGCTCAATTGTTCTTTCACTTGATCAGCAAAGACAATAAGAAGGTGACCCAACTCTACAGTTCTCATCGTAAAGGCCCACTTCAGAGAATTAGTGTTTACAATGACACAGTCCTCCACATGGCCTCTCTCTTCAAACGAAGTAAACTGGTACGCGACTTACTGGAAATGTTGTTTAAGGACTACAACCATGACCTTGTTGCTACAAAAAACAACGCCGGCAGCAATACTCCACAAAGTAGCCACCAATGATACTATGAAAGATGTGGCGGAGGAGATGTTGAAAGAGATCCAGAGTTGCTAATTGCGCATAACAACTTAGGAGAGACGCCTATTTTTTGTGTAGCCCGTTACTACCAAACTGAAATGTTTAAGTTTTTGGTTGGGGAAATGAAACTAACGGAACAAAATCCAGAAGATGGTAAACCAAATTCAATAATCCTAGAAATCACACACAAGCAACCAAATTTTCATCAAATTAACACTGCATTTATGCTCTTGTACTGCAACTTAACACTACATTTATATACTTTCTGTAGGACCTCTATACACATTGCTAAAGGAATATGCATCTATTATGTCCTCACTGTTGCATTAATCCACAAGATGCCATTAATCCCATCACAAACTACACTAATCCAATGGCAAAATGGGTGAACAAAATCTACACCACTCACTTTGGAAAGATAATTGAATAACATGCTGAAAAGATAGATGAATAAAAAAAAGTTTCCATAACAAAGAAATAAAAAGAAGTCTTCATAACAAACAAATAAAAAGAAGTCCTTATAGCAAATGAATAAAAGAAGTCTTCATAAGTCTAAAAATATAATAAAACAATTTCTAATATTCAACTATTATCCATGAGTTTTGATATCAAAACTTCACGTATAGCCCCAAAACAAAAGTAAAACTAGAAATAAAAATAATTTTCATCTCAAATTAAGCATAAAAAAAAGTAGGTCCAAATTTAACTGACAACCAAAGCTTACACCTATCAATTGGACAAGCAAGTAAGGCTCGATTGCACTCACATCACCGGTAAGAGCTTGATATGCTTTCATATGAGATACATCACTCATGCCTCCAATCTTAGCAATCTCTTCAAAAAATTGCTCTTCTGTATAATTTTGAAGGTTGCTTCTATCAAAAGCCGCAACAACTGCATTCATTCCAACTCTAATTGACCTTAATTCTTCACTTATAATGTTAGCATATTTTGCTTTTCGTTTTTTTGTTTCTTTGTTTGACTTTGGTGCAGAAACAGATGCATCTATAGATGATAAAAATGTCTCGGTTTTGCTTTATTTTCAACATAAGCAAATGTTTCATTTCTGATCCCATGTTGTGATGATCCTAATGGAATTGTGCCATCCAAATTTTATTCTTGAGCCTAACGAAGTTGTCTTTCTTCTGCACCTGCAACAAGACTTCTTGTTGCTTGATCTTTTCCAAGAAGAATGGACAACTTATCATAATTTCTAATAGGTTTGTATATGAGCTGAGATGCTCTTGAGTGTGCCTTTTAACATCTAAAAAACAAATATTAAAAAACTCAAGTTCAGTTGTGATAATGTTTATTAGAAATTTATAGCTCTACATTACATGCAAAAATTTTATTTCTAATAACTCAAAAATAATAATTAACTCACCTTAGTGTAAGTAGTCCATACTTCCGTGGTAGCTTCGATCATTTGAGTTGATTCATTGAAACCAAATCCACTACCACTTTGTAAAACTTCTTGAGCAACATAAAAGTTTTTTTTTTTTAAGTTTTCATTCTATTTTTTATGTGCTCAGAGTTATTACTCAATTCAAAATTTTCCCCAATTTCTCGAGCAACTATTGCATAAGCTGTCTTAGTGAAGACTCCTCCTATCTTTTGCCCTTTATGCATTTGCTCCATTAATCGATCAACTAAATACTTGTCCATTTCATCAATCCAAGTCAAGTTTCCATTTTCACTTACACTTTTGTGTACTTCAAAGCCTTCACTATATTCCATCTGAAACAATAACGCATATATATATATATATGTTTAAAATGAAAAGTCAAGAGGATGAGATATAGTAATAACTTCATTGTAACTCATTTAAAGTGTGATTTTAACTAGAGGAGTTATAGTTCTAAATACAATCATTGTACTTAATATGAAACACAAAAAACTATACAAGAAAATAACCATAAAATAAAAGGACTCATCAACGGTTTCTATTATAATCTTTCCACATATCCATGGCTATTTTCTCCCTTAAGATTTCTCCTTCCTTGCATTTTTCAACTAAACTCAAGACCATTGATTCAAACTCCGCTTTTTCGCTAAAAATCTCTCTATCGACCTTTGCTATTAATCTTTCATTTGGATCAACACCCATGAGATAGTTATGGAGGATACAACATGCTAGTATAATATCAGATTGTGTGTCAACAGGGTAATGTGGCTCCGTCCTACTAGCTATTATTGGAGACTTTTTCTTCAAAACACCAAATGCTCTTTCAATTGCATTTTTCAAGGACGAGTGTCAAAGGTTGAAAACCTCTCGAATATTTTCTAGTTGATGAACACTATACTCTTTTAAATGGTAACGAGTGCTTCTATATGGGGTAAGAAATCCAGTTTTTAGCTGAAAACCCATATCAGCCAAATAATATTTACCTAAGAAGCATAAACAAAGGATCTTTGTTATTTGTAATAGTCACTTGAGCTAATAAATTATGTTATTATCTAATCACCAATAATCACCTTGTGGAACAATCAATTTATCAAAATCTCTCATTAATGCATTATCTAGGATTCTCGAGTCTGACATAGATCCTTCCCAACCAGGTAAAACATATGTGAACTTCAAGTCAAAGGAACATGCTACTAAAACATTTTGTGTTGGATAGTACTTTCACCCTCGATACCTTTGTACAACATCATTTGACACTTTTACACGAAAATGTGACCCATCAATTGCCCCTATGCAATCCTATAAAGAAACAAAATTATTAGTTTATTTTGAAATATAAATAATATTCTAATGATGTTTATTAGATAAGTAAGTTTACCTTAAAGTAGGGCCAAATTTTGGTATTGTCCTTGATTTCTTGAGGGCACTTTAATCCATCAAGATGCTTTAAGAAGACATCATCTAAAGATATTATAGCTCTAAGAACTTGATGAAAGTGACAACTAACAGTTTCACTAGAACGCTTGAAATAAAATTTCATAGTTCTATTCCTTAAATTATGACCAACAATGTGAAGGAATTTGGCAAATTGTTCTTCTGCATTACTATGTGCACTATTTCTAAGACGACCTGTTCCCCGAAGAATGTTTACTAGTCTTGCAAATGCATTCTTTCCCATACATAGTTGATTATAACAATCTTCATTATCCATTAGTGTAAGTTTTTCCATCAAAGCATGTCGTTCATAATCTCCTTCATTAGAGATTGATCTCTCCAAATAGTTTGAGCGATGATAAACTGAAACAAGAATTGTCACATATGCAACATACATAGCTACACAAGTTGCAACCCATCTTCTAAGTCTTTGCCACTTTTCATTATAAGTCTACATGATAGCAAAGTAAGAGGAATGATTTAGTAAAGTCATTAGGAAAAGTAAGAGGAACTGAAGTATTATGATTAGGAAGAAAGCTTATGGGAACCAAAACATTTTTCTATGAAGATTAAAGGAAAAAATCACCCTTTTAAATAAAAGAACTATTGAGAGACATCTAATCTTTCTTTTTGACCAACACATAGCATAAGGGGAAAATCAATTAGTCAAGATATCTTCTAAATACCTTATAGCTCAATTATTTTTTTTAATAAATGAGAAATTTTCAATAACACCCACAGAGAAAGTATCAACTCTGTTGAAGATTTTAAGTTGATGAATATCTCCTCCACAAAGAAATCTGCACTCAACATCAATTTTTTTGCACTAGTCTACACATATTTCAACTATTACTCTTTTCATCCTGCAGGCTAAAGTTCTTTAGGTAATATATTGAAACTCAACTTGAATACTAGTAACTAATTCATATAATTGGGAAATGGAACCAAAGAACACTATATAGCCTTGGTACGCATAATTTGTTATTCCTGCTGGCTAAAATAATGCTGAATTTTTTACCATACTGGTAGAAAAGCATTACAACTTTATTTGCTTTGAAGCTTCTATAACCTAGCATCATTTTCATCAATAGAAAATTTCTGGAAAATGGTAAAAAAAAAAAAAAAAATACACAAAAGAAAAAGAAATGAATGGATTGTAAAATCAAATTGGGGCAGCCCAAATTTCTGACGAATGACCCTACCACTGCAAAGTACTGTGACTTTCACACAAGTACTGGTTTACTCCAATTAATTAAAGGGCTCTCATTGGATTACCAATTTGCCCCCCAAAGAGGATCAAACATTTTTGAAAAATTGACTGGGCCACAATGTGTACCATTTTAAATAGATTCTAAAGAAACCCAAAGAAATGCTTAAAATAGAAATCCAAGGAATTGGTCTTTCGGTGTGTTTACATGAGATGTAGAATGTAAGGTAGATTTCATATGCTGTAGGGCAAGATTTCTAATAGTGGGGCAACTCAAGAACTGTAATACAAGCAACAGGACCCAATCTGCATGCACATGTCTGTATGTCCACATAAAAAAAGATGTTAATTATGAATGCTGTCATTACCTACATGGTGGGTCCACTTGCTAAGGACACATCATTAATAGTTCCTCAAGAACTATTATAAGATAAAAATGTTCACAAGTAATTATGATAAACCAAGGAAGGTGAACTAATTTCCTAAACAATCACAAATCTTTCTCATCTAATCCCAAAACTTTTAACTCTTCAGTTCCCATATCCAAACTAAGAGATAATGCTAGATAAATCCCCTTCTAAGAGGATATTCCTCTAACCTTGATTTCCAGTGCACCCTAGGCCTTCCAAGAGAGGCCTAATTAACCTTAATAGTATACCATATTACATGGTAAACAAAAAGGTGATCCCTCCATTTGGTTGACTTTTTTATGGGACAAACTATATACACTCAAAATATAATGCACTAATATTGATATAATGAAATATCCTAGGACTAAAAGGCACAAAAAAAGCCTAAATTCTTACAAATATAAGTTGAAATAACCCTTAATATGGCATAAAGCATTAAAGCAGTTATTTCAAACTTCAAATGCATTAAGGTAGACCATCTATTAGGCAGAACATTTGTCCATTCTCCACTTGAAAATTTTTAAATTGCATGATGAATTTTCTTCAGTAACTTTCCATTAAGCAATCATGATAACCACTCCCACATCACTCTCAAACATCAAAATTCTTGCTTGCTGTGTAGGTCCTGTGCACGATTTTTGAACACATATAAATAAAGTAAAATGAAGCATCAAGTTGAAAGAGTGACTATTATAAACAAAAAAAAAAAAAAAAAAAAAAAAAACCATTTTATATTAGGGAATGGAACACATATCTAAGACATCCCAAACCAAGGCATAAGCATATGCCTTTTAAATGTTTTATACTTCAAGTATAAGCATGAGGGGATACAAGCAATTATCTCCAAAGCACTTTCTTTTAGTTTGGCTTTACATGGCCATCCAAACAAACTCCTCAGGACGTAGGTTCATTTTTGGTACTTTTTCTTTCTACCCTTAGCCAAGAACAACTTGAGGCATTCTAATGCTCACCATACTATTGTGCCATTTATTCAAACTCCTCAAGATGCAGGCTCATTTATGTTATTTCTCTTTTCTTTCTACTTTCAGTGGGTAACAATTTGAGATATTAAAATATTTGCCATATATGCATGAAGAATATCTCTCAGTTTTCATAATTTCTTACTTTTCTTCCTCTCAGTTTTCAAAATATCTCTCAGACATAAACTACTCTCACAAAACTATTTTATTCTAAAACACCCAACGAAAATTTATTGGTAATTTACAAAATAATAACCAAGCACTCAGAGGCAGCAACAGCATACATATATGCAATACACAACTGCAGACCCATTCCCCCAACCAAGTCATGCATATATGCAGACACTGTTTCTTAGAGGCAATTCTTCAAACATGTAATATCCCTATTTTTTCAATCAAGTCTTGCAATACCAAACAAAACCTTAAAATTCTTGTTTCTGAAATCAAATGGAAGCACAAAGATGATACCAAATGTTTGATATGGCTAACTCCAATTTAGGTGATGCAAGGATATGTGATAGGTAATATGTTCAAGTTTTTGGAATGAAAAGGGGTGGAACTTTAACCCTGCTTACAAATATTAGAAGACAAACAATAATCCTTACTAAATGCCAAAAACCCATAACACAAATTATGAAAAAACCATCGGCCAGTAAACAATAGCATAACAGAACCGACAATTACGGTAAAAAACAGACCAAATCCATAAAGAAACAAGCCAGGAAAGTTTAGAAAAATTCTGGCAAAATTTAAGAAACAGGAAAAGTGAAAGCAACTTAGAAATCTAAACAGAGAACCCAAGAGAGAGTGATTACCTTGGGTTCCGGGTTTTCACAGGATGAGGTCGATTGGAGTTCAATTCATACCTGATCTGAAGACATGGATTCGAATACATTCATTGGATTTAAAGAATTCATTTCATCCATGGGAACTTGATTTGAAGAGCGCACTTCATCCATGGGAACTCGGGTGCCTAAAAAAAGCAAGTTTTCAGAGGCATTGGAAGATGGTCGAAATCATAATGGTGGCCATTGAAAGGGTCGACGGTGGTGAGAAGCCATAGCGACCAATGAAGAGGAAGTTAGAGGTGAACAAGAGGCTCGGTGAACAAGAGCCCGATAAAATTTCCCCCAACTTTTCCCTTATCTTTTTATCTTATTTTTTTCTTTATTTTTTAAGGAAAATAGTAGGGAAAATATTGTGATATTTTCTTTAATATTTTCCATGTCACCCAAACTAAAGAAAATAATTTTTCACATGATTTTTTTTCCTTTCCTTAGCATTTTCCGGGAACCAAACATAGTCTTAGTAACACCGATCATATCAGCATCTCGTGGAAAAAGTGCCATTTGAATATTACAAATAAGTCTCTTTTTATTGATTCATGGAGGAAATAATTCGAGCATTATTTACTTTGCTATCAAAGATAAATATTAATAATTTAATTAAAATAAACTATCTTATTTATAGTATTAGGTAGAAATTGATTGCAGACCATTAATATCATCTTCCTTAAGATAAGTAATGAGAATTTAAATTAAGTACACAACCTAAAAGGAATGCCTTCTCTCCTGGGTCTTATAATATTTCAGATCTTATTCTTTATTTTGCTCATTATATACCAGCTGGAGCATTACTTCACATGGACTGTCATTTTTAATCCAAACACATACACATGGCTTGGATTTTCATAAAAACGCATTGGAGATTCAATCTCTCTTGATATTTTTACGAGAAATTGATGAAAAAAGGTAAAAGAGAGAATTTGAAGAATTTTTGTGGGCATAATTTTTATGGATATGGCACGTGAAAACAGAGATCATGTCACGGGTTCTTCGGACATTTTGGCCTTTCCCCTACCAATTCACCAGACGTATCCTTCCAATTCTGTCTACACTGAAACATCAATTTCTCTGCAGAACGCCACAGAAAATAAGGATTTTTTTTTTTTTTTTTCTAAAAAAAAAGGGTCAAATGCTGTTCATGCCTGTCAATGAGTTCATATTCAATGCAAGGACAGCCCTTCTTCTCATCCCTGAAGCTAGCATACAAGTACTATTTCTTTCTTGTTCTTTGTCAAAATTAGAGCGTAAAGGTGCAACTTCCACGGTTAAACCCAATATTTTTAGATTTTATTTTTTATTTTTTATTTATTTTGATTGGATTCAAATAAAATATCAATATGAATTACATTTAGGTTCAATTTGGGTCAAAGGCTTCGGCCATGTAGCCTGGCTGGCACCCAAATATATATTTATATAAATTTAAATTATAATAATATATAAGGTAAATACATATTTTTTAATAATAGTGTACTAATATCCATTTTATTTATATTTTCATTTCCATTTAAAAAATTTTAGGCTATATTTGATTCCCTAAGAATTTTGAAAGAAAATGCGAAGAAAAAAAAATACAAAAGAAAAATAGAAGAAAAAAATATATGTATTAAAAGTCAATAAATTATCTTTATTTATTGTTTTAAACTGATATTATTTATTTTAATTCATCCATATAAATATTAAATAATTTAAAAATATATAAGTTTTTAACTAGTTTTAATTATATTTAATTATATTTGATATTTTTTATAGAGCAATCAAACATAAAAAAAAAAAAAATCATTTTTCTTTACATTTTTTTTCTTTTCTTACTATTTTCTGGAACCAAACACAACTTAATTCATTTTATTGATTTGATTGATTAAATAAATGAATGTTATAAATATGCATATTCACATATTAATTTTTAAAGTTTAGGTAAATGAATATTATTAATAATTTATTTATTTATTTATTTATTAAATATAGGTTGATTTGTATTTATGAAAATGGATTTTAACTTAGGTAATGTTTATTAATTCAACCAATCCGAATACAAATTTTCTAACTCATGTCTTAGCTTATTGGAATCCAAGCATAGAATAATAGACCATGGGTTGGGCTTGAGTTGACCCTTGGGTGGATTGGACTTGAGTTAACCTTTGGGTGGATTGGACTTAGACAAATGAGTTTGGTGTATGGGTTGAGCTTCATTGAGTTGTCAACCTCATTAGGCAAGTGGTTAGCTTTATACTTTTAAAATATAGAAAATAAGGGTCCACTTTACACACTTTTTAAAATTTGTTTTTGAAAATTATTTCCAAAATATAAAATAAAAAATAGTTTTTAAATTTTTAAAAAAATAAGGGTGTTTGGCAAGATGTTTTAAAAAATAGTTTTTTAAAACAAAAAATAAAAAAATTATTTAAATAAAAGAATTTACATTGTTTTTAAAAACAATGTCTTATTTTTATTTTATAAAAACAATATCTTACTTTTAAGTCGAACAAAATTGGTTTGAGTTAAAAAATAACTTTTAATTTTTACATTTTGAAAATGTATTTGGCCGAAAAATTAATTTTAAGTAATTTTCATTGATATTTTTTTTTCTAATCGATTATTCATGGAGATGTTTCTAATGGAAATGTTATTAACAAAAGTAATACAAAATAAAAACATAATTATCGTAATCACTCCCAAAATAAATCATAAACCAAAAAACTTGACAATAAAATTGTTGATTTAAAAATCATAATGATGCAAAAGTTATTTACTTTAATTCTTTACTTTAGCACAAAAGTCAATTGAATTTACATTATTGTTGCATTACTTAAATAGCTTAATCTTAAAAGGGTGGTTAACGTGTATCAAATATCATGGCTTAACACTTGTATCAAATACACGTGAGAGGAAATTAAAAGAAAGAAATGTCTATATAGTTCAAGTGTGTCAATAAAAGAAAATTAACAACCTACCAAACTAATCTCCCTCTCATTTGTGGACGATACCTACATACAAAAGAATAGTAAAAATAGTACATACAACGTTGGTCCCCTCTTGAGAAGTGAAGTGTTGCAAGCACCTTAGGGCAAAGATATATTAAGGGGTCTTGTACTCTTCTTTTACTATGGAGTTTTCCAAACCCCCATGAATTTTTATTTTTTATTTTTAAAAAAATGTTTTAAGAAAAGAAAACACATGGAAACAAAAGTGATGAGAAAGGGTACCAAAATGGGAAAGGAAGCAACTTGGTGACAGTGGGCAAGCAGGGGAGTGGCCAATAATGCCTAGCTAGCTCCTCCCCATCAAAGGACATTGTTCTTTGAACTTTGCCGCAATAATTGAAGTAATGATGGTGGAGAGAGTCAAAAGAAAAAGTAAAAATTGTTGGGATTTGATTTATTCGCTAGGGACTAGAGATAGAGATTGGGAGTTTGAAAAAAAGGAATGTAAGAGAAAGTCATTTGAATAATGGCTTGGGAGCTTAAAAAGGAGATAGAAGGAGGTTTCCAAGATTGAGAAGCTAGATTCCCGGGAGAGACATGTGAGAGAAAGATGTTGCCACATGACCCATGTCTAATAATTTAAACCTTCACCGTATATATATATATATATATATATATATATAAACTCACTTTTCTTTGATAGTTTTTATATATAGTTGTCAAAAGAATATATTGGAGAATGAAAGTCTCCGATCATTCTGCTTATCTTTTGACTCTATCTCTAATATTATATGGAGAGGTTTACATATAAATAAAATTCAAATTGAACTGCGACATTCTTTGATGGGTCTATACCAACGATTAAGGTCTCAACAGCTGTCTAGCTCAATCTAGTCATGAATAAATAAGCTTCCAGTTTTGGCCCCACTTGGAGGGTGTTGGCTAGTACAACACCAGAAACCTTGCAGAGAGGGATGAAGAAATCACCTTTAGTGATTCCCCAAAACCCTAGGTGGGCTTTTAGGAAGGTCTGTGTTGAGTTGAGTTGTGTTGTGTCGTATTTTGCTTTATTTATTTATTTATTTATTTTCTATTTTTTTGTGACTTTGTGAGGCTTTCATTTTCACCAAAGGTGTGACCATAATGCATGTTAAAAAAAGCAAAGCTGAGCTCTTTCCATAAAGTGATTCATCTCTCTCTCTCTCTCTCTCTCTCTCTCTCTCTCTCTCTCTCTCTCTCTCTCCCCCTTTATTTCTTTCTCCTGCATGGAGGAATGTCTTCAATCTGTCTTTTCTCGTGTACTAAAGCAGATACTATAAACACACCCATCTAAGATGTGCATGTAAACCTATTCTTTTTTTTTATATTACCAAATGGCCCACCTCTCTGCTTCGGAGTAATGTCACTAAAGGGCCTAAACTACTGTCAGCTCCAACTATTACTCTACTAATAGGCTTTATATGACAAGTGAATCCAGCCGATATTGAAGATCAGTGCCACTCCATATAGAAAGTGCCTTACCTTGCAATTTCCCACATCTAATAAGAGAGAAATAGATGTGGACATTGAATGAGGCCTGCAATAATTATTGGATCATTTGTTATATATCATGCTCTTTCTTAATACATCGTATTCATAATGAACAACTTCAAGTGAAGATATTGAAGCAAGTTTGGACATTGAACAAGGATATATATCTAGAGTTTGGTAAGTCTTATTTAGTAGAGCTTATTAAATGCTACAAATATATATCATCTAAGGGTCAAATACTATTTTTAAGAATATTTAGAATTCTTAAAAGTACATCTAACATTTTCTCCATTTTTTTCTTACATATGGTATGACACACAATTTTATTTTTAATAAATTTTTAAAAAATATTAAATTTATCTTTATTTAAAAAAAAAAAGTATCTTTATTTTTAATAAAATAACTTTTGAAATATCGTTCTCAAATATAAAATTCAATTATGTAATAAAAGTGGTTATTTTTTCATTTACTTCTTGTGCTACTACACTCAAAAGTTTAATATCATCCAAAAGAGGCAGAGGCGGTTTATGACAAAAGAGATCGTTTGAAATATCATAAAATCCTTTTAAATATAATACTAAGAGTCTATTTGACAATAATTATAAAAAATATTTTTAATATTTTGAGTGTTTAAAATTTTTTATTAAGATTTAAATATTAAAAATATTTTCTAAAATCAATACCAAAACACACTATAAAAGAAATTCTCTTACTTACTGGTGAAGATAACCTACCAAACATGCTGGCAACCATAGCTTGAGTACTAATAAGTGTCTTTAAGAAAGTCCAAGAGGGGTCCTCTATTCTTGAAAGTAAGCAAAATAATTCCATGTACATGGATGTATATATTTATATGCAGTTTTGTATAGACTTCTGGGCATCAGAAAAGTAGTATGACAAATGTGGTTATTTATAGTCTACTATTTTGGTGTCTAAAATCCAAGTTTGGTCCGTCTAAAGTTAAGCCTTCTATGGTGGTCACTATATGTACTTCTTGTGGGATAAAGGTATGTCATTTTAGGGACCAGTTCAATGTGCTTAAGAGGGACCATAAGGCTAGGTCTAAAGCTATAACTTTTGGAAGACAAGAGAATCCCTTGAATGGTATTTAGAATCTTTTAAAAAACAAAAACAGAAAAAGGCAAAAAAAGAAAGATGTCATATACGGTCTGGGCGGTTTGTGGTCTTACAAAATTTATGGCATATGAGGTTTTTTTTTTTTTTGGTTAATTGTCACCTTTCATAAGCGAGGATTGTTTATCATTTTCATAACTTTTAATTCTTTATCTTTTAATTATTTATTTTTTCAGTTTTTGGTTTAATTTGCTATTTGTTTATTTATTTTTTGTTTTTAAAATTTAAAAGAAGAAAAGAAAAATGGGAAAAAAGAAGATTAGACAAAACCGAAAAGTATAAACCTCTGAGAACCTTTTAAATGTTAAAAGTATTATTTAATGGTCAAACTCGGTTTTTTTTTTTTTTTTTTTATTATTGTGGTCAATTTATATGCCTAATTAATAAAGGAAAAAGTAGAAATAATTAGATAAAAAAAATTTATTTGAGAATTATTTTTTGAAAATACTTTTATTAAAGATAGGTTTAATGGTGGTTTTAAAACTTTTAGTTGAGTAAAAAATTATTATTTTATTGTTTTTTAAAGAAAAAAAAAATCATGTTTCCTTGGTACTTCAAAATATTAATAAAATTTTTAAAACTATTAATTATTGCTTTTGAAAAACAAAATTATCAAAACAATCTTATACACATAAGTGAACTAAGAACCAATTTAACTCTCATAAACTGTTATTAAGGTATATGAGCTCAAATGGGAACCATTAGGACCCATAGGACAATGCTAGCCCCTTCAAAATTCAATTTTGAAGTTGACTCAACATTTTACTACAGAAAGTCAATTGTACTTCAATACCTGATATATATTACAACGAGACACTGAGTGTTTGGATTCGTGGTCTACTATCTACTATATACAGTCTTCCTATGAACTAGTGTTTGTAATCTTACTAGATAAAAACTATCAACCTCTAGCATATTTGAATTACAAATCATCCTATTGTGCGATCAAATGACATATTGTACTCACTAAGAGCATATGTTAAATTTCACTAAAGGAATTACTACAGTATCATAAATTTCATGATTATACCTCCTTAAGATTACATAAGGGAATACACAATTTCAAAATCCATGAGATATGATGGTGTTTTTATTAAGAATACTTGTTACTACACATTTCCATCAATAGTGATCTAATCCATATGGAATATATGATGTAGTAATGAAGGCATGACTATACGATATCTAGGGCGATTTTTCGTTTTTTTTCTTTTTAAGAAATATCATTGGTATTTCAACATTTATCAATTTTTTTGGTCAATTTTTTGGGAATCTCTTAATATTTTTAGCCAAACAATGTGGTCAAAGGGCACTCCCACATGGTAGTCAACATGGTCAAACCCAAAAATGTTTTTAATTTTGGTAGGATAGGGATTCGAACCATGAATCTGAACCTAAGGCAACCACTTGGGCAACTTGACCCTTGTTCATATATGTGCACAAACAATAATCTGATGAAATCCACCATAAAACCAAAATACTAAAAGAAACATTTTAATAAATAAATTAATTCTAAATATTTTATTTTAAATTTTATTTAATTGATTATTAAAAGTATAAAAACCATCATTATAATTTTCTTAACAAATCTTTTTTTATATCATTTATATGATAATTAAATATAAAAAATGTGAATATTAAAAAAATTGTATATGTATCATAATTTATTTTACATTATTGAATACTATGAGGACATTGAGTCTTGTTTATATATTCACAATTTTGTTTGGTTCTTTTTATTTTTTTTATTTATTTTTTATTTTTATGTTTGACCATAAAAGTCTTTAGATAGTGACCTGCTTTCCATTGAAGATCAAGGGTTATTGTTCGTCCAATCGAAAAGTTACATGTACGTCTAAAAAGGTTTGGCATGTGATGTATTAGGTTTCTTTTAGGTACTAAGTGATTTAGTATTTTTTTTCTCAAGTTAAAATAATCTTTATTGTCCATTTAAAAGAGAAAAGAACCGTTTAAGCGGTCAGCACCATCCAAATGGTCAAACCGCTCCAGCGACCTAGATCGCTCAAGCGATGTAAGTCCACTCAAGCGGTCATACCTGTTTTGCCAAAAAAATTTCATGTAAATCAAATTTAGAATTCTTCCGACAATGAATATCTTATGGTTTAAAGGGACTCATACTTATATAATGTCAAGAACTTTCTCCCTTATCTGATGTTTGGGATATCACAAACACACCCCCCTCCCCCCTTCCTCCTCATCCCATGCAGACACCATGTCTTAGTTGTGTCCCATAGATAAGGGAGAAAGTTCCTGACATTAAATAAGTTTGAGTTCCTCTTAACCTTGTAGGCATGTTTTAAAGTCATGAGGGCCCTTTTGGGTCCAAAACGAACAATATCTACACGGTTGAGTGTGACTCATTACAAATGATATCAGAGTCGATCCCCGACCCTAGTGTGGATGTTTGTTTGGTCTCGTACTCTCATGAGACACAACAAGGATGTTGTGTCTACATGGGGGATGTTTATGATGTCTTACATTGGATAGGGGAGAAAGTTTATAGCGTTATATAAGTATGAGCTCCTTTTAACCATGTAGACACATTTTAAAATAATGAGTGACCCTTTAAGCCTAGAGTGGATAATATCTACATGGTTAGATGCAGATCATTATAAATGGTATCAGAGTCGATCCTTAACATCAGTGTAAAGGTTTGGCCCGATAAGGGGTTTTTGTTTGTTTGGCCCCATAATCCCTTGGGACACAATAAGGACATTGTGTCTACATGGGATGAGGAATGGGGGAGGAGGGGGTAGGGAGGTGTTTGCAATATTCCACATTAGATAAAGGAGAAAGTTTTTGTTTCTATATAAGTATGGACTCCTCTTAACCTTGTAGACATGTTTAAAGTCGTGAGGGCCCCTTGGGTTCAAAGCGAACAATATCTACATGGTTAGATACGGGTCTTTACATAGAGGGTTAGAGATCGTATTGAGATCATTTAGAGACCTTTCATTCTTTAGAGAGGGTCTCTAAGAGAGAAAGCTTAAAGTTTCACATCATTCTTGATCTCTCATTCAACGATTAATTCTTTGAATCTTAGCTTAAAGACCATCATCCTTTTAGAGTGATTGAAGGATTTACTATGGAGCAATAGATGATTGCTATATCTCGGATGTGAATCGGTTGTAGGTACTAGAAAGTAAGTCTTTAGGAAAAAATGGTCAGGTAAATCTATGTAACTTGATTTGGAATAATGGATTTAGATTAACGATCTTAGACCTTATGGTTTTTTATCTCCACAGTTAGTATGGAGGGTTTTCACGTAAAAAATCGTGTCTCATTGTCTATATTTCTTTATATTTGATATTCAGTTTGAATTACCAATTATTGGTTGAATTGATTATCCCTTATATCTAGTAGGCTATCCCTAAAAAGTAAAAATCAGTTTTTTCCATATTTAAAATTTTTAGGTGCAACCCATTTAATTATTTGAATACTCCTGATATATCTTAAGATTAAAAGAATTGGGTATAACATATAAATATTTATTGAGAATTTTAAATTCACCCATTCACACCCTCCGCCCCTCTTTCTCTCTCTCTCTAGGTGTTCCTTATTAGACTTTCGGTTTTTCAAATACATTTGAATTAAATGAATTATAGTTTTAATATTAAATGTATCATCACTTATCTTATCAATCCTATTTTTAATAATTACTATCACTTTATTTTTAATTTTTTTTATTTATCTTTTTAATTTTATTTAATTTTTAATGTTTTTTATTTTAAAATATTAAAAAAATAAATTTATTCAAAAAAATGATAAAATATAAAAAAAATTAATAAAGCTCTAATATTTTACAAATTAAAATTAATTTGATAAGATAAATTATTAATATAATTTTTGATAATTTTAATTATTTAAATAAATTAATATCAATAGAAAAAAGTTGTCATCATAAATTTGTAATTTTAGAAATTAAATCTCAAATAAAATATTTTATATAAATCTTAGAAATGATTTAATTTTTATTTAAAATATAATAAAATATGTTTTGATAAAATTTGTTTTAAAATTTTAAAATAAATAAATATAAATATACTAAAGGAATTTAAGATTTTTTTTTCTAAAAAAAATTGATAAATATTATTATTGATTATACCTATGTCAATTACATTTACAAAGTAATTTTGACCTGTGTACTTTTTTACTTATTTTATCATTTTTAAAAAAGTTTTTCCAAGTATTTTCATGAATTTTGAGCAATTTTTGCTCCACTAATATTTTTGTCAAAATATCTGTGAGCCTGCATTTTTCACGTGCGTCCTCACTTGAAATGGTAAGACTCGCCTTTTAAAAGGTGAAAATTTATATTTTATAAAATATTGGAATCGCCACTTACTTTTATTTATTTTTAAAGGGGAAATCAAGTAAGAACAAAACCCTGAAAATGACTACTGATTTTTGGAAAAGCTGTTTGTGAAAACTCGAGTCTAGATACGGGGATCAAGTTACCTATTGGGAAGGTACCTTAAAAGGTAGTTACCCCTCTAAGCCTTAAAATGGTTTCTACTAGCTAAGTTGAGGGAAATATGACAATTAACCAATTGATTATGAATTCCTAGATGAGGTAAGGTGATTTTGAAAATCTGCTAATTCTAACATGCCAAACAAGGATTCAAACCACAATCATAAATAAAGTTAGTTCAGGTATTATATCACTCAACATGCATTTTATCAAAGGAAATCAAATGAACATCAAGGCACCCAAAGTCGATATCAAACATGGATGTAGTTTCCAATGACATACATATTCATGGAACTTTGTAATTAGAAGATTGAGAGCGTACTTGAGCAGCAAGCATCAATGCTTCTATAAAAATGGGGTTAGTTCAAAAATAATAATAATGAGATTAAATAATAGTCAAAAACTAAATCTATATATATACTTAGCATGTCTCAAATCAAGGAAAATTCACAAGCATGTTCAAAAGTGACCAAATTATCAAAAGCAAAGGAACTATCATTAAAAGGGTAGAATATTAGTTTACAAAATAAACTCCAAATAAATATCAAGAAAGGTTATCTCACCAAACTAAAAATTAGGTAACATATTTAACATGTCTAAATTAACATCCAATAGACCAAATTAATCAATTATATTTCAATTAATAACAAATTTATTCACAAATGTGTTACTTTATAGAAAAATTAGCAAATGATTAGAACAGAAGACTCTACAAAATAAATCTAAAAAAAAAAATCTAGAAGTTAAGTTTTATCATAAAAATTTTCATAGAACATCTCTTATATGTCTAGTTTATCACCCAAATGACCGAATTTATCAACTAGCCCTCCTATAGTACCATATTTCATAATGATGATAATAGGGCCAAAATAGGGCATCTTTTTAAGGTATTCAACAATTGATTTTTCTAATTAACTTAGAGATGTCCTAAAATCATAAAAAAAAAAAAAAAATGCACACAACAATATTAATATGTCTATTTTATATGAAAAAATAATCATAGGGAAATTTCACATTCACAAGATATTTATAAATAAATAAACATCTCTTAGCTTTAGAAGAGCACTCGTGCAGTGGGTGCAAAAATAAAAAAATTATATCTCTCATTTCAAAAATTATTTATTTATATTTCATGTATCAAAAATTAAATTAAAGAAGTCTAGATTAAGATAGAAATGTTCAAAGAAATTAAATAGATCATTTAGTAATTTAATCTTGCAAAACAATACTGAATGTCAAAAATAGAGTGAGAAATAAGCATGTTGAAAGAATGATTTTTATCTTTTATTTGGAAAATTATTTTTGACTCAAACAAAATTCTACTGATATATTTAAGGAGTTTATAATACTATAAAAACATTTAAAAAAAATTAGAGTAGCTCTAAGTAATTCAATTTTAGTTTTTTATTCCAAATAACCAACAACTATTTAATACAATAAGAAACTTTCTAAGTGTGTGTGTGAATTCTTTAATGTGCCAATGTTAAACTCATGTGTTCTAAATATGAACCTAAGGTGCAACTATATTTAAAACTACTGTGTCCTAATTTAAGTGTTAAATTATGATCCAAAAATGTCCTAAGTATAAACAGTTGATCAACCTCGATAATCATCCACTAATATGCCACTAACCATTAATATTATTCCATATCCTATATTCTCATCCATTGATTTAAGAAAACACCAACCATCATAATACATCCCATTGATTCTTTAAATTATGCAAACATCACCAATTCTACCATTATTTCTATTGATTCTTTTAAAATTAAAACAAAGTCATTAACATCTTTCCATGCCAACAACATGATTTCATATATGTATACTTCATAAAAATTAATCAACTCAAAGGCCACTTAATTTTTAAGCCATTAAAATATATTAGATTCCAACCATGAAATACCTTCAGTTCAGCCACTAAAAGAGCTTCAGGTTTTAGCCATGAAATTCTCTTCAATTATCCATCGAAATGCATGAATTAGCTTCCAATAATAGCCACAAATTCAGCCCTGATATTCAGCATTCCTATGCAGCCTTATATCCTCATTTATCCATCGAAAGCTCACTCCATTAACATTTGAGCCACAAACTTCACACATGATGCCATTTTCTCTACATTCTTTCATTTTTCTAATGCATGCAACAACATAATAAAAGCTAACTTTCAATCAAATTTAAAATCAAAACCAATATATAAATAGACTAGTTCTCAATCAAGTTAAAAAAATAAAAAAATAAAAACTAAAACAATAAAAATAAAAAATAAAAAATAAAAAGAACTTTCACCCACCTTGGTTGTGTGTAAGTTCTCTTTGGATATATGTAGTCTCTCTCTATCCATAATGCATGGCTATTCATTTTTGTGTGCATAATCCTTCCACCTTGGTTGTGTGTAAGTGCTCCAAATTCAATTTTCGTTTGTCCTTTACTTCTTCTTTTGTGGATTGTGCGTGGGAGTATTCTTGAATTCAAATGGTAGCCTCAAAATGTGCATATGGGCTATTCTTTTGGTGCAATTTGGAGATGCCTCACGCTACATGGTTGCCACATTTAATTTCTCTAAAAAATCTAGGTGGTGTTCCTCCTATGTTTTGGTTGTGAGTGCTTCTATAAACATCATTCCCCTTCAATCCTATGTATATGTCCTTCATGTGGTTGTGTTGTGCTACCACTTTTTTTTTTTTTTTCCTTAAAGAAATTGATGCCTTCTCCTACCACCATGGATGCATGGGTTGCTCATCCCTCAAGAGGGTTGTGTGGTGCTGCTTCAAAAGGGAATGTTAGCTCCCCCATAAACATCCCTGTTCCTTAAACACTCAAACCTCTTAATGCCCTATACTTATTGTGCCTAGCTTGCTATAGGCAGACATCAGAAATAGGGGAAAAAAAGAAGCAAAAGGCAATAAGAGAACATAACACAAGTGAAGGAAGTAAAATCAACCAACTATATCCACGTTTCATTCAAAATAATGGGCCAAGAACTGGTGAGTGAAACAGGGAGTAGAAACAAGATTCTGTAAGAATTTTATGTGGCCTACGTTTATGTGATATTTATTTAAATATCAAATTAAGTATTATGGTTTAATAAATAATAAAGCTAAAATCCTATTGGTCAGTTTTTGAGAAGTTAGTTTCCTAAATTAAAGACACTTTGATGGAAAGTGCACTTCTAATTTTATAAGGAAATTGGTCCTTTCTCCACTATTATGCTTATTGTTTGTTCTCTTCAAAAGTTCCCTACGAATTAAAGGTATGTTTTTGTTTTTTCTCTCAATAATAGAATTGTGAAAATCATATTGTTCTAAAAATTCCTGGCTATTATGATTTATGCAAAATTATGGCTTGATTTGCATAATTATGGAATTAAGGTTATAATTGTTCTGTAGGAATTATGGTTATTATTGTTCTGCATAAATAAAGAAAACCTAACATGTGGTATTAGAGCCATGGTTCAAGAACTTATGATTTTCCTTTAAAGATTGTTTTATATATATTTTATGGTATAAAATTTTCATGAGAGAATTACATTTACTGATTGTATTTTTCTGCTCAATCGAAATATTTTGTCGATATTTTTTTATTTGATTTCTTCCCGAAATCAATTATGGTGGCTTCAAGTTATTATATGAATTACAATTTTATGTCAATTATTATTTTTGCCACATAACTTTTTATTGCTATTAATGCACGATTTGAATAAATTGAATTCTTTATGGCTTCATGCTAAACTTGATCCTTTAATGAAGAAATTGCATATTGTGCAACTTTGGATCATAAGTTATTTTTAGCAAATTGTCTTTTATGCTTTCAGAATAGTATTATGAAGGTTTAACATGATTGAGATTTTGTTTAGTTTGATATTCATATTATGTTTGTTTGCAATCACCAAAGTGGTCAAACTTTAATGTTTTGGATATCGAATGATATAATAATTATTTATATTATACAATTTGAAATTTTTTTATGAACGGTTTGTCAGTCACCAAAGTGGCCAAACCTTAAAGATTTGTGTCCATCAAATTATATAATATTATTATTGATTACTTATTATGTATGAGGTGACATAAGAATGATTGAATTGTTATGGGTTAGAGACCATTTGGCTGAAGGTCTTATTATGGGTGATTATTTATATGAATTATACATTATGGATATTATTGTTAATGTAATGCAAATTGACACTTATGAGATTTTGAGGTAGAATTCACATAAATGTAAATAATAGAGCTAATTATGTGAGAAATTCTCATATAATCTCATATTCTTGTTATAGTATCATGCCTTGCATGTTTATAATTTTGTATTATTATTGATGTATAGAAAGTCTTTGATATTTACTCTATTTACAGAGTCTCATTAAGTTTTCTCATCATGTTTGACAATTTTGATTATGATTGTTGTGATATTATGATTTTCCAATAAACTTATATGTTTAAGTTTATAATAATAGTTAAATATTGATTTATTACAAAGTAATGTTTTTATGATAATTATATTATCAAGTAAGAGTTCATATTATTTATAGTGTGTTAGTCACCAAAGTGACCATACTAGAAAGTTGATTAACATCATTTAAAGATATAAATGTTGTTTATTACCAAATTTTGAAATTCATAAAAAGTAAAGTTTGCTAGCCACCAACATGGCCGAACTTGAAAGTTTCATGAATTTTATATTGAGTAATATATACTTACATTATTCAATTACTCATTACTTATACTTGCAACATATTTAAGTACTTGTTGAATGAGTATATTGAAAGTTATTTAAGGATTTACCCAACCACTTTATGAATGATGAATATGATGGGATAAATCGTATGCTTTAGTTTTGTACATCCAAATATTGCAAATGTATTTTAACATGGGCCATGAAGTTATCCATTAAAGTATATATTAAAAGCATCATAAAGTTATTATATATTGTAATATCTACCTAAAAGAGAGTTGCAATATATATATATATATATATATATATATATATATATATATTGTTTTTCTAAGCTAGTTATTTAAATCTGATTGTGTTTTTGCTTATAACTTACCAAGTTTAATCAAGAAAGAATGATATTTTATGCTACAGTATTATCCTCAAATTTGCTAATTATTTTTCAATATTAAGTTTATTATTGTTCCTCTAAATAAAGAATATCTATGATTGATGACTAATTAATATCATCATGAATTTTGATGATATGTAATAAATGAGCCCTTCAAAATGATATGACTGCAAGACTAAAGATTTTGAAAAGAATTGATCATTTTTCATATTATGCAATCTTGTTTGAGTATAGACCACTTTAAATCTATCCAAAACACTATTAAGAATGAGTGTGATATGATTGAATTGGTCATCATATTTCTTTGAAAAGAAACAAGACTACTTGATGAAAATTCATTCCCCTTGAAGATTTATGAAACTTGTAAGAGGTCAATGATTAAAGTTTACAAGAATTATGAATGAACCAATTAAAGAGATGATTCTTGTGAAATTATCAAGAATCATAAAAGAAAACTCAAAATGTTGAGTATCACTTTATTAGAAAATTATGAATAGTTGAAGGATTGCATAAATTGTAAAATATGATTTAAAAGAATAGTTAAGTTTTGTTCTTTTGTATTATTAAAATCATATTTCATTAAAGTTTTCCTTTTAATGAGATTAAAAAATAAATAGAATCAAAGTATAAAGTTAGACAATTATGTTTTAAGGTGGTAAATGTTACAATTGTTATTAAAATTTTTATGCACTTGATACTTATGTTATATCAAGTATAATTGTAATTCAATGCTACTCGGTTAGGAGTATGTCAAGTATCTCTTACTACCTCAAAGGTATAAGATTTATAATCCAAACCAAAGTATCATGATTGATTGTTGAAACTGATAATGTTGTGGTTCATTAAGAATGTTTATATCAGTGGGAGTGATAAGTACCATGAAATATGGTTACCTAAGGAGTTATAATAAAGTTGTCTTTAACTTTATAACTTCTAAAATGTTGCTTACTATTAATGAAAGTTAAAGTTAGTAAGTAGCAACTAAATGATCAATCACTCTTAAATGAAGTTAATTGGACCTCTTATTATTAGGAATGACATTAAAAATAAATAATCTTACAAGGGGAAAGATTTTTATTCCAAGTATCAACCATGTGGTATTATAACCACATAAAGATTTTTCAAGTTAGAAGTCTAGCATGAAATGTTTGACTTTTAGATTTATTTGATACTTCAAGTTTGTTTCTCGATTAATGTAAAATGTGAGCCAAGTGGGAGAATATTATATTTTCATTAAGTGGCTCATATTTTAATGATTAAGTTTAAGAGATAAACTTGTGGTTGTCAATTAAAACTATCACTAAAAGTCAATTAAAGTTGATTGACAAATTTTAATATTCCTCTATGATATCATAATGTTCTTTGGATTTAAGAAAACCACTATCATTTAGTGAATATATCCAAAGATTAGTGGGAGAAACCTTATTTTTTATATTGATAACATCTTGCTAATCATTACTAGATTTCTATTTATTGTATTAAGTTATGAAATAAAATCTCAAAATTTTATGATAAAATATATAAAAGAGACAATGTTATGTGATGGGATAATATATCCTATGTAAAGTTACATGAATTGTTAAATTGTCTCATAAAGTAAATATTTAAAGGGTTTTGAGATATTGATGGATTGGAACTATTATAAGAGAGGAACCTTAATGTTGCATGCTTTCTATTTACTTTTAGATTCAATTGTGCGAAATAATATATAGTTGAAAGTCTACCTTTGTTATTTGTTCCTATTAATTGAAGATTATGCAAAGGAACAATATTATGTAAAGGTATGACAATCTTCTATCAAAGTATGTATTGTGGCATAATGTGTCACAAATTATGAATTATGGTTGCGGAATATTATTTTAGAACTTGGATTTGTTGGCTTTATTGCCAAGTTGCTAAAAATAATAGATTCTACTGTCACTTCTCTTTCAACAACAAATATTTTATGATCATCGAGGACATAAGGTTAAAGTTTTTGTTGTATATGAGATAATTCAAAAACAAGAGTGTTAAATTAATTGATTATGTGTACAACTTATAGTTGAATACCTAATGATGAAAAAAGTGCTACTAAGACATTGAATACCACATAGAAATTATGAGTCTTAGGCACATTATGGTATTGGTCCCATGATGATGATTATTTATCGAACGCTCTAGAACTCAATTACATGTTTATGAAATTTCCTTATATATGTTTTGTATACATAATTGCATTCAAATTAATGTCAAAAGGAAAGTCTTTGACAAAGACATTACTGTGGACTATTATTGTACTTCTCATTTACAGGTTATGTTAAGTAGGAGCTAATTGTGTAGTACATGGAAGGGACTCTATTGAAATAGTGATGTACAACCGCCATGAATCTCATTAGTTTTTACTTAATTAAGATATGTGATGTGATCAATGTAAGAATGTTTTAGCTTGATATTCTACGCATTATGTTTTATTTATTAAAACATGAAGTGAAAGTATATCATATGGGCCAAGTGGGAGAATGTAAGAATTTTATGTGGCCCACATGTAAATTATTATGTGATATTTATTTAAATATCAAATTAAGTATTATGGTTCAATAAATAATAAAGCTAAAATCCTATTAGTCAGTTTTCGAGAAGTTAGTTTCCCAAATTAAAGGCACTTTGATGGAAAGTGGACTTCTAATTCTATAAGGAAACTGGTCCTCTCTCCACCTTATAAATAAGTGTTGTATTCCATCAATAATACACATAAGAGAAAACCTAAGAGTGAAGGGGTTAAGGAAGAGAAACACAGTTTCTATTATGCTTATTGTTTGATTTCTTCAAAAGTTCCCTATAGATTAAAGGTATGTTTTTGTTTTTTCTCTTAACAATAGAATTGTGAAAATCATATTATTCTAAAATCCTTAGCTATTATGATTTGTGCAAAATTAGGACTTGATTTGCATAATTATGGAATTAGGGTTATGATTGTTCTGCAAAAATTATGGTTATTATTGTTCTGCATAAATAAAGAAAACCTAACATGTGGTATCAGAGTCATGGTTCAAGAACTTATGATTCTCCTTTAAAGATTGTTTTATATTTCTTTTATGATATAAAATTTTGATGAGAGAATTGCATTTACTGTTGAGGTGTAGTTCCAATAGTGGATCAATGTTGCACTTCGAATTTTTTGACTTCTCTTTATTTTCTAATATGAAGGTTGAGAGTCAATCTTTCCCACCAATTTTATTTTTTTTTCATAATCATTTTTTACCTAAATAAATAAGTAAATAAAATAATAATAATAATAATAATAACATTTTGAAAAAAAAGTGAAAAAATAATAATTATAACAATAAAATAACAATAATAATGATAATAATAAAAATAATAATAACAAAAAATATACAATGAGAATATATATATAAAAAAAAGTAGATAAGAAAATAAATAAATATAAGTACACGACACATATTCATAAAAAAATGCAAGCCATGTAAACCATGCAAGCCACATAGACCATGCAAGCTACATCAACCATGTAAATTACTCAGGGTGCTAGGGTAAGCCTAAGCGGGATAAGTGCACCTAGATGGGCCAGGTGTGCCTAATAGGCCTAAATATGTCTACACAAACTGTCATAAAAGTATACTTGATATCCAAAATGACTTAAAAAGGTAAGCTATATGAATAGCAATAAGCCACCAAGAACTACTATGGAGTATTGAAAGAGTACTTACTATGGAAATCAAAGTGGAGGGTTTATAATATCCATCAATATTTTACCAATATTTTTAATATATCCGTAAGATCCTAACTATTGATATATTCATATTTATCGATATTTTCATCCTTAATCATGACTACCTGATAATCTTACGTCATGACTCACCATAGGTCATGTTCAATGTATAACCATACACACTAGTGCACTCGCCATGGAAATCACTTCTTGATGGCCAAGGTTATCCATTCCTGCAATTAGAAGGTAATGCACTACAACCTCAAATGGATTGCCCACGTCCATGAGCTAGTTATGAATAAATCATCTACTTGCAAGACACCCATGACTGGATCTTCCATACAACTCCTAATGTACCCAAGTCATGTACAATGCAAAAGATACTAGGCAAGAATGCTCATGAAGTATAATGTATGGAATAAGGATAAATAAAAGTGAAACTAGAATATCATTAAATAAATGTTGAATTCTAAATTTGTTACGTCATGTAATGCTTTTAAGGACTCTATCCTAACAAAACTAGATCTTGTGAATTGGCTTTCTAGAATGAATTAATTAATTAATTGGAGCTCAATAAGGTCAATTAATAATTAAAAGCCAAGTGGGCTAGATTAGGTCACCTAAGCCCAATTTGGGCTCAAGTCATCACTTAAGCCCATAGGAAGCCCTATATAAATCCCCTAAGGGGTTTAGGGTTTAGACTTTTGTCATTTTATCTTACAGAGAGATTTTTCTAAAAGGAAACCCTAATCAATTCTACATTTCTCTTAAAGAAGAATGAGAAATCCACACTTCTCTCCTGTGCTTGGATCCTTGGAGGAAAGATCAAGTGGAAGAGCATTGAGTAGATGAATTTTACAACCTTTTCAATGATATCTTTGGATTAGTTTTGCTTTAAAAACATCCAAATCATAGGTATGACCTTATTATCTCTAGATCAATGTATTATTTGGTTTTGATTCCATATTCTTCTACTATGCTTAGATTTAGAGAGTCCTAAGGATAGAAGCATGCGCCCTACTAGATCCAAGGCTAGGAAATGTAGCAATATGGGATTCCCACCAGTAGAAGGATTTATAAATCAAGGATTGAAGAGATAATCTTAAGAGGTTAATAACATATGCCTCATTAGATTACAAATACCAACTCAATCTACATGCAATGGATAGTAGGTCATGGACCCGATCTACATGTTATACCATTCCTGATCTCTTGTTCAAGGATTTAATATTTGAATCTTAGGTTAAAGACCTTCATCCCTTTACTGAGGATGAAGTGTATTCATTGGAGCAATCAGAGGTTGTTGTATTATGAACATGAATCAAGTTGTAGGAACTGAAGAGTAAGTCTTTAGGGTAAAACAACCAGGTAAATCTATGTAACTTGATATCATATAATGAATTTAGATTAGCGGTCTTAGACCTCATAGTTTTTTGTCTCCATAGTTAGTGTGGGGGTTTTCCACATAAAAATCTATTGTGTCTCATTACTTATTATTTTTTATCTTGTTTGAATTGCCTATAATAGAAAGAATTGATATATCTTGATATCTCGCAGGATAAAAAATTGGTATAACAAATAAATATTTGTTTAATTTTTTTTAATACAACCATTACCCTTCTTCCCCCCTCTAGGTGTTACCCTACTGGACTTAGGGGGATTTTCAATCCTTATTTGAGCTCCTAATTCATGATGGCTTGTTTGTTTAAGGGTATTTTAAGTTTATAATTCATAAATGTGCATAAGGGTATTTTAGTAAAAACATAATGTTTCATTGGATCTTATGAATGATCTTTCTAAATCGAGCTAATTAATTAATTCGAGTTCAATATGGTTAATCAAATAATTAAGACCCAAACCCAAGTGGATTGGATTATGTGACAAAGCCCAAGTTAGGCTCAAGTCACTTAAGCACATAAGTAAGTCTATATAAACCCTCGTAGGGGTTTATGACTTCACTTTTGGATCCTATCTTCTAGACTCGAACAAGAAACCTTAAGCTACCCGTTAAAGGAAGAAGTCTTCCCTTCTTTTGTGCCAAAAACCTATGAAAGGAGTGATTAGATAGAAAATCATTGGGTTTATAAGCTATTCAATGCCTATGATCTATCTTCATCTTATTGGAATCGATCTGGGAAAATCTTGACTGTAGGTATGACATCTAATCACTAGATTCACAACTTTCATGGTTTTTGTATGTCATATTTCTCTATTATGTTTAGATATAAAGAAACCTAAGAATAGTTGCATGCACCCTATGAGATCCAAGGTTAGGGAATAGAGTAATTTGGGGTTCCTTACACACCTAACTCATACTTTTCCCATAATGGTTCTCAGGCGAGCATCAAGGAGGTGGTGATGTTGACCTGGTTGTATTATGAGCCATGTTATAACTATTTGGAATAGAGAGATATAACTCGTTCAGAAAATTTATTAATCCTAATTTAGCTAACTTTGATGAGGGTTTAAAAGCAACCAAATGTGTATATAAGGTCATGCTAAGTTACATGGCTAATGTTATTAGGAACCTCAAATTACTCCATTCTCAAGCCTTCGAACTCGTAGAGTGCATGCATTTATCCTAGGCATCTCTAAATCTATTGCAATAGAATAAAATGGCAATAAAAACTATTTTAGAATAAAAATATAAAGATTTGAAATTCATACCTAGATCTAGATGTTCCTAAATCAATTTCCTCACAATGAAGACATGCCTAAATGCTTTGGAGGTCTCGTACACCTAAATTCTTCTACCAAATGACTTGAAAGTCCATGTCACTCTAAAAAGTGGACTTTGGAAGGGTAGATGCCTAGACTTTCACTCTCTTTCTAAATCTAGAAGACAATAGTCAAAAGGCCGCTATGAAACCCTAATCTCACAAAAGAGTATTTATAAGGTTTCCTTATTAGGCTTATGTGTTTAATTGATTAATTAATCACACTAGGTCATCTAATTAATCAATTAACCTAATCCAAAGACTTTATTCACTATCCCCTATGCAACCTTGCATGATTACCAAAACGCCTTTATGGACAAGAGTGAACTTAAAGCTAATCCAACTCTCATAAACTATGACAACATGGTATATGAGCTCAGAGCAGGAACTACTAAGACCCATAGTATTGGCTCCCTCAGAATCTAATTATGAAGTTGATTCAACATTCCATTATAGATAATCAATTACACTCTAGTACCCTATGTAAATAACAACAAGACGAAGTTTGGGTTCGTGACCTACTATCCACTACATGTAAACTCCTTATGAACTGGTGTCTATAATATAACAAGGTAACGTTATCACTTATCAAGATCACCTCTCTAATCCTTGAATTACATATCTCACTTATTATGTGATCAATTGGCATACTCTAGCTCCAATTAGCATATATTAAATTCCATTAAAAGAATTGCTACGGCCATAGATTTCATGATCACATCTCCTTTTGATCACCCAAAGAGACACACTATCTCAATTCCATTAAATATCATAGTGCCTTTATTGAGAATACCTATTTTCATCAGCTCTATCAATAGTGACCCAATTTATAAGAATATATGACCACTTTATGGTCTTACTCATAGGTTAAAGCCTCTTGTTGATTTTAGTACAAGCTCAATATCCTCTCAAGAGTCCATGTAATATAGTAACTTGGTGAATCATGATAATCAATATCCTTGCATTGTGATTCGCCTTAGGTCTCATCCATTGTGCATCATATACACTAATACACTTGCCATAGGAAACTCATCTCGACGATCAAGATAAGTCATCCCTCAAATTAGGAGGTTGTGCACTACAACCTTTATTAAATTGCCTAAATCCATGAATTAAATGCGGACAACTTATCTACTTACAATAAATCCATGACTTGTATCCCTTGTGCAACTCTTAATGCACTCAAGGAATGTATAATATAAGAGATATGGATTGAATGCTCAAATTAATATCAATACATAAAAAGGATAATTTGGCGATAGTTAAGTCTCACTTTATTACATCATGTCTTGCTTTTAGTGGCTCAATCCCAAAAAATGTCTCATTCTCTTGCCTAATCATCTTGATCACTGTTCCTCATTTTGTCTAATTTTACCCGATTTTCGATTAATTATGCCTTTATCATCCTTTATGTCCCAATGATCTAGTCCTTGAGGGTTAGGACTAGCATTTGTGCTTCATTTATGTTGCTAATGGTATGGGTAGTCACTAATAGGGCCCTTGGCCTTCCATTCATTCCCACAGACAATGTATCCAAGGGTCATTACCCTTTTATTGGTAATTGACGATAAATCAATGACACGAAGAAGATATTGAGCAAGGAAGCAAAAAATCGCCTATTTTTTGGCAAATTTTCCGCAACAAATCGTTGATATTTTACAAATATATTTGCTTCCTTTTTGTGCATGGTTTGACAGCCCATATCACACCCGCATTTTAAAAGGTGATACAACGATCATAAAAGTGATCCAAAGGGCCTAGATTTAATCTGGGAGATGATCCAATGGTTGGGAAGTGATCCCAATGACTATTTGGTGATCTAATGGTTAGATTTCGCTCAGATTTCGATCTAATGTCTAGAAATGTTTTTTAATGGTAAAATCATTTTCCAACGACTATTTTGGCCCTTTATATATGTATATATTTTATATATACATATATAAATAAGTGATTCTCAATCTATTTCATCTACATTTTTATTCCAAAGTGTATTAATCTCCTATTGCTCAAATTTTTTTGTATTATTATTCTCAAAATCTTATAAATATGGGAATTCATAAGTAAAGTTAGTGAATTAACTCCAAACCAAGGTTACTCAATTAAGGTATGTTTATTTTTATTTTTAATTATTTTTGTGTTAAACTTAATTTATTTAATCAATAGAATTTAAGTTATTTGTTTAAGTTTAATAATAATTTAATGTTAATTTATCAATAAATTAGTTCATTTTCATCCTTAGATGTAAGTAAATGAACTTAACATAATTATACATTTGATATTTTGATCTGCATAATTAGTAGATTTACAATAAGTTAATTTTGAATTAATGATTTAATTTTATTTTGATATTGAAGTGTAATTATTTTTTAGATTTGCAATAATTAGTATATTTTCAATTGATTTAATTATATTAACCTAGCATAGTTATATATTTTATTCACATAATTAGTCGATTTGCAATGAGTTAATTTTAAATTAAATCACATAATAATCTATTGAGAATAAATTAACTTAGAATATTTTTAAATTAGTATAACATTGAAATTAAATTAATACATTTTTTCAATTAATTAGCATATTTTCAATAGATTTTAAGTAAATTAACTTATATATTTGATTCACATAATTAGTAGATTTGCAAAAAGTTAATTTTAAATTAATAATTTTATTTTATTTTGATATTGAAGTGTAATTAATTTTTAGATTTTTAATTAATTAATATATTTTTAATTGATTTAATTACAATAACTTAGCATGCTTATATATTTGATTCATATAATTAGTAGATTTACAATAAGTTAATTTTAAATTAAATCACATAATAGCCTATTGAGAATAATTTAACTTAGTACATTTTTCAATTAATATAACATTGAATTTAAATTAGTACACTTTGTCAATTAATTAACATATTTTCAATAGATTTTAAGTAAATTAACTTATATATTTGATTCACATAATTAGTAGATTTGCAATAAATTAATTTTAAATTAATGATTTAAGTTTATTTTGATATTGAAGTGTAATTGCTTTATAGATTTACAATTAATTAGTATATTTTCAATTGATTTAATTAAATTAACTTAGCATAGTTATACATTTGATTCAAATAATTAGTAGATTTGAAATAAGTGATTGAAATTAATGATTGAAATTACTTCAATTTCATGTTATACATAGTTTAACTTGTAGAGAATGTCTAGTGGAAGTGGAAGTGAAGGTAATGGAGGTGGCATGGTGAGGCGAGATCCAGCTTGGAAGCATTATTCACCAATGGAAGGGAACAAAAATTGGACTATTTGTAACTATTGTGGAATGTTGATAAATAGTGGAGGGATCACTTGATTTAAGTTCCATTTAGCACATAGAGACCTACACAACAACACCAAAAAGTGTTTGAATGTGCCTCCCAAAGTGAAAAACGATATACGAGATATGTTGCATTTAAAAACTAAAGCAAAAGCAAAGAAAACTACAGATATTGAAGAGATCCATGCTTAATTACATGGCATAATGGGAGGCAATCATATGCATCTTATAAACTAGGAGGATGATGATGATGATCAAGATGTGAACAAGTTTCTGACAGATATGCACCCGAATAAGCAAGATGCTTATTGAGCCATAGTTTGCACCTCAAAAGCAACATAATAGGATAAACAAGAACATGAAACCTTTGTGGGAGGCAAACATAAAACAGGGGAGTTGTCACGTCCTACTAATACACTGATGTGGAAATCACAAAGTCTGCAATATTCGGACCCATCACTGCCTATTGCCCCCTTGTTCTATGAGTCTTCTATAGTAAGACAAAAAAAAATATCAAAGATATATTCAAGGGTGGCTCAATTAAAGAAAAGATAAGATGCTTAATAAGAAAATTCTTCATTTATGAGAGAGTCGTGCCCCATAAAGCAAGCTCTCACCACTTTAAGAATATGATTATCAGTGCACAATTAGCAAGTAATTACTAATTACTCAATTTTTATATTGTTTCAAACTTTGAGTAAATGTAGTCTTTTGTGACAAGTTTTAAATATTTCTTACATATGAATTGTAGGAATGAGAATCGAACCTCTATCTCCATATGAAATAAAGAACAAGTACTTGAAAATTGATACAACAAAATGGAAGCTTATGTAAACCAATAAATAGAAAAATGGAAGACACATGGGTGCACAATAATGTTAGATGGATGGATAAGGCCCACAAAATTAAGTATGATTAATTTCATGGCCTATTCAAAAGGGACACAATATTCCTTAAGTTAGTTAATACATTGAACAATATCAATTACCACAAATATATATATACAAGCTATTGAAGAGTGTTATCAAATATGTCGGGAAAGCAAATGTGGTCCAAATTGTCACAATAAATAGGTCGACGTGAAAGCAGGCAAGCTATTAATGAAGAAGTTTAACTTATATTAGATTCCACATGCGACACACTGCAACTTAATGTTTGAAGACATCGACAAAAGACTAAGTATCACAAAGGTGATAGGCAATGCCCGCAAGATAACCAACTTCCTTTACAACCATGGTTGGTTACTTGCACAAATGAGAAAGTTCTATGGATGAGACATTGTTTGATGGGGAGCTATAAGGTTTGCTATTAATTATATTACTTTTAACAGCCTTCTTAAAAAAATGGTTGATTTGTAGAGATTGTTTATGAGTGATGAATGGGCACAACATAAGCTCAATCCAACAAAAGTTGGACAAAAAGTGGGGAAATTAATGTTTGACCATTCGTATTGGGATAAAGTAGCAAAATTAATTTCATTATATGAGCCACTATATGTGGTGCTTTAACTCGTGGATTTAGAAGTTGTTCCCGCAATGCCCTTTGTGTATAAGCTTCTGCAAGTGATGAAAGCGAACCTTATTGTCAACATGCTAGAAAGTGGATGTTCCAAATAATAAAAGATCGTTGGGAGAAAACACTAAGACATCCATTTCATGTGGTTGGTACATACGAAGTATCTATCTTCATAAGTTATTACTCTTAATTTTTATGATTTTCTCTTACAAAATACTAACTCTACTTAGTTTTATTGTAGTATACTTCTTGAATCCAAGGTTTCAATACAGGCGTGGAGTTGGTAGTGATCCTAAGCTACTTCAAGCTACCCATGATGTTTTTGCTAAATTAGACCCAATTTTTGAATCACTTGATCAATTAGGAAATGAGGTAAATAAAAAACTATTATTTTACTTAATCTAACCAAACAATAATTTTATTCATCAATTTATTTGAATGCTTATTAAAAATATGATATTGACATATTGAATGTTGAATACATAGCTTGTCCTTTTTTGGGACACGAAAAGAAGATTTGATGATTGAGCAACGATTGCAGCAAGGTCAACCATAGTGCCCGGTGAGTACTATTTTTTAATAGAAAAAAAAAATTGATTATCATTATTGTAAATTCACAGCATAAGTATTTATATAATTATGAATTTGGTTATAGTTGAATGGTGGTTTATGTATGGAAATCATACACCTACATTGAGGAAGTTGATCATCAAAGTTTTTTTACAAACTAAATCATTTTTTGCCTGTGAGAGAAATTGGAGCACATTCACTCTCATCCACATGAAGCAACGAAATCTTCGAGCTTAGCCCTAACTACAACAATTAGTTTTTTGTTATTATAACATGAAACTAAAGTTATGTGATATGGAGGTAGAAAATGATCGAGTTGCTGAGAAAAATTACCTTGATCTCCTTGACTTTTCAGTCGAGGTGGGTGAAAAAGAAGATAATCAATTATTCCAATGGGTCAGGCCTCTATACTTAGATGATGAAATCGGAAATCTTAATCCATGAATCTGTTTGTGCTCAAGAATTTGGTGTTGGTGTTGAACGAGTGTTGTGTGAAGAAGTTCATAGTGAGAGTTTTAGCAAAAACATTGATCGTAAATCTCTATTGTAAATAAAATACTAAAGTTTAAATACATGATAACTCTGGCCAACAAAAACCAGAGCTAGAGTTACCACAGCTTTATAGTATTTCAGGTTGTCGTCCTTTGAGATCATCTCTAATATGTTTATTTGTTCTTAAATTCAAAGGATTAATTATTTACAAAAGGTAAAAAAAAAAAAAAAAAAGTCTAATTCAAATAAATCATAATAAAATTTGGATAAAAATTTCTTGAATAAACTTATTTAAATTTTAGAATAATTATTGATTTTTAATTCAAATAATCAAGATTGGGGGTCCATAATCCAATTTTGAGTATAAACCTTTAGGCGAAACAAGGGTATATAATTTAATAGTCTTAGGGTAATCAAAATGCTTGGTCGAACGAGATTAACCTGAGTTTTACACCTCAGAGTTGATTCATATCCTAACTTTTAATATTTTATTCAATTGAATTACCTAATAAATGAATAGACATGAAATCTAGGTTTAGGTATAAAGTTTTTAGGCTTTTACCACTCTATGTAGATGTGCCATAGGGTAGATAATAATAACAAAACCTTTGATAACTAGAGATAAAAAATTACCAAGAATCCCTAGTATTAAGGAATATGTGATTGTATCATTTCCTAAGTCAAACTAACTTTAGAGGGTATTTTGATTTCAATACTAGTGCCCTAACCCTTCATTCATTCTATTATTAATCTAATTTCACCTATTGTTTCCCTTTGGATCTAACCCTAGGTTTTCATGTTTCACCCCAAGATGGCTTTTTAGCCTCTTATGAGCATGTCCTCACATACATAGGCCATAAAAGAATAAGAAAGAACCATTCTTGATTTCAAAGAAATTAAAAATACTAATTTATTTAATAAGAAAAACAAGAAAGAAAACAAATCAAGAAAAACCTTCAAGGTCTTCTCTCCCCCCTAAGAATCATCAAGCTATCTCTACTCCTAAAAAATCAAGAACTACCTAGAAAACCTATATATCGAGATTTTATAGTTTCCACCAAAAAACCTAACACGTGACATGTTCCTATTAGCCACCTATTTTACACATAATTACCTAAAATGACTAAAAATAATAATAAAATCTTGTGGGGTCCACTTCGGGCGAATGAAGTGCCTAAGATGCAATTCTTGAAGTAAAGGAGGCGAAATATCAATGTGGCAATGTGTGAATCTCGAAATGGTCCTTCAACTCTGCATAGTTATCTTCAAACAGTCATAACTTCTTCATTTTAGCTTTGATTTGCACATTATTTGAAGAATTGGATTCCTAGCTTCCACAACTTTCAAAAAATATATAGCTTGCCTAAAATGGACTTCATGAAGTGATCTAAATTTCACTTCAAAGTCAGATTAGATGTTGCCACCATATTTTGTGTTCCAAGTTTCCATTCAACTTGATGAATTTGCTTCATGCCTCATTATCCATGTTCACTTGCCTTTCATCATTGTCCATGAGTCTTGACTCGCCTAGTTCCTTATTTAAATCCTTTTTTTATCTTTCAAAATCTAAAGCGATTCAACTTGCACCTTTTTTTTTTCCTTAAACCTAAAATAAATCTCCAAAATGCAAGTTAAACTCATGGTTAAGGCCTTAACAATAATTTTGATCAAGTCGGATGATTTGAGTGTCTTATGGTACATAAATCATATTGAATATGTGCCATTAGAGCACATATTTTGGCTCTAATCAGATACTGAGAATTCATTTAAGGCGGCAATGAATTCCCACCCTTAGGTTGACTCCACAAGTGCAGGCCAAAGTAATAGACCTAGCGTTGTTGGTACTTATGCTTCTATATCTGGTTACGATGGTTCAAAAGGTAGAACTTATGATAGAGGTGATAATGCGAGAAGAGATGTTGGGCAACAACAACAAAGTCAATATCCAATGAGCCCATTTTCTTATGAAGATGATTTCACGCACTACACATAGGATGAAGACCATGTATTTAGAAAAGCCCGTCTAGGCATAGCATCTATTGGGAAGCCCTACAA
The DNA here is from genome assembly GCA_030254885.1 of Vitis rotundifolia. Classification (NCBI taxonomy): domain Eukaryota; kingdom Viridiplantae; phylum Streptophyta; class Magnoliopsida; order Vitales; family Vitaceae; genus Vitis; species Vitis rotundifolia. Next base: position 13,519,093 of record CM058154.1, on the reverse strand, counting down.
AGGAAGAGAACGAATAATGAAACCTTTTAATGAGGAGTTATTTTAAGCTAATTTTGAGTCTATGAGTATAGAGACTTAATTTAATGACTCATCCAATGAGGGTAACGTTTACTTTTCATATGTGATGGGTTATAGTCATTTCAAGTTCAACCGACAAAGAGTATGGTATGTCAATCTATTCTTCTTCTACACAAATGTTATACCAAGTTCCATATCAGATGCAAAGAGGATTTGATACAAGCACATGGGTGAACCCCAAGTATCCCATCCATGTAAAGGTAGTGGGCAAGACTCAAGAAATCTATACATGACATGTTCAAATTTTTAATCAATACTATTAAGGCTTAGAGAGTTGATACCAATACTGTCTCCAACAATAAGACGAGAATCCTTCATATACCAATTCCCTTAAACCACATCGATCATCATTTTGGTACTAAAGGTTCATTACAATGTAATATGGACAAATTATTGATATTTAATGAAATCAAATCTTTCATGTTGCTTCATAATGAGTGTACACTGACAAAATTCACATTTCTTATCGACCAACACAGTACAGTTAAATTTAATATTGCAAATCATATCATACATATATCAATTTCTTCAACAAAACAACTTTAAAATGTCTATTATACTTCTAATTTCATTTCTAATAGTTTTTTCTTATATCCATGAGTTTTGATCAATTTTACGCCCTTTGATATTTTGTGTCAAAATATCTGCAAATATATTTATAAAATCGAAGTACCGATATCTCCATGGTTATTAATATTTTCATCATTATTCATAGTTAGGTAGTCAACTTAACTTAAATGATTGCTTTTTGTGAAGTACTTCTCCAAAAAAAAAAAAAAAATGCACATATAAAGATGTTAGTATTTAATATGAAAAATAATTAAATTTTGAATGACTTCTTCAGCCAAGTGAGGGGGCTTTATTCTTAATGTCCTCCGCAAGATCTTTTAGCACCCGTGCCTATAGTATGATATTTAGCTTTGTTGTGTTTTTCTTTCTTTGTCTACATTTGATTGGAAGTTATTTTCCTTTTGAAAGGATAACTCATCTTCTTATACTATTATATTCATTTTGTATCAAATGAATTGTTTGTTTCTAATCAAATAAAAGAGAGAGAAAAAACTCAATTAACGTACAATGAAATACACTATAAAACACTATTAGCAGTTAGAATAAGCATTAAAATTATGCTAAACCGGGTCTTAATTAGGCTCATATTAAGTCATCTTTTAGATTGTTTAATCGACTCTGGGTACCATTTCATATTCCAGGAAAGGAATACAAGAATTGTCAATAGGATTGGATAGCTAACAGGCTACAAGTTAGTACCTAGTTCAAACTGCTTGCCATTAGTTAGATCCTATTTTAATGAAAAGAAAAATAAAAAAATTTGATTTTAGGTTTGGCCAAAAATCTCATTTTCCTTATTGGAAAGAAAAATCCACTTGGATTATGTATAAATAAGGATACTATTACTTTGCATTGATGTCCTATTATGTTATATTTTTTCTTTCATTCATTTTTGTTGTAATTTCATTTACGTGTTGGACAAATAAAATAGATACAATTTCGATTGTATGAAAAGTTGTATGTCAATTACCATTTATATAGAAAATTGAAACCCTTGAAAAATGATATAATAATTAACTTGTCGAATGAATTAATCCTAAAAATGAATGCATTAATGAGCCTAACTATGGACATCCAAGATTGGTCAGACACCTTTAACCTAATACATTAATTGACATGTTCAAAACCATTACAAATTTGAATTCTAAATTTCTTTCAATAATCTTTCCTTGGTAGAAACTAATTTTAGCTTCAAGGACAAAAGTCACTTTGAGATTTTTGTCCAAAAAGATGAGAGAGAGAAAAAATGAAAATTAGAAAAGGAATAACACAACAAAAAAAATGGTGCTTTTTTGGGCAACTTTCAATGGCCCACCCAACCCAATGGCCATATGTCACAATCTCGATAGTAGATTATGTCAGCCTTGAAGGCTTATTTGAGTTTGTATTTCTAGGTAAAAGCTTGAAAAACAAGAGGTTTGATCATCTGTTAGATTTTGACTTGAAGTTCTTGGTGTCACATGGTAAGTGTTTTTCCATTTGCTTGCTAAAAATTCAACTTTGAAAACACAATTTTAAGATTAAAATACAATTTTCAGGTTGCAAAATGGTCTTAGACTTTTCACATTTCTTCTATCCATACATCACCTCCTGGAAAATTCACTTGGACTCTTTCTCTTCCTACCACTTCCTCTTTGTTTTTTTCTTCAACTTCTTAGTTCCTTCAAGCTATCCAGGCTAATTTCATGGCCCCTGAGGTCTTTCTCACCACCCTGATTAATATAATCCATAGTACTTTGAAAAAAGACCTAAAAGCAAGGAAAAGAGAGGCACAATACTTGTATTAAATTCTTCTTCTTCTTTTAAGTGTCAAGATTAAGTATCATAAAGCTTAAAGATAAAACACAGTGGCCTTGAAGATAAAACATGCATTCACATTTGATCCATCCTGCAATTAAGCCCAATAGACTCTATCAACCTATAGCTAATTTTAACATAATTTAAATAACCATTAAAAATTATGTTTATATAGATACAAACATACACAAACATTATGACTACTAAAACTTTGGTTGTCACATTATTGAACTTCAAAAAAGGTATGCAAATTAGTATTAGTTTGGTACAAATGAATTTGCATATATTAATTTTTCTTTGCTTATAGAAAATTAATAATGAGGTCAAACATAGAATATTTAATCTTTTTTTCTTCCTATTAAAAACACAGAATGCTTTTTTTTTTTTTTTCTCCTTTATGATTAAGACTCTTGCACAGCCATGGACCTCATTTAGATGGAAAAAAAAGAACAACTTACCCTGATTCTATATATTATAGTGAACATACTTAATATGTTTACTGCTCTTTGTAGTGCTATAAGGAAACCTTATCAAATGCGAACCTTGATGGAGAGACCTGCAAATAGAGTATTTTTACGAGTTGAAAATCTTAATTGATTGATTTATGGGAGTGATATAGCACGTATGGAGCAACTTAGGATGGATAGACATACTTTCACCACGTTATGTTCTATGCTTTGTACTATTGGTAAACTAAAGGATTCAAAATATGTTGATGTAAAAGAAATGGTTGCATTATTCTTGCACATCATGTAAAGAATCAAGTTATAAAATTTTGATTCTTAAGGTCTAAAGAAATTGTTAGTAGACATTTCAATGTAGTATTGAATGCAGTCTTTCGCCTACAAGGAGTATTACTCAAAAAACCGGAACTAGTATCCTAGAACTTTATAGATGAGAGATGGAAATGGTTTAAGGTATATAAATTATAAATTAAGTTTATATAGGTTTAATTAATTCATATTATAGCAATACTTATGTTTTTATTTAAATAGAATTGTCTAGGAGCTTTAAATGGAACTTACATTAGAGTGAATGTACCTGAGGGAGACAAGCCTAGATATTAAACAAGGAAGAATGAAATTGCTACAAATGTCTTAGGAGTTTGTTCTCAAAACATGGAGTTTATTTATGTATTGCCAGGTTAGGAGAGATTAGCCTATGATTTTCGAGTGCTTCGAGATGTAGTTAGTAGGAGAAATGGACTAATAGTTCCACATGGTAAATATGCGCTTTTTAGAAATAATTGATTTCTTTTTAATATATGATATAGTTTTTTTAAAATGTTTTGGAATATTCATTTTAGGTTATTACTATCTTGTTGATATTAGCTATACAAATGGAAAAGGGTTTCTTGCCTCATATAGGGGGCAAAGATGTCATCTCAATGATTGGAGAGAAGGACAAATGCCAACAACCCATGAAGAGTTTTTCAACATAAAGCATTCTGTAACAAGAAATGTTATCAAGAAATGTTTTGGTTTTCTTAAACTACGTTAGGCTATACTTAGGAGCCCTTGTTTCTATCCAACAAAGACACAATGTAAAATCATTCTTGCTTGTTGTCTTCATTATAATCTCATATAAAGATAGATGTTTGTGGATCCATTGGAACAAGAGTTGGATGTGCAAGACCACCAAGTTGTAGGTGAACTAATAACTATAATTGAACCATCGAATCAATAGAGTGCTTGGTGAATAAATTTAGCAATTCAAATGTTTAATGAATGGAGGACATTACAGTATGTTGTTTATTTTAAGAGAAAAATTATGTTTGATGTTTTAGACTTATCATTTGCAAATTTTGAATGGTTTGTATGGATTATTATATGATGACCTAGTTTGAATTGAATTTGATAATGTTTTTCTATTGTTAAATTTGAGATATAGTTAGACATGTGTTTATTATCATTGTCTTCATATTATATTTGTTCTTAAAATATAGTTATATGATTTGATATTTTTGAAACATAGGATGGATGCTACATAAAGTGGTCAAATAAGGGGGCATGGAAGAAACAAACAAGTGTGGACTCCCAATGAGGATGAAAAATCGATTAAGTGTCTTGTTGAGTTGTGTGTTTCATGAAAGGTAAAATGTGATAATGGGTTTAAACCAGGAGCATTTTTACAACTGGAGAAGATGTTAGAGGGGAAGCTGCCAAACAGCAGACTTAAAGCAAGTCCACATATTGAATCGCGTGTGAAGACTTTAAAAAAATAATTCAATGCCATAATGGATATGTTAACCCATGATAGCAGGTTTTCTTGGGACAATGCAAAGAAAATGGTTTTATGTGATCAAGATGTATTCAAAGGTTGGGTAAAGGTAAAAATATATTTACAATACTTCCTATCTTGTATTTTTATTCCACAACATCTTGTTAATTTATTTGATACATTGATATATTCTTTTGCTTTCAATGTATTATGTATTTTATATGAATTACATTTTAATGCATTATATAGACTTTCTTTTTTAGTATCTACCATTGATGCTTTTAGGAAAATAATTAGGAGTTATAGTTGGAAGTGATCATAAAAATTCAACTAGACCCTATTCTATAATTCATTTCATCAAAGGAAAGAAATGATATATATTCTTAATCATTTATCTTGTCTTCAAACCAATGTGGCATGAGATTAATATTTCTTTAAGTTAGTAACTTTTATTTTAAATATGCTAATTATTTTTTGTATATTTTACAGGGGCATAAAGATGCTAATGGTTTGAGACTCAAACCATTTCCACATTTTGATGATCTAAGTCTTGCTTTTGGTAAAGATCATCCTAATCGAAAAAAGCAATGTCAAATGTTGATATTTTGGAGGAGTTAGATCAAGGTGAAGCAAGCAATGACAATGGAGTTGATGACTTAGAAGCTGAATCTGATGCCTCTCGTACTCGTATAGTTGCATCCATTCCAAGTAGAATGGAATGTTCATCACAATCTCATAGGAAAAGAGCAAAGAATGATGTCTCGACTTTAATTAATGTGATGACAAGAACATGTAATGCATTAGAGAGCCTTATTGCTAACTTTAACCAACAAACGGAAAGGGAAAATAGAGTGGTTGGTGAATTGGAGAAACTTCCTAATCTTAATAGGTTGGACATATTGAAATTAAGTCAAATTATTATGAATTACCCAATGAAAGTCAAACTTTTGTTCAATTTAGATGAAGATCTCAAGGTTGAATGGGTGAAACAACTTCTTCAAACCCCATGAATCTCCATGTTGCATCCTTGTTGATTTATTGTCTTTTGGTTGGATTGACAGAAATTTTAGGTTGGATTTTGTTTCATCAATTTCCTATGAACTTTTTATTGATTTGTTGGCTTAATTTTGGAGGATATACTAGTTGTGGATTTTGATAGATATGGTACTTATATTGTAGCTTTGATAATTTATATGTTCTTATATTTTTTTTCTCTTTTTTTTTTCTTTGTAAAATATAATTTTATAGCTTTTTTGCATGACAAATTATTTAAAATTTTGATAAAAGAAAAAACGAATATTTAAAATTTTTAAGGTTATGAATTTTATCGGATATGATACTTGTTGAAAAATTGAATTCTTTTATTTCCTCTTTTGAAAATAGGAAAAACATTTGCTAGTTTTGAGAATTTAAATATTATAATAAATATTTTTTTCTTTTTTTTTTTTTGGTAAAATATAATTTTACAACTACCTAAGCATGACAAATTATTCAAATTTTTAATAAAAATAATAATTGAATATTTGTAAATTAGGGTTATATGATTTTTTTCATGGTTAATTTTTTATTTATTGAGTATATATATTTTTTTAGTCTTATTATTTAATAACAAAAAACTCTCAAAATTTATTTTTTAAAAATAAAAATAAAAATAAAAAATCATTTTAAACTATATGTAAGGATATTATTTTAAATTTATTTCTTTTTCATTTCCATTCCTATTATTACCAAACATTGGAATGGAAATAAATAATAATTTCAATCTTGTATTCCTAAATTCATGCAAATGTTAGAAATTGAGTCATCAAATTCATTTTTATATACTAAGAAATAGGAATAGAAACAAAATATTCATTTTCATTCCCTATTTCGGTATACCAAACACCCCCTAATATTTAGTAGATCAAATTATTAGTTTTTTTTTTTGTTTTTATTAAATCCACAATGTCTAATTCAATTCACTTCCTTCTTAGGTTAGTTGGACTTCACAAATGGGTATGTGATGTCTATTATACGACTTGATTCTAGTAGTACCCAACTAATTTTTTAATGAGTCGACTAATGTCTTAACCCAATCAATAGCAAAGAATGGAAATTCATAACATTATCCCTAGTGGTTTAAGAGGATCCACTAGTATTTGTGGTGTAAAGTCGTTTTCTTTGGTGCCTATGGTTTCATCCCTTTGAATAGAAAATGTTGGGTGGATTTGAATAGGACCAATGCAATTACATGATGCTTCGCCATCAATTAACTAGTTGAGCTTTTCAGTGCCCCTGGCATAACATTTGCGAAATTGAACAGTGCAATACCAACCATTCATAGTCCCTTCAAGGTGGAGGAAAAAAATTGATCTAAATATTGCCACCCACAAGAATAACTTGAATGTCGTGAGTGTGAAGTATCCTCCTGAAATTCATCAGTGGAGTATCTTGTCTGATAGGGCACCTTCCTTCAGAGACACAAACCATTGTTCCTGAAAGCTACTTGCTTCAACCACATTAAAAGTGCCACAGGTAGTGGTTGGAAAATGTCAACCTCAAGTCGACCAAGTTGAATTTGGAATGGCCTGTTCTCTCCTTTTGGATGAGTTATGAGCTACGTTTTTTACGTGGAAAACATTTTTTAATTTTTAAATGGAAAAAGTTAAAAAATATTGTTGTGTTGAAAAAAAAAAATTATATTTCATGTTTTTAAAAAGCCCCTGTCAGTTTTTATTTAGGGTATGTTTGGTTAGTTCTTTAAAATTTAACGTTACTTTATTATTATTGTTATTAGATTGATTGTTATTGATGTGATATTTAATTTCATTTTTAAATTTATTGATTTGAAAACCACACATCGTGTCTGTCGTGTTCCATAAAGTGTGATAAAGAAGATTAGAAGGATAATATTTTTCAAATTTATGATGGTAAGGAACTATTAGTTGAACTGATTTTCATTCATCATTTAAATGAGGGCAGCTGGTTTTCAGTTGGCCACGTGGGAAACGAGTTAAGGATAATATTTTTAAATTATTTACTCTTGCTATAATAAATAGAAATAAGTAAAAAAAAAGAGTTTGAAAAAACGTATAAAAATAATTTATTAAATTTAAATTTATTTTTTATTATTTTTTCTTTTTTTCTATATTTTTTTTTTTTATATTTTCTCCCAAATTTTTCAAGAGTCAAACATAATCTTAAAGTTTATTTGAGATCTTAAAATATTCTTAATATATTTTATATATTTTTTAATATTTCTTACAAATAATTTTATATATAATATTTTATTTTTTATCTTCACTTTATTTATATAAGTATTTTTTAAAATCACGTTTAAAAAAAAAAGTGAAAATAATTAAATATTTTTTTAAAATACCATATTTTCAAAACAAGTTGGTAAAAAAGCATTTTCTATCAAAAATGTTTTTGAGTCAAAGGTTTTTTAATTTTTAAGAATAAAATACTATTTTAAAAAGTAGTCTTGAAGAAGGATTTTTCTTTCCTTATTTCTTTTTATGCTATTGTTTTTTGAGATTATTGAGCATGTTCTAGCTTTTTTCACTACTGGTTAATAAGAAGCTAGAAATAAAAGAAAATATTGATAATAAGAGGTTAGAAATATTATTTTAAAAAAAAAACCTTTGAGTTTTAGAATATAGTATATTAATTAATTAATTAGAAAAAATATTAAGAAAAAAAGACATTAAAATTAATGTCATTTTTTGAAAAGGTGATTGCTCGAAGGATCTCAAGTGAATTATTTCTTCCAGCCTCCTAAATATAACATTTATAACAACTATTTGTAATAATTATTTTTAACCGTATAGATATTGTCTATTTTAAACTTAATAAACTTGAATATCATTTGTAATGACGGCTTCTAACAATATAAATATCATTCACTTTATACTCAATGAGCTTTTATGACTTTAAAACAGGTCTATATGATTAAAAATAATTCATACATTGCAAAGTTAAAAACTTTTTCCCCTATCCCATAGGGGATATTACAAATTTGAATATATTTCTCTCCCTTAAACCATATAAGATGCAACTTTAAGCGTCGACACTCTTTTACCCCTAGAAAATTTCACTAACTTCTTAAGTCTTTTTGTTGTACAAGTTTACATGTAAACATTTTTACACAATTATTATTCTTATTTGATTTTTTTTTTCTCTTGTTTCCTATTGATATGACCATTGTTTTAAAAATCAGGCCGATTGATAGTTTTTTCAATTTGGTTACGTGAAATTAACCGTTTTGGGGTTGAACCACCATCGAATCGTTCAACCCAACAATCAAACCGTTAAATCGGACGAACGATCCAATTTCACGTGAATCGATGAACATATTATTTGACCAAAATCAAAATGGGCCTCCTCTTCTTTTGGCCCAAATTTCCCTCTTCCCAACCCACCACACCTCTTTCCTTATGTTGAAATGTGGAAGCTATTTATTCTATTCATTTCCTTTGGTAAACATATTGTTATATATATATATATATATTCAAGTTTATTTTTATAATAATTATCAACAATAAATATAAAATTAATATAATAATTTTTAAAATTTTAAAATAATAAAATACATAGATACTTAAATAAAATTAAATATTATAATTTTCTTTTCATATTTAAATATTGTACATATAATATTTAATAAAATTTGATATATTAATATATTAATCATTTAATTGACATATCAAATATAAAAAATGGAAATGTTGCTAAAAAAATTAATTATATATATATCTATATAATATTTAAATTTTTTAAAAATTATTTTTAATTTTAATAAAATATAAATTATATATTTATGACATCATTGGTTTAACTACAATTTGACCACTAGTTCGATCAATAAATTATGAATTGGTAACTTTTTTTGTTTAATGACCTAAAAATATTATATATGAGAATTAATTTTGTTTTTACATATATGAAATAAAAAAATTGATCTAAAACAATAGAGGTGATAAAAGAAAATAATAAAACTAATATTTTTTCATATTTAAAACCATAAGTAATTATCAATAACTTGATTTTACATTGATCATTTAAATTTGATTAGTTGATATTTAAGTTATACCACATCCAAAGGGATTGTATGTGATTCAAAGACTCGTATCAAGTTTTTCTATAAAAGTCCTAGTAAACCTATTTACTTGGGATGGTAGGAGTTGGAGAATAATATTTGCCAATGTACGACCATAAAACATAATAGTCATGTTTGGTTATGCAAATTTTGAAAGAAAACGTGAATAAAATATTATAAAAAAAAATAAAAAATAAAAAGAAAAAACAAAGAAAAATAAAAATTAGATTCTAAGTAAATAAATTATTTTTTTATATTTTCTGTAATGAAACTAATGGAGAAAAAAATTATTTTTTTATCATTTTTTTTTCTTTCTTTAATATTTTTCAAAAACTAAACATAGCTAAAAGGATTTTCCTTTTTCTTTCAAGCTTATAGAATTCTTCTATTATTTCTTTCACTTGGGTTTGAAGCATAAAATTAAAGAATGAGAATAGCTAGCTAGTGAGAGGTTGGAAATGAAAGAAAAATATTGATAATAAGAGGTTAGATATATTTGTTAAAGAATAATGAGTGTGAGAAAATAATTACATGAATATTTATTAAAAAATTGTATTAAGAGGAAGAAAAGGAAGGAAGAAGAAGAAAATTCAAGTTAATACTATACTTCTAGAATGGAAATTGCTCTAAGGATGTCATCAGGATACTTACAAGATGTTATAAGTGATGTCCTTTTACAACTTACAAGATGTTTCTTTCCTTCAACCCAAACAAAATAGAATATACAGTGTTTGTACTCTTTTTTATTTTCTCAAAAAAGGGGTTGAATTTGCATAAACTTCTCAAGCGTTCTCTGATACAAGTTTTCATGAAAGCAATGTCTCATCACATCCATAAATACATAAATAAATAAATAAATAAAAATAAAGCCAAGATCACGAGCCAGGAGGCATTGGTAGATAGAGAGTCTGAAAAGTCGACGAAAGAATGAAAAAGCATTTAATACCCCAGAAGAGACGTTTCATGGTGATATTTTTCAATAAATGGGTGATGGGTCTCTTTGTGTCTCTGCCTATATATACATACACTGGCTTTTTGTGTGGAAAAGTGCTTTTGACGTCTTACCAAAAATACCATCAAATAAAAATGTTCAGGAAGTCGTCAAATTAAAGCTAAAATAAATTTCACTAGTACCTAAAATAAATTTTTTATTTTTATATTAAAATAAATCAAATAAGCTTAGATGCTCTTTTTAAAATAATCCAAACAAGTATTTAGGATTTATATATTTTCACTATATTAATCAATAATTGAGATAAGATTCTAAATTAGTTTTGTTATGCTTCACTCGGGATGTGAGGGGTTGAATTGCCTAGTCAGCTCATAAGGTCAAGCTCCCTAGTGAGCTCATGGGGATCGAGTTATCCAATCAACTTGTGGGGGCTGAAGGGGAGAAATTTTTTTATATGATGATTGGTGAGTTTGGCCTTATTATATATTTAACCCTTTTATATTTAAAGTTTTATTTTTTAGAGAGTGTAACTACAGTTAAGAGAGTGTTTTTTAGAGTTTTACTATTATAACTCTTCTTATTTGTTTTGATTAGTGAATTGTTGAGTATTGGTGTACTCCGTGAATGTAGGGATCACATTGATCATTAAATCAAATTAAAAGTTTTGTCTTTTTCTTTATTTTTTACTCATGTGTGTGGTTTGGTTAACATATATGTAATGTACATTCACACATTCATATAGAGAGATCTAAAAAACTAAAAAGATCATAAACTTGCTGACACTATTGTGGGAGCCTTGCTAATCTGTGTCTTGTATTGTTATTCGGTATTGTATTGTTATTCGGTATAGTAATAAAATACAACTTAGGGTTGATACTTGTAACTCAATGTGTGTTTATGTGATTTCCTTTGATCCAATCCCATGTGGGTTTCGAAATGCTAGCCTAGAGGGGTATCTAGACACCGCACAAACTTGGAAATTTAAATGAGATTTTTTGCACCTAATGGTATCAATAGAATAAAAATATTTGAAAATTTATAATCAACTTTTTTTATTTTTTCTATAAAAATAAGAGATTTTATTTTATTTAAGAAGATTAATTACTCTTATTTAAAGATAATGATCCACATTCCTTATTTCATCATTTTTAGAATCTATTAAAAAACTATCAAAGTAATATATTATTATTTTTTATATAAAAAACATCTAAAGTTGTCATTCTAAAAAGTAATTTAGATATAAATTGATTTTTTTTTAAATAAAACTTTTTTATATGAAAGGTGTTTTCTAAAATAACAATTTCTAGATTGTAATTATATTTTTTAATATAAAAATTAATTAGAGGAAAAATGTTTTTTCAAAAGATACTTTTATTATAAATTTAATTTTTTTTTATTTTAATCTACGACTGATATTGAAATTACAAAAAATTTGTTTTTATCAGACTAAGGGGATGTTTGGTAAAATTTAATATTTATTAGTTAATGATCTAAGTTGATTTTAAGTTAAATTATATTTAAATTATTGATTTAAAACTCATTACTTAATTCTTACTTTAAGTATTAAGATTGTTTGATAAAATTAATTTAAAATTTAGTTTAAATCTTAAAATTAATATATTATCCTTTTAAATTATATTATAAATTATGTGGATTTCGTGAAATAGTAAAGATGATCATGAAAGTAATTATAACAAATAAGGTAAAAAGATAAGATGAAAATATAAATTTAAAAATATGAATTCAAAGAATTATTACTTAAATTTATTTTTTACTTTAAATTATGTAATTAAATTATTTTATTTAATATATTTAATAATTTAAATTAAATTATTAAATCGCTCTAAGTTTAATTCAATGAGTTGATTTGATTTACGAAACACCCGCTACCTTCCAACATATGAAAACTGTCATCAATATTTTTCCAATTTACTGCAAATGTTTAAAAAACGTGAAGCTTGTACGTGGCATTAATGTGATAGCTGTGTGTCAGATTGCCAGACTGTTTCGAACTTTCAATGGCCTTTTTGTTTAGTCTACGTTGCATGGAAAAATGAGCCTTTTTCCCCATTTTTTGGTGCATCCTTAAGATGGATTCTTCTCCTTTGAAGACCCACGAGTGTCTTATATGATTGGAGGCAAGCATTTTAAATTTCCAAACCTTATTCAAAAGTTTTAATTGTTGTTATCACAATTCTGATTTTAATAAAATATTTTTTAACTTAAATTTTACTCATGTTTGGGTTGTGAGAAAATACACTCTCAAATTATTTTGATATTCAATTATGAAGAATTTTTAAATGATAATTTTAATACGATATGCATTTTTATAATAAATATTAGACGATGATGTGAAGAAAGTAAAAATTATAATGAAAAAAAAAAAAATCATATGCATGTTGAATCAAAATTTTGAATTATCAAATAGTGAAATATTAAAATGAAAATCTCATATGCATTACATTTTTAGAATTTACTTCCAAAAAATGTAATTTTGTTTCTAGGTTTAGATTGTTGGTGAACCAACACAATTTGGTGCGGTTCATGAGATCTTCCAAAAGCACACCAGGGAACTCCAAAGAAGACTGTTTTTTCCTCTAAAAGCCTCATTGTATGTCTTCTAAGAGTTATAGGATCCATTTAGTCATATTTTCTGAAACTTGTTTTAAAAAATAGTTTTTATTTTTTAACTTAAAAACGGTTTTTAAAAACAAGTTAAAAAAAATATGATTAAATGAGCCTAATTTTTTATTTTATTTTTAAAAATTGGTAAAAATAATTTATACTTATTCTCTAAAAATTATTTTTTATTTTTAAAAATTGGTTTTAGATAACAATGACCAAATTTTTAAAAACAATTTTGTTATTTAAAAAAAAAAAACTGCTTTTAAATCACACAACCATTATATAGTATTTATCTTTTTTATTTTTGTTTTCTTTTGCCCTAAGAAAATAAACTCACAACTCCCCCCAAAGCATCTCTTTCTTCCAAAAGTAAGCAACTTCTTTCTTAAGACACTTATGAGAATCCCTTCTTTTTCTCTCTCCACTTCATCTTTACTTTTTTCTCCTTTGATTTACAACTTTTCATACTTCTCCCAATATGGTAAGTGGAGCTATTTTTTTTGTAAAAAAATTTATCTTAAAATATAGAAACCAAAATAATTTTAAGTGGTATCAAAATTTTGATTTGAGTGGTTCAATTTTCATAATACAAAGTGAGCTTGACAAAGCAAATTGAAAATTTGATGTACCTTGAAAGTAAATTGAAATTTCACTTTCATGAAAAGTGGTAAGTTAGTGGTTCAAATTGAAATTTCGGTTTTAGTATGAGGTCAAGTAGAAAATTTTATTCCACATTTTAAAAGAAGGTAAGTTAATTGAAAATTTGATTTCACTAAGGGCCAAGTTAAAATCTTCAATTTCACATGCTGATATGTTAGGTTTCAAATTAAATTCACTAAAAAATCAAAATCTTCAATTTATGAGTTCAAGAAATCAATTTGGGTTGAAAGGATGAAATCGATTTCTATTTTGATTTCAATAGATATGAATTTGGAAATCAATTTGGAAAGTAACCATTTTGATTTAGCTCCATGTGAAATTGCTTTGTATTTGCCTTTAAGTTTCATGCAATAGTTATGCAATTTCTCAATAGAGGTATTCTTAATAGAGACACCATGATATCTCATATGATTAAAACAGTGTCCCCTTAGGTAATTCAAAGGATATGTGATCATGAAATATATGGCCGTAGTAATTTCTTAATTAGAATTTGACATATGCTCTTTATAAGTTAGAGTATGTTAGTTGAACACACAATATGAGGATTTATAACTCAAGGATAGTAAAGGTAGTCTTGAAAGGTTGATAACTTTCTTTTTATTAGATTATAGACACCAATTCATAAGGAAATTGGATGTAATGGATAGCAGGGCATGGATCAAAGCACAGGGCGTCTCGTTGTTATTTACATAGGATATTGAAGTTCAATTGATTCTCTCTAGTGAGATGTTAAATCAACTTCAGAATTGGGTTTTGCAGGAACTAGTACTCCTATGAGTCGTAGTGGTCTCCGCTCAAGGTTATATACTTTGTTGGCATAGGTTATGAAGGTCAAATTGACTTTAGGTTCACTTTTGTACATAAGGGTATTTTGGTAATTATATAGTATTGCACAAGGGTAAGTGAATAAGGTCTCTGAATTGAGCTAATTGATTAATTAGTAAGTCATGTTGGATTAATCAATCAATTAGGATTTGTTTTGGACTAAATTAAGTGACCTAAGCTCTTAATGGGCTCAAATCACTTAAGTCCAATGGAGAACCCTATAAATACCCCCTTAGGGGTCAGGGCTTCCATAGATTTTCCATAGAGTTGTCTTCCACTTCAAGAGAGAAATAGAGTCATAGCCTCCACCCTCCACTCTCTCTCTCTCTCCACTCTCCTATCAAAAGTATGCTAAGATCAAGGAAGAGCCATCAGGTAGAAGATCTTGAGTTTATGAGACTTTTGATAATATTGATTTGATTCTTTAACCCTAAAGATTAATTATTTGAAAATTTGGTATTACTTCTATTTCTTAGATCTAAGATGTTAATAATCCCTTGACTTTTAGGGCCTAAACCATAGTGGGGATGGTGATGAACTCAAATCAAGATGGTCTCAACAATGGAGGTTATGGGCTTTGCTAATGTCCTCTCCCACTTAATCTTTTTTTTAAAAAGAGACTTTTCATAACTTTGGTAACCTTTTCTTAAAATAAATTCTCTATTATGATGTTTTCCAAATCCATTATTTTCTTCTTAAATTGAGACCTCTGTGCTAAAAAAAAAAATGATTTCTTTTTCTTTTATTCTTAGACTATCCATAGCCACAAAAGTTCTTCTCTTAGGGGTGAAAAGCCTAAAGGACTTGATGGTTTCCTCATTTTCTTAGGAGGGGAGAACTTGGAGGACGATCATTGCTGTCATTCTCCTTCTCTCAAGAAGGGCAGCCTGAGAACCACCTCTGCCATACTAAGAGGATAACCTAAAAAAGAAATAACAATAATCCTTTTAACAACAACTAGTTTTAGAAAAATAAAATTGAAAATTAACTTCTCATGAAAATTTATTTTCTTAAGAAAAATCCAAAAATATTTTTCCATTTTATTATTTATTTAACACATGCTAAATAATAAACATAGCATAAAATAAATAATAAAATAAATGAACTAGTTCCCATGGCCTTAAGGATACTATTGATAAAATTGGTAACTCATTTGAATAAAATTTAAATTTACCAAAATTATATTTGTTGTTGGGATTGAGCCCCTAAAAATAAGACATAATGTAGTAAAGTTAAACTTAACTATCCTCTTACTATTTCTTTGGTGTATTGACATTGATTTCACCATTCAGCTAATATCTCTTACCTTTTATATGACTTAGGTGCATTAGGTGTTGCATAGAGGATACAAGTCATGGGTTCCTTGTACGTAGATAAGTTGTCCATAATTGGTTTATGGATTTAGGCAATCCAATAGTGATTATAGTGCACCACCTCCTAATTAGAGGGATGACTTGTCTTAGTTGTTGGGATGGGTTTCTCATGAGTGCACTTGTGTATGTGATGTACACTAGACAAGCTCTTTGGTGAATCATGACATAAGTTATCAATTGTTATGGTTCACTAAGCTACTAAACTCCATAGACTCTCAACCTTGAGAGGATATTGAGTTTGTGCCAAAGTCAATAGGAGGCTTTAACCTATGAATAAGATCCTAAAGTGGTCATATATCCTTATGGATTGGGTCACTATTGATGAAGGTTGGTGGCAATAGGTATTCTTAATAGGGGCACTATGATATCTCATGGGATTGAGACAGTGTGTCCACTTGGATGATCCAAAGGACATGTGATCATGAAATTTATGGCGCTACAGTAATTCCTTAAGTGGAATTTGACATATGCTTTTTATGAGTTATAGTATCTCAACTTGCTTAGCTTTTTGTTGAATTAAAAATATAGTTAACTCATAAACGAAGCTTTAACCATGCAAGAAAAAGGGAAGCTCCCTACTCAACCTTAGCTAAACCCAAAGAGACAATATTTTATGAAAAAGCTTCCTAGAATATAGAAGGCTAAAGTTGTTACTTTGAGGAGTGGGAAAAGGCTAAAAGAAGGACAAGAGCTATAGAAATTAATTTTAGAAGTGTAGAAATAGAGAGTATCTAACCCTATGACTAAAAAATCTAACTTAATGATGACCAAACTAAAGAGGAAAAATGTAACAACACTAACAAAGTAGGAAAGTAAGGGAACTCTGATAAAATTCACTATGGGTTCTCTATTTCCCATTGGATTTACTTTCAAAGAAGAAGAATGTTAAAAAGGAATTTTAGAAATTTTCAAGCAAGTGAAACTGAACATTCCTTTTCTCAATGCCATCAAACAAATCCCCTTTCATACTAAATTCTAGAAAAACCTTTGCACTATTAAAAGAAAGATGGATTTGCATAAAAAGGCAAGTAAAGGACGCGATCGTGATGACTAGAATCCATGGAAATTAGAAAGGAAAGGAAGCCAAGGACATAGTCTCAATGAACAAAATCCATGGAACTCACTTAGTGTTGCTTTCTATTGGGTTCTTGCAACTTGATGCTTTAGATGGGTTTCATTTCAACCTAGTAGCTTTGTATTCAGCTCAAGGAAATTAGTACAATGATCTTTAGACATGCTCTCAAGTTGACTTGCCTTACGACCTTAACCACCATTGCAACATATACCAACTCCCATTGGCTACTCCTTTTGGTCCTTATAATCACTAACATAGGTTAGATTCACTTGAGCCTTGTTCAAATCAAATCATTGGAGAGTAGAACTAAGATATGGAAGAATTTCAATTTCATTCACCTCTTAGAGTGTAGAACTAGCTAAGCATATAAAAAATAAAAAGAAATATAAATTTGAGAGTTGGAAATAAAGATTGAAATTAACAAAAAATAATTGAAAAATTAAAGCTTCATTTAATTAAAAGAAAGATTACTCAAATAGGAAAGATTATAATAAAAATAAGAATAAAAATTAGGACTAAGCTACTCCTACTACTCTATGGTTTCCCCTTTTTCTATATATTTATAGACAAAAAAAATTCTCTCTCTCCTCTACTTCTCTCATTTCCTCTCAATTGGTGATTCATTGTACTTCCTGCTAAGGGTGGTTGACACCTTTGCCTTCACGTGCTAAAAAATGATGGACCTGGACTGGGGAAGATGTATTTGCTTCATTTTTCCATTGATCACTATGGGAGAGGATCACCTACTATTGTAACATGGCTTGATTTCTTGCAGTGAAAGGATGGTGATGATTGAGTGCCCTTAAAATGCATTAGAGGTTGTGTTTTAAAGTTACACAAAGAATATTGTGCAATGAATACTCCTAAAGTGGACCATCATTTTTTTTCAAGGTGCACCACTTGGTGAAGAAAGCGTTAGAAGTGCACAGGGGATACTGAAGAAGAATGTGTGCAATGACGGTGATCTAGACGTGAGCCATTTAAGTATGAAGAGGGTTGCACAAGGTTGCTTTTTTTAAAGGTGCACCACTTCAATTGGAGGGTGATGGTGCAATACTTTAGGAGGTGTACCACTTTATGTGTTTTAGGAGGGTGCACAACTTAAGCTAAAAAGGGGTGCATAGGATGATTTAATTTGCGGTGGGCTAACTTAAAGAACATGAGATGCACAATTTTTGCTTGGTGCATCTCTCAGGTGCACCACTTGCCTAAAAAGCTTCTTTATTAATTTTAAAGCATTTTAATCCTTGAAGCTTCACTCAAAACCTTCATAGAATTCCTGTTTCCACCTTAAAACCTATAACATACTCACAAAAGCCATCAAATATAAGTGGTTCAAGTACTAACAACAAAAATAAGTAGCAAATCAATTATGAGCACCTCAAACATACTTGAATAAGCTCTTTAGAGCCATTAAAGTGTTGAGTTTGAATTATCATCACTCCATAATAAAATTTTGAAGTTGACTTAACACTTTACTAAAGAGAGTCAACTATACTCTAATATACTATGATATTAAGTCAAGATACAAATTAATTAGTTTCTCAAGTTTGTTACCTACTATTCATTGCATTCAAGTTTCTATAAACTAATGTATGTAATTCAATAAGGTAATAGTTATCAATCTCTCAAGATTATCACTCAAATCCTTGAGTCTTAGATATGCCTATATCATAATCAACTAACACACTCTTGTCCGTAAAGGATATATGTCAAACTCTACTTAACGAATTGATATGACCATGGATTCTTGATCACAAATGCTTAGTATTGCCCAAAGAGATATATTATTTCAAATCCATAAGACATCATGGTACCTCTATTGGTAATATATGATCACTTTAGGATCTTATTTATAGATTAAAGTGATTGTAACATCGTAGCTCTAGAGTAATCAAGATAATCCGATAACCATTTCATCATTACTAGTACTACTACTACTACTACCTACTACTACTACTATTGCTACTACTATTACTACTAACCATTCCATCATTATTACCTTTTTCATTATCTAAAAAGAAATTACAATCATTTATATTTTTGTACTATCAATTGTCATTCATAACCGTGGTAGTAGTAGTAGTAGTAGTATTTTATTTTTGTACTATCAATTATCATCCATAATAGTAGTAGTTACAATTATTTCTATTTTTGTACTAGCAATTATCATTCATAACCATGGTGGTAGTAGTATTATTCTATTTTTGTACTATCAATTATCATGCATAATAGTAGTAGTTAAAATTATTTCTATTTTTTTACTATCAATTATCATTCATAACCGTGGTAGTAGTAGTATTATTCTATTTTGTTACTATCAATTATCATCCATAGTAGTAGTAGTAGTAGTAGTACAAATTATAATTATTTCTATTTTTGTACTATCAATTACTATCAATTATCATCCATAATAGTAGTAGTATCATCCAAAATAGTGGTAGTAGTAGAAGAAGAATTTTTTATTTTTTATCAATTATCAATTATCAATTATCATCCATAATAGTACTAATAGTAAAATAATAATAATAATAATAATCCGTAAAGGATAAATAAAATAGAGAAAAAGAAGTAGAAGAAGGAAAAAGTGAAGGCGGCATCCATCACATGGTGAAGGTAATTTCAATCTCCAAATTTTAAGAGTGTGTTTGGTACATGGAAATGCATATTTTATTTGCATTCGTATTCCCTCTTAAATAAGAATGAATTTGATAATTCAAATTATTGTGTTTCGAGGAATATAAAAATGTAAGGTTGAAATGATAATTTATTTTCATTTCAATATTGAGTGATAACGGGAATGAAAATGAAAAAAAGAAATAAATTGTCAATAATGTGTACATATGGTTTTAATTTTTTTTTTCTATTTAAAAAAATCTCACATTGTACATGGTTTTGAAATAATTTTTTATTTTCGTTTAAAAAAAATCCTTGGAAGGTTTTTTTTTTTTTTTTTTTTTTTTTTTTTTTTTTTTTAAATTTTTAAAGCTAAATACTAAAAACCTATTTTGGCCTGTAATTTTTATAAATTTATACCATTATTTGGTTGTTTTTATTTAGAAACAATTTCTAAAAACAAAGTAAAATCTAAAATTGTTCTTCCAATTTTTTTATTAGAGAAAATGAATTTCAAATCAAGTGATACTTTATATTAACTTTATTAATAAGTTTAATAATTTTAAAAAAATAACTTAAAACTCAATATATATATAATGATCATAAAAAATAATAGACATAATTAAGGCTTTAAATTCTTTAATAAATCTTGTAATTTTTAAAAATAATTTGAAATTAAAAAAACTAATTAATTAATTATAATTAAATAAAATAATTCAAAATATCATTTTGATAATTGAGTAATAAATATATACATATAATGAAAAACTTTGTTCATTTATACCTTAAAAATCAAATTTTATTCATTCTTATATTCATTTAAAATAGAATAGCCTTAGCAATTATTAATTTTAAATAATTATTCTTTATTTTTAACAAAATAAATTAATTGTGTTTTTATTAGACATTAGTATCCATATTTTTATAATGTTTATAAAATAATATAAATGGTATTAGAAATTATTAATTTTGAATTATTATTATTTATTTAAAAAAATAAATCAATTTAATAAATATGTTTATAAAAAATATATAATTTATGATTTTATCATATTATTAATATTCATATTTTATTTGTAATTAGAAAATTGTTTTTGTTTTTAATACAACATGAATTAAATTTAGTTTATATTATATAAATTGAATTTATAATTTGCGTTTTTTTTCAAAATCAAAATAAAAATTAGTTTTAAAATAACGTATTTAAAAAAGTTTTAGGTTTTTAATTTTTAAAAAAATATTTTTAAAAATAACTTGTAATAGATAATCAAAATAGCTTTTAATTGCAATGAATTGAAATCCTAATAATAAATGAGATTTTATTTTCAGGAATCACTTTTAGTTTTATTTTTATTGATTTTATTTCTAGGAATCACTTTTAATTTCACTTTCATGATGTTGAAGTTATTCAAACAAGAAAATAAAAAGGAAAAAGAATGAGAAGTAGATTCCGAGTACCAAACACGTGCTTAGAAGAATAACAGATGCAACATTTTGACACCAACCGTCCAATCACCGGACCCATGTAGAATAAATATCACAGTGAAGTCCAGCTGAAGCATAAACGAATGATCCTGTTCATTTAATAGGTGTAACCGTTTGGTTAAATGCTGCTACTATTCTCTTTCGCAGAAAAATAAAATAAAATTTATTCTCTCAATAGCTGTGGGCTGATCTTGAAACCTCGCTTCTTTTCGGTAATTTTGTGGGTTCCACTGATTGAAATTTGGTTCTGACTGATGAAAATGAGCATCATTTTGTACGTTATTTAGAGCTGAATATAGCAGCCATCTCATCTTCTCCACACCACATACATTCTTGAAACACTGACACCCAATTAATGGAATCCAAGTGGGAGAATTTATTGATATTCATATACATATATATGGATGGCATCATGGTCGAAAGCTTAACTTCTTATTCCATGGAGTTGGATGTTCTTTAGATGGGATTTTCTAAGGCATCCAAAGATAATATTTTGGTACAGATTGAAAAATAATAATAATTAAAAGCGATCATGTAGTCACATTAGTTTTATTTCTTCTTATTATGAAGATTTTCCTTTTATTTAGATCCCTTTTTATTGTACTTAATTTTTAATTCTAATTTTTTATATTTTCTTTCAAGCTCTTGATTTGTACACTTTATTTCTTTGTATTTTAATCAATTTATTTATTTATTTATATTTTATTATTTTTATACTTTTATTCAATAATTCAAATTTAGTCATATATATCAAAGACTCGAATTAATAGTTTATTATACAATCAATTCAATACCATAAACTCTTCCTCTTTAAATGTATCAATAGTTATGGGATAATGATATTTTGTCATGTTTCTTTGTTGACAATAGTTATGAGTATGTAAATGGATAGTTTTATTTTGATGTGTCCTCTTTACTAATTATTCAAGAGAAAATACCGAATAGAATAAAATTTTTAAAACTTTTTAAATACTATTTTAAGCATATGAATATATATATTCATCATTTTTTACCTATCTACCCATCTATCCTTCCATCCATCCATCTATCTATCTATATAAAAAGGAGTTAGGTGAGTATGAGGAGATAAAATGTGGGTTTATTCTATAATTCCTAACCATATTTTCATTTTTGTTAATAAAGTAAAATTGGATTTCTTTCAAATGCCAAAGAATCTAGATTTGATTGTTCCACGACAAGTTGTGAATGAAATTATGAATGTGAGAACCATTCAAAATTTTCATAACACAAGAGTCTTGACCTTTGTTTTCATGGAGAAAACAAAAAATCTTCAAGGGAGAACATTTAAAGAGAAAACTCTCCTTTGTCGTAAATAAAAAATAAAATAAAAATGATACGTTTTTCTTTTTTCTATTTGTATTTTTTATAGTAGTTTTTGTTGACATCTTAGATCTAAGCAATGGAACCAATACCAATTCTTCAACACTTAATCTAACTTAAAAAGGGTCATAATTGATTAATTAATCCAATAAGACCTAATAATTAATCAATTAGTTCAATCTAAAGACCTTACTCACTTACCTTAATGCAACCTTGAATAATTAACAAAACACTAACTATGATGCATAAAAGTGAACCTAAAGGCAATCTAGCCCTCATAAACCATGACAACAAGGTACATAAGCTCAAGTGGGGACTACTAAGACCCATAGGACAGTATTAGCTCCATCAAAATGCAATTCTGAAGTTGATTCAACATCCCATTATAGAGAATCAATTGCACTCCCATACCCTATATAAATAATAACAATACATTAAGTGATCAAGTTCATGATCTGCTATCCATTACATTTAGTTTCCTTATGAACTAGTGTTTGTAGTTTAACAAGGTGAAAACTATCAATCTTCCAAGAGTACCTTTACTATCCTTGAGTTACAGATCCTCATATCTTGTGTTCAATTGACATGTCTTAGCTCTTAAAAAGCCTATGTCAAATTCCACTTAAAGAACTATTATGACCATAGTTAATATGAACACACCTCCTTAGGATCACCCAATGGGATATTTTATTTCAATCTAGTGAGATATCGTGGTGCCTCTATTTAGAATACATATTGCTATTGACATCCATTAACAGTGGCTCAATCCATAGGGAATATATGATCAGCTTATGATCTCACTTGTCAGTCAAAGTCACTCTTAACTTTAGCACAAATTCAGTATTCTCTCAAGGTTGATATGTATAACATAATGAACCAACTTAGTGAAGTCATGAGTACTTAATAGCCTTAACTAAGTCATGACTCACTATAGGTCCTATCTAATGTGTAATCATACATACTAGTGCACTCACCATGGGAAACCCATCCCGATGGCTAAGACTAGACATCTCTTCAATTAGAAGGTAATACACTACAACCTTTAATGGATTACTTAAGTCCATGAATCAATTGTTAACAACTCATTTATTTGCAAGGAACCCATGACTTGGATCTTTCATGCAACTTCTAATGCATCCCAGTTATATACAATGCAAGAGATGCTAGGGAGAATGTTCATAAAGTACAATGCATGGAATAAGGATAGATAAAAGTGAAATTGGAATATCATTTAATAAATAATGAATTCCAAATATTTTATATCATGTCATGCTTTTAAGGGCTTTATCCTAATAATCTCCCACTAGCCTTAAAAGCATCATGTTGCCAAAGCATACTAGATACTCAACTGAAACCTATGCTATCCCTATGACTAACAAAGACTCTCCTTGTCAATGTGTTGGTGAAGGGACCCGCTAGGTTCTCCATAGAAGGTATCTTGCCAACCATCACATCACCTCTCTATACTATCTCGACACTTTGGAACACAAACACATAATTCCTCGTTGTAAAAAAAAATACTTGAGTATATGCTTGACATAGTGTAATTTTCCAATTCTTATAATCCCTAAGGAATTTAAACCTAAGAATATATCACGGTCTTTCTAGATTTCTTATCTAGAATCGAGTAGATAAACTAATCTTGATTGATTATAATGTCTCTACATCATTCTCAATGAGTAGATTGTCATCTACTTACAATTTCTTAGAGCACCACCATGCTTCCCTATACTTTCTTGTACACATAAGGCCCTTTACTATGAAAATATTTGGTCACATCATATAGATGCTAATAGATAATTGTTTAAGAACACTATCTTGACAACCCATTATAATATCTCATAAATGAGATACACCACAATGGATAAGACTACTCTAATGGATTTGAGTATAACTATTCGTGTAAAGGTTTCCTATAGTAGAAACAATGTTTTGAACTATAACCTTTAACTACAACTTAGCCGCCATATAAATCTCAACCTTTCCATCTACTTCTTTGTTCCTCTTGTAGACCAAGTTATACCTATGAGTTTTATTTTTTTAGGTGCTTTTATAGGAACCTAGACAACATTAGAATCACAAAGATTCTTGTTATCCTTTCATAGCTCCTGGTCGACTTATGAGCACCAACATGCTCATTACTTTATCATAATTTATGGGATATAAACCTCTCACTATGATGAGACACTTATATACTAGAAGTAATTAGAATGATATGTCTCTATATCTTTAGATTCATAGTATCCAATGTATAGTGGAACTATCTTCTAGTGCCCTCTAATCTATCTTATTGTTTGCCTTATTACATATCATATAGTCTTCATTAAGAATCTGGTATTTATAGCAACAAACAAATTTTGATAATCTTGATTATAAATTAATAATCTTGAAATCCTTTCGGATATCCTATAAAGTAAACTCCTTATCTTACTTCCAATTGGTCTACCTTTATGTTTAGCACGAGTGTTAGACACTTCCATATATGAATTTTCTATAAACTAAGTTTACAATGTGTTCACATCTCTTTGGAAGTTAAAGGTGTTGACCTAGTAATAGAGATAATATACAACCTTCAAGGAATACCTTAAACAAATATGGGAAGTGATGAGAAACCAATCATCAATGTCCTTATGTCTATCAAAGTTTGATATCTTTTTTCCATTACTCTATTTTTCAATGAAGTCCTTGGTGCACACAACTAGGATATTATCCCATGCTCATTATGGAAATAATTGAACCTACTAGACACACCACCTCGATGTAATTGAAGTGCCTTGATATGTTTACCTAATAGGTTATCCTATTCTGCTTTAAATTTAATGAATTTATTTGGGGCATTAGATTTCCTATGTATTAGGTACACATATCCAAACTTAGAGTATTCGTCAATAAAAAATCATGAAGTACACGTACCCTCTCTATGTATGAACTTCGAAAGTTTCACACACAATAATATGCACTAATTCCAAATATTTCTTGTTTTGTGTCTTTTAGCAATAAAGGGCCTCCTAGTCATTTTATCACCTATACAGGATTCTCAAAGTGTCCAAACTTAACCAGTCTTTGGATCCTATCTAGATTACTATGACCTAGGCATTGATTGCCAAATGTTTGATTAATGATAGGTTTTTTTCTCTTAGGCGAGATTTGAATATTCTCATTACTTGGAAAAGTGATAATGGAGTCTCACATACAAGAGGTAATACTTCCCACTAACATGCACAACTAACCTTACAACTGAAGTTAAGGTAAGTACATTCCCATCATATATCCTGCTCATTTGTTGAAAACCCGGTAAAATATTATAAATAGTGGGTTTGACATCTATTCACCATAGTTGGTGAAATCTATAACTATTTATTCAACAATGAAAATATGATGTGTACTTTCTTTTTTCCTTTAGGTAAATTAAACATTCGCTTTTTATTATCCAAAAGGGTTACAAAGGAATCACTACCCTTGAGCTTGTTTTCTCATTCATTTCTTAAACTTTCCTTATTTGGTGTTCTTCTTCCTTTTTTTGGTGGAAAAGCTTGAAGAGCCTTAACTACCCTATGAACACCCTTCTAATATTTGAGAACCTCTTACCTATCTCAAAGTAATCAAGTAAGATCTTTAAGATCACATTAATCTTAGTGTTCATAATAGTCTTAAGGGCAACTTTTCTAGTTGACTTGCCATTATTACTAACTAACCCTTGCAACTTTAAAGAGAATATCATAGACCATGGTAATAGACATGTGTTGCTTTTACAACATATTATCCAAAGACCCAAGTATGAGACATTTGGTCTTTTGATCCATCTTATGTCATCTTTGATATATCTCTCTTTGTTTCTATTAGGTTTGTTAAAAGGAAATAATAAACTCTACCTAAAATTAACTTTTATACAGCTAATTGCTATATCCAAATTAAATTTCAGTCTATAACTAGGTCCAATTTAAATAAGAGATAAGAGCTGATCATGTTAACAACATAAGACTTGTAACAAATAAAATAATTCCATGTATTTATAAAGAGAACTGAGCATTCAAGGCAAGTTGGTAATTAATTTAGCAAAAATGTAGTGCTCTCAAACTACATGTCCTTTTGCAAGGTATCATACTATCATAAGAATCAAGCCCACTTTATGCAGGCCATGACTCATATTACTAGGATAGAGACCCTTTTTAATTAATCAACTTAAATTTTAAAAGTTATCCTAATGCATTAATCAACATACCCTTTTGTTTAGCCCTTAACCCATACAGTGGGACTACTTTAGGTGATTCTACCACTTCATGTCTAAGTTAAGTGTGTAGCCAAGATCCTAGACATCAATGTTATAAAGTGAAGAGTTCCATATTTAAGATTAGGCACTCCCACTACAAACATATATAATCTCGTCCAAATAGGATAGTCCATATCCCTTGATTCCTTGGGCTACCCTATCTTTAGGATGCTGATGCACCTAAAATCAAAATAGGCAAGGTCTTGGAGGCTATGGTCTTTTCTATGCCCTTCTCTGACTTAATATTTTGTAAAAAAGACTTTTAAAACATTAGTAATTATGTTGTGGGATAAATTATCTTCTTTGTGATTTTTTAAAAATATTTATTTTCTAATTGGAAACCCTATGTTACAAGAGAATGTCCATATGCAAAATTTAAAATTTCTATGAGAGTATTTTTTTATTCAAAAATGAATTTTGATAAAATGTTCCCTCTTAATTTTTAAAATCTATTTTCATAAATATTCTCATTTTTTCATACAATTCTAATTAATAAATATTTTATCTAGGAAATATTTTCAAAAAAGAATTATCTCCATCAAATTACTAAGAAATGTTTCCATATAAAAAATTCCTTAATAATAACACTATGCCAATTTTGAATAATAAATTTATTTGGAAACAACCTTATCATAAAAATTTATTTTCCATAAGAAAATCCAAAATTAGCAATTTTGAAAGTATTTCTCATTGCATGCATTATAACCAATATGCATCATATTGAAATAATCTAAAGGAGTTCCCATGACCAAGAGATATTTATCACAACTTAATTTCCAACTTGCCATAATTTGACAATATCTTTTGGCATCAAAACTTGCCAAAATAATGCTCTTATAATGTTGTTCTTTCAAGTGGTAAATTGCATTACCAATTAACATTCAAGAGGCCCAAAATTGAGCCTAAACAACCAAAAGAAAATTGGCCTATATTCAATCCTAAAACAACATGCTTCTTGGTGCAACCTCACTCAAATGGTGATATCTCCCTCTTTTCAACTTCGATTTGTGGTTTATTTGAAATGTTGGATTCCTAACTTCCTAAGAATCAAAACCATATGTGGCTTACCCCAAGAAACTCATAGGTCACAACCTTGATTTTGAGTCAAATTGAACATTCTTGTGTTGCCATGGATCTCAAAAAAAGAAAATTTCACGATATATATTTTTTTAAAAAAAATGAAAGATTCATCCTTTCTACAACCATTAAATTCCTTGATACTTCATAGATGATGCTCCAATAAAGATCAAATCTTTATTGACATCATTGAGGAATTCTTTTCTTGTAGTCCTCCATAGATGATAAAAAAACATAACTTTAGAACATAAAATTAAATCCTATACTCCTATAATGGAGTTTTCAACCAAATCTATGAAGAAACAAACAAAGAAAAAATTATCCCATTTAATTAACATATGAAATAATGAAAAAGAAACATACATGTGTTCCTTGGCCATAAGATAATATCAAGGCTGCAAAAAAAAAAAAAAAAAAAAAAAGTTAGCACACCTAAATAAAGATCTAAGTATGCTTCTAACATTATGCTTTTATACCAAGTAATTGCATCTTAGATCTAAGCAACAAAAGTAATATCAATTTTTAAAAAAGAATTAATTTTTAGGGTTAAAATACTAACTTTTAGGTTTGGATGTTCCCAAACCTTGAATCAAAGTGTTGAAGAATTAAATTGATATTGTTGGAAGCTTTGTAGACCCAAAATTTTCCGCCTAATGACTCTTCCTTGATCTTGGCACACTTCCACTAGGGGGCAAGAGAGGATGGAGGCTATGACTTTTTTCTTTCTAGAGGTGGAAGACTATTCTATGGAAAAGCTATGGAAATCTTAACTCCTAAGGGGGTATTTATAGTGTTCCCCATTGAGTTTAAGTGACTTAAGCCCACTAAGGGCTTAGGTCACTTAATCTCACTTAAACTAGCCCAAAATGAGTCTTAATTGTTATCAAAACTTTCATAACACAAGAGCATTGATTGTTGTTTTTATAAGAAAAACTGAAAAACTTCAAGGTAGGACGTTTAAGAAGAAAACACTCTTTTGTTGTTTTCCTTTTTATTTTCAATAGCAGTTTTTAGTTAGTAAGAAAACTCTTAGAAACTGCTCACTCCACTTTTAAAATATTGGGTGGGGTTGGTTCGGGTTAGCTCTCTTAGGTACTCAAACCCATTTTCAACAATTTTTATAAAAAATAGACTAGAAATTAAAATTTTTTATTTTAACATAACTCGGTAGCGGGAGCATGAAAAAGGATAAGTGTGACATTAAGAGTTTGTGCTCAATTTGGATTAAGCTTCCATTTTTTTTTTATAGATAATTTCCTTTTTTAAGGATACTTATTTTTCTATTTTATCTCTAAAAATCAATTAAAATCAGAATTAGTTCGTATTAAGTATATATTTAACTACTAGGTTTATAAATAACTTAGTACTAGAATGTAAATCTTATTCTTTAGTGTTGAAATACACATGTTATTTTAGTAACATGAATTTTCATTAATTTTCTTCTTTAATGGTAAATCATTCATTTACCTTGCGTGTGTGTGTATTTTGTTTTTTTGGGCCCAAGTCTTTGTTACGAAGATGATTGATCATCCACTCTCATTAAGGCCTTATTAGCTTGGTATTTATAAAGCTTAGGTTAGAGCTTCCATTGGTTGAATCATTCCTTCATGACAAGTAGAGGTGAGCATGGTCAAACTCTTGTTTCACTTCAAAGCTTTAGCCCTAACAATCTCAACATCAAATGGAGTTTTTGGAAAGACATGTTGAACTATTGATACAATGATCTATTTTCTCAACCTATCTATCAATAATCCATCATTTGATGCTAATTTCCTAAAAGAAGATGATGTGTTTGGTAGAGGATTACTTGCCAAAAATCTTTTTCATATTCTACAACACAACGATCACGTTCTGATTGTTTGTTGGCAATTTTATTCTTTTTTATGTTTGGCCATAGAAGTCTTTTTAGATAGTGGCTTGCTCTCCATTGAAGATCAAGTGTTGCTATTCATCCTTAGCAATTCTAAAGGATTTGACTTGTGGCTTGTTAGGCTCTTATGAGCTATAAAGAGAATTGATTTTGCTTTTGAACTTAAAATAATTTAAAATTAATATTTTATAAAGGGTAGGACAAATAAAGTGGTTTGAAGGACTCAAGTGCTCCTTACCGCTTAATTGCCCGAGGGACTCAAG
Organism: Vitis rotundifolia; assembly: GCA_030254885.1. NCBI lineage: Eukaryota > Viridiplantae > Streptophyta > Magnoliopsida > Vitales > Vitaceae > Vitis > Vitis rotundifolia. Next base: position 13,488,919 of record CM058154.1, on the reverse strand, counting down.
TGGTGAGTTAGTTGGCTCGAGTGGTCATGTTATTTCTATTGAGAATTTTTCACATAAATTGGATTTAGAACTCTTCCAAAATTGAAACTCTCTGGGCTGTTTCCTATAAATACCTCATTATAACCCCTTGAGGGTAAGAAATTAAAAGAGATTAGAAACTTTTTTAGAGAGTTTCATTGAGGAGAAAGACTAATGAGCCACATAATTCCCAATCTATCGTTCAAGGATTCGATAATTGAATCTTGGATTAAAAATCTTTATCCCTTCAGCAAGGTTGAAGTGTATTCATTGGAGCAATCGAAGGCCGTTGTGTCATGGACATGAATCAAGTTGTAGCTATTGGAAAGTAAGTCTTTTGGGTAAAGCGGTTAGGTAAATCTATGTAACTTGGTATTGGATAGTGGATTTAAATTAACGGTCTTATACCTCATGGTTTTTTATCTTCATAGTTAGTGTAGGGGTTTTCCATGTAAAAATCTCTTGTGTCTCATTGCTTATTATTTGATATCTTGTTTGAATTGCCTACAATAGAAAGAATTGATATACTCTAATATCTCATAGAATAAAAATTTGGTATAACATATAAATCTTTATTTAATTTTTTTTTAATACACCCATTCATCCCCCTTCTAGGTGTTACCTTACTAGACTTATAGGTTTTTTCAATTGATATCAAAGCAAGATAAAAAATAATTTTTTCTTATCATATGGATTAAAAATTAAAATTTTCTTAATCCTATTGGATAAAAATCATTTTTTTTTTGTTCATATAGGTAAAAATTGAATTTTTATTTATCCTATAAGTCTAGTGTGGAACATTCAAAGATAAGAGCACCTTTGAACAATCCACCCCACTTTAATGGGAGTAACTATTCCCATTGAGAAGCTTGACAAATGTTTTTCCTTAAAATGCAAGGCGAAAGGCTATAGAGTTCAGTAGAATATGGATGGGGACCCCCATTGATCCTTGATGCTCAAGGAAGATCAATAGGAGAATTAAAACTTAAACACAAATGGGACAAAGTTGACAATGAAGGTAGTGAAGCCAATGCTAGGGCTTTATTTAATATTTTTAACGGAGTTGTCCGAATGAGTTTTCTAGGATAGCAAATTGTAAGCATGCAAAGGAAGCATGAAAGATACTCCAAGTTACTCATAAAGGTACCTTTTTTGTAAAGATCTCTAAATTGCAAATGCTTGCCACTAAATTTGAGAATATTAGGATGCTTAAAAATCATAACTTTTCTTCCTTTTATTCTTAATTAAGCGATAGTGTTTAACTATTCCTTTAACTTTGGAGAACCTATTCCTAATTCTAAAGTTAGAAAAATATTGAGATGTCTTCTAAAGACATTTAGGCCTAAAGTTATTGTCATAGAGGAAAGCAAGGACATTGATTTGATGAGAATTGATGAACTTGTAGGCTCCATATAAGCATATGGGATGAGCTTTCTAAATTCTCAAAAGCCTAGGGATTTTGCATTAGAGGCTTTTGAGAATGGAGAAAAAGATATTGGAATTTCATATAACACAATAAAAAATGAATTGGCTCATATGGATAAAAGAATAAAAAAAAATATTATGAAATTCAATAAAAAATTCTACAAAAATCAAGAATCTAGAAAGGGAAAAAGACTTGAAAAGTTTTCTAATGAAAAAGGAAAAGGTTCCTCCAAAGGTGAGAAAATTGAATGCTTTAACTATGGTGGCTAATGACATTTTGCTACTGATTGTCCTAGTCCTAAATATATCAAAAAGTCAATGTAGGCTACTTGGAGCGACACAAATTTTGAAGGAGTGAATCCCCAGCTTTTGAGTATGCTAGGTACGGTCCCAATGACTTTTTAGCTTTTGTTGAATCTATGGAATTTGTGCATGATAGTGATTATGATAGTGACAGTGATGATGAGTTCATAGTGATAGTGATTTGAAAAATCTTGTTGTTGAGCATGAAAAATTGATTAAGAACTATATAAGGGATCATGATATTCTTGAAGTTCTTAAAACCAAGATTGATGCGTTAAAAGAAGACAAGACTAATTTACTTGTGCAAAATTAGATTTCTTGAATTTGAACATCATTCTTTCCTTGAAAGAATAATTCTCTCACTCAAGAGAAAAAGAACATTTAGCCTTCTTTATTTGTGAATGAAAAATTTCACCCATGAACTAAAGTGTTTAATGAAATACTTGATAAATGCAAAACCCATGTTGATAAATGAGGTTTGAGGTATATTAACAAAGATGAAACTCCCTCTAGTGGAGAAATTATGTTTGTCAAAGATAAATATGAAACCCTTAACCAAACAGCTTCTTCCTAAAATCTTTCACTATGCACACACTTCAAGAAAACATGACACACTTAGTTTAAATGCTACACTAAGTTCCTAGAGAGATTTGAATCTCAAATGAGTATGTTAATGAATGCTTTTAATTCCCTTAAAAATAACAACTTGAATAATGGGAAAGGGAATAAAAATAATCAAAATCCAAGAAGTCAACAAAGCTCCTCTAAGTCACTACCTAAGGATCAAACAAGTTTGGATGAGAAAAGATAGAGCTAAATGTCAAGTAGTCTTCACTGTATTTTAGGTTATATCTTCTAGTAAATGGTACTTTGATAGTGGTTACTCAAGACACATGATAGGAGACAAGTCCTTCTTCACATCTCTTAAGGATTATAATGGTGGGATAGTTGTCCATAGTTGGTTCATGGATTTGAGCAATCTAGTAGAGATTGTAGTGCACCACCTCTTAATTGGAGGAATGACTTATGTTAGCCGTTGAGATGTGTTTCTCATGGTGAGTACACTAGTGTATGTGATGTACACTAGACTGGACCTATGGTGAATCATGATGCAAGGTTATTAAATTTTATGATTCACTAAGCTACTATACTACATGACTCTCAACCTTGAGAGAATATTGAGCTTGTGAATTTGGCATATGCTCCTTTGAGGTAGAGCATATTTATTGACCACATAATAAGTAGGATCTATAACTCAAGGATTTGAGAGGTAATCTTGATAGGTGATTGCACTACCTTATTAGATTATGGACGCTAATTCATAGAAAGTTTGCATGTAGTGGATAATATGTCACAAACCTAAGTTTCGTCTCATTATTATTTTCATAGGGTATTGGAGTGCAGTTGTTTTTCTTTAGTGGAATGTTCAATCGACTTCAGAATTGGATTTCAAGGGAGTTAGTACTCTTATGGGTCTCATTGGTCCCTGTTCTGAGCTCATATACCATGATAACACGGTTTATGAGGGTTAGATTGACTCTAAGTTCATTCTTGTGCATAAGGGTATTTTGGTAATTACATAAGGCTACACAATAGATAGTGAACAAGGTCTTTGGTTTTGGTAATTAGATGGCCTTATGTGGTTAATTAATAAATTAAGATTCATTTTGGCCTAAATTAAGTGATCCAAGCCTTGATGGGCTTAAGTTATTTAAGCCCAATGGGCAACCTTATAAATATCCCTTTATACGTTAGGGTTTCCTAATGACTTTTGGTCAGAGTTGTCTTCCACCTCTAAAGAGAGAGAGAGTTCCATAGCCTCCTCCCTTCCAAAGCCCACAGTTTGGAGTGCCAAGATCATGATTTGAGTCATTAGGTGGAAGATCTTAAGTGTATGAGACCTCCTTGTATGAAAGGTTACAACACTTGGATGTGCACAAGTTGCATGCACAAAAAACGCACGGGATGCGCACAGGAATTTTATGGGACGCACACGTAGGCATCAACATGAGGAAAAAGTCTCTCTAATTATTCCATGCATGTTCTTCATTAGATGGATTTTGATAAGGGAACATCCAAATCACATGTATGAATTTTAAATCTCTAGATCTGTAGTTATTAATGGTTTTTATTGCCATTTTATTATGCTAGGATAGATTTAGAGATGCCTAGGGATAGATGCATGCATCCTACAAGATCCAAGACATGGGAACAAAGTAATCCAGGGTTCCCAATAGTTGGTAACAAATCCCTATCGGTTCTAGATTATTAAATTTGTTTTAAAGTGTGCTAACTCTATTTTGTAGACTATGTTTATTCATCCCATGACCTAAATAGATGAATGAATTTGAATATAAAGAATCTATTTTTTTTTTTCTGATTATTATAATTATTCTTTGGTTATTATTATGTTTCAATCTATTGATATTTATTGGTTTTTACTTTCTCTAGATTGGGTTGTACACCTTATAAAGGGTATAGGATTTTTATGTTGTAAAAATCTTTTATTTTCAATAGATGAATTGTAAGCTCCATTATAGGACCATAGGAATTTTTTATTATTGCAAAACTTTCAGTATTTTTTATTCATCTATTGTGACCCAAGAGAAAAGAAGGAATCTTGAAGTTTCTTTTTGAGATTCTATGGTGGTTAAAGAAAAAAATAAGGATTTTTGAAAGTTATTGTTTTGAGATTCATGGTAGTATAGTGACGTCAACTTTAACTCAAAATCAGGGCTACTTCCAAAGATTTTCTTAGGAAGCGTCACATATTAGGAAGTCAAGAATCCAACGCTTCAAATGGATCGCAATTTAGAGTTGAAATGATGAAGATATGGTCGATTGAAGTACGGCTACGCAAAGTGCATGACAACAAAGTGACATCAACTTTAACTCAAAATTGGGGCTACTTCTAAAGAGTTTCTTAGGAGAGCCATATATTAAGAAGTCAAGAATCCAACACTTCAAATGGATTGCAATTCAAAGTTGAAATGATGAAGATATGGTCGATTGAAGTAAGGCTAAGCAAAGTGCATGACAACATAGTGACGCCAACTTTGAGTCAAAATAGAGGCCATTTCCAGTAAGTTTCTTGAGGCAAATCACATATGGTTTTGAAGCTTAGGAAGTCAAGAATTGAGCACTTCAAACGGATTGCAATTTAGAGTTGAAACAAGGGAGATATGACTAATAGAAACAAGGTTGCCCAAAAAGCATGCTGTTATGGGATTGCATACGGGTCCAATTCTTTTTTGGTTGGTTGGGTTGAATTTTGGGCCTTTTTTGTTTAGCTCATTTTAGTGGCAATTAGGTTTTTTGGGTTTTCAATTTTCACTAACCACATATTTGGTTGTAGGGCTATTTTTGGTAATTTGAAATTTATCCAAATTTTTTATCAACAAATATGCAACAAGATCCCTAAAGGCCAAGAGAAATATTTCTTTTTAATTATTCCCCTTTTTTATTATATGCTGTTGATTAATTGCATATGTGGCCTTAAGATATTTTGGTATTCTTAATTGAAAATAAATTTTCATGCATTTCCAAAATTAAAAAACTTTTTAAAATTGGAATATGCATAGTTAAGAAAATTTATTTTAAGAAAATATCAGTTGGAAAGGATTAAGAGCTTTCCTTCTTTTTCAAAATTAATTCCTAGAAATTTTAATTTTATCTAAAATCTTCTCAAATCTTTGAGATCTCTAAGAATAAAATCTTTCTTTTAAGGAAAAGCTTTTATTTTTTCGAATCTTTATAAAATAATATTTTTCCTATTTTGCACAAGATTCTGATTTAAAGAAAATAAATTAATTTTGGAAATTCATAATATATAATTTATAATTAAGAATGGTTACCAAAATAAGTATTATAACCCAAAGAAAAGTTCTTTTTTTTTTTTTTTTTTTACTTTTTGTATTCTTAGTAAATTTTTATGAGAAGATATTTTCCAAGAATATTTATTTAAATTAGTTGTTGCCAAGAAGATTGCTATTTCTTTATAACTATCTATTTATTAAACTTTAGGAGGTTTTCCTATTTTTTTCTCGATGAGAGTAGAAAAACTATACCTATAGCTGGTCCTCTAAGCTCTCTCCCTAGATAGGAGGAAACTATTATGTTTGGATAGTTCAATGATAAGGAATAAAAAACAATTCTTTTAACATAGTAGTCTCGGTTTAAAAGTTAAACAATAGATTTGGAAAATCTCATGATAGAGAATTTATGATAAGAAGGGTTGCCAAAGTATTTAAGGAAACTTTTAATAATTCAATTGATATATAAAATATTTTGAAAATACTTTTCAAAATGGATTGTTTAATTTTTTTATAAAAATAAACATTTTTGGGAGTTTTTCATAGAGAACATTTTATTCATTAAGGAATTACTAAAAAGTTATGTTTTTTTTTATAGTATTTAATGGAATAAATTATTATAAAGTTTCCATAATAATATTTATTAGATTGGAAAGGTGTAAGGATAAGGAAAGTAGATTTGTGAGAAATTTTGATTTGAGAACATAAAGTTCTTTTCTTGGATAAGGTACTCTCAAGATTATCAAAATCTTATGAATTGGTAATGTCCCTATTACACTAGAGTTTCAAATTTGGAAAATAAATAATTTGGAAATTTTCATTAGAGATAATTTATCATTAAAAGATCATTACCAAAAGGCTTAGTAATTTGATGAAAATAAGTTTATTTGAAATATTTCCTGTATAAAATATTTATTAATTGGAATTGTGTATACAAGAAGAATTTCATGAAAATAGATTTTAAAATTTTGAGAGTGGATATTTTATCAAAATTCTTTTTGAAAATTACTCTCATGGAAATTTTAAATTTATCATTTTCATATTCTCCTATTACAGTAAGTATCCAACTAGGAAATAAATATTTTTGAAATTTCCAAAGTAGATAATTTATTTATTAGGGAAATTACTAATGGTTTTAAAATGCTCATATTTATTTCAAAAGATTAAGTGGTAGAGGGCCTTAGGCAAGCCCACGACCTCCATTGTCAAGCCCATCTTGATTTTGGTTCATCACCACCCCACCGATGGTGAGCAGCCACCCCAATAGTGGGATTCCTTGCTTGGTGATATTGATAGTTCAAGGACAAAGGTTATACACTTATCATTGGATATGAAGAGGTCAAATTGCCCATCGTGGTCTCGCTTTCATAGTCTTTGGGCCAAATAAAAGGAATGTTGATCTCGCCTTTAGATATTTTTCATGGTTAAGATAAGGAGATCAATCTGAGAGGGTCTTTAACTAGTAATAAGGTCATGACCTGCCCACTGTATGCTTGATTCTTATGATACTAGGATACCTTGGAAAAGGATATGTAGTTTAAGAGCACTACATTTTTGCTAAGATAATTACCAAATGCCTTGAATGCTTAATTTTATCATATGCTTGGTTATATTCTTTGTTATAGATATCATATTGATTTTATAATCACTCTCTTTCTCACGTTAAACCAATCCCAAATAATCATTTGGACTTAATTTTATTCTAGATATAGTAATTAATTTCATAGAAGCTAGTTTAGGTAGAGTTAGTTATTCCTTATGAACTAACCTAACAAAAGGAATGAGTGGTGCATCAAGGAGGCATTAAACAATTCAGAAAACCAAGTGTATAATACTTGGATCTTTGGATAATGTGTTGCAATAACAACACATGTCTATTACTAGAGACTTTGATATTCTCTTTCTAGTTTGCAATGGTTGTTTGATGATAAGGGTAGTTAGCTTTGACAAACTACTCATAAGACTATTATGAACACTAGTATTCATATGATCTTAAAGACCTTGCCATATTCCTTCAGGATGGCTAAGAGATTCTCAAAGATTATAAGGTGTTCATATGAAAGTTCAAGAAAATGAATAAGAGAATAAACTCAGGGGCAAGCGATTCCTTTGTGACCTTTTAGGACACTAGAAAAGGAAAGCCCAGTTTACCTAAAGGAAAGTATACATCATTTTCTCATTGTTCAATATTTAGTGGTGGATTTCACCATTTATGGTGAACAAATTCTAGGCCCACTATTCGTAGGTCCTTATAGGATATTCAACAAGTGAGAAGGTTAAATGATGGGATTATACTTACCTTAGCTTTAAATGCAAGGTTAGTTATGTAGGTTATTGAGAGGTGATATCTTTCTCTTTTATATGTATTCCATTATCACTTTGCTAATTGATGAGAATAGTCAGATCTTAAAATTGAACCTAACACTAATTAAACATTTGGTATCTAGACCTAAGTTATTTGAATCTAAATAGGATCCAAAAACTGGTAAAGTCTAGACTCTTTGATTCCAAAAGATCTTTCAGCCTATGAATCTTATACAGATGGTAAAATGACCAAGAGGACTAGAGCCAAGGAATGTTTAGAGTTAGAGCATACTAATATGTATAGAACTTTTAGGGTCCATGCATGGGGAGGGTATAGGTATTTCATCAATTTTAGTGATGACTACTCTAGGTTTGGATACATACATAGGAAATCTGATGCCTTGGATACATTCATTTAATTTAAGGTAGGATCAGATAACCTATTGGGTATACATACCAAGTCACTTCAATTAAATCAAGGCGATATGTCTAGTAAGTTTGATTCTTTTTGTTGGAGTACATGATTATTTCCTTATTATATGCACTAGGTTCTATTGCAAAAAGGAGAAGTGGAAAATGATATCAAATTTGGATGGACATAGTAAGATTGCGAATAGGTTTCTCATTTTTTCCTAGATTCTTTTAGGGATATGTCTTATAGACTATGTGATACCTTTTTTTTCTTAAGAGGTATATTAGTTTATAGGATATCTAAGACAATTGTTGGGTTATTACCTTTATAGTCAGAATTATCACAAGATATTTGTTAACACAAAGGTCAGATTTTTTATGAAGACTATATGATAAGGAATACGACAAAGAGTGATATAGATTAGAAGATATATTAGAAGATAATCCTACATTGCATAGGATATATACTATAGATCCAAAGGGTTAAAGACATAACATTCCTATGATTTCTAGTACACTAGTACCTCATCATAGTAGTAGGTTTATATCCCATAGATTATGATAAAGCGGTAAGTAGTGTTTGTGCGCACTTAAGGTAAGGAGCTATGAAGAGGTAGTTAGAATCTTTGTATTCTAACATAGTTTGGGTTTTCTATAGAAGCACTTGAGGGGATAAAACCCATAAGTGTAAGTTGTTTAACAAGAGAAACAAAGGAGTAGATCGAAAGCTTGAGTTTTGTGTAACTAAGATTGTAACCAAAGGTTATAGTCTAAAACTTTGTTTTTAACTATGGAAAACCTTTTGGATATGAGGGCATTGGGAAGCATGGTGATGCTTTAAGATCTTGTAAGTAGATGGCAATCTACTCATTAGATATGATGTAAGGATATTGTCATCTATCAAGATCCAATAGGCTACTCAGTTCTAGAGGAAAACACAATATATTCTTAAGGTTAAGGTCCTTTAAGACTGTAAGAATAGGAAAATTGCACCATGTCACCTACATTAATGAACATTTGGTCAAGTACATAATGCAAAACTCTAAGAAGGGTTTGTTACCCTATGGGTTTAGGGTTGTCTTTCTTAGGATCAATGTCCTTGAACATCTGTGGAGAGAGATCGCATTAAGGTAGTAAGTATCCTATGCCTCTACAATAGATAATCTTAAGTATGCGATACTATGTGCTAGACCAGATATTTGCTTTGTTGTAAGAATAATGAGTGGATATTAGTCAATTCCATATTAATGTTTTAGATAGATGTTAAGCATATACTCAAGTATCTTTGGAGAACGAGGGATTATATGCTTGTGTGTCTTTGCGATGAGTTGGTACTCCTTTCATACCAAAAATGGGATTTTTAGTCTAATAAGGACTCTCGCAGATCTACCTTTAGGTATGTATACACTCTAAGTAGTTTTTGTTGCTTTTGTAACAACAAAGAAAGCCTTTTGGCTTATTGGTGGTTCCCTTGGCTATATCATCTAAGATAATATTATGTAATAATAGTAGGACGATGGAATAATCTAAAGAACTAAAGTACCACTAGAAGAGGAAGTGCATAAATAGGAAATGTTACCTTATTGTGAGATAATATAGAGAGGTGATGAGACTATGGAGCATAATTTTTCTATGGTACCTATTAGCATCTTAGATCTAAGCAACATATGCAATACCATTATTTTAAAATTGATCTTTTAAGGTTAAAGTGCTAACCTTTAGGTTTGGTTGTTCCCAAACCTTAAATTTCAAATGTTGAAAACAACATTGAAATCGTTGGAAGTCTTGTAAACCCATGATCTTTCGTTCGATGACTTAACCTTGTTCTTGGCACATTTCCAATGAGAAAGAAAAAAGGATGAAGGCTATGGCTCTCTTTTTCTCTAGATGGTGGAAGATAAAAAGTTATGAAAACCCTAACCCCTAAGGGGTATTTATAAGGTTCCTAACTAGGCTTAAGTGAGTAGAGCTCACATGGGCTTGGGTTACTTAATTTAGCCCAAAATATGTCTTAATTGATTAATTAATCCAATAGGGCCTACTAATTAATCAATTAGTCCAATCCAAGGACCTTTTTCACTTACCCCTGTGCAACCTTGTGTAATTACCAACACATATTTATGCACAAAAGTGAACCTAGAGCCAATTTGACCCTCATAATCCATGCCAACAAAGTATATTAGCTTAGAGCGGGGACCACTAGGACCCATAAGAGTATTGGTTCCCTTAAAATCCAATTCTGAATTTGATTCAACATTCTACTATAAAGAATTAACTAAACTCTAGTATCTTATATAAATAACAATGAAACACTACGTGCTCGGGTTCATGACCTACTATCTATTGCGTTCAGTCTCCCCATGAACTAGTGACTTTAGTCTAACAAGGTGAAAGCTATCAGCCTTTCAAGACTACCTCTACTATCCTTGAGTTATAGATCCTCTCATTATGTATTCAACCGTCATGTCTTAGCTCTCAAAGAGCCTATGTCAAGTTCCACTTAAGAAACTTTTATGGCCATAGTTTCATGAACACACTTTAAGATCACCCAAAGGGACACATTGTGTCAATCCCATGAGATATCATGGTTCCTCTATTGAGAATACCTATTGCTATCAACTTCTATCAACAGTAACCTAATCCATAGGGTATATATAATTAGTTTATGATCTTACCTGTAAGTCAAAACCATTACTAACTTTAACACAAGCTTAATATTCTCTCAAGGTTGAGAGACAACACAATGAAGCAGCTTGGTGAATCATGACATTTGATAGCCTTTCATCACAATTCATCGTAAGTATAGTCGAGTATGCATCACATACACTGGTACACTCACCATGGGAAACCCATCCCAACAACCAAGATAAACCATCTCTCCAATTAGGAGGTGGTACACTATAGTCTCTATTGGATTGCCCAAATCCATGAACCAACTATGGACAACTTATCTACTTACAAGGAACCCATGACTTAGATCTTTTATGTAACTCCTAATACACCTAAGTCACGTACAATGCAAAAGATGTAGGCAAGAATGCTAATAAATTATAATATGTAGAATAAGGATAGATAAAAGTGAAACTAGAACATCATTAAATAAATAACGAATTCTAAATTTATTACATCATGTCATGCTTTTAAAGGCTCTATCCTAACAATGCCCAGTCTGCTTTTGGGTCTAGTGGGAGTTTGTTGGGATTAAAAGCCTAATAGTAAGACATAATGTAACAAAGTTAAAATTAGTTGTGCCTTTGCTATCCCTTTGGTGTATTGACATTGATTTTAGCATTTAGTTCGTGTCTCTCACATTGTACATGACTTAGGTACATTAAGAGTTGCATAGAAGACACAAGTCACGACTTTCTTGTAAGTAGATTACTTGTATATAGTTGGTTTATGGATTTGGGCAATCCAATAAAGACTGTAGGGCACCACCTCCTAATTAGAGGGATGACTTATCTTGGTCATCGAGATGTGTTTCCCATGGTGAGTGCACTAGTGTATGTGATGCACACACTTGATTAGACTTACAATGAATCATGATGTAAGGCTATCAAATGTCATGATTCACTAAGCTACTATACTATATAAACTCTCATCCTTGAGAGGATATTGAGCTTGTGCTGAAATCAACAAGAGGCTTTAACCTATGGGTGAAACCTTAAAATGGTCATATATCCTTATGAATTGAGTCACTGTTGATGAAGATTGGTGGCAACAAGTAGTCTCAATAGAGGCACCATGATATCTCATGGGATTGAGACAATGTTTCCCCTTAGGTGATCTAAAGGACATGTGATCATGAAATTTATGGTCACAGTAATTCCTTTAGTGAAATTTGACATATGCTTCTTGGAGCTAGAGTATATCAATTTATCACATAATAAAAGGGATTTATAACTCAAGGATTTGAGAGGTAGTCTTTATAGGTGATAGCAACATCTTGTTAGATTATGGACATTAGTTCCTAAGGAGTTTGCATGTAGTGGATAGTAGGTCACGGACTTGAACTTCGTCTCGTTGTTATTTACATAATGTATTAGAGTGTAGTTGATTCTCTTTAGTGGAATGTTGAATCAACTTTAGAATTGGATTTTAGGGAGCCAATACTCCTATGGGTGTTAGTGGTCTCTGCTCTAAGCTCATATACCATGATGACACAATTTATGAGAGTTGGATTGGCTTTAGGTTCATTTTTATGCATAAGAGTGTTTTGGTAATTATGTAAGGTTGTACAAAGGATAGTGAACAAGGTCTCTGGTTTTGGTAATTAATCAATTAAGACCCATTTGGGGCTAGATGAAGTGACCTAAGCCAATAAGATTATGTCAGTTAAACCTAATGGGCAACCCTATAAATAACCTTTTATTAGGTTAGGGTTTTCTAATGACTTTTGGTGAGAGTTGTCTTCCACCTCCAAAGAGAGAGAGAAAGAGCCATAGCCTCCTCTCTTCCAAAGCCCACACTTTGGAGTGTCAAGATCGTGCTTTGAGTCATTGGAAAGAAGATCTTAAGTGTACGAGATCTCCTTGGATGAAGGGCTACAACACTTGGATGTGCATAGGTCATGTGCACAAAAAGTGCATGGGATACGCACATGGGCATCAACATGTGGAGAAAGACTCTCCAATTTTTCCAGGCATGTTCTTCATCGAATGGATTTTGATATGAAAACATCCAAATCACAAAATTAGCTCTCTAATCCTTGAGTTATAGATCCCACTTATTATATGGTCAATTAACATACTCTAGCCCTAAAGAGCATATGTCAAATTCCCACTAAAAGAAATGATATGGTCATATCTTCTAGATCACATGCCTTTTGAATCACCCAATGGGACACATTGTCTCAATCCAATGAGATATCATGATGCCTTTATCAAGAATACTCATTGCCGCCGACCTCTATCAATAGTGACCCAATCTATAAGGATATATGACCACCTTAGGAACCCATATGTCAAAGTCTCATGTTCACTTTGACATAGGCTCAATATCCTCTCAAGATTGAGAGTCCATGCAGTATAATAGCTTGGTAAATAATGACATTCAATAGTCTTACATCATGATTCACCATAGGTCCTTTCTAATTTGCATCACATACACTAGTACACTCACCATGGGAAACTCATGTCGACAATCAAGACAGGTCATCCCGAATTAGGAGGTAGTGCACTATAATCTCCACCGAATTGCCTAAATCCATGCACTGATTTTGGACAACTTATCTACTTACAAGGAACCTATGCCTTATATGCAACTCCTAATGCACCTAAGTCATGTACAATGTAAAAGATATGGGTGTGTATACTCAGATATCTAATTAATGCAAATGGGATAAGGAAAACCAAGAAATATGAATTAATAGATTTATAAATGTATCCCAATCTATTACATCATGTCATGTTTTTTAAGGCTCAATCCCAACATCTCAAACTACATAACCTTTTACAAGGTATCCTAGTATTGTAAGTATCTAGTTTACTTCACGAAGGTCATGATATTTATTACTAAGGTAGAGACTTTCTTTAATTAATCACTTGCCTTAAACCTTAAAAGATTATCTTAAGGCAATAATAAACATATCTTTTAACTTAGCCCTTAGCCCATGCAAGTGGGACCACTTCAGGTAATTCTACTATTTCATGTCTAAGTTATGTGTATAACTAAGATCTTTGCCATCAATGTTACCAAGTGAAGAGCTCCATCTTCAGCATTGGTCACTCCCACCACAAACATATATAGTCTCATCCATAAAAGATAGTTCATATCCCTTGCTTCTTTTGACCACTTCCACTAGAATCCTTATGATTCAACCATAGGATAGGTTCCCATAGAAACACCTAAAGGGATAAAACCCATAGGTGTAAGTTGTTTTACAAAAGGAAGAAAGAAGTAATGGAAATGTTGAGATTTATATGGCTAGATTGTAGCTAAAGGTTTTAGCTTGAAACATTTTTTCTACTATAGGAAACCTTTACATTAGTAGTCATACTCAAATCTATCAGAGTACTATCCATTGTAGTGTATCTCATTTATGAAATATTGCAATAGGATATCAAGATAGCACTCTTAAATAATTATCTTGGTATTAGCATCTTATGGAGCTACATTTTTCACGTGCATCCCCACTTGATGGAGACTCGCTATTTTTGTGAAAAAAATAGTTTTGGTAAACTTGAAGTCATGACCACTTATTTTATTTTATTTAAAAGGAACATAAAACAAGAAATAAAACCCTAAAAAAATGACTTCATAGTTTTGGGAAACCTGAGTATAGGTCCGAGGATCAGGTTACTTATCAAGAAAGTACCTTAAAAAGGTAGCACCCCTCTAAACCCTAAAAACATGTCTCTATTGGCTAGGTTGAGGGAAGCATGAAAATTAATCAATAGATCGGGGATACCAAGAAAAAACAAAGGTGATTTTGTTTAAGGCCAAACAACATGTTATTCATAACAAAACATATATACCAAAAAAAAAAAAAAAAAAACACTAATATAAGAAAAGGGGATTGGCATACTTGAGTTGCATCCCAAAGTGTTTTCATGAAAACATCAAAGGTCAGTTTAACAAATAATTAATACAACACTCAATATGCATTTCATCTTATTCAAGGAATCAAGTAACAAATCAGAGCAATCAAGACAATATCAACCACGAGAGTATTCACTAACAAAGTTTGCATATTTACAAAATTAAAGAGATAAAGGGTGTAAGGGACGTACTTGGATAGCATGCATAACTTACAATGAGCTTGCTCATAGTTAGAGTGGATTAGAGCAATTATAATAACGAGTAACTAGGATACCAAACCCTAATATAAATGGTATATATACAACTCAAATGAAATGTAGGAATCTAAAAAAACAACAACTATCATGTAGGAAATGCAATAAAACTCATTATTAAAGCTAAATTAATTTACAGGAGTGTCAAAGATAAAAAAAAAAAAAATAGTGATTAAGTCAAAACATGTAGCCAAGAGGCAAAATAGTTAAATTCACTTGCAAACTCCTAAACAAATATCTAAAGGCATTATTTCAACATTGAAAAAAATCATACAACACCCTCATTATGTCTATATTACAATACCAAAGCCAAGATCAAGTAAAGATTTATCAATTAACTCTAGATTAAAAGATAAGTTAAAAATTGTATATAAATTCTGACATGCAATCAACAAGAATCTTGAAAAAACAAATCCTAAAAAAAAATACCAAGAAAGTGAATTTAATTGCAAAAAATTTCAAGGAACATCTGCTACATGTTTAACCTATCATCCACATGGCCAAATTATTATTCAAGGCTTAAATTAATTCCAGAATTACAAAAGTTATAGAAGGTCCAAAATTGATCAAAAAACAATGACATGCATTAACCAATTATTTAAAAATAACCAGAATCTATTAAAATCATAAAAAAATATCACACAAATAAATAAAGCTGTCTAGTTTACATAAAAAAATAATAAGAAAAACAAAATAAAGTAAAACATATTTAAATTATATAGACATTTTATCTATCAAGAATTAGTCAAGCATAGTAGGTACAACTTCAAAAACTCATATCTCATCTTGAGAAAAATATGTTTCAAAATTTTATGTACTAAAATTCAATTTTGAGAAATCAAGAATTTATGAAAAGTATCATAACAATTTTAAAAAGTCATCTAATAATTTATTTTTACACAAAAAAATTCGAGTATCCAAAACTGGATGAAAATAGAACCACCTAAAATACTCATTCATATCTTCCATTTCAAAAGTGATTTTTAACTCAAAAAAAGTCTTAAATTTAAGTTTAAGAAGTCTAAAATGTCATGGAACCACTGAAAAAAATTTAGAAAAATTATAAGTAAGTCGAATCAAATTCTCTTTTTAGAGACATAGTAAATTGAATAAGTTAACTATTAGGACATTGAGTCTTATTTAGATATTGCCAACTTTGTTCCAATTTATGTTTAGCCATAGAAGTCTTTTTAGATAGTAACTTAATCTCCATTGAAGATCAAGACTTTTTTGTTCATCCAATTGGAAAGTCATAGGTATGTTTAAAAAGGTTTGGTTCGAGGCATATAAAGACTTATTTGAGGTATAAAAGGTTCGGTATCATTTGTTAGTTTAAAATGTTTTAAAAACGTTTTTTCAAAAAGCAAGGACCACTCAAGCGATTAAAGCACTCAAGTGGTCTACGTCCGCTCAAACGTTCATGACAATCATGCCAAGTTTAGAAACATGTTTTGAATGAATTTCAATCAAACTCTAATTTGGAAACTTAAGATACTAAAATCCTTATGACTTTTGTTTATAAATACCTTCCTTATAACCTTTTGAGGGTTAGAGATTAAGGCTAAGAGATTTGAGGGATCTGAGATTAGAAGTATCATAGAGATCTTTGAGTTTGTTGGAGACCTCTTATTCTTTAGAGGTACTCTATGAAGAGAAAGCTTTATTGTCACACCATTCTTATTCTCTCATTCAAGAATTTAATTCTTTGAATTGTTCATTGAGGGCCGTAATCCCTTCTAAGGGACTGAAGAATTTACTAAGGAGCAACAAGTAGCTATTGTGTCACAAACATAGATCAAGTTGTAGGTATTGGAGAGTAAGTCTTTAGGGTAAAACGGTCAAGTAAATTTGTCTGACTTGATTTCGAATAGTGGATTTTGATAGATAAGTCTTAAACCTCAGGGTTTTTTATCTCCATAGTTTATGAGGGTTTTCCACGTAAAATATTGTGTGCCCCATTGCAAATCTACTTGATATTATCTTTAAATTGTCTAAAATAGGTTAATTTGTTTTAACCTAATATCTTGCATGACTATTCTAAAGATTTATATTTATTCCTGCATATATTCTAGTTGAAAATATTGAATATATTGGATTGATTGGTTAATTGGTTATCTTGTAGTGGTTATATCTATAACCAATTAGATTTTTTGTGATCATTGTTGAGTTTTTTAGGTTGGTCATTCTAGTAGTGATTATTATTATCCCTAACATATTTTAACGTATATTGTTAATTTGTGGATATCAATTAACTATAAAAATCAAATTTTTAATTGTGGTGAAATCATATTTCAATATCTAAGTTGTCCCTATAATATCTTGGGATAAGAAATGTGATTATAATTTATAAATATTTATTTAAATTTTTTAAAATCACCCATTCACCCCTCTCTGGGTGTTCCCTATTGGACATTTGGTTATTATTCAAGTTGTATTTAAGCAATACCTATTTTTCAATTAGTATTAGAGTGAGATAAAAAATCGATTCTTTATCCTATTGATTAAAAATTCAATTTTTATTGTTTATATTGCTTAAAAATTAAATTTTTACTAATCATATAGGATAAAAATCAAATTTTTATTGATCGTGTAAGTTTGATACAGAACAATCACAAAGCAGTGCTTCTTTGAATAGTCTACCCTATTTTTATGGGAATAATTATTCTCATTAGAAAGCACAAATGATGTTTTTCCTCAAAATGCAAGGGAAAAAGGTGTGGAACTCGATCGAATATGGTTGGGGACCACCATGGATCCTTGATACTCAAGGAAGATCAACAAAAGAACCTAAACCTAAACATGAATGGGACAAAAACAATAATAAAGGTAGTGAAGCCAATGCTAAGGCTTTATTTAGTATATTTAATGGAGTCTGTCCATATAAGTTTCATAAGATAGCAAATAGGAAATGTGCAAAGGAAGCATGGGATATTCTTCAAGTCACTCATGAAGGTGAGTCTACTGTAATGACCTCTAAATTGAAAATGCTTGCTACTAAGTTTGAGAATATTAGGATTCATGAAAATCAAACTTTTTCTTCCTTTTATTCTGAATTAAGTGATATTATAAATTCTTCATTTAACCTTGGAGAACTTATTCTTGATTCTAAAGTAGTTAGAAAATATTGAGATCTCTTCTAAAAAGATTTAAACCAACCAATTCCAATTGATATAGATAACCCTAAAGTTGTAATGGATATTGTAAACACCATGATCTTCCACCCAATGACTCTTCTTTATGTCTAGGCACTGAGATGGTGGAAATCTCAAGGGTAAAGGCTAGGGTTCTTTCTGTCTATTATAGAGAGAAAATGGCAAGACATAGAAACCTTAACCACTAAAGGGGTATTTATAAGCTCTCTATTGGGTGTAAGTGACTTAAGCCCACCATGGGCTTGGGTCACTTAATCTAGCTCAAGAAGGGTTTCTAATTGATTAGTTAACCATACAAGACCCTAATTAATTAATTAGCCCAATCTAGAGACACCATTCACTTATTCTATGCAACCTTGTGTAATTACCAAAATGCCTTAATATACAAAAGTGAACTAAAAACCCATTCAACTCTTGTAAACTATACCATCAAGGAATATGAGCTCAGACTAAGGACCATTGGAACCCATAAGAGTATTGGCTCTATCAAAATCAAATTCTAAAATTAACTCAACATCCCACTATAGAGAGTTAATTGCACTCTAATACCCTATGTATATTACAACGAGACACCAAAGTCCTGAGGTTTGTGACCTATTATCTACTGCATGTAGACTCCCTAGGAACTAGTGTCCATAATCTAATAAGGTAATGTTATCACCTATCAAGATTACCTTGCAAATCCTTGAGTTACAAATCCCACTTAGTATGTAATCAAATGACATACTCTAACTCCAAGGAGTATATGTCCAATTCCACTAAAGGAATTACTATGACCATAGATTTCATGATCACATGTCCTTTGAATCACCCAAGGGGACATATTGTCTCAATCCCATGAGATATCATGGTGCCTCTATTGAGAATACCTATTGCCACCAACCTCCATCAACAGTGACTTAATCCATAAGGATATATGACCACTTTAGGGTCTCACCGATAGGTCAAAGCCTCTTATTGATTTTAGCATAGGCTCAATATCCTCTCAAGGTTGAGAGTTTAAGCAGTATAGTAGTTTGGTGAATCATGACAATTGATAGCCTTGTGTCATGCTTCACCATAAGTCTTGTCCAATGAGTATCACATACACTAGTGCACTCACCATGGGAAACCCATCCCAACAATGAAGACAAACCATCCCTCCAATTAGAAGGCGATGCACTGCAATCTCTATTAGATAGCCTAAATCCATGAACCAACTGTGGATAACTTATCTACTTACAAGGTGATGGGAAAAAGCTAGATCTCTTTGTTTCCCAAGCCCAGATTAGGTTAACAACATGCATAACTATCCTATGCATTTTCTAAGCCTTATGCACAACAACAAAAATAGCATTTTTAAACTTTAAAGGGATTCAGAAAGTGATAATGAATACCATACCTCAGATTTGGAAGTTCTCAGATCAAATCCATATGGTAAAGATGAAAAACAAAGTCACAAAAATCTCGTAAACTTGAAGTCTTTTGCCCAATGACTCGAACCTTGATCTTGACACACTTCTGGTGGGTATGGAAAGGAGGGTGGAGGCTATGACTCTTTTTCTCTCTCTTTGGAAGTGGAAGACAACTCTCTAAAAAAAAATATGAGAACTTTAAACCTTAAGGGGTATTTATAAGGTTTTCTATTGGGTTGAAGTGACTTAAGCCCACTAAGGGCTTAGGTCACTTAATCTAGCTCAAAACGGGTCCTAATTGATTAATTAACCCAATAGGGCCTACAAATTAATCAAGTAACCAAATCTAGAGACCTTGTTCACTTACCCCTATGTAACCTTGCATAATTATCGAAACGCCTTTATGCATAAAAGTGAACCTAGAGTCAATCTGACCTTCATAACCCATGCCAATAAAGTATATGAGCTCAGAGCAGGGACCACTGGGACCCATATAAATACTGGCTCCCTCATAATCCAATTCTAAAGTTGATTCAACATCCTACTAAAGAGAATCAACTAAACTCTAGTATCCCCTATGTAAATAAAAATGAGACACCAAGTGCTTGGGTCCATGACTTACTGCTATCCGTTGTGTTCAATCTCCCCATGAACTGGTGTTCATAGTCTAATAAGGTGAAAGTTATCAGTCTTTCAAGACTATCTCTACCATCATTGAGTTACAGATCCTCCTATTGTGTGTTCAATTGACATATCTTAGCTTTCAAAGAGCCTATGTCAAGTTCCACTTAAGGAACCACTATGACCATAGTTTCCATGAACACACCTCCTTAGGGAATATATGATCAACTTACAATCTCACCCATAGGTCAAAGCCACTACTAACTTCAACACAAACTCAATATTCTCTCAAGGTTGAGAGACAACACAATGAAGCAGCTTGGTGGAGTCATGACTACTTGATAGCCTTAAGTCATAACTCACCATTGGTCATATCCAATGTGCAACCATACACACTAATGCACTCACCATGGGAAACCCACCCTAATAGCCAAGACCACCCATCCCTCCAATTAGAAGGTAGTGCACTATAGTCTCTAATGGGTTGTCGAGGCCCATGAACCGACAGTGAACAAGTCATCTATTTGGAAGGAACCCATGACTTAGATTTTCTATGCAACTCCTAATGCACCTAAGTCACATGCAATACAAATATGCAGGCAAGAATGCTTATAAAGTTAAGGATATATAAAGGTGAAATTAGAACATCATTAAATAAATTATGAATTCTAAATTTATTAGATCATGTCATGCTTTTAAGGGCTCTATCCTAACATTCTCCCGCTGGCCCGTAAAGCATCATGCCTATAAAGCATGTCAGATGCTTATATAAACCTATATTATCCCTGTAACCAACAAAGACTCTCTCTGTCAATGTCTTAGTGAAGGGATTCACCAGGTTCTCTATAAAAGGTATCTTGTCAACCATCATGTCACCCTCTAAACTATCTCAACATTTTAGAGTACAAGCACATAATCCCTTGTTCTCCTAAGATACTTGAGTATATGCTTGATACTACTCCATTGTTCTAGACTTAGATTAGACTAATATCTACTCACCATACCCATTGCAAAGCAAATATTTGGCCTAGTACATAGCATCGCATACATAAGGCTACCCATTATAGAGGCATAGGGTACAGACTGCATACGCTCTTTCTCCTCAGGTGTTTTGAGGACACTGATCTTGAGAAAGAGGAATTCCATGCCTAAAAGGTAACAAATCTTTCTTGGAAGCTTGCATCACATATTTGACCAAAAGCTTATCTATGTAGATAGCTTGAGATAGCACTAGTTTCCTATTCTTGCATTCCCTAAAGACCTTAATCCTAAGAATATACTACACTTCTTTCAAATCCTTCATCTAGAACTAAGTAGACAACTAGATCTTGACTAATGACAATAACCTTACATCATTACCAATGAGTAGAATGTCATCAACATATAAGATCATAAAGACCATCATGCTTTCCTGCTCCTTCTTATACACACAAGGTTCATCCTCGTTTTGATCAAAGTCAAAGGTCTTGACCACCTGATCAAAACATTTATTCTATGAGCGGGATACTTGCTTTAATCTATAAATGGATTTATGCAACTTGCATACCATATGTTCTTGACTCTTTGCTATAAAATCGTCTAGATGCATCATATAGACACTCTTATCAATATTTCCATTTAAGAATGCAATCTTGACTTCCATTTTCCATATCTCGTAGTCAAAATGTACTATAATGGATAGGAGTATTCTGATGGACTTGAGCATGGCTATTAGCGAGAAGGTCTCATCATCGTTGAAACTAGGTTTCTAATTATAACCCTTATAGTTATCGTCTTTGAAACTATCTACAACACTAGCCTTAAAAGTCTCAACTTTTCCATTTACTCCATTCTTCCTCTTGTAGACCTACTTACACCCTATGGGTTTTATCCCTTTAAGTGCTTCTACAAGCTCCTAGACTTGGTTAGAATGCATGGATTCTAACTCTATATCCATAGCCTTTTGCCAAAAATATGCATCTATATCGCTCATTGCTTCATTGTAATCTATAGGATCGATCTCATGTTCCTTTAGAATGGCCTCAAAAGACTCTCCCCAATACATGAATTGGTCCAATTGTTTAACAACCCTCCCATTGCGAAGAGGCATCATTGTATTAGAAATGAGAATGGTTGGTACTGGATCCATAGTATCTTATGTATAGTGGGACTATCTTCTAGTATTCTTCAATCTATATCATTGTTTTCCTTATTACATATCATACAATCTACATCAAAAGGTATTTGTTATAAGCAACACCTTCTAATAATCCTAATTATAAAGCAATAATCCTGAAATCCTCTCAGATATCCTATAAATTAATACACCTCTTTAGAAAAACAAGAGGTATTACACAGTCTTTAAGATGTACCCCCAAAGAATATGAAAAGTAATGAAGAACCAATCGCCGATCTCACTTTGTCTATCAAAGTTCAAAATATTCTTTCCATTACTCCATTTTGCAATGGAGTCCTTGGTGCACACAATTGGGATATGATCTCATGCTCCATTTGGAAATAATCAAACCTATTAGACTGACCACCTCAATCTAATCAAAGTATTTTGATATGTTTACCCAATAGGTTGTTTGATTCCGCCTAAAATTCAATGAATTTATCCAAGGCATTAGATTTCCTGTCTACATATCCAAAACTAGAGCATTTATCAATAAAATGATCAAATACCCATACTTTCCATATATAAACACAAAAAGGTTCATATACATTAGTATGTACTAACTGCAAACATTCCTTGGTTCCAAGTCCTTTAAAAATAAAAAGCCCTCTTGGTCATTTTATCATCTATATAGGATTCATACTCTAGAAGATCTTCTAGATTAAGAAAGTCCAAACTTAATTAGTCTTTGGATCCTATTTAGATTAATATGACCTAGGCATTAGAAGCCAAATGTTTTATTAGTGCTAGGTTCTTTTTTTTAGTGAGGTTTGACTATTCTCATCACTTGGCAAAGTGATAATGGAGTCTCACATAAAAAAAAAAGTAATACCTCCCACTAACTTGTACAACTAATCTTGCAATTGAAGTTAAGGTAAGTACAATTCCATTAGGAGACCTTCCCACTTGTTGAAAACCCTGTAATGAACTATAGATAGTGAGCTTGGAATCTATCCACTAAAATTGGTGAAATCCACCACTGTGTTCAAAAACAAGAACATGATGTGTACTTTTCTATCCTTAGGCACTCCAAGCATTCCTTTTTTAAGTGTCCTTAAAGTTCACAAAGGAATCATTGTCCATGAGTTTTTTCTCTCATTCATTTTCTTAAACTTTCCTTATTTGGTGTTGTTTTTCTTCTTCTTGTTAGAAAAGCCTGATGAACCTTAACTTCCATATGTAAACCTTTTTACTGTTTGAGAATCTTCTTAACCATCCCAAAGGAATCTGGTAAGATCTCTAAGATAACTTGAATCCTAGTGTTCATAATAGTCTTTAGGGCAACTTGCCCTTATCACTAAATAACCCTTGCAACTTTAAAGATAATATCATATACTATGGGAATAGACATGTGTTGCTTTTGCATCACATTATCTAAAGACCCAAGTATGAGAGACTTAGTCTTTTGATCCGTCTTATTCCACCTTTGATATACTAATCTTACTTTATGATAGGTTTGTTCAAAGGAATAACAAACTTTACCAAAATCAGCTTCTATGCAATTAATACTATATCTAGATTATTTTCAATATATAATTAGGTCCAATTTAAACAAAAGATAATAGGTGACAAGTTAAAGACATGATATCTATAAAAAATATAATAACTCCATCATTAATAAAAAGAAACTCAGCATTCGGGCAAGTTGGTAATTAATTTAGAAAAAATGTAGTGCTCTTAAACTACATATATCTATGCAAGGTATCCTAGTATCATAAGAATCAAGTCTACTTTAGGCAAGTCATGACTCTTATTACTAGATAAAGACCCTCTCTAATTAATCAACCTACCTTAAACCTCCAAAATTAAACTCTTAGAAAAAAAATTTTCAACTTGTCTTTTCCTAAAATAAAAATTTCCTAATACATAACACATTCCAATGTAATAAATTATCTAAAATAAGGAAAAAAAATATAAAAATTCATTTACTTAATAATACCAAAATATATTTTATGCCAAAAATAAAAAACCATAAAAAGACATAAAGGAAATTAAATAAATAATTTCCATGGCCTTAGAATCCTGTTGCAAATTTGGTAACTAAAACTTGGAAAAAAAATACAAATTACCAAAATAGCCCTACAACCAAAGATAGGGTTAGTGAAAAAAGAAAAGCCCAACAAGTCCAAATGCCATAAAAAGAGGCCCAAAAATTGAGCTCAAACAACAAAAAACAATTTGGCCTGAACTCAATCCCATAATTGCATACCCTTTGCGCAACCTTCTTCAATCAGTCATATCTCCCTTGTTTCAACTCCGAATTGCAATCCATTTGAAGCACTGGATTCTTGACTTCCTAAGCTTGAAAACCATATGTGGTTTGACTCAAAAATATCCTAGGAATTAGCCCTGATTTTGAGTTGAATTTAGCATCACTGTGCAACCATGCACTTTGGACAATCTTGATTCAATCAACTATAACTCCCTCGTTTCAACTCTAACTTGTGATCTGCTTGAAGCCTTGGATTCCTAACATCCTAAACATAAAAAAAAATATGTCGTTTGATCCAAAAATATCATGGAAAATTATCTTTATTTTAAGTTAAATATGACAAAACTATGCCGCCAAGGATCTCAAATCAAGATTTTCTAAGAATCTTTATTTTCCCTGAAAACACTATAGGAACTTATAAAAGAAACTTCAAGAAGCCTTCTTTTCTCTTTTCATTAATGAGAGTGTGTGCGAATACTTTGTGATGCTTCAGATTGCTTCCATACTCTCTAAAGGTTACAATGAAAGATAAAAAGAAAAACGAATTTTTACAACAAAATCCTATACTCTAAAGATTTGGAGTTTACTTATCATTCTAAGAGAAAAACGATATTTTTACAAAAGAAAAAAAATCTTATGACTCTTATGAGGGTTACAACCCATCTAGGAAAAGTAAGCAACAATCCAAGAAATTATTACATCTCCAATAAAAAGGAATCACAATAATAACCAACGTATTAAAACAAGATCATAATAAAGAACAAACATTAATTATCCCTAGGGTCATGGGATAAACAAAAACCCTGAAAAACAAAGTTAGCACATCCTAGAATGGTTCTAGCATGTTTACTAACCTATGGCTCTTATACCAGTTGATGGGAAAAATTTGGATATCTCCATTTCCCAAGCCCAGATCAGGTTAGGAACATACATAACTATCCTAGGCCTTTTCTAAACCCTATGCATGGTGGAAAATAGTATTTTTAAACTTTAAAGGGGTTTAGAAAGTGCTAACGAAAACCATACTTCATATTCGGATGTTCTCGAATCAAATCCATGTGATGAAGATGAAGAATGAAATTGCAGAAGTCTCGTAAACCCAAAGTCTTTCGTCCGATGACTTGAACCTTGATCTTGACATACTTCCAATGAGAATGGAAAAGACGGTGGAGACTATGACTCTTTCTTTCTCTCTTTCTCTCTCTCTCTCTCTCTCTCTGGAGTTGGAAGACAACTCTCTAAAGAAAACTATGAGAACTCTAACCCCTAATAGGGTATTTGTAGGGTTTCCTATTGGGCTTAAGTGACTTAAGCCCACTAAGGGCTTAGGTCACTTAATCTAGCCCAAAACAAGCCCTTATTGATTAATTAACATAACAGAGTTTACTAATTAATCAATTAGTTCAATCTAGAGACCTTTTTCACTTACCTCTATGCAATCTTACATAATTATTGAAATGCCCTTATGAATAATAATGAACCTAGAGTTAATCCGACCCTCATAACCCATGCCAACAAGGTATATGATCTCAAAGTGAGGACTATTGGGATCCATAGGAATACTTGCTCCCTCAAAATCTAATTTTAAAGTTGATTCAACATCCCACTACAGAGAATCAACTAAACTCTAGTATCCTATGTAAATAACAACGAAACACAGTTCTCAAGTCTGTGATCTACTATCCTATGTCTTCAATCTTCTCATGAATTGGTGTCCATAGTCTAACAAGGTGAAAACTATCAGCCTTTCAAGATTACCTCCACCATTCTTGAGTTATAAATCCTCCTATTGTGTGTTCAATTAACATATCTTTGCTCTCAAAGAGTCTATGTCAAGTTCCACTTAAAGAACTACTATGACCATAGTTCCCATTAACACACCTCCTTATGATAACCCAAAGGGGCACACAATCTCAATCCTAAGAGATTTCATGGTGCCTCTATTGAGAATACCTACTGTTACCGACTTCCATCAATAGTGACCTAATCCATAGGGAATATATGATCAACTTAGGATCTCACCCATAGGTCAAAGCCACTACTAACTTCAGCACAAACTCAATATTCTCTCAAGGTTGAGAAACAACACAATAAAGCATCTTGGTGGAGTCATGACTAGTTGATAGCCTTAAGTCATAACTCATCATAGTTCCTGTTCAATGTGCAACCATACACAGTTGTGCACTCACCATGGAAACCCATTCCAATAGCCAAGACTAGTCATCTTTTCAATTAGGAGGTGGTGCACTATAGTCTTTAATGGGTTACCTAGGCCCATAAATCGACTATGAACAAGTCATCTATTTGCAAGGAACCTGTGACTTAAATCTTCTGTGCAACTCCTAATGCACCTAAGTCATATGCAATGCAAAAGATGCAAACAAGAATGCTCATAAAGTATAATACATAGAGTAAGGATAGATAAAAGTGAAACTCGAACATCATTAAATAAATTATGAATTCCAAATTTATTACATCATTTCATGTTTTTAAAGGCTTTATCCTAACACAAAACCCATGACTTGCATCTTCTGTGCAAGTCTTAATGCACCTAAATCATGTACAATATAAGAGACATGGGTTGAACGCTCATATCAATGTCAATACACCAAAAAAATAGTAAGGGAATAGTTAAATCTAACTTTATTACATCATGTCTTGATTTTAGGGGCTCAATCCTAATAGCCCTCACTCAAGAGATCAAGAATAATAAGTCTTCTTCATTTATGAATGAAAATTTTCACCTTAGAACTAAAGTGCTTAATAAAATACTTGATAAATGCAAAACCCATGGTGATTAAAGAGGTTTGGGGCATATCAACAAAGATAAAGCTCCCTATAGTGGAGAAACTATGTTTGTCAAAGGTAAGGATGATACCCCTAACAAAGTAGAATCTCCTAAAAAGACATCACTATTCACACATTGTAAAAAAATTGGATATTCTCAATTTAGATGCTACACTAAGTTTTTAAAAATGAATAGACTTATGAATGATTTTAATTCCCTTTAAAATAACATCTTGAATAATGGGAAAGTGAATAAAACCAATCAAAAACCTAGAAGTCAATCTAATTCCTCCAAGTCACCACCTAGGACTAAGCAAGTTTGGTTGAGAAATGATAAGTCCAAATGTCAAGTTGTGTTAAATGTTCTTAAAAAAAAATCTTCTAGTAAGTGGTACCTTGATAATGGATGCTCAGACACATGACAAGAGACAAATCTTCCTTTAATTTTCTAGAAAAATATGATGGTGGAGTTGTTACTTTTAGAGATGGAAACCCCGCTAAAGTGAAAGGAAATGGTAGTATAGTTATCCCTAGTTGTCCCAAACTAGATGAAGTTCTTTATGTTGAAGGACTCAAGGCAAACCTCTTAAGCATTAGTCAAATATGCGACAAAGACCACAAAGTGAATTTTCACTAAGACTTATGCGAGGTAGTCAATAAAGAGGGAAAGGTAATCATCACAAGACATAGGATAATTGACAATGATAATGCCATAATTCGAACTCTAAAACACCTCTTATGTGTAGTATGGCTAAACTTGATCCTACTAAGTTCTGGCATAGAAGACTAGGTCACGTAAACTATAAAGATCTTATGCACTTAATGAATACTAAAAAAGTTAGAGGTATCCTTAAACTTAGTGGTGAACCTAAATCCATTTATGGTGAATGCATGAAAGGAAAACAAACTAAGAGTTCGCACAAAAAGGTTAAGAAGATAAAGAACCACTAGACCTTTAGATCTTCTTCATAAGGATCTTATGGGTTCAATGCGAACTGAAAGTAGAGATGGCAAGAGATATGTCCTTGTAGTAGATAATGATTTTTCAAGATACTCCTTTATGAGTTTTCTAAAGAAGAAATATAAGGTCATAGACCATTTGAAGTCATTATTCAATATAATACAATTAGAAATTGCCCATCCAATTGTAAGGATTAGGAGTGATAGGGGGAGAAAGTTTGACAAAATGGATGTTGACCTCTTTTGTGAATCAAAAGGAATTAAACATGAGTTTTCAATCCTTAGAACTCCTTAACATAATGGATTAGCTTAAAGAAATAATAGAGTGCTACAACAAATGGCTAGGGTGATGATTCTCATGCATAATACCCTTATGCAATTTTGGGCATAAGCCATTAATATTGCTTGTTATACTGCCAATAGGATTTTTCTTCAACCAGGAACAAAGAAGATATCTTATGAATTATGGACTAGGAGAAACCTAACAAGAAATGGAAGAACCTTGGAAAGTTTGATGCTAAATCTTATTTAGGTATCTTCCTAGGCTATGCTACTAATGAGTAAAGCCTATACGGTTTATAATCAAAATTCACAAGTCATCCAAGAATCTTCTAATATAGTTATTAATGATATTGGGAATGATCAAGATATAATTGATAATCAAATTTCAACAAAGGAATCAATTGGGGATAACCCTAAAAGACTTGGAGACTACTAAAGACAACCCTAATGATATCCATGAAAAAGGCATTTACCCTAAAAATGATGAAGTTGTACCTTTAGATGACACTTCTGAATAAATAAGGCATAAACTTAGATCCAAAATACCTAAGAACCACCTTATCTCAGATGTTATAAGTAATGTAAATGAACATGTGATTACTAGGAGACAATCAAGATTAAATGAGATGGGTCTTGTATGTTATACCTCCCAATTAAAGTCAAAGAATGTGGAAGAAGCTTTAGGAGATGAATCTCGGACTATTGCACTCTAAGAAGAGTTAAATCAATTCACTGGGAATGATGCGTGGTATTTAGTCCCTAAACCTAAATATAAACATTTCATAACTGCTAAATGGATATCAAAAAACAAGCAAGATGAAAATGGGGTCATTGTGAGAAACAAAGCAAGATTGGTTGCCCAAGGATTGCACCCATAGCTAGATTAGAAACAATAAGGATACTTTTGGCATATCATGCTCCTTGAGGAACAAGCTTTGCCGAATGAATGTCAATAGTACTTTTCTAAATGGTATTCTAAGTGAAGAAGTCTATATTGAACAACCTAAGGGTTTTGAGGATCCAACCTTCCCCAATTATGTCTATACGTTAAAGAAAGCTCTTTATGGATTAAGGCAAGCTCCTAGAGTATGGTGTGAGAGGCTACAACTTATCTTTTGGAGAAAAAGTTTAAAAAAGAAGGAGTTGATAGAATCTTGTTTATAAATAGATCCAATGATGAGCTGTTAGTAGCTCAAATTTATATTGATGATATTATTTTTGGAGCTACCTCTAGTAACCTTGCCTTTAGTTTTGCCGAAAAGATGAAGACTGAATTTGATATGAGCATGATGGGTGAACTAACCTTCTTTCTAGGATTGCATATTAGGAAACTAAAAAATGGAATCTTTTTTTCTCAATCCAAGTATGCTAGAGAGTTAGTTAAGAAATTCAGTCTGGAATCCTCTAAACACTCTAGGACACCTATGAGCACTACCACTAAGCTTAGAAAGGATGCATCTGGAAAATATGTTGAGTAAAAGCTTTATAGAAGTATGATAGGAAGCTTAGTTTACCTCACTACAATCTATCCTAACATATCTTTTAGTGTTAGAGCTTGTGTTAGGTATTAAGCAAACCCCAAAGAGTCACACTTAATGTCTGTTAAAAGAATTATTCATTATATAAATGGGATTCTTGATTCTGGTTTATGGTATGCCTATGGCTTTTTTCTTATGATTGCTAGATATTCTGATGCTAATTGGGCCAAAAATGTTAATGATAGAAAAAACACACCTGGTGTTTATTTTTTTATTGGTGATTGTCTTGTGGCTTGGCTTAGTAAGAAACAAAACTCTATATCCTTATCTACTGCCAAAGCTGAGTATTTTGTTATTGGGTTGCACGAAAGTACTATGGATGAAGCAAATGTTTAAAGACTATGGAATTGAGCAAGGAACCATGTGCATACATTGTGACAACACTAGTCCTATAAATATCTCAAAGAATCTTGTTCTTCATTCTCGTACTAAGGACATTGAAATTCTTCATCATTTCATTAGGAAATTTATTGAAGAAAATGTTGTTTCTTTAGAATTTGTCTCCATTGAACTTTAATTAGTAGATATTCATACCAAACCCTTGGGTTCTCTTAGGTTTGAGTACCTTAGGAAATCCCTAGGCATATGCCTAATCGATTGATTGCCATAAGTATGGGCTTCAAAGGTGTTAAGCTTAATGTTTATATCTTTTTAATTCCTTTGGCCTTATTTTGTTTTGGGCATATGATTTTTGTTTATTTACTTGATATATTAGCATGATTCGTAATGTTTTGAGTTTGTGATTTAGAGAAATATGCTATATCTACATGATTTGTAATGATTCAATATTGGCTACATCTTGTACTTAATTAAGAAGGAGACTTCTTAAGTTGAATTCATAAAGTAGACTTTAATTGTTTTGGAAAGATCTGTTGTAATGTTCAAATCTTATTATCCACATACCTTGTTTGACGATGATCACTATTTGTTTCTCGAAGTGAATCAGTACAAAATATTGAATCTTTGATTAAGTATAACTCTTATAGTCTTGTTCAAGATTCACGCACTTAAAGGTATGTTGCTCACTTGCAACATTTGGAAACACCGCCAAATAAGGCAACCATGAATGAAAAAAAAAAAGAAAAATCATTTGATCTTGGTGTAAAATGTCTTCCCTTTAGAAAAAAAAAATCTAAAGAAAAGAAAAAAATATCATATTAAAGAGTCTAGTTGTGTTGTATGTAGATCAACGAGGTCATGTTAAACAAAAATCTGACGATCTTACTTCAAATTGACTAGATGTGATATTTAATTTGACCTAAGACATGACTAGATCTCCTGTAAGTGACCAATTCCAAAATATAGAATTAGATTGTAAGTTGTATTCCCTTGAAAATCAATGCTTATGTTTTTATGTTGGCTCTCTTATACATTTATGGTTATGCATTGGGTTTTTGAAACTAAGGTTATGATTAACTTTGACCTTTGATCTTAAAACTTCATTCTTTATGGATTGATGTGTACTATCTGAAGTAACTTACTTAACCTATTACTAATTGAGCTAATGTTGAAAGTTTATGAACTTAATTGTGTGCTCATTTTAGTTTATCATTAAAATTTGTTTCAATTGATGTCAATCTTTGCTCATATGTTAGCTAGTTGAGTCTTCTATCCCAAATTAGAATTTAATTTAGGCTCTAGTCGCTCGAGCACTATATTTAGCATCCTTAACACTCAAGTGCTCAAGCCACATCCATTGTCTCTAAGTTGCATTTAGCGATGCATCCATTGAGCATCCTGTTTGAGCACTAATCTCCATCCAACGGTACGCCTGAGTATAAAAACCTTTTCCACGTACTTTTTGAGGTTTCAAATGTTTTCCTATTCTCTCAAGCACTCAAGGACTCTGTCTCTTTGTCATTTGAGGTTTGTTCTTCATTTTTCAAGTTTTCAACTTCATAGTATTGTTCTATTCGTTGTTTAGAAAATTTCTAAATATTTAGTTTTTCTCCAAAATTTTCTCAGTTTTAGTATCCTTTGGTACTCTCTTAGATATGGCTAAGTTGACCCTATTTGGGACACCTGAACTCCTTTAGGGTTTTTGGCTTTAGGTTCCTTTTGACCTTGTGGCTCTACTAATGGATTGTTTACTCTATCATAAGCCCCAAGTTCCATATTATTCATTTGTCCATTGTAGTCACATTAAGTTTGTGGGTTCCTTTCTTTCTTTGACCTTAGAACCTTATAGAATCATATTATACAAAGATGATGCCGGTGAAGGTCAACTCAATCAAGTTTTAATTCATGAGATGGATTCTACAAGAAAGGTTTGTGCATCACTAGAGGATAAGTGTTGCTAGCTCTTCTTGTACGTATTTTTTAGCACCACCTTATCCAAAATATTTCTCATTTTCACATGTGGAAGATTTCTCTTAATCATATAATGGATACATGTTTCCAGTTTTACTCTACTGCCACCAGACGTTTAGTTTTTTTGTTTCTCTTTTTATATCTTTTGTTGATCTGGATTGTATTATTTGCTTATCTTATGTATCCAAAATACATATATATATATTGTTCATTTTTCTCTTTATCTCTTGTGTGCTTTCACATGTTTATATTTTTGTTGCTTTGTCACTTTGTGACAAAAAAATAAGAGATAATTGGCATATTTGAAGATAAAATGGAGAGAACATTGAATGAATATTTAAAGATAGAAGAGAAAGAACATTGAATTTTTAATTCACCTAAAAGGAGAAATTAAAATAGTGAAAACAAAAACTCCTTAATTTAGGGGGAATTAGTTATTTTTTTAATTCTTTGAATTATTTGATTCATTAATTAGGGGAATTTAATTAAAATATTGGAGGAAACTGAATATGAGACATTGGAGTAAACCAAATTAACCTTAAGAAGCATGACTTTAGAGTTAAAGAGAGATACCTAATAGGGATGTTTCGTGTAAAACATTACTATGTGAATTGTCTATCTCTCTAGAACTAATCCTAGTTGTAGAAGTTTCTTCCTATGGTTATCACTACCTATTTTTGGTTGGAGATAGATCATGAGCATCATAGTTGATCTATTATGTCTTACCTAGCTTCTATTTTGTTGAGTTGATTTGCATACCTTCATATTCCTCTTCAACTTTACTTTGTACCTTGGTGTCACTAAAGGAATCTATTCTTTTTTCATGCTTTCACAAGGCATCAAGCAAAATCTCCAACTATCTTATTTTGCTTTCATAACATTATTTTATCCTTCTCACTACTTTACCTTTGGTATAGTTTTTTGTATGTGTGCAGGTTATAGGGTTGGAAGATAAGTACTACAAAGCATTACAAAGTTTCCCCTTAATTTAGTGAGCATTAATGTGTGTTATGTTAACTCCATTATGTGAGTATGGGTAGGTTTATGTAACGATGTTTTTGTCATAAATTTGCCAAAGATGGAGATTGTTAGGACATTAAGTCTTGTTTATATGTTGGCAATTTTGTTCCAATTTATGTTTTCTTATAAAAGTCTTTTAAGATGGTGAATTGCTCTCCATTAAAGATCAAGGATTATTGTTCGTCCAATCGGGAAGTCATAAATACATCTAAAAAGGTTTGGTTCATGGCATATAAAGGCTTATTTGAGGTATAAATGGTTCGGTATTATTTTTTAGCTTAAAATGTTTTTAAAATGTTTTTTAAAAAACAAGGACTACTAAAGATGTTAATCATGCTCAAGTAGCTAGAGCGCTCAAGCAATTAATCCCTCTCAAGCAATTAGAGTGCTCAAGTAATCTAAGTCTGCTCAAGTGGTCACGACAGTCTCGTCGAGTTTAGAAACGTATTTTGAATGGATTTCAATCAAACTCTAATTTGGAAACATAAGATACCAAAATCCTTATGGATTTTGCCTATAAATACCTTCCTTGTAACCCTTTGAGGGTTAGAGATTTAGGCTAATAGATTTGAGAGATTAGAGATTAGAAAGATCATAGAGATATTTGAGTTTCTTGGAGACCTTTTAGTCTTTAAAAGTACTCTTTGAGGAGAAAGCCTTATTGCCACGCCATTCTATTCTCTCATTCAAGATTTTGATTCTTTGAATTATTAGTTAAAGATTGCAATCCCTTCAGATAGATCGAAGGATCTACTAGGGAGCAACAAGTAGTTGTTGCATCACGAATGTAGATTAAGTTGTAGGTAGTAAAGAGTAAGTCTTTAGGGTAAAGCAGCTAAGTAAATCTATGTGACTTGATTTTGAATAGTGGATTTCGATTGATAGGTCTTAGACCTTATGGTTTTTTATCTCCTCAATTTTTAGGGGTTTTCCACGTAAAGGATCATATGCCCCATTGTATATCTACTTGATATTACATTTGAATTGCTTAGAATAGGTTAATTTGTTTTAACCTAATATTTTGCTAGGCTGTTCTAAAAGATTTAAATTTATTCTTGCATATATTATGGTTGATGATATTGAATATACTGGATTGATTGATTAATTGGTTATAGAGTAATTGGTTATCTTGTGGTAGTTATACCTATAACCAATTATTGATTTGTTAGGATTATTGTTGAGTTTCTTAGGTTGGTCATTCTAGTAGTGATTATTATTATTCCTAACATATTTCAACATATATTATTAATCTTTGGATATCAATTAACCATAAAAATCATATTTTTAATTGGGGTGAAATTCTATTTGAATATCCAGGTTGTCCCTATAATATCTTGGGATTAGAAAAGTGGTTATAATTTATAAATATTTTTAAAAATTTTTTAAAATCACCCATTCACCCCACTCTAGGTGTTTCCTATTGAATTTTTGGTTATTATTCAAGTGTTACTTAAACAATACCTATTTTTCATTAACAATAATAAAAGGTTTTTGAAAAATGATTTTCATGTAGAGGTTTCACCAAAGCAATAAATTAACGATTTTT
The DNA here is from genome assembly GCA_030254885.1 of Vitis rotundifolia. Lineage (NCBI taxonomy): Eukaryota > Viridiplantae > Streptophyta > Magnoliopsida > Vitales > Vitaceae > Vitis > Vitis rotundifolia. Next base: position 13,453,875 of record CM058154.1, on the reverse strand, counting down.
AGATCAAATAAGCTAACATGAAATTGATCAAGACTTATGAAAGGTCAATCAAACACATAAATTGAGAATAACATTCAAGAACTAACATAAGAAATTTTAACTCTCAATCTTTTATCTAGAAAAAAAATGAAAGCAAATGTCCAAAAACTCTATCTTTCAAATTAAATTCAAGAATCAAACTAACCTAAAGAATCTAATATCAATCTAAGATTAAGAATCAAATTTAACCTAAAAATCCTAACTTTCAATCTAATAACAAGGTTCAAATTTAAACTAAACAAAATTTTCATCTTTTTTAATCTAATATAATGGATTAAAATTAAAATTAAACAAAAATTAAAACTTTCTCGATCCAATATGAATCAAAATTAAAACTAAATAAAAAAAAAAATCAAACTTTCTCAATACATATGAATCAAAAATTAAAACTAAACCAAATTCAAACCTTTTCAATCTAACATGAATCAAAATTAAAACTAATCAAAATTCAATCTTTTCAAATTATGAATCAAAAATAAAACTAAACAAACTTTTTAACTTACCTGGACGACAATGCACATGGTTGGAGAGTTTCTTTTAATGTGTCCTTTCTATGTGCAGCTTGTTGGCAGATCAAAGGATTGGTTGGGTCCATCAACTCCCCTTATGTTCGAATATTATGGGTGTTTAGGTGAATGCACTATAAGGCTAGGGTATGCACCTTTCCTGATAGCAATTACTTTTAGGAGAGTTGGTAGTGTTTGAGGTCTTACAAGTGGTATCAGAGCCGATCCCCGACCCTGATGTGGGGATTTGCTTAGCCCCATAAGGGGTGTTTGTCTATTTGGCTCTATAATCCCATGGGACACATTGATGATATTGTATTTGCATGGAGAGTTGTTTGTAACATCCCACATCGGATAAGGGAGAAAATTCTAGCGCTATATAAGTACGAACTCCTCTTAACCAAGTAGACACGTTTTAAAGTCGTGAGGGGCCCCTTGGGCCTAAAGCGGACAATATCTACACGGTTGGGAGTGGGTGACTACAAATGGTATCTAAGTCGAGGTCACGGGTTCAAACCCTAGGGGTGTCCTAGAGAGAAGATTGTTGATAGATCAGAGGGTTGGTCGCATCCATCATATTATAACAAGATCATAATAAATAACACACATTAATTATCCTTGGGTCATAGGATAAACAAAAACCTTGCAAAAACAAGTTAGCACACCCTAGAATGGTTCAACTAGCTAGGTAGGGCCTAATAGGGTTAATTGCTGGCTTGCTCATTCAAGTAGGGAGTTGAGTCACGACATCCAGGCGAAGGCTTAGGTGGCATGGGCTCCTAGAGTGATGGGGACTGCGTCAGGCTAGCTTCATAGAGTAGCATCCACTTCTTACTTTTAAGAGATTTGGTAGCGCCTGAGGTCCTACATAGCCAGCATTTTCTTCTCTTCTCAATCACTAAAACATCGATACCAACAAAATCCTCCAATTAGGATATTCTAGTGCCTAAATCTTGTCACCCATTTTTCTTCTTGATAAAGATTGATTTAGGACAATTTGCAACAGATCTATTGTAGCCCTTTTCGCTTTCCAAAGCTTCAAGAATCACCTCATTCCAATATCTATAGCAAATGTTATCTTTAAAATACCAAAGCGTGATCAGCATGTGATAGGAAAGTTCTCCCAAACATTGCCATGAGATTTACTCCTTAATAGTGATTGATTCCAAAACAATTGTTAACATATGAATTATATCATTTCTCTTAGATTTTCAGAGCTTTAAGAATCACCTAGTTCTGATACCTGTAGCAAAATTTATCTTTAAAATGCCGAAGCTTGCTCAACATATGATGGGAAAGTTCTCCTAAACTTTGTCATGAAATTTAATCCTTGATAGTGATCAATTCCATAACAATTTTCAACGTACTAATGGTATCCCTCTCTCTTAGCTTTTCATAGCTTCTAGAATCACCTCATTCTAATACCTATAGATAAAATTATGCCTAAAACACTTAAGCTTGCTTGGGGTATGATGAGAAAGCTTTCCCAAACCTACTCTTTCTCTCCAATGATGTGATGAGTCTCCTAATATCCTACTCATCCTCGAGTTATCCTCCTTTGAAATCTTCATCCCTTTTAAACTTTCAAAGATGTCTTCCTAATTTTCCCATGGTAAGTAGCATCCCATGGACTCCTAAAGAGAGTCTTCTTTCCTTAAAACTCCCTCATGCATGAATATCATTTCCCAAAAAATAATATCCAGCTGTGATCTCCCATTTTTTTTCTTAATATGCAGTCGTGGACCCCCCTAAAGAATCTTCTCCTTAGAAAAAATTGGTAATTGTTATAATAAAGCCTTTAAAAGTATGGCATGGTATAATAAATTTGAAATTTGTTATTTATTTAATAATGTTCTAATTTCACTTTTATCTATTCTTATTTTATATATTATACTTTATGAGCATTCTTACTTGCATTTTCTGTATTGTACATGACTTAGGCATATTAAGAGTTGCATAGAAGATCTAAGTCATGGGTTCCTTGCAGATAGATGACTTGTTCACAGATGGTTTGTGGGTTTAGGCAACCCATTAGAGATTGTAGGGCACCACCTCCTAATTGGAGGGATAACTAGTCTTGGCTATCAGGATAGGTTTCCCATGTTGAGTACACTAGTGTGTATGGTTACACATTGGACAGGACCTATAGTGAATCATGACTTAAGGCTATCAAGTAGTCATGACCTCACCAAGCTATTTCACTACGTTGTCTCTCAACCATGAGAGAATATTGAGTTTATGCTAAAGTTAGCAGTAGTTTTGACCTATGGGTGAGATCATAAGTTAATTATATATTCTCTATAGATTGAGTCACTGTTGATGGAAGTCGATAGCAATAGGTATTCTCAATAAAGGCACCATGATATCTCATGGGATTGAGATAGTGTGTCCTCTTAGGTGATCCTAAGGAGGTATGTTCACACAAACTATGGTCATAGTAGTTCCTTAAGTGGAACTTGACATAGGCTCTTTGAGAGCTAAAACATGTCAGTTGAATACACAATAGAAGGATTCATAACTCAAGGATAGTAAAGGTAGTCTTGAAAGGCTAATAGCTTTCACCTCGTTAAACTACGAACACTAGTTCATGGGGAGACTAAACATAATGGATAGTAGGTGATTAATACTCAAAAAGTGCTCTTTTTATAACTTGTTATAAACTCTTTTAAACACTTTTGAGTAATAATTAATACCTTTAACTCAATTGGCACATTAAGGACCCTTGCAAGTGTTACTAATCAGTTTTTGGCTAGTTTGGGTGTTTTTAGTAGCTTTTTGATCATTAAAGCAAGCCAATAACGTGGGAGAATTTTTATGCAACCCTTGTCAATAAGTTTCCAAGCCAATCAAGAGATTCAAGGAAGAAAATCAGAGAGAGAAATCTAACAGGAAGCAATTTCGCATGGCTATGTGAAATTCAGCATACTGAAATTTAGAGGAGAGCAGCTGCAGTCTTCTTTCACAAATTTGGATCACTTCTGAAGTCCATTTTATATGTACTATATGTCGTTTCAAAGCTTGGGAAGTCAGGAATCCAACGCTTCAAACAGTGTGCAAATCGGAGCTGAAATGAAGAAGTTATAGCCATTTGAAGACAACTACACCAGGCAATGCGAAAATTTCGCAACAGCATTTTCCACTTGCGAAATTTTCGCAAGAGCTTTTCATCTTGCGAAAATTTTCACATCAGCTTTCCCACTTGCGAAATTTTTGCATCAGCCTTTCCACTTGCGAAAATTTTCGCAAGAGCTTTTCCACTTGCAAAATTTCACATCAGCATTTTCCACTTGTGAAATTTTCGCAAGAGGGAAAGGTGGCTGCGAAAATTTTCGCAAGTGAAAAAGGTGTTGTGAAAATTTCCCAAGTGAAAAAGTCTCTTGCGAAAATTTCGTAAGTGGAAAATGCTGATGCGAAATTTTGCAAGTGGAAAAGCTCTTGCGAAAATTTTCGCAAGTGGAAAGGCTGATGCAAAAATTTCGCAAGTGGGAAAGCTGATGCAAAAATTTTCGCAAGTGGAAAAGCTCTTACGAAAATTTCGCAAGTGGAAAATGCTGTTGCGAAATTTTCGCATTGCCTGGTGCAGTTGTCTTCAAATGGCTATAACTTCTTCATTTCAGCTCCGATTTGCACACTGTTTGAAGTGTTGGATTTCTGACTTCTCGAGCTTTGAAACGACATATAGTACGTATAAAATGGACTTCTGGAAGTTATCCAAATTTGTGAAAGAAGACTGCAACTACTCTCCTCTGAATTTCAGTATGCTGAATTTCGCATAGCCATGCGAAATTGCTTCCTGTTAGATTTCTCTCTCTGATTTCTTCCTTGAATCTCTTGATTGGCTTGGAAACTTATTGACAAGGGTTGCACAAAAATTCTCCCACGTTCTTGGCTTGCTTTAATGATCAAAAAGCTACTAAAAACACCAAAACTAGCCAAAAACTGATTAGTAACACTTGCAAGGGTCCTTAATGTGCCAATTAAGTTAAAAGGTATTAATTACTACTCAAAAGTGTTTAAAAGAGTTTATAACAAGCTATAAAAAGAGCACTTTTTGAGTAGTAATCACTCCCCCCAACCGACATATTGCTAGTCCCTTAGCAATGAAGGAGAGAAAAAGAAAAATAGATAGTAAAATAATTTACAACACCATGCTGATCACTCCAAAAAATTTCAAGTGGCATGATGTAGCACATACTCTCTCATGGTACATAAAAGATACAGCGCCCAATCTTCAACAAAAGTCATCAAACATCTTGCCTAATCACAATTTATAAAGAGTAGGCATTATGCAAATTTAAGCTTCAAAAGAATTTCCACTCCCAAAGGGCCAAACCCTTACTCTTCCACAAAAATCTAAGTGTTATTTATTAGTTTCCGAAAATAGTATGTCGAACTATTCTCTCCCCTCAACTTAGTTCTTTCAAAACTTAGCAAACAGATCAACCTCCAATAGGCTAAGAACGCACCTCCTTTATTTCACAAATTTTTTTGTCTTGTAGGTATGCAATGCTTAAGGTATTGTTTTCTAAAGTGTCCATGTAACGAGGGTCCATCGATGACTCCCAACCAATCAAGGTTTAGGGCATCAAGCTTTAAGGATATTTCGACCACTAGCTCCTCAGATTTCACCCCGAACTTTTGAGATTGGAATTGAAACACCCAAGCACCTACAATATGTTAAACTCCACCTATTCACCCTTGTAACGAGCATTGAGGTCGGTGGCTCCCAACCAATGAAGGCTTAGGGCACCAGGCTTTAAAGATTTTCACCATATACCCCTCGGACCTTGCTTGGGTTTCAAAGCAAGTATAACACTTTGCTTTTTTTTTTTTTTTTCAAAGGCTCATTGGCTTTTATAAGGTGTCCCAACACAATTAAAATGAGGTCAAAGGTACCAAGTCTAAATTTTCCTAAGTCAAGGGGGAAAATAGTTTTTCATCTTATAATCGGAACCTAGTGTGCACAGTGTGTGGTAAGCTTAAAGTGGAAGAAATAAGGTTGAAATCAATAGGAGTTCAATAATTCATCAACTTCAATAAGCATAATACAAACTCTAATATTCAAGTAAAAAGACAAAAATTCAATTTCTCCCATTTCATTTGAGAATTTTTTCTTAAATACCATGGAGAGTAGAGTAAAAACTTTTAAGAAAAAATTTTAAAATAAGCAAAAAGCAACTAAATTACCAAAATAACCTAGCATTTATTAATAATACTTACTTCCTCAAACTCTCCCCCCAACCAAGCTGAACATTGTCCTCAATGTTTCAAGAGCGATTAAAAATAAAAGGAGGAAGTGGTACCTCCTGAGTGACATGGAGTCTGAGTCGTATAGGAGAAACCACATGAGTCAACAAAAACAAAAGAGTAAGTGAGTAGAGGAAATAGAAAAATGCTAAGTTTAAACAAAAATGATGCCAATATATTAATCTGAGAAAGTAAAATATGAGATATCATCAGATAATACATCCAATCCCAGAATATAAAGCATCAAAATAAGAAATTATGTCTACTAATATAATAAGTAAATACAAAAAGATAAAGAGATGATCAAGTAATGGTAGGGTCATTTGGAGATGATGCATCTGTGGTAGTCTCCTAAGTGGCCTGGGGCGGGACATCGGCTCTGATGGTCTCCTCAGCTAGAGTCGTCTCCTCAATTGGAGCTATGGGCTCTGGTGGTCCTGGAATGTCAGTCTGAGGTGGTGATAGTCCCAAATGCTACTGAATCTGACATAGGATAGCAGTATGCTGGTCCTGATGAGCACGTATGTCTGCCATATGCCGAAATAGAGCATTGTGCATAGCGGTTAGTGTCTTGAACAAATTTATCGTGGCACGAAACTTCGTGGCAGATATGGTAATAAGAGCTTCCGATGTAAGAGGTGCAGCTGGTGGAACAGGTGGTGTAGTAGGAGGATCAGTAGAGGTGGCCTGAGGTATAGATGGTACAGCAGGGGCGGGTGGAATAGAATCTGTGGGACGCTCGTCCTGCTATGCCTGGGCAGCCTGTGCTTGCACTAGAGATGCTAGCCTAGGTGGGGCTGCTTCAAGTGCTGACTTTATTAGATTTTTACCTGATAGCTGTGTCCATTAGTCAAGAGTGAAATGCTCTCGACAGTGGTGGCGGCGCTAAAGATGGGGCTCAGTAGGATAGCCCATATACTCTAATATATAGCAGAGCAGCCTTGGAAACAGCAATGGGATCGTGTTAGCTCGTTGTAGCTTCTTTCTACGAACTTTCTCCTCGAAGTATAGGAGAGCGGCTGATTACTACTCAAAAATGCTATTTTGTAACCTTGTAATTAACTCTTTTAAACACTTTTGAGTAGTAGTTATCACCTTTTAACCCAATTAACATGTTAAGGACCTTTGCAATCAATTCTAATCAAATTGTGTAAGTTTTGGTGTTTTTGATAGCTTTTTGCTCACCAAAGCAATCCGAGATTGAGGAGAGTTCTTTGGAATCCATGGCAAAGCTTTTGGAAAGCTTAGAAACAAGAAGAACCAAAGCTTTGAAGCTTTAAAGTCCTTTGCCATAAGCAAATCCGGAATGCAAGGAGGGAAGCAAAGAGGAAAAACAGAGTGAAGCAAAACAGGGGACAAAAGTTGCAGTCTTCTTGGCCACTTTTGGAGCACTTCCCGAAGTCCAATTCATGCATACTATATACCATTTCAAAGCTCAGGAAGTCAAGAATCCAATGCTTCAAACGGTGCATGATTCCGAGTTCAAATGAAGAAGTTACAGCCATTGGAATCCGATCGCTCCAAGCTGAAGGAGAATTTCGCAGGGTTGCGAAATTTGATCCTTTGGCTGCGAAATTTCGCAGCGCTACAGTGCCGGCTGCGAAATGCATCCTGAAGCCACCCGATAGCTACAACCGACATCCTAAGATATTTTTGCTTTAGATATTTGATGTCTAAATTCCCAAACTCTCCTTGTAACCCTCCTATCACATGATTCCTTAGTCTTTAAGCAAGATCAAAAGGGTGAATAACCCCATGTATATATTGTAATTTTCCCTTTGAAGAACAATCGAACGGGAGACAACTTTTGTATAATTTTGAAGGAAGTAAAGTTCATAGTTTTTCTACCTTACCTTCCCACTTTGTTTGTATTTTCTTTATAGCCAAACAAGCTCTGAGGAAGTTTCCTCAGAGGATGGGTGGCTAAGCTTTTAATTCCTTGGAGCTAAGGTGGCCGGGGATGGTTCAAATTGCAAGAATGGGTAGTTTTGTGGTTTCAGCCATTAGTGAAGAATAAGTGTGACCCATTAATGATTTCTATGTTTTTAGTTAACTTCAAACACCTTGCAAGTCACCTGAGCCAACACTTGGTAAGGCAAGTGATCTCCGTCCGTGGAGATGCACTAGTTTACCTCTTGCGAGCTTCTGGGAGGTGACTTGAAGGTGGGATTTTCTTGAATTGCCAACACTTGGTAAGCTTTTGGACTCCAAAGGAGACATCCATTAGTTATCTCTTGCGAGCTTGGGATGGGAAGTCCAAGGTTAATGATCACCTTGAATGGCAACTGCCAGTGAGAAGCACGAGCCATTCCAAGTTGCATCAGTGAGAAGGATTTAGTGCTGAAATCCATTAAAGGGTAGCATTTATACAAAACCGGTTAGAGGATTAACTATATGTTAATTCTCTAATGCGAGGAGGTGAACCAAGTGACCGGAGCCCTGTTTTTGCACAAGGAACCTCCCCTGTGCACCTGAACCTCCAAGGAATGTTGTTCTCCTTAAGTAATTTTCATCACTTTTCTTTTAGTTAACTTGAAACTAAACATTCTACAACCAAAGTTTGCATTTTCTTCTTTAGCTAACCTTGAAATGAAAAAGCACCAAATTAGCTAAGAAGTGGTATCAGTTGTGAGTTGAAAACCCTTCCCAGTGAACGATCCTAGAGCCACTATGCTACATTAGCTAAAAGCTAACCCAATGCATGGTGATATAGGTTATAAATTTTGTTGATTATTCCCTCAATCAAGGAGCACCAGCTGACGTGAATCAGCTGAGACACCAATTGGGCCAGAGTCAGCGGCCATAATCAGGTGATGTGGCCCAAAATAGAAGCCCTCAGATATCCTGAATAACGCGTCCAGGATGGGTCCTTACCTCTGCACTAGATGCTGAAGAAGGAAAATGTTGGACCGCAACAATACATCTATTAGGAGCATCCCCGATGTAAGCTCCTTACGTTGAAGGGAAGAATCTCCAAATGTCCCTCTCGATAGAATGCGGACCATGTCTCGCTGAGATATAGGGGACCACTATCTGAAATGTGCGGGATCCTCTGGCTGAAATGGAATGTGGAGAGCCTCAGCAATGTGCCTAGCCTCTAAGATATCTTGACACCCGTCTATGATGAAATGAATGGCTGTGGGACTCTGGGCGCCCTGAGTAGTCATGGACTGATAGAAATCCGTCGCCACTCTAGGGTAGAAAAACTCCCTGGGAGTCATCAGGTGCTCGAGATGGTACCTCTGGAGTAGTCCAAATGAATCCCGAAGGTCCGGCTGCTGTCGCATAGCCTCAATATCAAAATAAATCTCTGAATGAAATGGCCTATCTCGAAAATCTGAATTGCCCTCAATGGGCGGCATGGAAATCATAGGCCTCTTGATGACGACCTCAGGAAGGATGCAGGAAAGTCTCTGAGAATCCGCTGGAGCCTGAGAGTCGACTGGAACTTGACTAGATGTCTCTCTAGGGCCTGAGGTTCGGGCTCTCTTTGGTGGATTGCGGTATACTGATGGCTTTGGAGGCAGAGAATTTGGCTGTCTCCGTGTCGAGTATCGGCGCTGAGGAGGATTAGAGGGCACCTCACCCTCAGAAAATGGAACAGTCGGGGCTTGAGAGGCCATAGATGAATCCTGAGGAGTGGAGGCGCTTGGCCGAGCTTCGAGAGATGCGGACGGGTCTGTATGGCCCCCTCTGATGCGCGTCATAGCTGAAATAGGCGAGAGGCGGAGGTCTCTTCTCCTTCTTGGTGGCCGTGAGCTTTTTGAAACAGAGGATGGGTCGTGCGAAGTAAACAGAGGCTATAAAGGTCTTTAAATAGGAATTTTGAATGACTTTTGGTTTCCCTCCTGACTGTTGGTATTTTGCACAAGAGACCATTGGCATTTTGCATCGGTTTCGTAAGGCAAAAATGAGTTGCAAAATTGCTAGAAGGTCTTGCGAAAATTTTCGCAAGTGGTTTGTGCTGTTGCGAAATTTTCGCAAGTGAATTTGGTAATGCGAAAATTTTAGCAAGTGACTGTGGGTGTTGCGAAATTTTCACAAGTGCATTTCTGAGTTGTGAAATATTCGCAAGTGACTTTTGGTGATGCAAAAATTTTCGCAAGTGGATTTGGGTGTTGCGAAATTTTCGCAAGTGACTTTGGTGTTTTAAAATTTTCGCAAGTGGATTTTTGTCCTGCGAAATGCTTTGTTTTTCCTCTGTTTAGGAATTCCCCTGTATTTGATCATCAAAAACCTAAATTAATTAAAAAAAATTAAAATTAAAACAAGAAATTAAAATTAAGACAAGTAAATAAAAGAAATAAAACTGAAAGATTGGACTAGCTAGTCTTTAGAAAGATTAAGTCCATCAAAAAATGTGGTCCTGTGTCAGCTTGTCTTATACCCGGTATGCATATTTCATCTCTGGAGGTAGCAGGTAAAGAATAAGCTTTGGGGGCTCCTCCTTAGCATGTCTCTGTATCTCCACCGCATTGAGTAAGGGTTGCATTTCTTTTCTTCTCGTCCAAGGGGACAAAGTAGGAAGCAAATCTGAGGGTTCAGGTAACCCTTCATCATGCTTTGGCTTGGATGCGGGCAAATCAACCATAACTGTTTTAACTTCCCTTATCATTGAAGTTTCTCCCTTTTTAGCCTCCACTTCATGGATACCCTTGGGATTTTGATAAGGTTGAGAAGGGAAGTTTCCTTTTTCTCGCTCTGTGTTGAGGTTGATAAGCCTTAAGATTTGGTATTGGAGATTATCTATCTTCTGAGATAGATCATTGTGCTTGCCATCCATCCTTCTATCTTGATTAGAAATTTCTTGCCTGATCTGAGCACTTTCTTGCCTGATTTGATCATTGATGAATTTCTGAGCTGCTACAAAATCTCCCACAAGCTTGCTAAGATTCACAATAGCTTGTTCAAGACTTGAGGCTTGCTGAGGGGCTTGAGCAGGTTATGTGTATTGATATGGCTGTGGTTCCCAAGAGAAATTTGAATGATTCCTACAATTTGAATTGTAGGTGTTGTGATCACCAAATATCTCTCTCGCCACTGGAATGATAGGACACTCCTCCACCATGTGCTCATAGGATTGGCAAATGGAACAAGGGATAGCTTGCACTGGTTTCTCAAAAATGGCGTGCACTTTTTGTATCTCCCACATTTCTAGCTTCTCCAATCTTCTAGCCATAGCTGCAAATTTTGCTTCCGTATCGATGTCTTCATTCAAGAAATCCATAACTTCCCTTACTATCTTGTATTCGACAGGACATGCACAACTAGTAATAACTAAAACAAAAACAAAGAAAACAATAGAAAAAACATTTCTAGAAGAAAAAAGAAAATTAAGATTAACTAAAAACAAGATAACAGATAAACTAAAAATAGAAACAAGTAAAGAGAAATAAATAAAAAGAGTTAATAAAAGAAAATAAAAATCACCAAACCTGTGATGAAGATCACAAGTGTTCCGAAAAGATCATATCACTGTGAAGTGGCACTGTCCCCGACAGCGGTGCCATTTGATTCATCCCCAATTGGTGTTCTGATTGATTTAGATCAATCAACTGATGTACCTTTGATTCAATCCTCAGACGGGAGTTATCAACAAAATTTATAAACCTATTTCACCATATATTAGGGTAGCATAGCTAGCATAGCATAGTGGCTCTAGGATCGTCCACAGAAATGGGTTTTCATTTCACACCTAATATGCGTTTAAAGCACTGAAATGGTGATTTTTCTTTTACAAGTTAGTTTTAAAAGAAAACATAATTTTCGGGTGAAAAAGATTGATTTTAAAGTAAACTAAAAATATTAGCTGAGATTAATTACAAAGAAAACGGTTTCTTGGATTTTCAGGTCACTAGGTTCAGGCTCCTTATACAAAAGAGAAGATTCCGAATCTTTTCCTCGTATTGGGGATTTAACCTATAGTTATCCTCCCAACCGGTGTGTTACAGTTGCTTCCCATTAATGGTTTCAACGCTAAATCTCTCTCACTGATACACCTTGCAATGGCTCGTACCTCTCACTTAGTATTTGCCATTCAAGGAGATCTTAACCTTGGATCATCCTTCAAAAGCACGCAAGAGATAACAAATGGATGTCTCCAAGGAGTCCAAAAGCTTACCAAGTGTGGGCTATTCTAGATAATCCTACCTTTAAACCACCTCCCAGAGGCTCGCAAGAGATAACAATTGGATCTCTATGGACTGAGTCCAAAAGCTTACCAAGTGTTGGCCCAGGTGATTAGAAGGGATTTTAAGTTAACTAAAAAGATAAAAACCATTAACGGGTCACAACCTTCTCTTCATTAAAAATTGAAACAAGGAAAACTCCTACCTTCGTCATTGGGTCCCTTACCTAGCTTCCTTCAATCCAAGAAACAAAAAGCCTAGCTACTCATCCTCTAAGGCCTCAGAGGATGTTTGGCAAGAAAGAAAATAAAAGAGAAAATGAAAAAGGAGAAGCAAAAGCAGAGCAAGGCTCTGTATAATATATATTGATCAATTCTGTCTCTGATCCTCGATCACATTTACAATTGGTGCAAAAGAATATATAGAGGAGTTTTTTCCAACCTTCCTATCTAAGCAATCCTGTCATTGGCCGATTACAAGGAGAAAATAGGTAATTACACAAAATATCTAGAGCTAAAACATCTAACGGAGTCGGTGAGAAAATATCTGAAAATATCCCAGGAGGATTTCGCAAGTGAGAAATGGAGTTGCGAAAATTTCGTAAGAGGGAAAGGTGGCTGCGAAAATTTTTGCAAGTGAAAAAGGTGTTGCAAAAATTTCGCAAGTGGAAAATGCTAATGCGAAATTTCGCAAGTGGAAAAGCTCTTGCGAAAATTTTCGCAAGTGGAAAGGATGATGTGAAAATTTCACAAGTAGGAAAGCTGATGCGAAAATTTCGCAAGTGAGTAGGTCACGAACTCAAGCATGTTATGTCTCGTTTTATTTACATAGGATACTAGAGTTTAGTTGATTCTCTATAGTGGGATGTTGAATCAACTTTAGAATTGGATTTTGAGGGAACTAGTACTCTTATGGGTTGCAATGATCCTCACTCTACAGTGGGATACCTTGTTAATAGGGATTATAAGGATCGGATTGGCTTTAGGTTCACTTTTATGCATGAGGGCATTTTGGTAATTACGTAAGGTTGCATAGGGATAAGTGAATAGGGTCTTTAGATTGAGCTAATTAATTAATTAGTAGGCCCTATTGGGTTAATTAATCAATTAAGACTCATTTTGGGTTAGATTATGTGACCTAAGCTAACGACCCACTCCCAATCATGCAGATATTGTCTGTTCTAAGCCCAAAAGGGCCCTCATGGCTTTAAAACGCATTTACATGATTAAGAGGAGTTCATACTTATATGATGCTAGGAACTTCCCCCATATCCGATGTGGAATGTCATAAACACCCTCTCCATGTAGACACAATGTTCTCGTTGTGTCCCATTGGATTGTGAGGTCAAACAAACAAACACCTCCCATGGGGCCAAACAAACCCTCGTACTAGGGTTGGGAATCGACTCTAATACCATTTGTAGGACCTCAGGTGCTACCAACTCTCCTAAATCAAGTCATCAAGGAATATAAGTTCAGAGTAGGGACCACTAAGACCCATAGAAGTATTGGCTCCCTTATAATTAAATTCTGAAATTAACTCAACATCCTACTATAAAGAGTCAATTGCACTCCAGTACCCTATGTAAATTACAACGACACATCAAGTGCTCAGGTTCGTGACCTACTATCCATTGCATGCAAACTCCTCATGAACTAGTGTTCGTAATCTAACAAGGTAGTGTTATCACCTATCAAGATTACCTCTCAAATCCTTGAGTTACAAATCTCACTTATTATGTGAGCATCTGACATACTCTAACTCCAAGGAGCATATGTCAAATTCCACTAAAAGAATTATTGTGGTCATAGATGCTCATATTTCCTTTGGATCACCCAATGGGACACACTATCTCAATCCCATGAGATATCATGGTGCCTTTATTGAAAATACCTATTGCCACCAGCCTCCATCAACAATGTACCAATCCATAGGGATATATGACCACTTTAAGGTCTCACCCGTTGGTCAAAGCCTCCTATTGATTTTGGCACAGGCTCAATATCCTCTCAAGGTTGAAAGTCCATGCAGTTTGGTAGCTTGGTGAATCATGACAATGGATAGCCTTACGTCATGATTCATTGTAGGTCCTATCCAATGTGCATCACATACACTAGTAAACTCACCATAGGAAACCCATCCTGATGTCCAAGACAAGTCATCCCTTTAATTAGGAGATGGTACACTACAGTCTCAATTGGATTGCTCAAATCCATGAACCAACTATGGATAACTTATCTACTTATAGGGAACCAATGACTTGTATCTTTTATGCAACTCCTAATGGACCCAAGTCATGTATAATGTAAGAGACATGGGCTAAATACTCAAATCAATGTCAATATACCAAGGATATAGTAAGAGGATAGTTAAGTCTAACTTTGTTACATCATGTCTTGCTTTTTGAGGCTCAATCCCAACAAACTCCCCCTAACCCCAAAAGCAGATTGGATGCTACATAATGATTATACTACACAGTCATATCACCTTTCTTTACTATCTCACAATAAGGTAACACTTCCTCTTTATGCATTTCCTCTTCCAATAGTACTTCAGTTCTTTGGACTATGCCACCATCCCACTATTATCACATAATAGTGTCTTAGTCAATATAGCCAAGGGAACTACCCAAAAGCCAAAAGGCTTCCTTTGTTGCTATAAAAGCAACAAAAACCACTTAGAGTGTACAGATACTTAAAGGTAGACTTGTGAGAGTCTTCTTTAGAATAAAAGCCCAATTTTCCAATATGAAAAGACTACCGACTCATTGCAAAGACTCACAAACATATAATCCCTCGTTCTCCAAAGATACTAGAGTATATGTTTGACATCCGCCCATAGCTCTAATCAAGAAATTGACTAATATCCACTCATTATTCCTACAACAAAGCAAATATTTGGTTTAGCACATAGCATCGCATACTTAAGGCCATCTATAGCAGAGGCCTTGGATACCACCTTAATGCGATCTTGATTACTACCCAAAAAGTGCTATTTTGCGCCTTTAATTCATTATGTTTTAAGCACTTTTGTGTAGTAGTTCTCCATTTTTATTCCAATTGGCATGTTAAGGACCTAGCAATGACTTCTAATCATATTTGTGGCTAGTTTTAGTGTTTTGACAGCTTTTTGGATCATTAAGGCAAGCCAAGTAAAGGAGAGAAGCAAAGAGGAAAACAGAGTGAAGAAAATAGAGGACTGCAGCTGCAGTCTTCCTTCACACTTTTGGAGCACTTTCTGAAGTCCATTTTCTATATTCTATATACCATTTCAAATCTCAGTAAGTCAAGAATCCAACGCTTCAAACCATGTACGATTTGGAGTTGAAATAAGGAAGATATGGCCTTCGGAAGACAACTGTGTCAAGCTGAGAGACAATTTCGCACCAGCCCATTCAAGTGCGAATTTCGCACCAGCCCATGCAAGTGCGAATTTCGCACCAGCCCATGCGACCTTGGTGCGAAATCTCCTCTGTTCTGTCGACTCCACATGAGATCTTTTCTTTTGTATTTTTTGATGTAAATTCCTTTCTTATCCTTGTAATCCACCAATCATAGGATTACTTAGCTAGGAAGATTGGAAAAAATTCCCTATATATGTTCTCTTGCATCCGTTGTAAAAATAATGTAAGAATTATATAGAATATATATCAGTAATCGACGAACAGAGCACTTGCTCTGTTTTTCCTTTAGCATCTTTGTTTTCTCTTCTATTTTCTTTCTAGCCAAACAACCTCTGAGGATGTTTTCCCAGAGGATGAGAGGCTAAACCTTCGGTTTCTTGGAGTGAAGGAAGCTAGGTGAAAAGTCTAGATGCAAAAGTGGAAAACTCTCGTGCCTTAAATACAGGTAGTTGGAGTTCATAAATGGCTTTTAAATCTAAAGTTTTGCTTTAAATCCCTTAGAATCACTTTGAATGGCCAATACATGATAAGCTTTTAGGTCTCTGTGGATACTTATTGCTAGATCCACATAAGACCATTAGTTATCATGTATGAGCCATTGAAAAGTGGCTCAAGGTGAAGACCCATAGTGTTTAAAGCCATTAATGGAACTTGACTACCATTTCTATTGACTTTTTATGGATTAAATCTTCATTGTTAAACCTATACCGG
This sequence comes from Vitis rotundifolia, assembly GCA_030254885.1. Lineage (NCBI taxonomy): Eukaryota > Viridiplantae > Streptophyta > Magnoliopsida > Vitales > Vitaceae > Vitis > Vitis rotundifolia. Next base: position 13,437,841 of record CM058154.1, on the reverse strand, counting down.
TTCGGGAAACAACCATCCTTTATGTTGTTGTCCCCAATACGAGGAGAAAAATCCAGAATTTCCCACTTTGCACTTTGAACTTGATCCTAGCAACCTTTAGCTCCGAGAGACTTTCTTTCTTCCATTTTTACCTAGTTCTATGTTAGTTTAGTTCCAAACTCCACTTTCAAAACAAATTTTATTTTCTTTTAAACTTTAAGTTTTTGACAAAGGAAATCATCAGATTCAATTTCTAATCTTGAGTCTATCACTGGTAGAGTGAAAACCCATCCCAGAGTTCGACCCTAGAGCTGCTATACTATAGTAGCTTTGCTACGCTATTATGAGGTAATAGGTTTTATAAATATTTTTTATTAAAATACCCGACTGGGCACGAATCAAATCTCTCTCCACAAATGTCCAAGGACATTGATCCTAAGAAAAACAACTCCAAATCCAAAGAGTAACAAACCCTTCTTGGAGTTTTGTATCATGTACTTAACCAAGTGCTCATCTATGTAGGTGACATGGTGTAATTTTCCTGTTCTTACAATCCTAAAGGACCTTAACCCCAATAATATATAATGTCTTCTTCTAGATTTTCATCTAAAATTGAGTAGACTACCAAATCTTGACTGATGACAATATCCCTACATCATATCCAATTAGTAGATTATCATCTACCTACAAGATCTTAGAGCATCACCACGCTTCCACTGCACCTTTTTGTACATACAAGGCCTTTTGCTATGAAAATGTTTGGTTGTTATATCTCATAAATGAGACACATTGAAATAAATAGGAGTAATTTGATGGATTTGAGTATGACCACTATTGAAAAGGTTTTCCATAGTTGAAACAAAGTTCCAAACTATAACCTTTAGCCACAGTCTTAGCTAGATAAAACTCAAGCTTTTCATCTACTCCTATGTTCCTCTTGTAAACCAAGTTACACCTATGGGTTTTATACCTTTAAGTGCTTCTAGAAGAACCTAAACTATGTTAGAATACAAAGATTCTAACTACCTCTTCATAGCTCCTTACCTTAAGTGAGTACAAACATTACTCACACTTCATCATAATCTGTGGGATATGAACCTCCCACTATGATGAGGCCCTAGTGTACTAGAAATCATAGGAACGGCATGTCTCTAACCTTCTAGATCCACAGTATTCTATGTAATGTGGGACTATATCCCCAAAAGAATCCGGGAAAAAATGAGAAACCTATCCATGATCTCTCCATGTCCAACCAAGTTTGATATCTTATTTCTACCTCTCCATTTTGCAATGAAGACCCTGGTGCACATGACTAGGAAATAATCTAGTGCTCCAATGGAAAGAATAAAACTTACTAGACATATCACCTTGATCTAATCAAAGTGACTTGGTATATATATTGAATAGGTTATTCGATACTACCTTAAATTCAATGAATGTATCCAAGGCATTGAATCTCCTATGTACATATCCAAACCTAGAGTAATCATCACTAAAAGTGATGAAATACCCATACCCTTCCCATGCATGGACACTAAAAGTTCCACATATGTTAGTATGCACTAACTCCAAACATTCCTTGGTTCTAGTCTTCTTGATCATTTTACCATTTATATAGGATTCGTAGACTGAAAGATCTTCTGGAATCAACGAGTCTAAACTTTACTAGTCTTTGGATCCTATTTAAATTAATATAACCTAGGTCTAGAAACAAAATGTTTAATTAGTGCTAAGTTTAATCCTAAGATCCAACTATTCTCATCACTTGGTAAAGTGATAATGGAATACATATAAAAGAAAAGGTTATTCCCTCCCACTTACTTGCATAACTAACCTTGCATTTGAAGCTAAGGTAAGTATAATCTCATCATATAACCTTCTCACTTGTTGAATATCCTATAAGGACTTACAAGAAGTGAGCCTAGAATCTATCTACCATAAATGGTGAAATCCACCACTAAATACCTAACAATGAGAAAATGATGTATGCTTTCCTTTTTTCCTTTAGGTAAACTAGGCATTCCTTTCGAGTTTCCTAAAAGGTCACAAATGAATCACTTACCCCTAAGCTTGCTCTCTTATTCCTTCTCTTGAATTTTCCTTATTTGGTATTGTTCTTTTTCTTCTTAGTAGAAGAACCTTTGACATCCATATGAACACCTTATAATCTTTGAGAATCTCTTTAGCCATCCCAAAGTAAAATGACAAGATCTCTAAGATCATATGAATACTGGTGTTCATATCAATCCTAAGAGTAGCTTCTCAAAGTTGACCTACCCTTATCACCAAATAACCATTGCAAACTTGAAAAATAATATCAAAGTATCTAGTAATAGACATGTGTTGCTATTGCAACACATTATCCAAAGATCCAAGTATTAGACACTTGGTCTTCTGATCCGTCTAATACCACTTTGATATACCACTCTTTCCTTTTGCTAGGTTAGTTCATAAGGAATAGCTACCTCTACCTAAACTAGCTTGTCTGCAATTAGTTACTATATCTAGAATAAAATTAGTCCAATTGATTAGTTGGGCTTTGCCTATTGTGAGAAAGAGAGTGATAATAGAACTAACATGACATCTGTAATAAAGAATATAACCAAGCATATGACATAACTGAGCATTCATGGCATCTAGTAATTAATTTAGCAAAAATATAGTGCTCTCAAACTACATATTTTTTTGCAAGGTATCCTAGTATCATAAGAATCAAGCCTACATGGGCCATGTCATGACCTTATTACTAGTTAGAAACCCTCTCAGATTGATCTCCCTACCTTAACCATAAATGTATCTAAAGGCAAGATTAACATACCTTTTATTTGGCCCATAGACTATGCAAGTGGGACCGCATGGGGCAATTCTACCATTTCATATCCAAGGTCAAGTGTATGACCATTGTCCTTGAACTATCAATGTCACCAAGTAAAGAACCCCACCATGAGGGTGGTCTTCCCCACTACAGACATATCTAGTCTCGTCCATGTGAAGAGTTCATATCTCCTGATCTTAGGGCTAACCCATCATGGGGGTGGTAATGAACCCAAATCAAGATGGGCTCGACAATGGAGGCCATGGGCTTGTCTAAGGCCATCTCCCACTTAATCTTTTGAGATAAATAAGAGCATTTTAAAACCATTAGAAATTTCCTTGATGAATAAATTATCTACTTTGAAATTTTTGAAAAATATTTATTTCCTAATTGAAAACCTAGTGTAATAGGAAAATACCAACATGAAAAATTTAAAATTTCCATGAGTAATTTTCAAAAAGAACTTTGATAAACTATCCACTCTCACAAAATTTAAAAACTATTTTCATACAATTCTCCTTGTATACACAATTCCAATTAATAAATATTTTATCTAGGAAATGTTTCAAAGAAATTTATTTCCATCAAATTACTAAGCCTTTTGGCAATAATCTTTTAATGACAAATTTTCTCTAATGAAAATTTCAAAATACTTATCTTCTAAATTGGAAACTCTTGTGTAATAAGGAAATTACTGACTTATGATATTTTGAATAATCTTGAGAGCACCTTATCCAAGAAATGATCTTTTGCTTCTCATATTCAAAAATCCTCATAAGATTTACTTTCCTTATTCCTTACACTTTTCCAACTAAATAAATATTTCAATGGAAATTCCAAAATAATTTATTCCATTAAATATTACTAAAAATAGAGCCTTTAAGTAATTCCTAAAGATATAAAATATTTTGAAAATACTTTCCAAAATGGACTCAAGTCATTTAAGCCCAGTTAGGATCCTTATAAATATGCCTTAGGGGTTAGGGTTTTCATCAGTTTTGTCTTCCACTATCTAGAGAGAAGCAGAGTCATAACATTCACCCTCCTTTCTTTCTTATTGGAAGTGTGCCAAGAACAAGTAGAGTCATCAGGCAAAAGATTGTGGGTTTACGAGACTTCCGACAACTTCAAGGTCGTCTTCAACACTTGGAATTTAAGGTTTGGGAACAACCAAACCTAAAGGTTAGTACTTGGAATTTGTTTCATCCATAATAGTTGTGTACAACAACTTCCAATAGCAATATATCCAGCTTCAACAATAAATGAGGATATAAAGTTTTGTTTCTTACTAAGCTAAGCCACAAGACAATCATCAATAAAAAATAAGCACCAGATATGTTTTTTCTATTCTCAACATTTTCAACCTAATCAGCATCGGAATATCTAGCAATCATAATAGAAGAATCATAAGAATACCACAAACCATAGTCAAGAGTTCCATTTATATTGTGAATTATTCTTTTAACAGTAGTTAAGTGTGACTTTAGGGTTTGCTTGGTACCTAGCACAAGCTCCAACACTAGAAGATATGTCAGGAAAACTCTCTATGAGGTAAAATAAGCTTCCTATCATACTTCTATAAAGTGTTTGCTCAAAATCCTTTCTAGATGTACCCTTGCTAAACTTAGTGATAATGCTCATAGATGTCCTAGAGTATTTAGTGGATTCCAGACCAAATTTCTTAACTAACTCTTTAGCATACTTGGATTGAAAAATAAAGATTTCATCATTTAGTTGCCTAATCTCCAGTCTTAGGAAGAAGATTAGTTCACTTACCATGCTCATCTCAAATTCAGTCTTCATCTTCTTGTCAAAACTAAGGGCAAGTTCATTAGAGGTAGCTCCAAAAACTATATCATCAACATAAATCTAAGCTACCAACAACTCATCTTTGGACTTATTTATAAACAAGGTTTTATTAACTCCCCATCTCTCAAAATTTTTGTCCAAAAGATAGGTTGTGAGCCTCTCATACCAAGCTCTAGGAGCTTGCTTTAATCTGTAAGGGCTTTCTTTAACCTATAGACATGATTGGGGAATTTTATATCCTCAAATCCCTTAGGTTACTCAACATAAACTTTTTCACTCATAATTCCATTTAGAAAAGCACTCTTGACATCATTTAGTAAAGCTTTATCCTTAAGGAGCATGTTATTGCCAAAAGTATCCTAATCAATTCTAATCTTGCTACGAGTGCAAATGTCTCTTCATAATCAATCCCCTCAATCTATGAGTATCCTTGGGCAACTAGTCTTTCTTTGCTTATCATAATGACCCCATTTTCATCTTGTTTATTCTTGAAGAAAGATTTTGTACCTATGACATGTTTATTTTTAGGCCTAGGGACTAAGTACCACATCATTAGTACCACACATCATTCCTAGTGAATTGATTTAACTCTTTCTAAATTGCGGTAGTCTAAGATTCATCTTCTAAAGCTTCCTTCACATTCTTTGGCTCCAATTTGGGAGGTATATCATACAAGTCTCATTCATTAACATTACCTATAACATTTGAGATTGGGTAGTTCTTGGGTACTTTGGATCTATGCTTATTCATCATTTTTTCCAAAGTGTCATCTAAAGGTACATCTTCATCCATGCTAGGGTCAATGTCTCCTTCAAGGATATCATTAAGGTTATCTTTTGTAGTCTTCATATCTTAGGATTATCCCCAATCGATTCCTAGGTTAAAATCTGACTCTCAATTATATCATAATCATACCTAATATCATTTATAACAACTTTAGAAGACTCCTTGATGACTTGCTAATTTTGATTATAAACCCTATAGGCTTTACTAGTAGTAGAATAGCCTAGGAAGATGTTTATATCAGATTTAGCATCAAACTTTCCAAGGTTCTCCCCATCCATGAGTATATAGCATTCACTTCCAAAAGTTTTAAAGTATTTAAGATTAGGTTTTATCCTAATCCATAATTCCTAAGATGTCTTCTTTATTCTAAGCCTTAGAAAAATCCTATTGGCAGTATAACAAGTTGTCTTAATAGTTTCCACCCTAAATTGCATAAGGGTATTATGCTAAGACTAAGCCCCTAAAAGAAAGACATGATGTAACAAAGTTAAACTTCACTATCCCCTTGCTATCCTTTTGATGTATTGACATTGATTTGAGCATTCAACCCATATCTCTTACATTGTACATGACGGGTGCATTAGGAGTTGCATAGAAAATACAAGTCATGAGTTCCTTATAAGTATATAAGTTGTCCATAGTTGATTCATGGATTTGGGCAATCTAGTAGAAACTATAGTGTTGGGATTGAGCTCCTAAAAGCAAAACATGATGTAACAAAGTTAGACTTAACCATAACTTTGCTATCTTTTTTATGTATTGACATTGATTTGAGCATTTAGTCCATATCTCTTACATTGTATATGACTTATGTGCATTAGGAATTGCATAGAAGATACAAGTTAAGGGTTTCTTGTAAGTAGATAAGTTTTCCATAATTGGTTCATGGATTTTGGCAATCTAGTAGAGACTATAGTGCACCACCTCCTAATTTGAGGGATGGCTTGTCTTGGCCATCAGGATGGTTTTCCCATTATGAGTGCACTAATGTATGTGATGCACATTGGACAGGACCTACGGTGAATCATGACGCAAGGCTATCAATTGTCATGATTCACCAAGTTACTATATTGCATGGGCTTTCAACCTTAAAAGAATATTGAGCATGTGTCAAAATCAACATAAGGCTTTAATCTTTGGGTGAGACCCTAAAGTGGTCATATATCCCTATGAATTTGATCACTATTGATGGAGGTTGGTGGCAACAGGTATTCTCAATATAGACACTATGATATCTCATAGGATTAAGACAGTGTGTCCCCTTGGGTGATCCAAAAGACATGTAATCATGAAATATGTGGTCATAGTAATTCCTTTAGTAGAATTTGACAAATGCTCCTTAGAGCTAGAGTATGTCAACTAATCACATAATAAGTGGGATTTTTAACTCAAGGATTTGAGAGGTAATCTTTATAAGTGATGACACTACCTTGTTAAATTATGGACACCAATTCATGGGGAGCTTGCATGTAGTGGATAGCAGGTCACGAACCAGAGCACATAGTGTCTCATTGTTATTTACATAGGATACTAGAGTTCAGTTGATTCTTTGTAGTAGGATTTTGAATCAATTTCAAAATTGGATTCTGAGAGAGTCAATACTTCTATGGGTTCCAATGGTTCCTGCTTTAAGCTCATAGACCTTTTTAGCACAAATTATGAGGGTCAGGTTGGCTCTAAGTTCACTTTTTTGCATAAGGGTGTTTTGGTAATTATACAAGATTGCGTAGGGTTACGTGAACAAGTTCTCTGGATTGAGCTATGATTAATTAGTAGGTCTTATTGGATTAATTAATCAATTAAAACCCATTTTAGGTTAGATTAAGTGACCTAAGCCTATATAGGCTCAAGTCACTTAAGCCTAGTTAGGATCTCTATAAATATCCCCTAGAGTTTAGGGTTTTCATAACTTTTGTCTTCCACCATCCAAAGAGAAAGAGAACCATAGCCTCCACCCTTCTTTCTTCCCTACCAAAAGTGTTTCAAGAGCAAGGTTGAGTCATCGGGTAGAAGATCATGGGTTTACGAGACTTTCAACAACTTTAAGGTCTTCTTCAACACCTGGAATTTAAGGTTTGGGAACATCAAAACCTAAAGGCTAATACTTTAACCATAAAAGATCAATTTTAAAAAAAATTGGTATTACTTTAGTTTCTTAGATCTAAGATGCCAACATATAGTGCATCACCTCCTAATTAGAGGGATGACTTGTCTTGGCTGTCAAGATGGTTTCCCATGGTGAGTGCATTAGTGTATTTGATGCACATTGGACAGGACTTGTAGTGAATCATGACATAAGGTTATCAATTATCATAACTCACCAAGCTACTATACTATATGGACTCTAAACCTTGAGAGGATATTAAGCTAATGCCAAAATCAATAGAAGGCTTTAACCTATGGGTGAGACCCTAAAGTGGTCATATATCCCTATGGATTAGGTCACTCTTGATGGAGATTGACAACAATAGATATTCTTAATAGAGACACTATGATATCTCATGAGATTGAGACAATCTCCCATTGGGTGATCCAAAAGACATGTGACCATGAAATCTTTGGCCATAGTAATTCCTTTAATGGAATTTGACACATGCTCCTTTGAGCTAGAGTATCTCAATTGATCTCATAGTAAGTAAGATTTGTAACTCAATGATTTAAGAAGTAATATTGATAGGTGATAGCATTACCTTGTTATATTATGGACACTAGTTCATGGGGAGTTTGCATGAAGTGGATAGTAAGTCACAAATCTGAGCACTTGGTGTCTCGTTGTAATATACATAGGGTACTAGAGTGCAATTGACTCTCTATGGTGGGATGTTAATTCAATTTCATAATTTTATTTTGAGGAAGCCAATATGGATCCCAATAGTCCCTATTTTGAGCTCATATTCTTTGATGGCATAGTTTATGAAGGTTGGATGGGTTTTTATTTCACTTTTGTGCAAAACGAAATTTTATTAATTACACAAGGTTACACAAAGATAAGTAAGTGGTATCTCTAGACTACGCTAATTGATTAATCAGGGCTCTATATGGTTAATTAATCAATTAGCAACCTTTTTGGGCTAAATTAAGAGACCTAAGCCCATGGTAAGCCCAATAGGAAGCCTATCCCTTTAAGGGTTATGGTTAGGGAAAACCATGTATGAATTTGAAACTTAGGAAGTCATGAATCCAATGGTTCAAGTGGATTGCAATTCAGAGTTGAAATGATGGAGATATGGTCGATTGAAGCAAGGATGCGTAAAGTGCATTGCAACACAGAGATGTCAACTTTAACACAAAATCGAGACCACTTCCACTAAATTTATTAGGAAATATCACATATGGTTCCTAAGCTTAGGAATTTAAGAATCCAATGTTCCAAACGAATCACAATTCGGAGTTGAAACGAGGGAGATATGGTCAATCAAAGCAATGTTACACAAAAAGCATGTTGTTACGAAATTGTATACGGGTCCAATTCCTTTCACTTGTTTAGGCTGAATTTTAAGTCTCTCCTTTTGGGCTCATTTTTGTGGCAATTAGACCATTTGGGTTTTCAATTTTCACTAACCCTATCTTTGGTTACAGGGTTATTTTGGTAATTTGGATTTTATCAAAATTTTAATAACTAAATTTGCAACAGGATCCCTAAAGACCATAGGAAAATTTTCTATTTATTTATTCCCTTGTTTTTATTATATAATCTTGATTAATTGCATATGTGGCCTCAAGATATTTTGGTATTCTTAATTGGAAATGAATTTTCATGTTTTTTTTCAAAATAGGAAAACTTATTTAAATTGGAATGTGCATGGTTAGGAAATTTGATTTTAAAGAAAAGATAAGTTGGAAAATGATTCAGAGCTTTCTTACCTTTTTAAAATTAATTCTTAGATATTTTAATTTTATTTAAAATCTTCTCAAATCTTTGAGATCTCTAAGAATAAAATCTTTCTTTTAAGGAAAAGCTCTTATTTTTCCAAATCTTTATAAAATAGTATTTTTCCTATTTTGCCCAGGATTCCGATTTAAAGAAAATAAGTTAATTTTAGAAATTCATGATAGATAATTTATAATTAAGAATGGTTACCAAAATAAGTATTAGAACACAAAGAAAATTTTATTGGTATTCTTAGTAAATTTTTATAAGAAGATATTTTCCAAGATTATTTATTTAAATTGGTTGTTGCTGAGAAGATCGTTATTTCTTTAGAACTATCTGTTTATTGAATTGTAGAAAGTTTTCTTGTTATTTCTCTGTAAGAGAAGGAAAACTATACCTATAGTTGGTCCTCTAGGCTCTCCCCTTAAAAAGAATAAGGAAATCATTCTATTTGGATAGTTCTATGATAAGGAATAAGAGAACATTTCTTTTAGCACAAGAGTCTTGGTTTAAGAGATAAATAATGGATTTGGAAAATCTCATGATAGAGAATTTATGATGAGAAGGGTTGCCAAAATAACATTGGAAAGTTTTAGTAATTTAATGGAGATATAAAATATTTTGAAAATACTTTCAAAATGGATTATTTAATTTCTTTTTGGAAATAATCATTTTTGGAAGTTTCTCATAGAGAATATTTTATCTATTAATTAATTACTAAAAGGTTCTATTTTTTGTAGTATTTAATGGAATAAATTATTATGAATTTCCATGAAATTATTTATTATGTTCGAAAAGTGTAAGGAATAAGAAAAGTAAATCTTATGAGAATATTTTAATGTGAGTAGCAAAAGTTACTTTCTTGGATAAGGTGGCCTCAAGATTATTAAAATCTCATAAATTGGTAATTTTCTTATTACATAAGAGTTTCCAATTTGGAAAAATAAATGTTTTGGAAATTTTCATTAGAGATAATTTATCTTTAAAAGATTATTACCAAAAGGCTTAGTAATTTGATGGAAATAAATTTCTTTGAAACATTTCTTAGATAAAATATTTGTTAATTGGAATTTGAGGATTTTATGAAAATAGATTTTAAAATTGAGTGTATATTTTATCAAAATTCTTTTTGAAAATTACTCTCATGAAAATTTTAAATTTTTCATGTTAGTATTCTCTTATTACACTAGGTATCCAATTAGAAAATAAATATTTTTGAAAATTTTCAAAGTAGATAATTTATTAATTAGGGAAATTACTAATGGTTTTAAAATACTCTAATTTATCTCAAAAGATTAAGTGAGAGAGTGCCTAAGGAAAGCCCACGGCCTCCATTGTTGAGCCCATCTTGATTTAGGTTCATCTCCACCCTCACGGTGGGAGAGCCCTAAGAATTAGGAGATATAGGCTCTCTTCATGGACAAGACTAAATACATATGTAGTGGGAGCAACCACCCCCATGGTGGGGTTCTTTACTTAGTCACATTGATAGTTCAAGGACAATAGTTATGTACTAGTTATAAACTTGACATTGGATATCAAGTGGTAGAATGGCCTCGGAGTCCCACTTTTGCTAAATTAATTACCAATTGTCATGAATGCTCAATTATGTCGTATGCTTGGTTATATATTCTTTGTTATAGATATCATGTTGGTTCAATTATTCACTCTCTTTCTCACAATAGGCCAAGCCCAACTAATCAATTAGACTAATTTTATTTTAGATATAGTAACTAGTTGCATAGAAGCTAGTTTAAGTAGAGCTATCTATTCCTTATAAACTTGCCTAGCAAAAGAAAAAAGTGGTATATCAAGGTGTATTAGACAAATCAGAAGACCAAGTGTCTAATACTTGGATCTTTGGATAATGTGTTGCAATAGCAACACATGTCTATTACTAGAGACTTTGGTATTCTCTTTCTAGTTTGTAATGGTTATTTGGTGATAAGGGTAGGTCAACTTTGATAAGCTACTCTTAAGACTGTTATAAACACTAGTATTCATATGATCTTAGACACCTTGCCATTTTCCTTCAAGATGGCTAAGGGGATTCTCAAAGATTATAGGGTGTTCATATGGAAATCAAAGGTTCTTCGGGTTCTTCTCTCAAGAAGAAAAAGAACAATACAAAATAAGGAAATTTCAAGAAAAGGAATAAGAGCAAGCTTAAGGGCAATTGATTCCTTTGTGAACTTTTAGGACACTAAAAAAGGAATGCCTAGTTTAACTAAAGGAAAAATGAAAGTATACATCATTTTCTCATTGTTGAATATTTAGTGGAGGATTTCACCATTTATGGTGGATAGATTCTAGGCCCACTATCTGTAAGTCATTATAGGATATCCAACTAGTGAAAAGGTTAAATGATAGGATATTCACACAAATGTCATATTTTTTATGAAGACTATATGATTAGGAATAACTCAAAAAGTGACATAGATTGGAGGATATATTAGAAGATAGTCTCACATTGCATAGGATACTATAGATCCAAACGATTAAAGGCATATGGTCTTATGATTTCTAGTACACTAGTGTCTCATTGTAGTGGGAGGTTTATATCCTACAAATTATGATGAAGCAATGAGTAGTGTTTGTGCTCACTTAAGGCAAGGAGCTATGAAGAGGTAGTTAGAATCTGTGTATTCTAACATAGTTTGGGTTTCTATTGAAACACCTAAAAGAATAAAACCCATAGGTATAAGTTGGTCTACAAAAGGAACATAGGAGTAGATGGGAAACTTTAGTTTTATGTTACTAAGACTATAGCTAAAGGTTATAGTTTAAAACTTTGTTTCGACTATGGAAAACCTTTTCCTAATTAGAGCTTTAGGTAGATGTAAAACATATACTCCAGTATCTTAGGAGAATAAAGGATTGCATGTTTGTGAGTCTTTGTGATCAGTTGGTACTCTTTTTATACCAGGAAATTGGATTTCAGTTTGATAAGGACTCTAGCAAGTCTACCTCTAGGTATGTGTACACTCTGTGTTTTTTTTTTTTTTTGTTATTTCTATAGCAACAAAAGATAGCATATGGGTAGTCCCCTTGGCTATATCATCTAAGATACGATTATGTGATAACAATAGGATAGTGGCATAGTCTAAAAAACTGAAGTACCATTAGAAGAGGAAATACATAAAAAAGAAGTCTTAACTTATTGTGAGATAGTATAGAGAGGTGATGAGACCATGGAGCAAAATTTTCTCTACAATGCCTAGTCTTCTTTTGGGGCTAGTGGGAGTTTTTAGGGATTGAGCCCTAAAGGCAAAACATGATGTAACAAAGATAAACTTAATTATCCCCTTACTATCACTTTGGTGTATGGACATTGATTTGAGCATTCAACCCTTGTCTTTTACATTGTAAATGACTTGAGTGCATTAGGAGTTACACAGAAGATACAAGTCATGGGTTCCTTGTAAGTAGATAAGTTGCCCACAATCAGTTCATAGATTTGGGCAATCTAGCAAAGACTGTAGTGCATCACCTCCTAATTGGAGAGATAGCTTGTCCTGGCAATCGGGATGGGTTTTCGATGGTGAGTACACTATTGTATGTGATGCACATTGGAAAGGTGAATCATGACATAAGGATATCAATTGTCATGATTCACCAAGTTACTATATTACATGGACCCTCAACCTTGAGAGGATATTGAGCCTATGCCAAAATCAATAGAAGTCTTTAACCTATGGATGAGATTTTAAAGTGATCATATATCCCTATGGATTGGGTCACTATTGATTGAGGCTAATAGCAATAGGTATTCTCAATAGAGGCACCATAATATCTCTTAGGATTGAGGCAATGTGTCCCCTTGGGTGATCCAAAGGACATGTGATCATGAAATCTATGGTCACAGTACTTCATTTAGTGAAATTTGACATATGCTCCTTGAAGCTAGAGTATTTCATTTGATCACAAAATAAGTAGGATTTATAACTCAAGGATTTGAGAGGTAATCTTGATAGGTGATAACACTACCTTTTAGATTACGACAGTAGTTCATGGGGAGTTTGCATACAATGGATAGTAAGTCATGAACCCAACCACTTAGTGTCTCGTTGTAATATACATAAGGTATTGGTGTTAGGGTAGAGCCCTTAAAAGCATGACATGATGTCATAAATTTGGAATTCATTATTTATTTAATGATGTTCTATTTTCACTTTTATCTATACTTTTTCCATGTATTATACTTTATGAGCATTCTTTCCTGCATTTTTTTTCATTATACGTGACTTAGGTGCATTAGGAATTGCATAGAAGATCTAAGTCATGGGTTCCTTGCAAATGGATGACTTGTTCACAATCAATTCATGGGTCTAAGCAACCCATTAGAGGTTGTAGTACACCACCTCCTAATTAAAGGGATGACTAGTCTTGGCTATCGAGATGTGTTTCCTATGGTGAGAGCACAAGTGTGTACGGTTACACATTGGATGTGACCTACGTTGAGTCATGACTTAAGGCTATCAAGTAGTCATGACCTCACCAAGCTGTTTCACTATGTTGTCTCTCAACCTTGAGAGAATATTGAGCTTGTAGTAAAGTTAGCAATGACTTTGACCTACGGGTGAGATCGTAAGCTAATCATATATTCCCTATAGATTGGGTCATTGTTCATGGAAGCTGGCAACAATAGGTATTCTTAATAAAGGCACCATGATATATTTTAAGATTGAGACAGTGTGTCCCCTTGGGTAATCCTAAGGAAGCATGTTCATGAAGACTATGGGCATAGTAGTTCTTTAAGTGGAACTTGACATAAGCTCTTTGAGAGCTAAGATATGTCAATTGAACACACAATAGGAGGATCTATAACTCAAGGATGGTAGAGGTAGTCTTGAAAGGCTAATAGTTTTCACCTTGTTAGACTACGGACACCAGCTCATGGGGAGACTGAACACAATGGATAGCAAGTCACAAGCTCGAGCACTTGGTATCTCATTGTTATTTACATAGAATACTAAAGTTTAGTTGATTCTCTATAGTGGGATGTTGAATCAACTTTAGAATTGGATTTTAAGGGAGCTAGTATTCCTATAGGTCCCAATGGTCCTCGCTCTGAGCTCATATACCTTGTTGGCATGGGTTATAAGGGTCGAATTGTCTTTCAATTCACTTTTGTGCATAAGGGCATTTTGATAATTATGCAAGATTGCATAAGGGTAAGTGAACAAGGTCTCCGAATTGGACTAATTGATTAATTAGTAAGACCCATTGGGTTAATTAATCAATTAGGACCCATTTTGGGCTAGATTAAGTGACCCAAGCCCATGTGGAATCAAGTCACTTAAGCCTACTTAGGAACCCTATAAATACCCCATAAGGGTTAGGGTTTCCATAACTTTTGTCTTCCACCATCCAGAAAGATAGAGAGCCATAGCCTTCACCCTCTTTTCCTGCCCACTGGAAGTGTGCCAAGGTCAAGGTTCGAGTCATCGGGTGGAAGACTTCGGGTTTACAAGACTTACATGATTTTTATCTTCATCTTCACCATGTGGATTTGATTTAGGAACATCCAAATTTGAGGTAGGGTTTTTGTTATCACTTTCTGAATCCTTTTAAAGTATAAAAATGTTTTTTTTTTTCATTGTGCATAGGATTTTGAAAATGCCTAGGATAATTATGCATATTACTAAGCGGATCCGAACTTGGGAAATAGAGAGATCTGAGTTTTTCCCAACAATTGGAGTGCAATTGACTCTCTTTAGTAGAATGTTGAGTCAATTTCAAAATTTGATTTTGAGGGAGTTAGTACTTCTATGGGTCCTAATGGTCCCCCCTCTGAGCTCATATTCCTTAATGACACAATTTATGAGTGTTGAATGAGTTTTTAGTTCACTTTTGTGCATAAAGGTGTTTTGGTAATTACACAAGGTTGCACAAAGATAAGTGAATGGTATCTCTAGACTAAGCTAATTGATTAATTTGAGCTTTGTATGGTTAATTAATCAATATGGATACTACATAAATCATAGATCTAGAGAACAAAGCCACATACTTTTGATTTGGATGTTCTCGGATCAATTCCAATCAATGTAGATAACTCCAAAGTCATAATGGATCTCATAAACACCATAATCTTCCGCCCAATGACTCTTCCTTGTGTCTAGGCACTGAGATAGTGAAGATCTCAAGGGTAGAGGTTAGAGTTCTCTCTCTAAACTATAGGAAGAAAATGACAAGACATGGAAACCTTAACCCTTAAAGGGGTATTTATAAGGTTCATATTGGGAAGAACCTTTTCATTTGTCATTAGAAAACTTTTCATGTGTTTGTTCAGTAGGTTTCTTTCCTTTTCTAGATTCTTGGTTTTTATAAAACCTTTTGTTAAATTTCATGAACTTTTTTATTCTTTTAGCCATATGTGTCAATTCATCCCTAGTTATATCATATGTCATTTCAATATCTTTTTTCTCATTCTTGGAAGCTTTAAAGGTAGTCTTTAGGCTTTTGAGAACTAGGTAAGGTCATCTCATAAGTCTGTATGGAGCTCACAAGTTCATCAACTCTCACGGAATCGATGTCCTTACTCTCCTCTATGGCAGTAACCTTAGGTATAAATCTTTCTAGAAGATATCTCAATCTTTTTCTAACTACCTTTGAATCTAGAATAGGTTATCCAAGGTTAAAAGAACAACTAACAATATCACTTAATTTATAATAAAATAAAGAAAAGTTCTAATTTTCATGCATCCTAATATTCTCAAATCTAGCGACAAGCATTTGTAACTTAGAAATCTTTACAACAGACATACCTTCATGAGTGACTTGAAGAATATCCCATGTTTCCTTTGCATGTTTGCAATTAGCTATCCTACGAACCTGATATGGACAAACTTTGTTAAAAATACTAAATAAAGCCTTCGCATTAGCTTTACTACCTTTATTGAAGGCTTTGTCCCATTTGTGTATAGATTTAAGTTCTTTTATTGATCTTCCTTGAGCATCAAGGATCAATAGGGGTTCTCATCCATATTCAACTGAATTTCATACCCTTTCGTCTTGCATTTTAAGGAAAATCATCATTCGTGTTTTCGATGGGAGTAATTATTCCCATCAAAATAGGGTGGACTATTCAAAGGAGCACCAATTCTTTACTGTTCCATATCAAATTTATAGGATCAATAAAAATTGGATTTTTTAATCAATAGGATAAAGAATCGATTATTTATCCCTTCCTTATACTAATTGAAAAAATTGAAAGTCCAATAGGGAACACCTAAAGGGGGATGAATGGATGAATTAAATTTTTTTAATAAAGATTTATATGTTATACCCAATTCTTTTACCTTGCGAGATGTTAAGGATAATCTATTCTTATTCTATCAATTATAAGAAATTTAAATAGAATATAAAAAATAAAAGATATAAACAATGAGGCACAAGATTTTTTATGTGAAAAGCCTTCACACTAATTGTGAAGATAAAAAACCACAAGGTCTAAGACCTACTAATCTAAATACACTATTCGAAATCAATTTACACAGATTTACCTAACCACTTTTCCTTAAAGACTTACTTTCAAGTACCACTCTCAAGAGATGATGGTCTTCAACCCAATATTCAAAGAAAAATCCTTGAATGAGAAATTGAGAATAGTGTGGCACTTTACGCTTTCTCTTTAGGAGATCCTTTCTAAGGAATGAAAGGTCTCTCAATAATCTCTCTTCATAACCCCTAAGGGTTATTAGAGAGGTATTTATAGGCAAAAGCCTAAAGTCTTAGTTTTGGAAAGTTTCTCAATTGAAATTGTGTGAAAAACTCAGCAAAAATTGCATGACCACTCAAGCCAACTCATGGACCACTTGAGTGCCTCAAGCGCTCGAACGGCATGGCTCACTTAAGTGGTCCTTAGTGCTTGAGTGCTTCAAGACACTTAAACGGTCTTGCTCTTTTTCAAAAACTAAATTTAAATCATTTTAAGTTCAAAACAAAAATCAATCCTCTTAAGTCAAACCTCTTTAAACGTACTTATGACTTCCCGATTAGACAAACAAAACCCTTAATCTTTAATGAAGAGCAAGTCACTATGTAAAAAGACTTCTATGGCTAAATATAAGAAATAACAAAATTGTCAACATGTAAACAAGACTCAATGTCCTAGCATCATGATCAAATGTCCTTTGAATCACCCAAAGGGACATATTATCTTAATCTTATGAGATATTATGGTGTCTCTATTAATATGGTGTCTCTATTGAGAATACCTATTGCCACTAGCCTCCATTAACAATTACCCTATCCATATGGATATATGATGACATTAGAGTCTCACCCATAAGTAAAAGTCTCTTATTAATTTCAACACAAGGTCAATATCCTCTCAAGGTTGAAAGTTCATGCAACATAGTAGCTTGGTGAATCATGACAACCAGATAGCTTTACACCATCATTCACTATAAGTCTTATCCAATGTGTAACCATACACACTAGTGTACTCATCATAGGAACCTCATCCTAACAATCAAAATAAGTCATCCCTCCAATTAAGAGGTAGTGCACTATAATCTTTACTAGATTACCCAAATCCATAAATTGATTGGAACTACTTATCATCTTGCAAGGAACCATGCTTTGTATTTTATATACAACTCTCAGTGAACCCAAGTCAAGTATAATGCAAGTGATATGAGCTTAAATGCTTAAATCAATATCAATGAATATTAAGGATAGACAAGTGAAACCTCAAGTTTAACTTTATTATATCATGTCTTGTTTTTAAGGGTTCTATCCTGACAACTTAATCCAGCCTAAAAAGGGTTCCAATTAGTTTATTAATCCAATAAGATTCTAATTAATCAATTAACCCAATCCAAAGAAATTGTTCACTAACTCTTGTGCAACCTTGTGTATTTACTAAAATGTTCTTTATGCACAAAAGTGAACCAAGAACCCAATCCAATCCTCATAAACTATGTCATTAAAGAATATGAGCTCAAGCAGGGACCATTGGACCCATAAGATAATAGTGGCTCCCTTAAAATCCAATTATGAGGTTGACTCAATATCCCACTATAGAGAGTCAACTATACTCTAGTACCCTATGTAAATAACAACGAGACACAAAGTATTAAGGTCCATGACTTGCTATTCACTGTATACAATCTCTTAATAAATTGATTTATGTATTTTAACAAGTTAAATGTTATCAACCTTTCAAGTTTATGTCTACCATATTTGAGTTATAGATCCTCCTATTATGTGATCAACTAACATATTCTAACTTAAAAAAAACTTATATCAAGTTCCACTTAAGAAACTACTATGGTCATAATTTTCCTAAACACACCTCCTTAGGATCACCAAAGATGACACACTATCTCAAACTTTATGAAATATCATGGTACCTCTATTGAAAATACTTATTGCTATTAGATTTCATCAACAGTAACCCAATCCATAAGGAATCTATAATCACCTTAAGACCTCAACCATACGTCAAATCCATTACAAATTTTAGCCCAAGTTTAGTATTCTCTTAAGGTTGAGAGACAATTCAATATAGCAACTTCGTGAAATCATGACTACTTGATAACTTTATATTATAACTCACCATAGTTCATGGTCAATGTGTAACCGTACACAGTAGTACACTCACTATGGGAACTTCATCTCAACAACCAAGACCAACCATCCCTCTAATTAAGAGGTAGTGTATTAAGCCTCAAATCGATTGCCTAAATCCACAAATCGGTCATGAACAAATCATCTATTTGCAAAGAACACATGAGTTGGATATTTCGTGCATCTCCTGATGCACTCAAGTTATGTACAATGCAAAATATGTCAAGTCAGCATGTCAATATGGTATAACATAAAATAGGATAAATAAAAATAAAATTGGAATCATTAAATAAATAATGAATCCAAATTTATTATAATATGTCATGCTTTTAAGAGTCATATTCTAACAAGGATTCAAATTATCTATTGGAAAAGAAATTTGATGAGAATAATAAAGAGTAATGCTAGAAGATTGGTGTCTAATTTCTCTTACCTCCACTACTTTTGCATGTTGACAATGTTTATAGCATTTAAATTGCATTCAATATAATCTTGCAAATGCGAAACCATATATATCAAGGTGGTTTTATCATCTCTCTTGGATTAGAGGGAAATTATATTACTAATTAAGATGTCTAGATTGATTTTTTATAACCATTTAGATTAAGAGCATGTTTGGAAGGCTTGAAGAGCAGATGAAAATAAGAAATTCATTCTTATTCATTATTTATTGTGTTTGAACTATGTCTTAGCATAAATAGGAATAAGAGTAGAAAATTCTTTCTTATGAAAACCAAAACTTGCTCATGTCTTGATTCCTCCACATATTTACACAAAGTCTTGCCATTCAATTCTATGCTATTCATACTCATTTCTCTTCCAATGAACCAAACTCACCCCAATTGGTTTAAGCAATCCTCTTAAATAAGTAATGTTGTAATAAGCTCTTTGTGAGATAAGTCTATGCCAATTTTTGAGTGCAAAGGGTTATATATTAAAGAGTGCATTTCACACCTTGGGCAATTTTCTTTTAATTCATGCATTTTTTGGTTAAGAAAAATGAGCATGCTAAAGAAAAAAGTGAGACACCAAACAGCATTAATTACCGAAAAAAGAAAAAAAAATCATTAAATGCAATGCACCTTCCAAACTTCACCTATAAACTGGTGCCTCTAGGGCAACATTGGGAGGATAGCAGGTTGGAATAAAATATTATGTCCCAAGACCTAGTTTGTTATCTCTGGTAGTAAAGGCATTAAAAGAAAGAGGGTGACTTCAATTCCCAGATATAAATGAATGAACATTTTTTTTTTAATCTATTTTGAAAAGGCTACAGTTAATGTAGGGTTGGGTGGTCATGTGGAGAACATAATAAAACCCATGATGCCAGACAAGGTTGTTGAAAGTTTTAGAAGGAATATTTGGGAGGATGAAAGGGAATTAGAAGGTAATTTGGAATTAGGGTTTACGATGTATACATATGAAAGCAAACAAACACGCCTTTGTGGGTCTCTCAGTCAGGTCAATGGGTCTATATGCTCTCAATATCTCTTGAGACTTTTGAGAATATTTCTTATTTTTTATTTTTTATTTTTTATTTTCCGCCTAGAGTGCAGTCTTGCTTTCTCATTTAAGCATGGAAATGGGACTCCCCATTAATTTATTCGTTGAAAAAATAAATCACCAGGTAATATATATATATATATATAAGAGAGAGAGAGAGAGAGAGAGAGAGAGAGAGAGAGAGAGAGAGAGAGGCATAGAAGCGAAGAGAGTGGGGGAAAAGGAATCACACATGAGGCTATCTTTCTCTCTCTTTGATATTTTACCCCGTCGTCTCCGGGGAAGGAAATCAAGGTGACCATTTCTTTGCTGCTTTGTTGTGTTTTGAAGAGAGAGAGAGAGTAGAGCCTTGTTCTAGTGTCATTTTCCGAGATACACTCTCGAGGAACACACACCCAAGTCCTCCCCTTTCCATGCCTTTTCTGTATATTTCTTTTTTAATTTTCCGTCCATTTGCTCAACAACACACAAATCTATTCTCTTCCATCCCCATCTCTTTTTTTCTCTCTTTATGGCATGTCTGTTTGATGAAGTTGGAAGAGTCTTTCTTCACTTCGCCCTTCTTTAGGAACTCACCTTTGGCACATACCAAGGAGTTGTTTCATAGCTTTTCATTCCTCTATCAATCCAAATCTCTCTCTCCACCTGAGAAAAGTTGCATTTTTCCCGGATTTCTTGGGCACCAAGTTGGACTAGCTTGAGAAAAAGCCACCATTTAGAGAGAAAATCTAGTGAAGATGTCCTTGGAAGGAGTTTTCATTGAACCCTCTTCAAACCCAGTTCCGGATCTTTCTCTTCACATAAGCCCCCCCAACAGCACTTCTTCTCCCACATCAATTTGCAATATTAGCAGCAATGAAGGAGGATCAAACACCAATCTTTTGGGCCAATGCCAAGCTCTTAAATCTGACTCTAACGCCTCCGTAAGGAGCAACTTGCAAGCTTACACCGAGCTTTCTTTAGCACACGCAGCAAATGTGATGGATGAAGACGGCCGGTGTTTGAGGAATTTCACAGTTGGAGCTGATCAAGAACAACCGCACAACCCGTATCATCGAAATCATCATCATCATCTCAGCCACCACCCTAATAACAATTTAAATCACATAAATCATGGGGTTTCACTGCTCGATGTATCCGATGTTCTGAGGCCAATAAAAGGGATTCCGGTCTATCACAATCGTTCCTTTCCCTTCTTGCCTTTGGACCATTCCAGAGAGAAGGATTCAAGGATGAACTTGTACCAATTGTCATATCCCTCTTGGTCTTCGTCCTTGGCACCATCTTCTTCTGGTTCCTCTTTGTGCTCTTCTTCTGTTTCACACCCTCCTTCACCTTATTTTGGAGGAGGTTTGGATCCCATGTCAATCTTGAATTCCGGACCTAATACATCTTCATCAGCCTATCGGATAGCGGCTGCAGCTAGGCTCAATGGGCTCTCGTCGGATGCGTTCAAATCCCATCAACTACACCATCACCATGTCCCTAGTCACCATGGAGTTGGGCCTTCTGAGGCTTCACATGGGATGATGAGATCAAGATTCATACCCAAGCTCCCTACTAAGAGAAGCATGAGGGCTCCCAGGATGCGCTGGACAAGCACTCTTCACGCTCGATTCGTTCACGCCGTGGAGCTTCTGGGCGGCCATGAAAGTAAATGTTCTTGTTTCTCTCTTTCTTTAGTACCTTTTTTTTTTCACATGATTTGATTTGAGTTTTTGAGTTCTGGGTATGTTCTCTTTTTAGTATCATGTTTGATGGGTTTTATATTTCTGGTTTAGGGGCTACTCCAAAGTCAGTTCTTGAGCTCATGGATGTTAAGGATCTCACACTAGCTCATGTCAAAAGTCATTTACAGGTAAAAATCTCACTACTGTTACCCCACTCTCTCCGTCTCTCTCTCTCTCTCTCTCTCTCTCTCTCTCTCTCTTTGTCCATGGCGGTGGTCTTCTATCTCTCCGGCACAGTAGCCGATGAATGCAGTGAGTGAATGAATGAATGAATTAAAGAGTGAGAGGAGTCTGATCTTCTGAGACCGACAGCTTCTGATTTCAGAGAGAGAGAAAGGGAGAGAACTGGAATCATAAGAGACAAAAGAAGTCATCATTTCTTAATAATACACCTCAATTACTAACTTATCAAACATCAACCTCGTGATTAATGATGAAACCAAGACAAGCCTCTGAAGCCCACAGAAGGAGAAGAGAGAGAGGATTTTTTATTTTTATTTTTTTCCTTTTTTTTTTTTTTTTTTTTTTATTATTTTTTTTTTTTTTCTCTATTCCTTCAATTGTCTTTGCAAATGCTTCCCGATGCCCTTTGCAGATGTATCGAACAGTTAAGACCACTGACAAGCCTGCAGCTTCTTCAGGTAATTCGTATTGCTTAGCCTTCAGCCTTTTTTTCTCTTTTCTTCTTTCAAGCAGCCTTATTTTCTAAATTTTTTTCACCACATCAGGCAAATCCTCTCTTTCTCACTTCTATTCCTTCCACCATAACCCATTATGGATAAAAGAAATGTTCCTATATGCATCCATGAGTCGATAGATGCATGCATACATACATACATGTGGATACATGCATTGCAAATTGACATTGATTTGGACTTTTTGGGGTTTTTTCTTTTCTGTTGAAGGCCAATCAGATGGGTCTGGTGAAGAAGACATCTCCCCAATGGGCAATGCCAGCGACTGTGGGTTATGCCGATTCACCGATCAAAGAGGAGCCTCGGAGGGATCTCTGCAACAGGAAATTGACTACCCTTCTACAAATTTGTGGAGCAACTCTTCAAGGTGCACTGCCCATCTCTCTCTCTTTGTGTGTGTGTGGAAGCCTAGAGAGTTATATGCCCATTGCCCACGTACGCTTTTGAATATGATGGAGTCATGCGTTTTGCTTTCCTTTTTCTTTTGCATGGTACCTTAGCTTGGAAATGCAAACCCACGTCCACCATTTTTGAAGAATAAAAGGGTTCTTGTGTCAGCTTTTGCTTTTCCATTTTTATTTTAATTTTTTTCCCTGTTTGGCTTGTTCTTCTTTTTCAATCTTTTGTTTTGGAAGATTTTCTCTGCTGAGATGTGTTATCAGATATTTAAGTAGCTTTGATGGAGTATTAAAGAGAAAAGCTTACAGGAACATTATTAAATTCTAATTAGGATAAGGGAAAAGCAACCTCAGTAACACTTTTTCTTTTTCTTTAGAACTCTTTCTCACTGCTTTCACTATTGTTATTATCATTATTCTTATTATTAAACTCCGGTTCCTATTCTCTCCACGAGGGCACTCCATATATGACCAAAAAGGCTACTCACCAACTTGACTTCGGCGCATGCTCTCCTCTTTTCCATAGTTTTCACATCTATCTCTTAACTGTGATCATGTCATTTTCACTTCATTTTTTTCTTCTAGTCCGCTATTTCAATTGGAGATCATAACTAAAGTCTTACATTAATTGACGTGCCATATTTTTTTATGATTCATTATGAATTCCAATCTAAAGCGATTTTTTTATTTATTATTATTCAACTTGTTTTTGTCATATTCATTTTGGTGCTTCTATGAGCATTTTCTGGGTCTACAATATCTAAGCCTGCCACACTGGCCCGATTGAGCATGTAATGAAGTTTACTAGATCTTTTGTTACTGAATTTATTCAACAATGATGATTCTTTTCATGCATGCCTGCTAAAATAATATGCCAGAGATCATTTCAAAAGAGGATAGCTAGCACTCTTTTGGGTGACTGTTGATTTATGTTCAATTCAAAGTGATATATTTTTTGTTTTTGAGTGCACCTAGCTGACTAAGATATATATATCTTATTTCATCATAAAGAAACTTTATAGTCTGAATGATGGAACGACTCAATTAGTATCATGATATGAGAATTCATTTCTATCTTGAGTACACAGAATGCCTTTGCTGTCTGAATTATGGTATGACAGTGTCTTTCCTTCTGGGTCTATAGAATGCCTTTCCACAGATATATATATATATATATGCAGTTAGAGTATCTGAAACAATGGGTTGATTTTTTATTTTTGATATTTAGTTTATGTGACCACTTAAAACGCTACCAAAAAATAAAAATAAAAATAAAATAAAAGTCGAAGGATGAGAGAACTTAGAGTATGTTTAACATGTTATTTTATGAAGTGTTTCTAATCTTTTCAATACTTGGAAAATAAATTTTTTCAAGTAATAAAAGATTATAAGTACTTCCTAAAATCACCGTCAAACATATTTTTAAAGAACTTATTTGGTTTTTTTTTCCAATTTTTGAATATAGAAAATGGTTTTAATTTATTGCCTGTTAGTGATTAAAATTTTACTTAATTTGGGAATCACATAAGTCATTAAGTCATTAAGTCATTAGCCCATTTACACAGAGATTCTTTCCAATATGAAATTATTAAAGCCATTGATAATTTCATTACATTCAAAAACCAAAGTAAATCACCAAATTCACATAGAACTTCATTTTCATCTTTCTTCTCTAGGCCATGTGTCATGACTCATGAGAATGGTATAGATACTTCAAGTTGAATATAATATTGTCTGAAGTTTTTTTTTAATGCGCTAAAATAGTATTAGACATTATTTAACAATTTTTGGAGTTAATATAAAATACAAAAGCTAAATCTAATGATACTGATATCCAAATTAAGAAGTATAATGGCAGCTACTCTCAAGAGTGTGATTCTTTTCCTTGAAAGTGATGATGCTGTTGGATCTTATTGTAATTGCCACAAGTTAAATTAGTATGACTGACAACTTACATAAGTTTTATTACCAATTGTAAAATATTGTAATTATAAACCTTCATTTCTTGTTAAGAGTATATTTGGCAATAACTTTACGAAACATTTCTAATATTTTTAATACTTGAAAGATAAAAATTTTCAATTATTAGAAAAATTGAAATACGTTTTAGAATTACAACCAAATAGACTCTAAAACAAAGATTAGCTAGAAATTTTCGATAAGGTTGTAACATTAAACATATTTCATTACATATCTTGAAGAAATAGTAAAATTTAAGGTCTCATTTCTTCTTTGGCTTTTAATTTTGTTCCCTTTAGTTACACGTTGTTTATAGTGTAAAGAGTAATAATAGCTTAATATGTAATAAAAACATTTTGTGTCTATTTTTAGTTAATGAGCCATGGAAAAATTAAGAATTATTGCATCTTTTCCAACTTATATAGACCCTAATGTGGCTTTAACAACTATGGAACCTGAATGATAACTTGAACTTGAGCAGCTTGAATTCAAAGTATTTGTATCGAGCATATGAAAATATGAAGTCTAAGAGAGTCTTCTATGGTTTGTCCAATTTGTTTCTTCTTTGGATCCATTTATTTTAAATATCTCCTTTGGTAATGGAAGTGAGAGGAAGCAATATAGGTAAAGTTTTAACATCCTAATTAAGATAATTAATATTGGTTAGAGGATCATATTTGAATAATTAAACATAACTGTCATTAGTATTCACCTCAAAGTTCACATTTGTCTTTCAAGCTCTTTACACTTGAGGAGTACAACATTAGAACACAAGAACCACATTACAGCACCAATATATTAGGTAAAAAAATTAACAAATTTGCCTAAGACTTATTGCTAAATTTGTAGATAATAATTGATAACTATATTAACAAAATAGGGTTTCGATTGCCTTGTAGCAGTACTTTAGTTTATTTTTTTATTGGCTGATTTCTTCTTTCTTCATTGGTGAGAAAAAAGGTCTTCTACTTTAAAATCTTCCCATAAGCCATGAAAATTAAATTGACTTGGTCTTCAAAAATGAAATTCCTCTAGGTAAGCTTGTTGTATCAATGGAATTTATGTTGTGATAATGGTTGTTTTAGAAACATGCATAAGGTTCTCTAATTAGCTTTGAATGGCTTGAGAGTCTACAAAATTGCAGTGATCTCACTTTTAATGGATTAGAAGCTTTCTTGGTAAGCTGCAAATTACTGAATATATAGGAACTCTTCTGTATTCCCATCGACTGTTGCTGTACATTACAAGCCTTTTATATATTATGCTTGGTCTACAAACTATGGAACACTGCAAAACCTACTACGAAATCAAATTCTAACTAGGGTTTAAGTATGATTGTGAGGGTTGTCAATGAATGATACAAACTTCAATACTTTGGAATCAAGTGTTGCAAAATAAATGTGCTTTTAGGTATATCCTCATCTTTCTTTCTTGTTCCTTTTGGACAAACTATATACCTGAACAATGTATAGAAAACCCTAAGGAGCAAATCTTTTCCTCCATTGAACCAAATTAGAACTAGAAAACCAGTTATTCTTTAGAATAGATTTTTTAAGTTGTGACCCATATTTCTATTTGAACTTTCAATTTAGACTTTTGCAAATTTGATGCTAGGCTCAAACATTATAAACTTCTTATATTCTGTCACTTGATTGAATTTGAATGTTAATACCAGATAAAAGTTCTACTGGGTACATTTCTTTACCCTGACTCTAGATTTGGAATTGCTTTTAGTGGCTACATGTTTGTAGCCAAAACAGATCTAGTATCATGATCTGACAAAATAAGAAGTGTACTGAGACATGCATCCTTAATATGATCATATTATGCCATAACCATTATATGTCCTACCAAAAGGTTTTGTATGAAAACTCATATATACCATAAGTTAAGACGCCTGCCCTTCATCTTATACCTCATATGCAACAACATATTAGGTTTCAACTTGTCTAATACAGATTGAATATTATTCTATCCTTACCTGTTCTATTTCTGTTAGCGCTATAGTTTTATCAGTATTCAGATGGAATCAAAAAATTTAATCACTATATAAGAAGCTCTAAACTCTACATATGGAAAATACCACCAACTTTGCTCTATCAAGTATTACAAATTTGATATACGTCATCAACTCATTTCCCAGAAGTTCAAGCTTATGGATAAAATGTTGCTCAGAACTACGAGCCCTAAAGACTTGGTTTTGAACCTCTTTTTTTTTTTTTTTTTTTTCTTTTTTCTTTTTTTGTTTATCGCTCCTTTTATTGAACAACCCACGTCAAAGAGGAAGTCCCATCTACGGCAAGTAATCAAACAATGTGGAGTATCGTTTCTCTATCATATTCCTTTCGTTTTGAAGATAGAAAACAACAGTCATTTCCACGGCTAAACAAGCCCTTAATTTCCTTCGAAGAGTTTCTTCCTAATAGTTTACTCCAGTTCCAGGGTCTCCAAAATGAGGAGAAAGAAGAAATATTATTGTTTCTGCTCTCAATCTTTGAATTATCTCTCCATTGAAATATGGGCTAATTAACTCCTATGCCACTGAAATTTTACAAGAAAATTCCTTTCTTTGAAACTAAATTCAACTTCAACTCAAACTCCATTGTTTGGGAAAAGGGTTACTTAGATGTTTTTTAGGGGTGATCATATCAAAATGTCTTCCGGACGTAGTTTTCATTATTCATTGTAGCAAATATATAGGACTTTATGAGTGGCCCAAAACTAGCTAATTAACTTTATTAAAACAAGTTGCCACCATTGAATCTTAACAATATGTCCTAGTAACTTTAGAAGTTAACTGTCAGGACTGCATATATTTAATAAATCAATGATTTGGGCATATGGATATTGAGGGTTGAGAGTGAGATATTTCAATTATAGAAGTATTAAATAAGCATAAACTGTAATTTGATTTCTTTACGTTTGGTTGCTTATAGTATTTCATCTATATGCTGGGAACTAAAACAGTACGATGTGTACCTTCCAACTACGATATAGATACATCTGGGTGATTGACAAGGAATGAGAACTTCAAACCCTGCAATAGTTTAAGATATTTCAAGTAAATGTCATAATTCTATCTTAAGATGCAGTAAAACTCTCTCTTGCTCCTTCCCTAGGCAGCTTTCGAAGAACTAGGCACTAGCTCTCAGACCCTTATACAAGTATTAAGATTTTTGGTCCATAGAGGTTATAGCCTATCTATAGAAAACCCTGAAGAAAGTATTTCCCCTCAGTTCTCCAATTAAAATTAGGAAACATGAACAAGATCTGTACTAAAACCTCCTGGATCCCCAAAGCACATGAATTGTACTAATAACTTTGAGCTACTTATTTTGCACCATATCCCAATGATCCATAAAGATCACTTCTTCCTGTAATTGAGACTAAACCACATTTCTATGATAGGGTATATTTCCATACCGTTTTTACTTGAAAAGAGCCCATAATTAGTGTTACATTGAAACCAGCTAGATAAATCCTTACATGAAGTCCACTTTATGTCTTTCTTTTCCTTGTTTTTGCAATGCTAGAAATCTCATTTAGTACCTGACAGCTGTGGCTATGAACCTGGATAGTTCTAAAGGAATTTATGTTATAAAAATTACTTTTTTTTTTTTTGTTATTGTGAAAGAGTTTTGATTGTAAAAACCCAAGCTCAGAGTTTTCGTTAGACAGATGTGGCTATTGAACTCAATCTTAGTAGAAAACTTTCTTCATTATTTTCTTTTAGATGTGTAAATAAGTCCCAGTTCAAATTCTATATATTCTATATGAAAGCATGTAATTGGATCACTTACATATGGGATAATGAATCTCTCCATCTCTGGTTTATAAAGCTGACTCATCAGAAATTCATTGGCATGAGTACAATATTCGAATAGGACCATACTTTTCATTATTTTATGTTACTGACTTTTACGAGCCTCTTCACTTGGCCCTCTATGGTGTAACTTGTTGCTCTTTTTGGGACATGAAGGGGTTTCTTAATTTGTCCTTCAATCTCTTTTCCTAGACCCATAAAAAGGATTCACAATAGTTTGATTCAGCAGATCTAGGACGAGATATCAGATTGTGTGAATCACAGGAGTAATGTTGTATATATATAACACCATTTGTGTGAATTTTTATGATAGCCAAACAAGTTAAGATTGACTTCATCTTTTATGAATTTTTTAGCAGTAGAGAGGCTTGGTTGCAGCAAAACTCTAGTGAGATGGATGGGCTCAAAACAGCATCTTTTCCTTCACAACAAAGATCGGGACATCAAATAGAGGTATTGATTTAAGCCTTCCCATACCATCCTTAATTTTAATATTGCATAAGCAACTTTGGATCGCAAGAGAGAACCAAGTTTTCCAAATGTTACAGGAATGCAATTCAACTCTACTGAAAGACTACCTAGGGCCTAATCTGGATTGTAAAAACCCGAGCTTGGAGTTCACGCTAGGCAGACCGGATTGGCATGGAAAAGAGCATGACTGATACGATACATCTGGCTTCCTTGATTTTTGATTTTGCATTCTGGGATTGCTTCATTATCTTCATGAACGATAAGAAGGAAGATATTTATAAAGAAGTGTTGGTGAGGAAGAAGCAGCCATAATTCTTCTAGATTTGTGAATGATAAGTGTCTTTTGTATTTATGTAATATCCCTTCTGGGGATGCTATGAGTGGCTAAAGCTACACTTCCATTAGAGTTGATGTGGTTGTACACGTGAAAAACAAGAGAGAAAGAGGTGACAAGAAAAGGAAAATGAATATGGAATTATTGGTGGTTTATTGAGTTCATATATGGTTAAATCTTTCTTCCTATGGCTATGGCTATGGCCATCTTCATTGACTATGTATGACAAAAGGTATTCTTCTAAACGGTAAACAATCAAATCATTATATAATTTCTCCAAACCTCTCTCAAATAGGATAGCGATTGATTGTGAATATTTCCATCAAAGCGCATGAACATGTATCATTTTAGATACTTTCATCATTGATTAATTTAGTGGAGAACTTTATGTCAAGCCAGATGACATCATTTAGATGTGAGTTAATTGTCACACAAGCTTGGAATGATCGTATTTTTTGGGGTTAACTCATATGATTGTACCATAATTCATTTTGAATTTCGATTATGTAGCTTGAGGGCTGATTACTTTCGCCTATAAAGTACGAAGAAAAAATGCTAGGGTGGGCTTAAAAATTTTGAATCTTATTTGCTTAGAAGTATTGAAGTAAGTACATGTTACGCAGAAACGATCAAATTTATGACATTTTGACAATTTTTTAAGCAAGATGGGAAGCAATTTTTTCTAGATTAGAGTGCCATATTAAGTCATTTTATTTCAGAATGGTTAAGAGTTAATGGATTGACTTCGTTGAGGCTTTTTGTAATAATGCTAGGTAGCGTTAATTTGGAGCCAAAATTTTTAAGCTTACTAGAATTTGAGTTTGGGTTATATTGAAGCGTCCAATCTAGGTGGGCAGCATGGGCTATAACCATACCAAAGCCCACTATATATATATATAGGTAAAGAAAATTTTATGCATGGGCTATAACCATACCAAAGCCCACTATATATATATATAATTTAAAAAAAAATCTTTTATTTAGTTGTCCATTAAAAAGTTGAGAGAAAGAAAATTAGGATTTTTTTTTTTAAGTGTTTTCGAAAACAATTTTTAAAAAAAGAAAGTTTTTTATAACAGTTTTTAAAAATTTTTATTTAATATTTTGTAAAATAAAAGTTTATTTGGAAATCTAAAATGTTTTTAACTTATTTTTAATATTTTTAAATATGTTTTTAAAATAATTTTTATGTATAGTGTTTTATTTTTAATTATTCTAAATATTTGTATAATTATTTTTTGAAATAATCCTAATAAAAAATAAAAATAACATAAAATAACTAAAAGATATTGTCTAAAATCAACATATTTTATATTCTTATGAATAGAAAATAAAAAATAATTTTTGGTTATAAAATAAGTTTTTCAGGTTTTTTGTCCTAAAAAGCAATTGTCAAACACTCCTTAAAATATCGGTTAAGAGTGTATTATTTTCTTTGAACTTTTTTCACATTTATCTAAAAAATATATAAAAGAAAAATCTTTTGACATTTTTTTCCTTTTTTTTTCTTGAATTATTTTTTTTTCTCACCTTTATGATATCCAAATATTATATTTAATAAATTTTTTTTAATATTTTTCATAAATCAATATATAGATATATTGAGCTTATTCTTCCCTACTTTGCAGTTGGTCTTCCTTTTTATTAATAGAAGCGTATTTATGGGTATAAAGTCGGATCTTGGTAACTATTGTTTTATCTTGTTATTCTTCCATTTTGATTTTATCCCCCTAGAACTATTTTATCTTTGACATAATTTTATCCTTATCAGGAAATGGGTTAGGCCATTGTTTAGCTGGATTGGTGCCACATGCCAAGCAAAGGAAAATTTTCAGAGCCCTCCAATTTTTAACTTTTAGAATGCTCAAGTAGCATGAAGTGGGAAAAATATCCTGAAATTTAATGCAGCCATGAGGCACTCACTCTCATCAACATGCCATGGAGTCTTGAATGCTTAGATCAGAGGGCTTGACCCCTGGGTTCAAATCGCCAAATCCAAGCCCAACTCAAAGTTCGGTCGGGCATGGACAAAGTATGAACGGTTTGGATCGAGCCTAGATTAAAAATTTGTCAAAATCGAACATATTATGGCTGATTAATAATAAATTTTATGGCTTTGAAACATATTTAGCTTCTAAAATCTTGTTTTATAATATGATTTATGTGTTATAACTTTGAATAAGTATTTTACTTAGAGATTTCATTATAAGTCTTTTGTTTGATAATCTATGAAAACCCGTGAAAACTTATACCAACCCAACTTACCTGCAGACTTACTTTAAATTGATAATTCCTAAACAAACTTCAAGTTAGATTTGGCTTAAGTTAAACAATTAACAGGCAAGTTTGGCGTGAGGTTAGCCTTCTAACCATCCAAATTGTAACCTTATTGACACCATTAAGGCTAATGTTACTAAGCCTATTGATGGATTAATATAGGTTTGCAACTTGTTTCCATTGTAGTACTAAGTTTGATTATATCTTATTGATTGTAATTCCTTATTGTCCCAAATATACTATGTTTAATTATGTAGAAATGGTAGTAAAAAAAAAACTAGATAAAGAGTTGTTATGGCTTTTATAGTATTTTAGGTATCATCCTCAATGATAGACCTATGAAAATTGTAACTTGATCAATGTGATTGTTTTTTACCTAGTTCCTTAGATTGAGATTTTTTATAATTGATTTGAACAAAATTGAGATTTCTAAAATAAACTTAATTGACTAATAAAGTGATTATTGATTGCTAATTCAATTAATTCAAAATTGTAGAGCTTCATCATCCACCTTAGGGTATAGGGTTTTGGACTAAACAAAAGTATTCAATTTAAGTTGATCTTTGAGTAGTTAGAATCTTTGGTCAACTGAGATCAACCAAGGCTACATTGAACCCTAATTTTCTTGTTTTATTAAAATTCTGAATTACTATCAAATGAATGGGTTTGAAATTTGAGTATAGGACTAGACTTTAGGCTCTTCTTTAATGCTTAAACTCACTCTTAGTGTTGCTTGGCTCTTGGCTCTCACACCTCTGCAGCAAGTATTTGCTACAGCATTAACATACTTTGAGCTTTCCTGGATTTAGCATCGAGGAAGTGAAAGTCAACTAATGAGGTTCAAACATACGCCCAAAACTATTTATCTTTCAACTTTCACAATTTTGCAGCAAGAATACCAGAAAGGAAGGTGTAAATACTGCCAAACCCTATTCTCCCACAAATCTCTAAAAGTTTAAAAAATATTTTCTCTCTTCCACTTTCCCTATCTATCCTCTTGTTGCTATCATATCTTAACCACCTTTGTCCAACCGCTTCCTTTTCACCTATGCTAGCAAATCCCCTTGTGCTTTCTAACTTGTCTGCATAGACTTCCTCCTTTGTCATTGTCAATCTTCTCCAGTCAGGTATGCTAACAAAAGGAGTTGGTGGTTGTGCCTCTATTTCATCCAACCAGCATGAAGATGATTCCCTTTTCTTCGAGTTTCTATTCTTTCACCTTCATGATTAGCACATGGCTTCAAGGCAAGGGTTATAGGGGAAGGAATGGTGAAAGTCAAAGAGTAATGTTGACTTCTTGGGTGCTGAGGTTTAGGCGCGCCCACTAACCTTCCAAAAATAGTGTGCCAATCATGATGGTTACATCACAAATGTCTAGGTGCACTATTTGAGTATTCTAATAGAGGTGCACCTCTTTCATTGAGCTGGATGGTGTGGTGTGCAACTTAGTGCTTGAAAGGGGGGTCGCAGAGCTTTGGAATTCTCCTCTACTCGAACTTAAAACTTTCACCCTTTAATTTGAAACACCTTTAAAACATATTAGAATAAAAAATGAAGGTCCTAGTAACAAACTCCCTGCTTTGGTCTAGATTTGAAACTTCAATTCATTGCTTTGGTCAATATTTGAAACTTCAATTCACCTAACTAGCCTTTAATAAGATGTCAAGTTTCTATTAGAAGTCGTAGAGCACTACCTTCTAATTAGTTGGATAATTTGTCTTAATCATTAAAATTATTTTTCATAGTATACTAGTGTGTATGATCACATATTAAATAATACCCATAGAGATTAATGATTGAATGGTTATCGAGCTATCATAACTACTCTAAGTTATTGTATTGCATGGATTCTAAAACTTAAAAAGAATATTATACAAGTACTAAGATCATCGGTAACTTTAATCTATGAGTGAAATCTTAAAGGAATTATATATTCCTTATGAATTGGATAATTGGTGGTTTAGGCAGATAGAAATAGATATTCTTGAACATCAAGATATCTTATAAGTTTAAGAGAGTATGTCCCCTTTTATGATCCTAACAATTCATGATCAAAAATATATTATCATACTAATTCCTTAAATAGAATTTGACATGTGTTCTTTGTGACAAGGGTATATCAATTGATCGTCATATGGGTGGATTTGACCCAAGGATTAAAGATATAATCTCTTGAAAGGTTGATTACCTTGTTGTATTATAAATATCAATTTACAAAAAACCTCTATGCAAGAAATAATAGCTCATGGACTCAAAAAAATTAATTAATTTATATTTTAATTTAACATTATATGATACTAAAGTGTACTTAACTCTCCGGTAGAGTGTTGAATAAACTTTATAATTAAATTTTGAGGAAGCAAATATTTTCCACTCCCAGGATAGGAAAAGCATAAAACAAGTCTTCATAGAAAGAAATTTTTAAAAAGAAAATCATAAAAACTCTTTGAGATTAAAAACAAAATCATAAAACTTTTGAGATTAAAGTGAAAACATTTCATAAATTTTTCCTATTTCAATTATATTTAAGACCATATTCTTTCTCACAATTTTTGCCCAAAGATAACGAAGACATTGAGAATAAAAAACTTAACTTGATTGTCCATCAAATTAACTAAAAGCCCTTTCTCTAATTCAAGTGGAAGTAGGGATCTAATTGGTAGTTGTGCGTGGAATAGATGACATCACAGATTTAATCATCAAAGACTTAATCATCAAACCCAGCCTTTTGTGCTTTAGGTGAATAAATCTAAAGCTTAAGGTAAGGGCTAAATTCTGAGCGCAGCCCAAGCCAGGGTCGAAACCAAAAGAGAATCCAAGTCCGGCTGCAGTATTGTCCCCGCTACTTTCTATCTATGACAGTGGGTGGCGTGAGCAATTCGAATGGAGAGCTTATGTAAAATATCTGATTGAAGCCTGAATTCAAAACTCTGATAGAGCTTGAGCTTCACGGCTACTACTTTATCAAAACACCAACCATGAAACCATAAAATGTAACATTCAAACCTTAATGTCTGACAATCACTGTTTGAGCGACAGAAAGACAAACAGACCAACATGATCAATGAGATCTCTAGCCTAACATCTTTAATATCACCCATCAAGCGGAAACATAAATAAATTAACACATACTGGAGATAAAGAAAAGGAAAAAGGAAAATACATATGCGCAAGGGGACCATGTATTTGAAAATATAATAAGAGCTAAAATATGCAAACCATTATTACACTGGCTGACAATGCTAGATTGTGCTTCTGAAAGTATAGACATGACATTGGCTGATGGTACTAGATTACTATGCTTCAGGGGTGTCAACATAAAAAAAAGAAATATATGGTAACAACGTTGTCATGGGGTTTAAGCAAAGCAAAAGCATGTACAAGCATCCAAAGCATGAAAGATTGTCTACATACACAAACTTCTTGTCCACTGGCAATTCAATCAGAAACTTTGTCGAAATCATGATGGCGCCGAACATGCCGAACAGAAGAGTATGCTGCAATTGCTGATCCAGTCATGCCCAATGAGTGCTTAGCAAATCCTGCACTTTTCTTTGTCACCAACCACACAGTCCAAAAGAACCCAATCCAACCTGATTCACATATAAAAAATGTCAATCTCAAGGAGTGGAATAAGAAATATGACAAACCTTTAATGCAAATCCACTGCAAAAGAGTCGAGAGCATCACATAGCAAAGGAATTCAACAAAAAACATAGCTTTAACAGGATGCCCTGGCACAATCTGCTGTAACGGCTGTTACAAGTTCCCATCATTGACCATATGTTCAATGAGGTCTAGATGCCAATCGTTTGGTCATAGCAAATCATTGCATTGCACCTTGGCTAATAGTAATAACCCCTTTGGCAGTAATTGTAGGAAGCGCCTCTAACTTTTTAACACTTGAAAATTTTTATCTAATAATTGTTTTCAAATTCGAAACACTAGAACATTTCCTAAAATTACTACCAAACAAGCTCTAAGTAAGATAGGCACAAATAAAGATTGGTGTCCAATCAACCACTTGTGAAAGCAAGCCAAATGGATCTGTTAGTTCAGTGTGGATAGACTCATGTAAACACCAGATATAACATTTTGGAGGCCAAACAAACAGTGTAGCACCCCATTTGTGGCCTACAAGTATCACGTGCATCTCCATTAAGGAATAACATTCAACTCTCAAGTAGTGTAAGGTTATCTTGCTCCAACAGAGTATAAAACGAAAAACAAAAACAAAACAAAAATAAGGAAGAAAGAAAGAAATACAAATAGAAAAAAAAAAAACCAGATATATGATAATGGTATGTGATACAAGATGTAGGGTCAAGTATCAGAAGCCTCAGATATGTGTCTTGGGTCACCAAAAGACCATGCAGAATTTTTTGGATATCTAACACACAAATAAACATATTCATGGCATTCATGTGGTAAAAGCTGGAGGAAAAATTATCAGCAGGCTCAAATATGTATAACAACTCTAAAGAAACAGATTGTACACAAACTGCCTGGTAAACCAATCCCCCTGCTATAGCAATCCATCCTTCACGATTAGTAAATATTTCAGTCAGATTTCATGACAGACCCATAAACATGAAAAGTTAAAGTTCACTAACTTGGCAAGTGAATCAAGAATTCAAGGCCACAAGTTTCAAGGACTAAATTTGAAAATTTGAGAAAAGGAATGATTTGATTGTAGCTCACGTGATTTTGCGGAACAAAAAACCATGTAGCAATGGGAGAAGAAAAAGTGAACAATAAATGGTCAAAATGCAGAGGAGAATGCAGGATGGAAGAGGCCTACCAGTAGTTATAAGAACGGCTATGATTGCTGAAATTGTTGCAGTGGAAATAACAACCACAGCAACTGATAATGCCCCGATGTAAATGGCTGTAATACAGGCAAAGAAAAGAGCCAAGAAGCCTCCAGCTGCTGCCAAAGACATGAGAAGGGATATGACAATAGCATTAAAGGTTGCTGCCAGAAAGAAAAGCATAAATACTAGCAATCCTGTCAATGCCAGAGAAGTTATCGTCCCAACCTGCAGAAATTTGGAAGGTAATTTAGGGGAAATCTAAAGAAAGATAAAGTTGCAAATGTTAGGGTTTGACTTGCATTCTTAAAAGGACTATAATAACATTAAAGGATCCAACAACTAAGGGTTCTGTAATATTAATTAGTAAAAGAACAGCATTTCCATTAATAGCACTCATGATGTTGTAATTGGAAGCAGATCATACATCATCTCATCTTGCAGTAACAACTGCAAGCTTTAGAAGTAAACAAATGAATGCTGTGTGAAAGTGTGGAGAGGAAAAGGACAAACACAACAATTGAAAGCCAAGTACAACATACACTGATTCAGTCAACAAAACAGTTAGTATGGCATGAGCAATTTTCAGCCACACGTAATATTTGCAGCCTACATTTGCAGAAATTACACCTTATAAGTAGAATGACACTAATGCCATTTCTGGCTTTCATAGCATTCATAGGA
Organism: Vitis rotundifolia; assembly: GCA_030254885.1. Lineage (NCBI taxonomy): Eukaryota > Viridiplantae > Streptophyta > Magnoliopsida > Vitales > Vitaceae > Vitis > Vitis rotundifolia. The sequence continues at coordinate 13,400,317 of CM058154.1, read as the reverse complement.
ACTAAGGTCTAAAGAGTTATTTGTAATTTATATTGAGGAGAAAAATGTCAGGAGTCTGTGTTTGTGATTTAAAAGAGCAGTGGCCAAGTATTTATTGGAAAATGACAACATGACCATGAAGTTGATGCTCAAACTGGGGACTAGATGCAAATGCTTCAACATGTTCAATAACATGCAAAGAAGAAAAATTTTAGCACGATGATCAAAACATTAAACAGTGCTATTCACGTAATAATTTCAATGAGTGTGTGGATAGCAATTGACCATCCATTCCCCTTCCTATAAGTCAATACTCAAGTTACAAACCCATTTCATTTCACAACAAACACAGAGGAAAAGGAGGAAAATGCATAAAAAGAAAACCTCAGTATCTTATTCCACTTAATTCTAAAAGACAAATTTACTAGAGCTGCTCTGGAGAAAAAGGAAATCTTGATGCAGTGAATGGAGGAATAAGATAATGAACTCAAGGTTAAAACTGATCCAACTCATAATGATCTTTGATGCAGTTGATTCATCAAGCAATGCTAGGGCATGAAATGGAACAAATCTACAGCAAAATCACATGGATCAGACTCTCAATCCATATTTTTATGCATGGACTTGAGTCCAGATCTGAATCCAGTCTGACCCATAAAACCAGGATCCAGATCCAGTCTATTTCAATTTAGGGCCCATTGAGAATTCACATCCAGCCAGATCCAAATAAAATTAAACCTGAACTTGTATAAACTATATCCTTCTTTATGTTTCAATATAATTTAAGCCATAAATTATTGACCATAGATAATGACATAATCTATAAAAGTATTGCATCAATGAACAATGATCCAGTTAAATCTATAAGTAAAGGAAAGACTTTACTTATTCTGGGTAACAAAGTACATTCTTCATGTATTACAAGCCAATAAGAGAAAGACATACTTTACCTTTTAACCAAAATTTCTTTATCAATCCTCTTGAGCATTATGTTCTCCTTAGTCTCCAGAAGATCTTTGTCTAGGCCTCTTTAAGATTTCCTAATGTTAGCTCTTCCATAATCTTCACCTTAGGATTTCCACAAATCTCAGACTTAGGCTCTCTTGAATTTTCACCATGGCTCTTTCAAAAGTCTTCAACATGAGAAAGGGCCCAAAGATCTAAATAAATACAAGCTAATGTAATTTTAGTCTTGTGAATAATTGTACAAAGGTTCATCATACATAATTTCCCATAATTCTCTTGTTTTTCACCCACCAAGAAAAACACATTTGCTTAAATTGCAAAGGACTCTTGAGTAGTGGATGTGTGGGAGCAAAAAGGATAAAAGGGATGTTGGACGGTACATGACTAGGACCTTGAAAGAGTGGATGAATTCCTCTTAAGATTGCAAACAAAAGTGGTAAGCAAGGATCATGGGGATAGGATGGTTATGCTTTGAGCAAAATCCTTATACTCCTATTTGATGTTAAGGAGATAGAATCTCTTTCCGAAAGATATTATTTGAACCCTATGGTACCAACAAAAGTGTGATTTTTTTGGGAAGAGACTTAGGGCAAGATCCTTCCCACTGATCAATTGAAAAAGAGAGGTTAAACCTTGACGAATAGATGCTTCTTATGTAAAAATAAGGAAGAATCAGCAGACCACCCGTTGCTTTATTGTACCAAGACAAGTAGCTTGCGGCAGCTAGTCTTCTCATTGTTTGGCGTATAATAGGTAATGCTAGCCTCAAGCAAAGAGGCTCTCTTAAGTTGAGAGGATCCTTTGTAGGGAAAAGAATAAAAGCATGGAAGGTTGCCCCCTTATGCATTTTTTAAATTGTTTGGAAAAAGAGAAATAAGAGGTCCTTCAAAGTCATGGAAGGAACAAATCAAGCACTAAAAGTCTCTTTCTAATGTCTAGTTTTAGAGTGAATGAGGGTAGGATTAAAAGAAACAACAATGTCTATAGTAGACTTAGTCAATTGGTTTGGAACTATATAAGGGGAGTGTTTGTTGATTTTTTGTTTTTGTTTTTCTTTGTTTTGATTTTGCCTTCAGGTACCCCTTATATGACCCATCTACTCTAGTGTGTTCTTGTTCATAGGCACTATTAATATATCTTTTTTTCTTGCTTGTAAGGAAAAAAAAATATATATCCCACACAATTGTCTAAACCACATATGCCACAATTAGGTACTATATGAAATTGATTTCAAGATTGGAACTGTAGTTGCACCTCTAACCATGCTATCCTAAACATATAAAGACAATTAATTTTTTATCCTATCATCACAACTAGAGTACCCTTTAAAATTCTCAAAACTCTACCTTCAACTTTATATGTACACCCATTGGAATCAAGTGTAGGCAAAATTTCAAAATTTTCCTCAACTCTAGAACATACCTTACATGAATTGATTCCTTATAATGTCATCACGCGTCTTAATTCAAATTGTACCTATCCTAATAACCTGGCAAGCTATATTGTTTTCCACAAGAAACTTCCCACCACCAATAGGTAGGTAAATATTAAACCAATTCTTATTGGGAGACATATGAGCATCTTGGATTAAGGATTCACTTATCACTTAAGTTACTTAAGTAATTGAAGGGGCATCTACAATATCTAAATCTTCCTTTGCAACTACCACATCACCATTATTTTTCTTTCATGTTCTCTCTCTAGCCACCAAAGCTCCCTTCTTTACTCTCAAATATAATTATTTTTCAATTCTTTTGAGCTTGAGGTTGACTTAACATCTTCTATAGAGACACTGTCTCTACCATACGTCATGGCATCCAAGAATTGTTTTATTGAATTCATTAGGGTGGTCTTTAGTGGGTGTACCTTCTTCCATTTGGAGAGTGAACAATAGCTTCTTCAAATACTAGCAATTTGTAAGACCCCGTCATATATAGACTTCCCAACTTCAACCATTATTTGACAATTGTATCCTCTTTTGCAACTACACAAAATACCTCATTATTTCTCCCATCAAACTTCTAAACCTCAACTTTTGTTGCCATTCTAGGTATAACAATCTTAACTCTTACACCATTTGTTACGCAGACAAAAGCTTAAATGCTAACATATTAAAGTAATAACATAACGATAAAATCATTCACACAAAGATATGCATACCTTTAACTTTGTTTAACCAATCATGCCTACATCCACTAATGAAGAGAATCATTTCAATATACCTTTAAGCATATTACAGAAAACAAAAAATGGATATAATTATTGAGCCTCCAAACATCCTACATTTTCCCACTCCTTATATCTACACCCTTAACCACAAGCCCTTTCTCCACCGGATCTCCAACTCTTTCTCATATCTCTACTTACTCGATATAGGCTTTACATGTCTAGCTTCATCTCATACCTTTTTCCTCTATGACCTAAAACATTTATAAAATATTCCTAATAAATTTCTTTATTCTATAAGAAAACCTATTTCCATAAGGAATAGTCAATGTACAAACTATGGTATACAATATTCTTCTACCAAAAGGAATATCTACTCAAACGAGAATTTTAAGACATTAGCTAATGATGGCCCTTAAATCCTAACACTAATAAATGTTTTCTTAAGCATACGTGTAATAAATGTAGAATTTTTGTTCTTGTTTATGACATTCTTAAGGAAACATTCAGAAAAGATAAAAGTTAAATCCTCTCTCAATAGAGGCTAGCACTCTTGGTAAACAAAAAATCCTCTCTTCAAGTGTTCTCCCAGCCATTCAAAAAATGGTCACTTTTATCCCTTCTTCAACGAAGAGATGCTCTAAATACCTAGCCTTCTTTTCTAAGAAGGTTGACCAACCCATACCCCCTTACCTCTATGACATTCCATCTCTTCTCTAAAAGATGTCTAAAGGAGCCTAGGAACTGTTTTGAATGGTCAAAGAAAGAAATATGTTGTTTGTCAAGCATAAGTATAAGGATACTATGCTTCGATTATGGAAGAGCACGGAGAAGCAACTTATTGGCAAAAACAAGTAAAAAATTAGCACATAGGAAACCTATGAAGACAAAGATGTGGAAGCAATTCTTGCCAATGCATTATCGATGAGGATGCAAGAAAAGTTTTACCCACTATAATGGAGGCAAGTTGGTAGCTAGAAGTAAACTTCCAAGTTTGACAATCTTTCCCTGCGTGTTGCTTTGAATCAAAGTAATGAACAAATGATATACAATTATATTTCCATTTGGAATCCATCCATTGGAGATGAAATTGGGGCAATTTGTATGTTCAACCAATAAGATGCTTGAGAATATGCCTTGATGATAGAAAAGAGGGTGTAACGGTATGGTGCAAGGAGAACCAAATTTAGTTGCCACTATGGTTGTGCCACAAAGTAATGTGGGAGGCATTTCAGATTGTTCAAAGCAACCAAACAGCCCTAAAAGAATGAGCAGGGCTTTATCATTGACGATAAGAATTATCTATGTGGTAAGGATGGAAAAGAGAAGGAACAACAAGGTTTAGAATGCAAAACTGCAGTCTGTAAATCCTCCAAAACCAGATAGCACATCAAAAATTTGATCTTTCACATGTAGATGAGAAAGGAGACAATTCTTACTGGGTGAAATCCAGAGTTTGGAGAAGAAGACAAGGAGCAACCAAAGCCAAAATATGATGAATATGATGATGAAATGGAAAATGTTCATTTTTTTTGTAATGCAAGTGGAGTTTTTGGTAGCATAGCAAATTATCAAATATAATAGCAAAGAAGATTGGAGATAACATCATATTCTTTTAGAACTCAAGTCTTTTGTGGGGTAAGACTTGCTGTGTTATTCTTTTGGTCGTAGCAGCAAGAACATTGGTATAAGTGTTGCATACAAAAAGCACCATAATGCTCACAAAGTTGACAGGTTTCTAGAAGGAAATTAGTTTAATAGTTGTCTCCCCTTGTTTGGTTAAATTTACTATGGGTAATAATATCCTTTTTCTTGGTGAACAGAAACAGAATTTAAACGTGTCTTACAACATTTAGATACACTCCTCTAGCCTCATCCTCAAAAATACATAAAAAAATTTATCTATATTTTTTCAAGGAAAGTTGTCCAATGCATCGAATACTATGCTGACTAGGAAAAAAAAGCAACCATCTCTTAGACCATTATACTCTGCCAGAACAACAGAAGCTGCATCAAGATTTCTAGTGGCCACAAAGCACAAATGACCATTCATATTTCTAATAATCCACCCTGCAGCAGTACCATTAGCATTATTAGAAGCATCAAAATTTAACTTCAATTAAATACAGAAGGATGTCACCTCATCCAGAGATCAATCACCCTACAAGAGCATTTAAAACTAACAGAAATATAATTCTCACTAACAAAATTTAAGACAGAATCGACACGCTTTGAGACCCAACAAACAGTATTGGAATAATTGCCCAAGAAAGCTTAGTAATAGGTCCAACTGGAATATGTAATGGATCCTTGGATGCTTGTTGATTCTCATCACAGTGTCACGAATTTCACTGAAATCCTAAGTAATATTATTCATAGCCGCAAAAGAATTAATAGTTTTACCTTTAAAAAGTACCTCATTTCTATGATTCCATATATTCCAAACAAGCATTAGCTTCTTTTTTTTTGTTTTTTCTTCACGGGACTCTTAAAAGCCTAACTCAAACAAGAATAATCATCATGAATAGAACTCAACAATTCAATGAAGCTACCTTCAAATGATATAGGCGGAGGACAACTGTACTTGATACTACCCCAAAAATTGCAAGAGAAAGAACCAAGTCTTAAAAAGATGATTAATATCTTCATAATCATGGTTGCAAAAATGCACTCATTGGGAATAAAAATACCCCTAGAGCAAAGAAAAGTCTTAGTTGGAACATCATTATGAATAAACAACCAAAGACAAAAATTTAACATAAGTGATAAGTTATAATTTCCAAATCCAATTTAGTGACTTAGCATTGGTATGAGGCTCAATATCATGAATCAACCAAACAGCAGATTTAATAGAAAATTTGCCATCTTCAGTAAAGCCCCAACAAATTTCATCATCAAATACCATACCAGCAAAGGGAATACCATTTATATTATTAAAAACATTAGAGGAAAATACCTTTTATATGAGAAGCAATGATATCAATAACCATGCAGTCCAATCAAAACATTTAATTTATCCCCATGAAAAGTAATAAAGGTTTCAGATACCCCCAATTATTAGTCTAGAAGCACATATTCCTACCATTGCCAATACATCATTTAATATTAGCCACTACATATTTCCTATGTTCAAGAATAGATTTCCAAACAAAGGAACCAAGTCTCTTATTTGCCACTCTAAAACGGTTTTCATGTTTGAGTTACTTGTCTCTCATAAGCCTTACCCAAACTTATTAGCAGTTAAAAATTTGCCCACCTCATTTGATAATTATAGCACTGTTATGTCAACATTAGTTCTAATACCTACACTTCCTTCACTCTTGAGAGTGACAAAAAAGGTCATCCCAAGACACCAAAGAAAAATATTTTTTGAGTGTCATCCATATTAGAATCTTGAAAGAAAATCTATGTTGATTTGATCCAAAACTTTAGAGGATTAATTAAGCAATGTAAAGCAATTCATAAGAAGACTAGCTAGGTTAGGCTATTTAGCCCTATTTAAGGTCAATTTACCATATCCAGATAGAAAAATGGGCTTTACATTGAGACAAATTCTTCTTACTTCTGAGAATTAAATTATCAATAAGCCTAACTAAAGTCAATGTACACTACATGAAAAATGAGCTTTTCTTTGACACAATTTCTTCTCACTTCAAAGAATCATATCATCAAACATGGCTCGTTTTAAGACAACTTTAAGACAGAAAATTTGGCGCAATGGTGCCATGGATGCTTGTCACATTCAATTAGGAAGGCCATGGTTGTATCCCAAAGATACAATCCACAACATTAAAATCAATGCATATCCATTCAATAAAATGCTGACAAAATTTTATATTGCAACCTTTTAATGAGAAATTGGAATTACCTCAACCAACAAAACTAATGGGCTTTTTACTGTCAAGAGTTCAAAGGTTAGATTAGGGATGTGGAGGTTTAGGTCAAGACTCAGTAAGCAAAAATAAAAATAAGAAATACGAATAAAAAGAGTTCAAAATTGATAATATGATGCATGCACTAGTTGGTGTGCGTGTAAAACATGACTACCTTCCGAATATAGGAGAACTATAAAAATTTCAAAAGAATGAAGATCCTACTACAATCTCTAAAAATGGAAAGCTAATGATGGAATAAGGCTGGCCTTCTTCACTTACCCATACCAATACAGCAAATGCAAATGGGTGTTAGAAATTAATTCTGCATTGACCAGTTTTGAGGGAAAATTGCTTCAAACTAAAGGAGACACAAAGCCATAAAATTTAAAACTTTCTTTCAGCCATCATTAGAATGGTTTTCCAACAAACTTCAAAGGAGTTAAGTAGTTCATCAATTTTATTTATATAAAAGGTATATTATTGTTTCACTAAAGGGGTTCAAAGGAGTTACGTAGCTACGAGATATTGTATAATGTTAGAAATCCACTAATGGCAAAGGATGTTCCAAGCTTAGGTTATTTCGGTACCTAATCATGTTACTCATGTAAATTGAAAATAATTGCAGAACTTTCAATCAGATTTGCAGCTTTTTTGTTAGTGAATGTCTTTTGCTCCTGTTCCTTTGGAGGATTCTAGGGTATCTAGCTGAGATTGAATCCAATTTTACACTTTTCCTTCCTCCTCTTCCTTCATTTTGGCCCTTGCCACAAGGCCCAAAGTTACATCACAATAAAAAATAAAATAAAATAAAGATTGTAAATTAACTGAAATTAGAAACAAGATTTATATTATAGACATACATGCAGAGTTTAACAATCCAGGGAACAAGAAAGTGAGATAAAATCAAGGAATTCATATATATTTTCTAAACTATCACCAAATAAAATTAAGCTCAAATCATCATCTAGTAATACCATTACCAAACTGTCCATCCTTAAATGAGATACATGGCAACAATTGTTTAAGGACACCGATAAATTTCCTGTGACAAGAGCATATACATTCTTGATAAATCAAGAGCATTTATTCTTGTCAAAGAGTCTACTTGGATAAGCAGTTCGGAAAATGTAGCATTACTTACTGTTTAATTATCATAAGACCCAAATCAACTAAACCTAACGCCACATCCAACAAAACCAAACCTAATAACAAAATTTCAACAAAATCAATTAGCAAATCCCCAATACAAATTAACAGTACTAAACAGAATCCAAACAAAAGAGCACCTTGTAACCAAAAGACAAAAGCATGACACAGGCTTCTCCACCCACATAAACCAATAAACAAACAACAAATAGCCAATACAAATCAATACCCATAATGAATTAAAAGCTACAGAATTCAACCATAAACAACCCTACAACCAAAAATACAAACCATGCAAAGGACTCTGTATTCATACGGTACAACATTTTTCAGCACAAGGCACAAGTAATTTTCACAAACCATAAATCAAACAACAAAATAACAAATACAAATCAACACGGATAATCAACTAAATCTAACACAATCAACCAAAAGCACACTCTATAAGCAAAAGAAAACGCGAAAAGAAGAAAAAAAAAACAACTTTCTCTATCCACGCTACAAGATTTTTCAGCACAAGGTACAAGCGATTTCAATTGAAACCAAAAATCAAACTACTTCTGCTAGCCAGAAAGTACAACATAGATCAGCAAAAGGTACAAAGAATTTCAGCACTGCACTCACAGAGATGACGAGGAGGTGCTCGCAGAGCGCTGCCACGGCGGGTCCAGAGCGCCACATTCCGGACGGTGTTTCTGGAAGCTGGTCGAAGCAGAGGGACGTTGTCGGCAACGGAGATCTTGACCCGGCGCAGCAGCGGAGCACTGGAAGTGGGATCCGGGAAGAAGATCGCGGCCATCAGACGGTGGAGAACAAGGTAGAGAGTGAGGTCATCGCCCCCGTCCACCTCCAGGAAGCCGCCGTTAGGCTTCTGGGCATCTTCGAAATCCGCCATTTTCAGGGTATGAGCCTATGAGGTGAGTGTAAAAAAGCTGGTTTCAACGAGTGAAGTGCATTCCTGACGATACCTTTATGAATTGACGAGAGAGTCAGAAAATGGAGGACGTGTGATTATCATGATCGGTGAGCGCGTGGGACTGATGCGAAGTGTGATTATGACAGCAAGATGGACGACGTAATGGAATCTGGAGGAAAATTTGGACTTGTAGCTACGATACTACACTCGGCTATCTTGGATTGGATGTCTATGGTGTTTGGGTGGCTGAAGTCTGAACACAGTCACACACACTTGAATGCCTTGTGTTTAAGGCCCGTTTGGGAAGGTTTTATTTATTGTTGGGTTGGGTTGGTTAGAAAATGATAACTGATTAAGCAGTCAGATAATTGTATAAAGGGCTCCTCAATCTGGATTCTGGACTCAAATCCTTTTGTGGGACTACTTTATTATTTAAGGGAGCATGATCTTGACACGGACAACGGACAATTATTTCAGCTTTCCATCATTAACCCTTATCCCCCTTTTTTTTCTCAAAAGGGAAACCCTTTTTAAACTTACTATAGGGGTGCCTCTCTAAATACATGCTCTACCCACTTTCGAATTGAATCAATCATTAAACGTGAAAATTATCAGTTCACGATTTATTAATTAGATCAGCGGAACCACAATATTGGTAATGTCATAAATGTATAATTTATATATTATTAAAATTAAAAATAATAATAATAATAATAATAATTTATATATTATTTAAAAATTAAATTTTTATTTGAAAAATAAGAAAATTAGTTTTAAATTAAAATGTGTTTTATTAATAATTTTAAAAAGTGTTTCTAATTTTTCTTAATTTTTGATATTTTTTTTTAAAATAAAAATATTAAAATTGTTTTTAGAATTATTACAAAATCGAATATGATACTGTAAAACTTAATAGATGAGTTGTTGATGACCAAATGATGAAAGTAGTGGAATAGACCATACACCCATATGGCTAAAAATATAAGGCATTTTTTAATTTATATACAACCACAAGTGACCTAAGGGTGTGGGAGGAAGAGAATAGAGAGGCGCAGGGCAATATGCAGAGATGAAGATGATGTGGCGGAGTCAGTTGAGGGCCATGCTTCTCAGCCCATCTCCACTCCTGCTTACAACAATCCTCACTCGCTTCTCCAATTCCTCGCGCCCTCGACTTTTCGTTCTCCACAAAACGCTATCTTTCCATTCCCATCCCTCATTTCGCTCTCCAACAGCCCTCAATTTCCCTGTCAGTTCCACCTTCGTAGTCCCATTTGGGGATGGCAACGGGATGAGTTTGGGACGGATCACCTCATCTCAACCCTACCCCGTTCAAATTTTTTTTTTAATTTTAATTTTTTTTAAATTACTTTTAAAATTTTTAATTACATTAAAATAAATATATTTTATAAATAATTAAATTATTATATTTTTTATAATTTATTTTATTAAAAATATTTTATTATTATGTATATATTAAAAATAGTAAAATATAAATTAAATTAAATTAATTTTATATATAATCGGGCAAGGCGAGGTGGGATGGGGCAATACTCGAACTCGCTTTTAAAAAAAATTCTTAAACCCGTTTATTAAAATTGAATCTCGTCCATTAGGCGCGGGCGAGGTGGGTACTCGAAAAAACCTGCCCCATTGTCATCCCTATTTCTATTTGATGCCTTTCTTCGATTTTTCCGACGAACACACTAGAGTGGAACAAGCTGGTGTCGTGCTCGAAGGTGGGTGATGTGGATGGCGAGGGTAGAAGCCTTGGGGAGGAAGATTCCAGGACTTTGATTCCTATTAGGGCACCGAAAACGAAAAGGGGAAAAATCTGGGTAGGGAAAAGAGAGGTAGAAGGAAGGGTTTTGGCACCGAAAAAAGGAAAAAATCTTGGAGGGGGAGGAGAATCATTTAGTTCACCTAAAATTGGTCGGGTCATTCAGTTCATTGGTCCGACTACTGGTTCCGGCGATCCGACACTGGTTCAAAGGCTCACCAGCTCAAATGGCCAAATTAGACCAAATTGGTGACCGACCGACAATTGAACCGGTCGGACTAGCCAATCTGGTTTGGTTTTTAAAACAATGCAAAAAGAAAAAATTCAATGTTATAACAAATTTTTAATTAGAAAATATTTTTTTATAATTTTTTGTAAAAATGGTTTTTTTCAATATTTGCTTTAGAAATAAATTACTTTGCAGAGAAAAAAAAATTGAGATATTTTTTAGTATTTTTTTAGAATTTTTTTAAATAATAATTGAAAAAAAGAAAAATATTTAAAATTTTTTGTCATTATACATAAGTATTTTTTACATTGCTTTTAGGCTCATTCCCTTAGCCTTTCTTTAAGTTCAAGAATACGGTTGAAGCCCATAACAAGACCAAATTCTTACCCTTCATCTCTCAATCAAATCCTCCCCTATTATCTTCATATCTCAATCTCGAAACCTAGAAGACCCAACGCGCAACTACCCCCTACTCTCCTCCCCAACTTCAACCACGGTCATCATGTTAGTCACGTGGCCCCTGCGCCATCCATTCGTTACTAACACCACAACATTACCCACTTTCGATCATGTCAAGCTGTCCTCAGTCACTCTCACGCATCAACCTATGACTCTTCATGCCCTCCATTGTCTTTCCCTCTGATGCAACCTCATCACCAATCACCATTTTCATCACCATTTGTCTACATTGTCATTGGCCCAACAATGCCAACATTAATATCCCCTCTATTATTGTTGCTTTTTTTCCATCATTGGCCTATGGTTGCCATTCACCAATACAATCTACTAGTCATCACTACTCACTTTATTAGGCCCCTCTCTCAAACCTACCAGTATTACTTACACCTACCATAACTTTGTGATTGCAACCTCCACCTCACTATTGTGGAACCTTTTCTTTGTTCTAAGATTCCAACTAGGGGTGGGTTTCTTCCTTACATCTACAATAAACCCCTTGTAAGATAATAGTCTTGGAATCAAGAGAAATTTTTATGTTAGCGGGGTTATTATTTTATCAATTAATGAATAAATTTTAGTTCTACAAAATATTATGTTTCTACTTAATAATACTTATCACTTATAAATCCGAAAATAATGAATGTGAACAAAAGTTAAAAAGTGACACTCTAAAAAGGAAAAGAAGGTTATTGATTGTAAAAGATAAAATAAAAATGTTTCAAGTATGCAATAATTTCAAGAAAGAGTGGAGTTGAGAAAGAAAAATAAAAGTTTTTAAAATTCGTTATATTATGAATTTTTATTTTTTATTTTTTTTTAACAACTTTATCGATTATTAATTTATATTTTTTTCGGGCCCTTAAATATTTCTAATAAAAACTATTATTTTATGCATTTAGTGAAGTTATTAATTTAATGTATAGCCCAAAATTTTATTATTTAAATGAGATTATTAATTTGTTCAACATTTATATATGGAAGTTTGGTCATTGGGCTTTGATGTTTTCTTGGGCCTTGGATCCTTGATTTTCTATGAAACTTGTGTTGGACTATGGCCATTTTGAACATGGGCTTTGAGCTTAGTCGTTAGATTTGATTTGGGCTTGCATTATTTAGGCTTTACTTGTTGATTTTGCTTTGGGCCATTGACTGGTTTGAATTAGAAACATTGATTTGAATTTGTTTCGCTGGGCATAGATTTTTTTACTTGAATTTGGCCTGAAGGTTGTTATATTGGTTTGGGCTTGCTGCTCTTTGCGTATTGGTTTGGGGAGTTTATCTTTCAAAAATAGATAATTCATCTTTTAAAAATATTGAATTATCCCTACCTTCAATAAAATATTTTCAAATATAAATATTAAATTTAGAATCCAATTATGTAAATGATAAATATATATAATTGGTAAATATTAAAGAGCTAGAATATATAACATAAAAATTATTATTATTTTTTCTATTATCTTCTCAAATGCATAAATATGATTTTTTTTTTCTCATTTTTCATATTACAACCCTTTTTTTTTTAACTTATCTTTCAGACCCATTTTCACATTACAATTATAGTCCAAATTAAAATTAAGGTAAAATATTTTTTAAGTTTTGAATGTTTATTATTTATTACGTGTGAAAGTTGTGTATGTAATGCAAATTTCTTTTTTCTATTGCTCTTTTAATATTAATTGATAATTAAAATATCATAAACTTTATTATATCTCCACTTTGTATATTTTTAATTGTAATTCATCTCGAAAATTACAATCTAATGCTAACATTTTACTATTTTTAAAAATTATTATATAAATTATCTAATTAATCTTTTATTACTTTAAAAAATTATAAAATATTTAAAAATACATAAATAAAGCACTTTTCCTTTGCAAGTCTCTTAATATAAAATTTAATAGAAGAATTATATATAATTAACAAGTGAAGTAAAAAATCAAATACATTTAAAATATCTTTTTTAAAAATATATAATAATCATCTATATAAGGAAAAAAAAAGAAGTCATTATGATAATGGTATGTCTTTCACGGGCCTCACCACATAATTGGAATGTTGGCCATGGTTTTTTTTTTTTTTTTTTACTTGAAATAAAAATAATTGAAGATAATGTTTTACATGGTCAATGATAGTATCGTAAATAATTGAACAAAAAAGGATGAAGAAACAGTCAACAAACTTGAACAATACACTTCCATCATAGCTTTTATTATATAGTATAGATATGAGCATTGTTCTAGGATTGCTTTATTGTAACTCTAAATTTGTGTTTTTTAAAAAATGATAAATTAATGATAAGGGTATCTCCTGAAATTAATTTGGAAATAAAAGAGAAATGTTGAATGGTTAAGATCTTTTTGAAAATATTTTTTGGTAATAAAATAAAATTTATGGTTTCTTTTCTTTTCACCAAAACTTCTTATATATAAAATAATGTGAACAAGGGGTGGATTCAGTTTCATTTTATGAAAATAAATCTAAGGAATAAGCATTGCTTTCTTAATATATATATATATATATATATATATATATAAAATAATTTTATGAAATAAATTTGAGGGCTGTGGCTTTGGCTTTAAGGATGTTTTTGATTGAAAATAAGGTTTTAGATTATCTTTTGAAATGTCCAAAATCTCCAAAATCTTGAATCTTGATTGATTATTTTACTGGCAAATTCTCTACCTCAAGGTGTGAATGAAATTACAAAAAATGAGAACCACTCTAATTTTATAGCACAAGTGTCTTGACATTCATTTTCACAAAGAAAAATAGAAGAAATTCAAGAGAAGTAACTTTCTTCAAAAGCATGTTCTTTCAGATTTTTCACATAGAGAGAGAGTGGGGAAGAAGAAAGGTATTTTTTTTTTTTTTCTTTTGCGGTAGTTTTTGGGTAGTTTTAAAACTCCCAAAAATTGTTCCTCTCATTTCTCATTTGTTGGGTTTGGTCAAGTCATTCAACTTGAGCATCCAAACTCAACTCTAATATCTCTCACTTGCACAAGATGGGTTGAAATAACCCGATGTGGACCCGCGTTTTTCACGCGTGTCCCCACTCAATAGCAAGACTAGTGTGGACCCCGCATTTCGGCACATGTACTCCCACTCGATGGCGCGACTCGCTTTCTTATTTTATTTGGTGAAAATATGATTTTTAGAAAAAAGAGTTGGAGTCGCCACTTATTTTTGTTTTATTTTTTAAAGGGAAAAACAAAATAAGAAAGAAAAACCCTAAGTGTGACTCTTGAAGGAAAACAGGTCTGTGAAAAACCAAAGTCGGGTCCGGGGGTTAGGTTACCTATTGGGAATGTATGGCGGTGAGCCGTAGCACCCCTTCAAGCCCTATAATAAGGTCTCTACTAATTAAGTTAAAGCAAGTGTGGTAATTGATTGATTAATTGTGGATACTGAACAGTGATCAAATGTGTGAAAGCAAGACATGCATGATAACAAATAAATCAATAAACACAATCGGGTACAAGGCGTACCTTAGTCACAAGTTGAGCGCTATCATAAGAGACAAGGTTAGTGCACAAATACAGAATAATCGCATGCATGTCATAAAGTGAAGCAAACCAATCAACGAGAAAATCACATATGTTGGGTCGCACCAAAACCCAATCGATCTTGCACGAATTAGTCTCACAAATTCCATTATTCTGGGATTATGAAAATTGCATTCATGCTTATGTAAAATCAAGAGAAATGGAAGATTATTTGAGAACCGGAGTGGAATTAAAATAGTTCGAAAGAACTGGATTTTTGAAATTTATTTGAAAATTAAAGTCTAAAAAATTATTTGAAAATTTGAGTCTTAGGAATTAAATTTGAAAGAAATTGGAATTTTGATTAATTATTTAAAGATGGAATTTTAAAAATAAATAAATAAAATAATAATAACGAAAATAATAATGATTAAATAAATAAATGTGAAAATTGGAATTTTAGAAATTGGAAATTAAATTCGAAAATTGAAAAATTGGAATTTCGGAAATTGGGAATTAAATTTGGAAATTAGAATTTTGAAGAATTATTTAAAGATGGAATTTTAAAAATAAATAAATAAAATAATAATAATGATGGTTAAATAAATAAATGTGAAAATTGGAATTTTGGAAATTGGAAATTGAATTTAGAAATTGGAAATTTGAAGAATTATTTAAAGAAAGAATTTGGAAAAATAAAATTTGAAAATAATTAAAATTTGGGAAGTCAAAGTTTTGAAAACTAAATTTTTTAAAAAATGGGAGTTTTTGAAAAATTAAATTCAAATTGGAGCTTTGAGAAATTAAATTAAAACTAGAGTCTTGCAAAATTATCTTACAATTAAAATTTTGAAAATGAAAACTTTGGCATCAAAAGTTGGAGAGAACTAAGAAAATAATAAAAAGAAGAAATGGCCTTAGCATGGCCAAACATGTACAACATGTCTTTAAGGAATAAACAAATAAAAAAAAAGGCACCACAAACACAAACCCACAGCATGTCTTTAAGGAATAAACAAATAAAAAAAAGGCACCACAAACCATAAACCCATTTCCATTAAATATTTCAAACGCCCAGGAGTTCCATGGTAATGCTAACACCAGATTTCAAGGAATTTATTTGGGGTCCTTAGGAAGTTCCTTTGATCCTCCTTGCAGCCATGCCGAAATCTTAGCTTGCAGCATACATACCTAGAAATCTCTATCATTGTCTGCTCCCCAGCGTGAAGCCACCAAGTGTTGAAGATGTCAAGATTGAGAACAAGCATGCATCCGGGCTGCATGTGGGTTGCATTATTGATGCCGAGACAAGACACCACCTTCATTTCCGATCTTATAGAACACAGGTGCGAATGGTAATGGGTATAGGGGCTGCGAGTCGCGAGTGATGGAATGGAAAGGGGGGAAGTGGTGGAATAGATCAAGGAAATGACGGAAAGAATAGGTCATGGTACTATAGTATACAAAGGCAAATAAGGATGGTAAGGTCGCATAGCGGTACCAAGGGATGGTGTCATATCAAGCTCAAAATGAGTAGGTCATCAAGTCTACAAAGTCAAGGTATGGATATGGATATGGTATTGCTCTAATAAGAAGGTGAAATGGGTCACAATCTTGAACTCTCTAGGTCGATCTCCTAATCCTAGGTCAATAGGCTCAATATCCTCTATGATAGGTCAGGCCAGAGTGATCACAATGTGAAAATGAATATATGCCTCAAGTCAAAAGTACAACACATCATATGATACATGGTCCTATGATGGCAATATAAAACTAGATGTATGATGAGAACTTTAGAGTCATAAAGGTGTCCACTGCGAGATGGCTACAAATGTGACTAGAGAATTCTTATTAATAATCCAAGATGAAAGAGTGTGAAAAACATGCTATCACAAGATCGATACTCCATTTATAACAACATATCCTTGGCTCAACCTTCAACTCGAGCTCCATAAAGAGAAAAAATGATAAGGTGATCAAGGCGAATCTCTGATTCGTCCCCGACAACGGTGCCAATTGATTCTGGTTCTCGGACGGGTGTTATCAACAAAATTTATAAGACCTAAATCACCGTACACTAGGGTAGCATGGCCAACATAGTATAGTGGCTCTAGGATCGTCCACAGGGATGGGTTTTCTTCATACAAGTGACTTTAGTGAAGGTACTGAACTGGTGCTTTTCCTTATCAAAATTAGCTTTTAAAGAAAATGGAATTTTAGTTGAAAAGATTGATTTTAAATTAAGCGAAAATAGTAATTGAAGTTAATTACAAAGAGAAGGTCTCTTGGAGCTTTAGGTCACTAGGATCGGGTTTTGAGGCAAATGGGGAGATTCCGGATCTTCTCCTCGCATTGGGGACAATAACATAAAGGATGGTTATCTCTCGAACCGGTTTTGTATTTAGCAATTAAGACTTGATCCAAAGAGTTCATGAAAAAATGGTAGTTGCTTCCCATTAATGGCTTTAAACACTAAAAACCCTGACCTTGAACCACCTTCCAATGGCTCGTACTTGATAACTAATAGACATCCATGGATCTAGCAATAAGCATCCATAGAATCTGAAAAGCTTACCAAGTATTGGGCATTTAAGGTGATTCTAAGGGATTTAAAGCTAAACCTTGAAATACAAACCATTAATGGTTACCAACTACCTTCATTTAAAGTAAGGAAAACTCCCACCTTTGCATTCGGGTCCTTCACCTAGCTTCCATCACTCTAAGAAACATAAAACTTACCCACTCATCTCTTGAGAAATCATCCTCAGAGGTTGTTTGGCTAGAAAGAAAATGAAAATGAAAACAAAATGAGTAAGAAAGGCAGAGCAAAGGCTTTGTAAATTACTACGGGATTTTTACAAGTGAATAATTATTATCTTACAAAAAATGTAAAAGAATATATATAGAGGTTTTTCCAACCCCACTTTAAAGTTTCTAACCAGGAAATTCTATCATTGGCTTATTACAAGGAGAAAATAGGAAATTACACAAATATCTGGAGATAAAAATCTAACTGAGTCGGTGCACAGGAAGATTTCGCAGACCATGCTAAATTTCGCATGGTATGCGAAATTCATTTTTGGTTGCATCTTGTGGTTTCGCAAGGTGTGCGAAATTTCGTACAATGTGCAAAATTGTCTTTCACTCAGTCCTACAGTTGCTTCTCTTTTTTATTTTCGCATGCTTTACGAAAATTTCGCATAGCCATGCGAAATTGCTGGATGCTGGATTTCTTTCTCTGTTTTTCTTCCTTACATCTCTGATTGGCTTGGTAACCTATTGCCAAGCTTGGAAAAGGTTATGAAGTGCTCCAAAGCTTGGAATTTTCATGTATTTAAGCTTCAACTTGCGTTGCCATGGATTGCACAAAATTCTTCCTCATTCTTGGCTTGTTTTAATGATAAAAAAGCTACCAAAAACACCAAAACTTACCAAAAATTGATTAGCAACCCTTGCTAGGTTCTTTAATGTGCCAATTGAATTAAAAGGTATTAACTACTACTCAAAAGTGTTTAAAACAATTAATTTCAAGCTATAAAAGAGCACATTTTGAGTAGTAATCACTCCCCCCAATCGACACGTTGCTAATCCCTTAGCAATGAAGGAGAGAAAAAGAAAAATAGATAGTAAAATAATTTACAAAATCATGCTAATCACTCCAAAAAATTTTCAAGTGGCATGATGCGGATCAAACTTTCTCATGGAACATCAAAGAGGCAAAACCCAACCTTCAACAAGAGTCATCAAATCTCTTGCCTAATCACAATTTATAAAGAGTAGACATTATGCAAATTTAAGCATCAAAAGAATTTCCACTCCCAAAGGTCCAATTCTTACTCTTCTACAAAAATCTAAGTGTTAAGCTTATTAGTTTCCGATTATAGTATGTCAAACTATTTTCTCCCCCCAACCTAGTTCTTTCCCAAACCTTAGCAAACTGACCAACCTCCAATAGGCTAAGAACGCACCTCCTGTATTTCACAATTTTTTTCATTGTAGGAGTGCAATGCTAAAGGTATTATTTTCTAAAGTGTCCATGTAACAGGGATCCATTGATGACTCCCAACCAATCAAGGTTTAGGGCATCAAGTTTTAAGGATCTTTCGACCACTAACTTCTCAGATTTCACCCCGGACTTTTGAGATTGAAATTCAATACCCAAGCACCTACAATTTGCTAAACTCCATCTATTTAGCCTTGTAACGAGCATTGAGGTCGGTGACTCCCAACCAATAAAGGCTTAGGGCACCGGTTTTAAAGACTTTCGCCATATACCCCTCGGACCTTGCTCGGGTTTCAAGGCAAGTGTAACACTTTGTTCTTTTTTTTTTTTTTTTTTTGAAGGCTCATTGGCCTTGTATAAGGTGTCCCAACACTATTAAAACGAGGTCAAAGGTACCAAGTTGAAATTTTCCTAAGTTTAGGGGGTATCTTATAATCGGAACCTAATGTGCACAGTGTGTGGTAAGATTAAAGTGGAAGAACTAAGGTTGAATTCAATAGGAGTTTCAATAATTCATCAACCTCAATAAGCATAATACAAACTCTAAGATTCAAGTAAAAATGCAAGAACTCAATTTCTCCCATTTCATTTTGAGAAATTTTCCTTAATAACCATGGAGAGTAGAGTAAAAACTTTTAAAATTAAGCAAAAAGTAACTAAATTAACCAATTAACCTAGCATTATTAACAATACTTCCTTCCTCAACTCTCCCCCCAACCAAGATCAACATTGCCCTCAATGTGTCAAGAGCAATTGAAAATAAAGGGAGGAAGTGGTACCTCCTGAGTGAAATGGAGTCTGAGTCGTTTAGGAGAAATAACATGATTCAAAAAACAAAAGAGTAATGAGTAGAGGAAATAGAAAAATGCCAAGTATAATAAAAAATGATGTCTATATATTAATCTGAGAAAGTACAATATGAGATATCATCAGGTAATACATCTAATCCTAGAATATAAAGCATCAAAACAAGGAACAATATCTACTAATATAATATGTAAATACAATAAGATAAAGAGATGTCTTATGATCAAGTAGTGGCAGCCCTAGGTTGAAGATGATGCATCCTTAGGTGTAGTTGTGACTGTGTCAACTGTCTGAGGGTCATCCTGAGGATCATCTGAAGTAATGGCATTTGTGGTAGCCTCCTAAGGTGGCGAGATGTGGACCTCTACTGTGGTAGTGTCCTCAGGTGGAATAGTATCCTCAGTTGAAGCTAAAAGCTCTAATGATGCAGGAAGGTCAGGCTGAGGTGGAGGCAAAAAACCCAGGTACTACTGGATCTGGCGAAGTATAGCCATCTGCTCGTCCTACTGGGAATGCATCGTAGCCATCTGCTGGAAGAGAGCAGTATGCGTGGTGGTCAGTGTCCACAAGGTCTGTACAATGCCGCGAAACTCCACAGCAAAGATGGTGATGAAAGGCTCGGATGTAGTAGGAGTAATAGATAGAACAGTAGGGGCAGTAGGGAGGGTAGCAGAAACAGCCTCAAGCATAGGCACTGGTGGTATAGTCTCTGTCGGAAGCTCGTCCTACTCTGTAGGTACTGGAGTAGAGTGTGCCTGCTCAGTCTATGGAGGCACTAGAGGTGCTACCATGGGAGGGGCTCCTAGAGGTGCAAAATAGCCCACCAACTAATTCCATTTGTCAAGAGTGAATCGCTCTCAACAAAGGCGGCGACGCTCATGCTAAGGCTCAGTAGGAAAACCCATATGTTCCAAGATCTGGCAAAGCAACCTCGGGAATAGCAATGGAATGGTGTCCACCCTTTGAAGCTTCTTCCTATGGACCTTCTCCTCAAAGTAGACAAGGGAGGCCATGATCAAGTGGTGTGGGCCAAAGTAGAAGCCCTCTGATATGCGGAACAATGCATCCAAGATAGCTCATCGCCTTTGTACCGAATGTTGTAAGGGAAAGAGGTTGGAGCGTAGCACCACATCTACGAGGAGCATCCCAGGTGGAAGCTCCTTTCGAATAAGAACCGAATCTATAGAGGTCCCCCTGGATAAAATGTGGACCATGTTTCTCTGAGATACTGGGGACCACTAGCGAAAAGCAGATGGATCAACTGGCTCGAAAGGAATCTGTAGAGCCTCGGCAATATGTCTGGTCTCGAGGATACCATGACGTCCATCAATGGTGAAGTGAATCAAGGTACCCAACCGACATATTGCTAGTCCCTTAGCAATAAAGGAGAGAAAAATAAAATAAAAGGTAGTATAATTTACAAAATCATGTTGATCACTTCAAAAAATGTTTAAGTGGCATGATGATCTAGCTCTCACATGGAATATTAAAGAAATAAAACTCAAACTTCAACAAGAGTTATCAAATAAAAATTGTCTACTCACAATTCTTAAAGAGAAGGTATTATGCAAATTGAAGTTTTCAAATCATTTCCACTTCCAAAGGACCAAACCTTACTCTTCCACAAAAATCTAAGTGTGAGTTGATAGCTTCCGAATATAGTATGCCAAACTAATCTCACCCCTCAACCTAGCTCTTTTTCAACACTAAGCAAACTGACCAAATTCAATAGGCTAAGAACGCACCCTTTTGTTTCACTTTTTTTTCTTGTAGGAATGCAAAGCTTAAGGGTATTCTTTTCTAAATTGTCCATGTAACGGGGGTCCATCGATGACTCCCAACCAATCAAGGTTTAGGGCATCAAGCTTTAAGGATTTTTCAATCACTAACTCCTCGGATTTCACCCCGGAATTTTGAGAATGAATTTAAAATACCCAAGCACCTACAACATGCTAAACTCCACCTATCCACCCATGTAACGAGCATTGAGGTCGGTGGCTCCCAACCAATGAAGGCTTAGGGCACCAGGTTTTAAAGATTTTCACCATATACCCCTCGGACCTTGCTCGGGTTTCAAGGCAAGCAAACACATTTTTTTTTTTCAAAGGCTCATTGGCCTTTCTTTTTTTTTTTTTAAGGTGTCCCAACAGTATTAAATGAGGTCAAAAGTACCAAGTCTAAATTTTCCTAAGTCAAGAGGGAAATAGTTTTTCATCTTATACTTGGAAGCTAGTGCACAGTGTGTGTATAGCTCAAGGTGGAAGACATAAGCTTGAATTCAAAAGAAGATTCAACAATTCATCAACTTTAGTAAGCATAATACAAACTCTAAGTCAAGTGAAAAACAAAAATTCATTTTCTCCCATTTCATTTTTGAGAATTTTTCCTAATAACCATGGAGAGTAGAATAAGAACTTAAAAAAAAATTTTAAATTAAACAAAAAACAACTAAATTACCAAAATAAACTTAGCATAAATAACAAAAGACTTCCTTCCTCAATTCTCCCCCCAACCGAGCTGAACATTGTCCTCAATGTGGCATGAGCGATTGAGATTAAAGGGAGGAAGTGGTACCTCCTGAATGATATCAATTTCGAATATTGATTGGAGAAACCACATGTTTTAAAAAGAATAAAAGATGTGAGTAGAGGAAATAAGAATAGAATCATGCTAAGAGTGATAAAAAAGATAATAGATTTATATTACTGCAATTCATGTAGGTACAAAATGAAAGCAAGTAATACAAGTAGTCCAAGCAATCCCAATATATACTACCAAAAGCATGGGATTTCAAAAAGGAAATACATAAACGAAATACATAATGGAAATATATAAGGGGAAACTATCAAAATGATCAGCTGGTGGGTGGAGATGATGACTCAGCTGCCTCTGCCTCTCCTGTAGTAGGCTCTGATGGGGCAGGAATGGTAGGCTCAGGAGCTGAGATGCCAAGATGATGCTGAATCTGGCTCAGGAGAATAGTGTGATGGGCCTGAGTGGCTATGATCTGCTCCTGATGAGCACGAAGAGCTGCTATCTGCTGAGTAAGGATGCTCTGGGAAGTGGCCAATGCCTGAAAAGTGTGGGCTAGGCCTCCATGCTCAGTAATGGGTATAGCTATCCTTGGCTCAGCTGATGGAGATGGCTCAGCTGCAGGTGGAATAATAGGGGGAGTCTGTGGTGTAGCCTGAGGAGCAGGGGATGGAACCTCTGGTGAAGGCTCTTTAGAAACCACTGCAGGGGCAGGTGGCTGAGTATCAGCAGGCATATCAACTGGCTCCTCTGGCAGCTCCAGATGCTCTGGTGCTCCCTGATCTGCACCACGATAGGCTATCATGCTGGTCCATTTGTCAAGAGTGAAAATCTCTCGACATAGATGTCTACGCTCCAAATGAGGCTCTGATGGATATCCCAGGTGCTCCAAGATCTGGCATAACAGTCTGGGGAAGAGGAGTGGAATGGCATCCGCTCGGAGCAGCTTCTTTCGATGCACCTTCTCTTCAAAGTAGAGAAGGGCAGCCATGATGAGGTGGGGAGGGCCAAAAAAGTATCCCTCAGAAATCCTATAGAGGGCCTCCAGCAACACTCCTCTCCTCTGGACCCAATGCTGGAGTGGGAATATGTTGTGGCGGAGGAGTGCATCAATGAAGAACATGCTGGGGGGAAGCTCCCTCCTCTGGATGTAATGGCGAGAGGATGCCCCTCGGGACAGAGTATGGACAATATCGCTCTGTGAAGGACGAGTCCAAGCTCTGAAATCCTCTGGACGAGCTGGCTCATAGGGGATATGGAGTGCCTCAGCTATATGGCGAGCTCCCAGAATACCATGTCGTCCATCTATGGTGAAGTGGATGACAGTGGGCTCACGGACTTGGTTGGTGGTCATGGACTGGTAGAAGTCCAATGCCACCCGAGGGTAGAAAAAATCTCTTGGGGTTAGCAATTGCTCAAAGTGATACCTTTGGAGTAGGTAGAAGGAGTCTCTGAGCTCGGGCTGAAGACGGAATGTGGTAATGTCGAAGCAGAGCTCTGAATGGAATGGCCGTGCCCTGCAATCCAAGTTTCCTTCAATTGGGGGCTGTGTAACCATGGGCCGCTTGATCACTACCTCAGGAGTCATGCCTGAGGGGAGTTGGGAGTCTCTGCCCGGCGTGCGAGATGGCTGAGTCTTCTTGGCCGGCGGCGAAGACTTTTTGGCTGGCGGCGGAGACGGTGTAGGTGGCGGTGGAGAGAGTGTAGGCTCAGATTCAGTCTCCGAAGAGGACTCGGTCAAATCAATTGGCTCAGAGGCCTTGGCTTTCTTCTGTGGTGGCCCTCTGGAAGAGCTCGCACCTGATCTTCTCGTGTTGTAGCGCCTGGCCGGAGGACTGACGGGCGTGGCTTCAACTGGAGGTGGGCCTACGCGTGGCCGCGGCGGCTCAGATGTGGAGCCTGTGACGGCGGTGCCTCTCGGGGGTCTCAGGCGAACTGATGGAGAAAAAGACTTCGCTCCCCGTGTTCTGGTCATGGTGGCGGCGGCGAGAATGGCCGGAAAATACACTCGGGTTGCTCAGGCGGAGGAGGCCGACGGGAGGGTGCTCGGGCTTGGCTGCTCTTGGTTCCTTTTGGAAGTTCAAATGACGGTTTATAAATAGGAAAAATGGAATTTATACCGTTAAAAAGGATACCAAAAGTCGCTATTCATTTTCGCAGCATGGAAAAATTTTCGCAGCGGAGGGGCATTTTCGCAGCGGCACTGTAGCGCTGCGAAATGGTTTCGCAGCGGCACTGTAGCGCTGCGAAATGGTTTCGCAGCGGGAGAAATTTTTGGCATGGATTTCGCAGCCATTTCGCAGCTGCGAAAACGAGGTCACTGTGCTGCGAAATGGCACTCATGTGCCAAAGGGGTGTTTCGCAGTTGCGAAACACCCTGCGAAATAGAGCTTTGGCTGCGAAAATTGGAGTTTTTATGCTTTGGGGATTTCACAGCCATTTCGCAGCTACGAAACGAGGTTACTGTGCTGCGAAATGGCACTCGTGTGCCAAGGACCCATTTCGCAGCTGCGAAAATTTTCGCAGAGGGTACTATAGCGCTGCGAAATCATTTCGCAGCAGGAGGTTGATTTCACAGCGGGCTGGCCATTTTTCGCAGCGGCACTGTAGCGCTGCGAAAACATTTCGTAGCGAAGGCCCATTTTCGCAGCCGACCTTCTTTGGCTGCGAAATTTCGCAGACCTCCTTTTTTTCATGCTTTTGAGCTCTTCTTGATTTCTAGAGACCTTCCTTCTATTTTCTTCCATTTCCACTTGATTTTAATCATTCAAAAAGATTAAGTTACATACAAATAACATAAATTAAGACTAAAATAAAAATCAAAACCATTTACAAAACTTAGAAATTAATATACTTAAACAAAAAATATGAACTTTGGTGAAACCAAGTCCATCTAACCCTTTTCTGATCAGGCTTTTTGTGGCTCAAGGAGGTTGATCTCCTCCTTTTCTTGCTTGAACGGCTCAATGAATGGCTTGAGGTGATGACCATTGACTTTAAAGGTGTCTATGCCATTGGAATTCAACAATTCCACCACTCCATTGAGATGCACATGGTGAATAATGAAAGGACCAATCCACCTTGATTTGAGCTTCCCTGGAAAGATATGAAGCCTTGAGTCATAGAGTAGAACTCTTTGGCCTTCCCGGAATTCCTTGTTGGAGATTAGTTGATCATGCCACCTCTTCATCCTCTGCTTTGCAACTTTGGAATTGATGTAAGCATCATTTCTTAATTCCTCCATCTCATTAAGGTCTAAGCACCTCTTTGCTCCAGCTTTGATCAAGTCCATGTTCAGCCTCTTGATTGCCCACCAAGCCTTATATTCAACTTCCACAGGGAGATGGCATGCTTTGCCATAGACTAGACGATAGGGAGACATGCCAAGGATAGTCTTATAAGCTGTTCTATATGCCCATAATGAATCATGAAGCTTGATAGACCAATCTTTCCGGCTTGTCATCACCACTTTCATCAATATTTTCTTGATTTCCCTATTTGCTAGCTCCACTTGCCCGGAAGTTTGAGGGTGATAAGGTGTAGCTACCTTATGCTTCACTCCATACTTGGCTAGGAGGGCTTCAAAGGGTTTGTTGCAAAAATGAGTACCTCCATCACTGATTATGGCCTTAGGCACCCCAAACCTTGAGAAGATATTCTCCTTAAGAAATTTGAGAACCACCCTGTGATCATTGTGTTTACAGGGGATTGCCTCAACCCATTTAGAAACGTAGTCTACCCCCACCAATATATAGGAGTTACCAAAAGACATTGGGAAAGGTCCCATGAAGTCAATACCCCAAACGTCAAAAAGATCAACTATGAGGATGGGTTTCATGGGCATTTGATTTCTTTTTGTAAGCTTCCCAAGTCTTTGGCATCTGTGACAACTCCTACACATGATGTGGGAATCTTTAAAGAGTGATGGCCAAGTAAAACCTGATTGCAAAACCTTCATGGCTGTTTTCTGAGAGGCAAAGTGGCCTCCGCATGCATTCTCATGGCAGTGGCTGAGGCTTCCTTGTTGCTCTTGCTCAGGGACACACTTCCTTATGATTTGATCAGCACAATACTTGAAAAGAAAGGGCTCTTCCCAATAATAAGCATGAATCTTTGCAAAGAAGTGCTTCCTGTCTTGGGCTTTCCACTCACTTGGAACTTCACCAGTAACCAAATAGTTAACAATGTGAGCATACCAAGGAGCTTTCTCTAGCAACATGAGTGATTCCTCAGGGAAGTCATCATTAATAGGCAAGACATGGGAATTGTGTGCTATAGCCAACCTTGAAAGGTGGTCAGCTACCACATTCTCCACTCCTTTCTTGTCCCGGATTTGGAGATCAAACTCTTGTAACAAAAGAATTCATCTAATCAACCTTGCTTTTGCATCTTGCTTTGTCAATAAATACTTCAAGGCTGAATGATTCGTGAAAACAATGATGAAAGACCCCACCAAATATGCACGAAATTTGTCTAAGGCAAACACCACAGCTAACAACTCTTTCTCTGTAGTTGTGTAGTTCCTTTGAGCTTCATTCAATGTCTTGCTTGCATAGTAGATCACATAGGGCTTCCCATCTTCTCTTTGGCCAAGCACAGCTCCTATAGCAAAGTCACTGGCATCACACATGACTTCAAAGGGTAGTTGCCAGTTAGGAGCCCTCACTATTGGAGCTGTTGTCAAAAATTGCTTCAATTGCTCAAAACTCTTTTGACATCTTTCATCCCATATAAACTTAGCATCCTTAGCTAAAAGTTCACAAAGGGGCTTTGAAAGCTTAGAGAAGTCTTTTATAAATCTCCGATAGAACCCAGCATGGCCAAGGAATTGCCTTACTCCTTTTACAGTGGTTGGGGATGACAATTTGACAATAAGTTCCACCTTTGCTTTGTCAACTTCAATGCCTTTCTCGGAGATGATATGACCAAGGACAATTCCTTGATGTACCATAAAATGACATTTCTCCCAGTTAAGCACCAAGTCTTTCTCAATGCATCTGTTAAGAATCGCTTCCAAATTGACTAAGCATTCTTCAAAAGTACCTCCATATACGGTGATATCATCCATGAAAACCTCCATAATTTGCTCCACCATATCACTGAAGATACTAAGCATACACCTTTGGAATGTTGCAGGTGCATTGCATAAACCAAAAGGCATTCTTCTGTAGGCGTATGTTCCAAATGGACATGTGAAAGTGGTCTTCTCCTGATCTTCCACATCAATTTCAATTTGGAAGTACCCTGAGTACCCGTCCAAAAAACAATAAAAGGGATGGCCAGAGACTCTCTCCAACACTTGATCAATAAATGGGAGTGGAAAATGATCTTTCCTTGTCACTGAATTCAGCTTCCTATAATCAATACACACCCTCCAACCTGAAGTGAGGCGTGTAGCAATTTCTTCTCCTTTTTCATTTTGAATTACAGTAATCCCTGACTTCTTTGGGACCACTTGAGTAGGACTCACCCAAGGGCTGTCAGATATGGGATAAATAATCCCTGCTTGAAGTAACTTCAGCACCTCAGCTCGTACCACTTCTTGTAAATGAGGATTCAGTCTCCTTTGAGGTTGACGAATTGGCTTAGCTTCCTCCTCCATATATATGTGATGTGTACAAACCAAAAGACTGATTCCTTTCAAGTCAGATATTTGCCATCCGATTGCTTTCTTACACCTCTTAAGAACTTCAAGTAAAGAAGTCTCCTGATGAGTGGTAAGAGATGAAGATATAACAACAGGGCATTGGTCATTCTCTTCCAGGTACGTATATTTCAACTCCATGGGCAGAGGTTTCAAATTGAGCTTTGGGATCTCCTCCTTAACAGCTTCTTGTGCCTCCTCTGGATTGAATAAAGGTAGAATCTCTTCTTTCCTCCTCCAACCTTGTAGAGTAGCAAGCACATTAGTGGGTTCAGACAACCCTTCTACAAGATCCTCAAGACTTTCATTCAACTTGTCTTGCATATTCTGATTACAGTGCTCCTCCACTAGAGTATCAATAATGCATACCTTTTCTGGACCTTCCTCTTCTTCCGGAGCAGTGAGCTTCTTAGACATATAAAAGATATTAAGCTCAAGTGTCATGTTGCCAAAAGTGAGTTGCATAAGTCCATTCCTACAATTGATGATTGCATTTGAAGTAGCAAGAAATGGCCTTCCAAGGATGATAGGAACATAATTGGCTTCCTTAACAAAAGGATCAGTATCAAGAACAACAAAATCTACTGGATAGTAGAAATTATCAACCTGAACTAAGACATCTTCAATTATCCCCCTTGGAATTTTCACTGATCTATCAGCTAAGGATAGAGTGATTGATGTTGGCTTCAACTCACCAAGTCCCAATTGCTTGTAGACAGAGTATGGTAACAAATTTACACTTGCTCCCAAATCTAACAAAGCTTTTTCCACTACCTTTCCTCCAATCATGACTGAAATGGTAGGACTTCCCGGATCTTTGTACTTCAAAAGAGTCTTGCATTGGATGATGGCACTTACTTGCTCAGTCAAGAAGGCTTTCTTGTTCACATTCAACCCTCTTTTGATAGTACACAGGTCCTTTAGGAACTTTGCATACGTTGGAACTTGCTTAATCATATCCAACAATGGGATATTGACCTTCACTTGCCTCAATACCTCAAGGATTTCTGATGCATTTTTTATGCCCTTTTTCCCATGCAAAGCTTGAGGAAAAGGTGGAGATATGTGCTTCTTCATCAATTCTTCCTTTATAAGCTCTTTCTCCGGATTTGAATTGATTGTGGAATCATGATCTTCCTTCCCTTCACTGATATCTTTCTTCTTTCCTTTCACTTCCTCCCTCTTCTTTGTCTCTTCTTCTTCTTTCTCTTCAGCATGTGGCTTGGGTGTTGGCGGCTCAATCTTTTTACCACTCCTTAGAGTGATCAAGGCTTTAACATCTCTCACCTGTGAAGTTTCTCCCTCAAGAGCTTCCCCATCATGGATACCCTTGGGGTTTTGGTGAGGTTGAGAAGGAAATCTACCCTTCTCTTGCACTGTGTTCAAATTAGTGAGCCTTGAAATTGAGTATTGGAGATTGTCAATTTTCTGAGATAATTCATTTTGCATCCCATCCATCCTTTTGTTCAAAGTGCTCTCAACACTGTCAATTCTTTGACTGAGTTGAGCATTGATGGATTTTTGGTCTCCAACAAAATCTCCCACAACCTTGCTTAGATTCACTATTGCTTGCTCAAGATTTGAAGCTTGTTGAGATGGTTGAGATGGTTGAGCCGGCTGTTGATACTGAGGTGCTCTTGGCTTCCATGAAAAATTTGGATGATTCCTCCAACTTGAGTTGTAAGTATTGCCATACGAAGCATTGCCATTGGGCTTGAATTGTCCAATGGCATTTGCTTGATCTCCAAACATTTCTCTTGCAACTGGAATTGTAGGGCACTCCTCCACCAAGTGCTCATAAGACTGACAAATAGAACATGGCTTCACTTGCACTGGTGGTTCAGCAACAGCTTGCACTTCATGCATTTTTTTCAATTCTAACTCCTCCAATCTTCTTGTCATGGCTGCAAATTTTGCTTTCATATCAACATCTTCATTCAAGGTGTACATCCCAGCCTTAGCACTCGAGACAATTGGTTGAGACTTCATCTTCCCCACTTCTCCTCTATTCGGTTCATCCCATCCCCTTGAGACTTCAGCTACATAACTCAAGAAATCCATAGCTTCCTCAGGATTCTTACTCATGAAATCTCCTCCACACATTGTTTCGAGGAGCTGCTTCATCGAGGAAGACATCCCATCATAAAAATAACTCACCAATAGCCACGTATCAAAGCCATGGTGAGGACAAGCATTGATTGCCTCCATGTATCTTTCCCAACACTCATAGAATTTCTCATTCTCTTTAGCTGAGAAGTTTGAAATTTGCCTTTTCAAGCCATTTGTTCTGTGGGTGGGAAAAAACTTCTTGAGGAATTCAGCTTGTAAATCAGTCCAAGAACGGATACTCCTTGGCCTTAAAGAATTAAGCCAAATCTTGGCTTTATCCTTTAAAGTAAAAGGAAATAGCTTAAGCCTCATCAAATCGATTGAAGCTCCTCCTTCTCGGAATGTGTTACAAACTTCTTCAAATTCCTTGATATGTGCATAGGGATTCTCACTTTCCATTCCATGGAAAGTTGGTAGAAGTGGAACAATATGCGGTCTGATAACTAGCTGCTCAGTAGGGGGCACTATGCATGATGGTGCACTCATACGAGGTGGATGCATGCGGTCCCTCATTGATCTGAATTCGTTTGGATTGTCTTGATGGACATGGTGACTATGCTGATCCTCAGGTGTAGCTTCCATGGTATTCAAGCTCAATTCCAACTCCTTGTTATGACGTGTTTCAAGTTTCACAAGCCTTCCTCCACTATCTCGTACCCAATTTGGCATACACAACTAGTATCAACTGTAACTAAGAAAAAACGAAAACAAGGGAAAAGAAAAACAGAGCAAAACAAACTACCAAAAACTTAGATTAACTGAAACAAATTTAAAAGCTATGTTAGAATATGAATAAGTAAAAGAAACAACTAAAAGAGTTAGTAAAGTGAAAGAAAATTCACCGAACTTGTGATGAAGACCACAAGTATGCTGAAATATTATCACTGTGAAGTTGGCACCTTCCCCGGCAATGGCGCCATTTGACTCTGGCCCAATTGGTGTCTCAGCTGATTCACGTCCAGCTGGTGCTCATTGATTGAGGGAATAATTAACAAAATTTATAGCCTATATCACCATGTATTGGGTTAGCTTTAGCTAATGTAGCATAGTGGCTCTAGGATCGTTCACTGGGAAGGGTTTTCAACTCACAACTGATACCACTTCTTAGCTAATTTGGTGCTTTTTCATTTCAAGGTTAGCTAAAGAAGAAAATGCAAACTTTGGTTGTAAAATGTTTAGTTTCAAGTTAACTAAAAAGAAAGTGATGGAAATTACTTATGGAGAACAACATTCCTTGGAGGTTCAGGTTCACAGGGGAGGTTCCTCATGCAAAAACAGGGCTCCGGTCACTTGGTTCACCTCCTCGCATTAGAGAATTAACATGTAGTTAATCCTCTAATCGGTTTTGTATAAATGCTACCCTTTAATGGATTTCAGCACTAAATCCTTCTCACTGATATAACTTGGAATGGCTCGTGCTTCTCACTGGCAGTTGCCATTCAAGGTGATCATTAACCTTGGACTTCCCGTCCCAAGCTCGCAAGAGATAACTAATGGATGTCTCCTTGGAGTCCAAAAGCTTACCAAGTGTTGGCAATTCAAGAAAATCCCACCTTCAAGTCACCTCCCAGAAGCTCGCAAGAGGTAAACTAGTGCATCTCCACGGACGGAGATCACTTGCCTTACCAAGTGTTGGCTCAGGTGACTTGCAAGGTGTTTGAAGTTAACTAAAAACATAAAAATCATTAATGGGTCACACTTACTCTTCATTAATGGCTGAAACCACAAAACTACCCATTCTTGCAGTTGGAACCATCCCCGGCCACCTTAGCTCCAAGGAATTAAAAGCTTAGCCACCCATCCTCTGAGGAAACTTCCTCAGAGCTTGTTTGGCTATAAAGAAAATACAAACAAAATGGGAAGGTAAGGTAGAAAAAACTATGAACTTTACTTCCTTCAAAATTATACAAAGTTGTCTCCCCGTCTGATTGTTCTTCAAAGGGAAAATTACAATATATACAAGGGGTTATTCACCCTTTTCTTCTTGCTTAAAGACTAAGGAATCATGTGATAGGAGGGTTACAAGGAGAGTTTGGGAATTTAGACATCAAATATCTAAAGCAAAAATGTCTCAGGATGTTGGTTGCAGCTATCGGGTGGCTTCAGGAGGCGTTTCGCAGCTGGCACTGTAGCGCTGCGAAATTTCGCAGCCCAAGGACCAAATTTCGCAGCCCTGCAAAATTTTCCTTCAGCTTGGAGCGATCGGCTTCCAATGGCTGTAACTTCTTCATTTCAACTCTAAATCGTGCACCGTTTAAAGCATTGGATTCTTGACTTCCTAAGCTTTGAAATGGTATATAGAATGCATGAATTGGACTTTGGGAAGTGCTCCAAAAGTGGCCAAGAAGACTGCAACTACTGTCCCCTGTTTTGCTTCATGGCAGATTCCTCTTTGCTTTCCTCCTTGCATTCCGGATTTGCTTATGGCAAAGGACTTTAAAGCTTCAAAGTTTTGGTTCTTCATGTTTCTAAGCTTTCCAAAAGCTTTGCCATGGATTCCAAAGAACTCTCCTCAATCTCGGATTGCTTTGGTGAGCAAAAAGCTATCAAAAACACCAAAACTTTCACATTTTGATTAGAATTGATTGCAAAGGTCCTTAATATGTTAATTGGGTTAAAAGGTGATAACTACTACTCAAAAGTGTTTAAAAGAGTTAATTACAAGGTTACAAAATAGCATTTTTGAGTAGTAATCAGTAGGACTCAAGACGCCACGAGTAGTCATGGACTAGTAAAAGTCTAATGCTACTCGGGGATAAAAGAACTCACGAGTAGTCATCAACTGCTCAAGATGGTACCTATGCAGTAGGCCATAAGAGTCTCGAAGCTTAGGCTGTTGTCGGAATGCCTCCTTATCAAAATAGAACTCTGAGTGGAAAGGTCTCGATCTGCAATCTGAGTTGCCCTCAATGGGCGGTGTTGTGAGCATCGGGTGTTTGATAATAGACTCCAGTGACATGTCAGAAGGAAGCTTAGTATCGGCATGAGGCTTAGGCTGTGAAACTCTGGACAACTAGCCTGGGCCTGAAGTCCTGGCCTTCTTGGCAGGAGGGCGGCGCACTGAACTCTCAGGGCGCGAAGTAGTCACCCTTGGTGTAGTAGCTGCTCTCCTAGTCTCATACTTAAGTTGAGGAGCAGAAGATGCGGGATCAATAGGCGCTCCATCCTCAGAAGGTGGAATTGGCGAGGCCTTTATGGCCTAAGATGGCGAATGGCGAGCATCCTGAGAAGAGGAGGCTCTTTGCCTCGGAATGCGAGTCGATGAAGGGGCAGCAAGGGCTCCTCGAGTCCGTGCCATGTGAGAATAGAGAAATCGGGTCTGTGCCATAGGGATGGTAGGCTTAGGGAAGTGGGAAAGTAGGCGCGAAGGGTGAGATGCGATCGGGGGGGGCGGGTGTCGAATGGGAGAGGGATGGTCGCAAGGTGGCAGAGGGATTCCCAATGGGAGGGTGCTTGCGAAATGGAGGCTCGAGAGGGATTTAAAAAGAGATTCGAAGCGCCCCTTCGGTTTTCGCACACGCCATTTGGTTTTCACAGAGTGTGCGAAATGGGTTTTCAGGGTATGCGAAATTAGGTTCGCAGGGTGTTTCGCACAATGTGCGAAGTTTCGCACAGGGTGTCTTTTGGACTTTCGCATAGGGCGCGAACTGGTGGTGGGTGTGTGAATTAGGTTTGTAGACCCCTCAGATTTTCGCACAGGGTGCGAAATGAGAAAATGGGGCTACAAAATGGGTTCGCAGTCCCCTCAAATTTTCGCACAGTGTGCAAAATGACAAATTTGCCCAATTTGATGAATTTCGCATGCCCTGCAAAATTTTTGCAAGGGTGTGCGAAATTCCTTAGTGCATTTTTTCTTCAGGGTTTTTCCTCTGCCAAGAGTCTTTTAGTATATGCCCAACTTCTTTGAAGTCCCCTTGCAATTGATCATCAAAAACCTAAGTTAAATCAAACCAAAATGAAATTAAAGCGAGAAATTAAAATAAAAAACGAGTAATAATACAAAAAAATCTAAAATAAAAAATAAAACAAAAAGATATGGACTTGATAGTCTTTAGAAAGACTGAGTCCATCCAAAAATTGGTCTTGTCAAGCTTGAAGTGGATTTAGGAGGATGAATTCCTCCTTGTCACGAGAAAAAGGCTCCACAAAGGGTTTGAGACGGTGACCATTCACTTTGAAACTCTGGGTGTTGTTGGAGTTGAGTAGTTCCACTAATCCATTTGAATGCACTTGGTGAACAGTAAAAGGGCCTATCCACCTTGATTTCAGCTTGCCAGGAAAGATGTGGAGCTTAGAGTCAGAGCAAGACTCTTTGTCCCTTTTGAAAATCCTTGCGGGAAATCAACTAATCATGTCACCTCTTCAATCTCTCTTTTGCAATTTTTGAATTGATGTAGGCATCATTTCTCAGTTCTTCCAACTCATTGAGGTCTAAAAACCTCTTCAACCTAGTTCTGCTCAAATCCATGTTGAGCTTCTTGATTGCCCACCAAGCCTTGTATTCCAATTCCACAGGGAGATGACATGCTTTGCCATAAATTAGGCGATAAGGAGACATCCCAAGAATGGTCTTGTAAGCTGTTCTATATGCCCATAGTGAATCAAGGAGCTTGATAGACCAATATTTTTTGTTCGTGTTCACCACCTTCATCAATACGTTTTTAATCTCCTGGTTTGCTAACTCAACTTGCCCACTAGTTTGAGGGTGGTAAAGTGTAGCTACCTTATGCTTCACCCCATACTTGGCTAGGAGAGTTTCAAAAGGTTTGTTGCAAAAATGAGTACCCCCATCACTAATTATGGCTTTGGGCACCCCAAATCTTGAGAATATGTTCTCCTTGAGAAACTTGAGAACTACTCTATGGTCATTGTCCTTACATGGGACTGCCTCAACCCGCTTAGAAACATAATCGACTCTCACCAAAATATAAGAGTAGCCAAAAGACATAGGGAAAGGTCCCATGAAGTCAATGCCCCAAACATAAAAAAGATCAAATATCAAAATGGGGTTCAAAGGCATCATGTTCCTACGTGTCAACTTCCCAAGCCTCTGGCATCGATCACAACTCTTGCACATGGTGTTGGCATCTTTGAAAAGTTAATTCATTTTTTTGTAATGTTTATGGATTAACTCATAATACATTGCATTATCTAATAATATTTGTACATCAAATGTTCACAAAAAAAATAGTACATCAAACATATCAAACCCACCAAAACTAAAAAAGAAAAGTGAATACACACCAAAGCATGATTTAGAAATGGTTAATATCTCAAGATTCATGTATAGCTCCATTTTATAAGCATAAAACCAGCTAACTATAAAATGACATAAAAGTCGCATCTAAAAATCTAAAATTCTCATTACTAATTAAAGTTTATGTCCTACAACGTATGACATAAAAGTCACTTTTAAACAACCAAAATGTTGTTGCCTCCTTTCTTTTTATTCTCCATTCCATATATAGTTTAATGATTTTTATAGATTTTATTAAAGAAAATAAATATGGATCGATGTTATAATAAACGAACAAATTTAAGAACTTTTTTTTTTTTGCCTTTTTTTCGAATAGAAACACTGTTCAAAGAATAAGCAATACTTCACAATACCTATGGAAAAATTCATGTAATAGCTAAGGGACTCACCATGCATGGTGATCATGATGCATCAACATGATTCATGATTAGTTGTAGCACAAAAGTAGTCCATTCTTCTTTAATTTCATCAAATTCTTCTTGAGAATATGTTTTTTTTTTAATCACAAAACTGAAATCAAATAATAAAATAACATTAAAATACACAACTTTTGGAAGCCTAAAACTATGTATAATTCATTAAATGAGTGTAATACCTTTGAAGCAATAATTGTAGGATCAATAATGATCTCTTTAATGAATCTCATAACAAAGTAGCCACATTCCAACCCTCATTGTCATGGGCACTAATCGATCAATTATAAAATAACGGTAGTAATAGATATATATATATATATATATATATTAAAAATATAAATCAATCATAAAACCTTAAATTAAAGTATAATATTCGTGACTTTCTCGAGGTTGTAGGACATGAAAACATATTCAACATCGTGGCACTCTATTAAGGGTTTTGACAACAATTGTGCTTTCTTCTCTGTTTGAGGAGT
Source organism: Vitis rotundifolia (assembly GCA_030254885.1). Lineage (NCBI taxonomy): Eukaryota > Viridiplantae > Streptophyta > Magnoliopsida > Vitales > Vitaceae > Vitis > Vitis rotundifolia. The sequence goes on along the minus strand of CM058154.1, from coordinate 13,364,072 downwards.
CCTAAAGCTCTATCATGATATTGTAAAAGGATTAACAAATATACCTTGTGATTCCTTTTTGGCAATATGTAGTTGATCATGCATGTGCCTATTATATTATCAAAACACCAAAAGAAAATTATCATTTGTCATATCCAATCCCATTCAACATGGGCAACTCATATTTAAAAAATAGAAACAAATGAAAATAAAAAGAGCACACCATAAATAAAAGGAGATGCAAGTTGATGACACCTCTAAAGATGAATTAATTTATTCATAATCCTCTCTAGATATATATGTTTGAAATTTGACACCAAATAGTGAAATGTGGAGCTATATTGGGTATGTCTTCTCATTACTAAGACAACCATCCACAAATTTCTAAAAAACTTTAATGGTCGAATGATTTTGAGGCTTAGATTTTCGAATAATTGGTGTCTTCATTATCTCTTTCTTTTGTTAATTCCAACACCTATGAAAAAGGAAAGAATGCTAGTACTATAGACTCCTAAATAATAAAATACCAAGTTACAATCAAATTTACCCTGAGCATAAAATGACATACCCGAGGATGTTCAATTTCAAGTATGACAAGGTTTGTTGGCCAATCAAGCTCAAAGCCAATAGAATCCTTAACATTGATAATCTCATATGGATTTGGAAATGAGAGTTTTGCATCTGGCTTGTGTGCAACATTTATCATAACCAACCTATTTGATCTTTGTTCTTCTATTAGTGTACCAATTGCAACAACACTTCATTTTCTTTCCACTGCTAATTTACATTTAATTACCTTCAATACAACAAATAATATCATTTACATAGGCTATATATAACTTATATTAATCTTGTATTATTAGTAAGTAAATGTATACCTTGCATTTCAATGGTGGTTCTGGTGGTTGGGGCTCTTTCATCATTTTAAACATTGGTTTTTATGCTACAACTAGTTGTAAAACAAGTTGTCTCATGTTATTACTACTCATATCAAAATGGGGTGTAGGGGGAGACATAGTTTGTCTTGCTATAGCATCTTGCATCTCCTTTCATGTCATTTCTCACATTTCTTCTTTGATTTTTTTCATGTCATCATATGGTTGATGAAAGTACAAGTTGGGCCTAACCAAATGATTTTGACCTACCACACATCCTAGATGATTAGGCTTACCCTACGCTTGACATAATATGTCATTTTGACCAGGTGGAGATAGTCCAATCTCCTTAGTCTTTTCTAGTAATTCATCTTACAACAAACATATATTAGTAATACTTTGTTAAAGATGATTTACTTATCAATCAAACACAACTAATTCAAGATAGCTAGAAAATGAATTGTTTTAATATAAAGGATAATAGATAAATTGATGTATACTATTTCAAAGTTAATTTTCAAATTAGGCTAATATATTTGCACTAGTATAACATGATTACTCATAAAAAAGATAGCATTAAGCCTCTTGCCAATTAACACCTAATGATATATCATAGACCATAAACACTGGATCTGTAAATGTGTTTACTATCATGTTAATCACTGGCTTTATAATCTTATTAAACTTTCATTTTTTTCTCATGTACTTTCTTTCATAAAACACTTCCATAAACCCTACCAATAGCCCTTTCTGTTTATAGCTATAATTTTTTTAACAATAAAACTCATTAGTTCAATACTACCAAGTTAATAAATGATATTTAAAAATTGGAGTCATTTTCCTATGAACAAAATATATACGCTTTTTTTTTTGTTACTGATATTGATAACCTACTATATCCTGCTCAAAACATGCATATCATTTTCTTCCAAGATAATGATTGTAAATGTGTTTATCTCTTCTAGATTTCTAAACCTTGCGATATTCCTACAAAGTATAGACATAAAATTAGTACATAGTGAAATTATGTAAATGTGAAAATAGAAAATGTAATAAAAATAATGCTTAACAGTAAAATGTTCAGAAAGTCAATCTTTAACAAACTGTTTCCAATGATCCTCTTGTATGACTGGGTAGATAGCAAGTGACTTTTTTAGCTTTTCTGGGTCGTTCTTGAAATACAATATATATTTCTTTGTCAACTTGTACTTAAAGGTTCAAAACTTGATGCCTATTATTATGAAACAATTTTTCTTATATTTTTTATTTGCATTAAAGTTTGTCTACAAAATAACAACTCATGTTAATGAATGTATACAATAATTATATATTAAAGCTATAGATAGACTTACAGTAATGAAATCCCAAAACTTAGTCTCTTTAAGGACTTTCCTCCAACTCTCAATAATTATAAGCACATGGGTTCTAATTATTGTACCAAGATAACTACATAGTTCAAATGAATTTTCCCTAATGTGACTACCAAGGTTATTGTATTCAATCTCAAGCTTTATCCATTTACTTTGATTTTTTTTACTATCTTTGGTTTCAATGTACTACCTCTATGTTTTATTTTTGGCATCTCCTCTTCTTCCGAATCTGTATTTGTGTGGAAGACATCAAGTAAATGTGCAAACTAGTACTTCACCAACAAATCTATAGAATGACTCAAAAGCAAGATTACTATAGCCTTGCATATATTTCCTATAATTAAATTGGTCATTCACAAATATGTTTTTTGAAATTTCCTTTCAAAGTTTGTCTTATTTTTTGATTCCTTACCAATAATGAAGAATTTATTTGTGAGGATAATAATAATACAAATGAGTGCATAATTTCAATTATGATTTATAGTTTTAATGAAAAAGAAATTTAGAAGTGAGAGTTTCAAGTTATGTGAGCATAAAATCAAAACATGATAATAAAAAATAATATAAATCTAGTTCCATGGATAGCAAAAAGATAGTTGAATGAAGATTGAAGTGGTACATTTGAATAACATATGTTTATGATGCATGAAAGAAATTTAGGATGATCAATATATATATATCATGAGCAAGATATAGAAGTTAAGCTAATGTCCAACTCATGAAAACTAATAAGTGAAATGCCTTATTATATCTCATGTCAAGGGTACAATATGTTATCTAATTATTTTCAATCCATATGCCCTCACAGTCTTCCCTCATGTATATTGTCTCTAATTCATCCATAGCATCAAATGATTCAACTTCTAGTATTGAACTTATAAAGGGGTGATGTTCTATGCAATTATCGGTGAAGTCATCCAATCCTTCCATGTCCTTGAAATCTTTTGGAGGAATTGAGAGAACCATTGACCATTTAGGATCAAGTTGGTCTTCAACATAGAAGACTTGCTTGGCTCATGATACTAAAAATAAATGGATTCGATTTGTGACCTATTTTGGAGAATTCAACTAATGCGAACTCGAGTTCATCAACTTTTACACCATTTTTGTTATTAACCCAATCACATTTGAAAATTAGAATTGTGAACATGTTGTAATCAAGATCTCATATCTCATTAATGACCTTATAAAAACAAAGTTCACCAAAAACTGGCTTCTTATCCTTAGAACTGGCAATTTACGTAGTCCTTGTTAAAATGCTAACACCACTATTTTGGGTGACACATGTCATATTATGCTCCTTAGTATGATAATGACACCCATTAACGATATGTCTAGGTTATTTAACCACTTGGTAAGTAGGGCCATGTGCTAACCACCTAAGGATGTCGAGAATATCTTACCCGTTATGGATAGCCTCTTCAACCTATGTGAAATCAAAACATATTGGAAACTTGTGATGTTTTCAACATATTGAAAAATTTTCTGAAAACTAAGAGATTACCTTTTGTGGACCCGCATTTTTCACGTGCGTCCCCACTCGATCGGCGAGACTCGCTTTTATTTGTGAAAAATTAGTTTTGGAAAAAAGTCGGAGTCGCCACTTATTTTATTTTTATTTTAAAGGGAAAATAAAACAAGAAAGAAAACCCTAAAGAAGTGACTCCATAATTTTGGAAAAAGCATGTCTTTGAAAAACCCGAGTCTAGGTCCGGGGATCAGGTTACTTATTGGGAAGGTACCCCTAAGAGGTAGCACCCCTCTAAGCCCTACAAAGGTCTCTACTGACTAAGTTGAGGGAAATAAGACAATTAATTGATTAATTGAGGGTATCTAGGGAGGCTAAGGTGATTTCAAAACTAGCATGCCAAATAAAATCAAATCATAATAAAGGAGAGTTAGGGTGCGTACCTGAACCACTTTTTAAGTACTATCATAAAACATCAATGGTTAGCTTAGATAATATATCACCCAACATGCGTTTATCATAAATGAATGAACAAAAAAACAATATATCAAGATACCCAAGCATTATCAAACATAGGCGCGATTCACAAATATTCACAAAATTTAGAAAGCAGGTGTTAGGGGGGTGTACCTGGATAGCATGGGTAATTTGTAATGTGCTTTCACAAGACATGAGGGGTTAAATAATAAATAATAAAATAAAGAAAGTCTGGCATACTTGTTATTTAACTAGCATAACAAAAATGAACAAAGCTTATGAAACCATCACTTATCATTTATGTCTGGTGTCTAATTTCCGAAAAATAGATCAACAAGATTTCAATAAGTAGCAAAGGTGGTAGCAAAAATGAGTTTTAAAAAGATTTTCTTATGTAGGGATTTCACCAATTCCCCAATTGATATACACGAATTTAGCCTAGAATTATCCTATTTATTTAGGACCATAAGCTTGGATTCGTGTTTTGTTCAAAACCAAAATTTTATTTGAAAATTGAGAAAGATGCGAACCGATCAAAACATGGTTGCACATTATTTTAAAAAAATGAGATTTTGATTCTAAGAATTCTAAATGGATTTTTGAAATGGATTTTTAAAGGGAATGAGATTTTGATTCTAAGAACTCTAAATGAGTTTTTGAAATGGATTTTTAAAGGGATCTTTTGAGAAAAGTGTTATGTTTTAAAAATAAAATAAAAATTATTTGAAAACAATAAAAGGTATGAATCAAAATACCAAGCAAAACAAAAGAGAACAAAATCACAAAGTACAATTTTTGACAACTGAGAAAATTGAAGTGGTGAGAATGGAGGCCAATCTTCACTATTTTCCGATGGCCTCCAAAAAGTAAATTTTATCAGAGACAACCAAAGCAATAAACTATTCAAACTTAGATCAAATAATTTAACGAGATACCCACCAAGAATTAATGACTAATGTTCAAGAAACACATTCATTAAGAATAACAACCAAGAATTAGCATGTGATCAATTAAACACACAAGTGCATCTAGACTTATTAAAATGAACCAAGTTAAATCAAGGCAAACAATAATTTTCAAACATAGAATTAACTTTATTAATGAACTAATATTATATAAAATACCTAAACTGAATAAATGTGTGAAACTAAATCAGAGTAAACTAAAGGCATGAATTTTCAAATACATAATTGATTTTATTAATGACCTAAAATTATAAAAACACCTAAAATAATTAAATGAAAGCAATTAAAAACAAAATATGAATTCATGGAATCAATTTTCTAAATAAACTTACATTATTAAAAATGAAATCTAAATTTAAAAATGTTTTTAACACCAATTATGGCAATCCTAAAATCAAATATTTAACACTTAGTATTAACTATTTTAACGAACACAAATTTCACTTAAACCAAAAATTAAATTAAAGAAAAACTATCTAAGACAAATTTTGAAACTATGTCTCTAACTTATAACATAAATCTTGTTAATAAATAGATAAGTAGTTAGCATACAGATAAATAGATATCAAGCTTTAACAATGACTTATAATGGCATAACAGTAAATCCACAAAGAACTTTTAACATATTGTATTGATGGATTAAAAAAATATAAGAATAGAGAAGCTTACCCAACCGGATGTGTGTACAGGTAGTAGTCTTCCCAAAGTGGCAGTTGTTGTGGCACTATCAAAACAGCCTGGATGTGTGCGATTGATTCGATGAAAGGCAAGTAAATGACCAGCTACTGTGCTTGGAGCAAATCTGGATGTGTACGGCTAGTTCTTCTTGTCTTTCAATGATGCGGCTGTTTCGAAAATTCTCTCAATGGTGCGGCTGTTTCAAAAATTCCTCAAGGATGCGGCTGTTCCAGAAGTTCTCTAAATGGTGCGTCTGATGCGGAAAGTTCTTCTTCAACTTGCAACCGTGTAGGTACCTTTAGAGAGGCATGAAATCTTAGTGCATGGTGCGTCTCCCTCAATGCATGGTGCAGCTGCTTCCACTTCTTAAGGGCACGAATGCTCTAAAAATTTTCTAATGATGCTCTCTGACTCCCGGAATCATGTGGCTGCTCCAGAAATTTTCCAATGGTACTCTTCTACTCTCAAAATCATGTGGTTGCTTCGAAAATTTTCCAATGGTGTTTCCTCACTCTCAAAATCGTGTTCCTTCCTCTGGAGATCTCCCTTTTTCCCCCGGTGCTACTGCACCTTTTCACGCTCCTCTTCCAATGGTGCAATTGCACCTTTATCCTGATCAAAATCGGTATTCGCTCCTCTCCAAAATCTGGTGCATCTCCCTTAAAAAATCTGGTGTATCCCCTTTCAAAAATCCCATCATACCCCCTTCCAAAATCTGGTCATCTTTTCCCTCAAAAATCTGGTGCATCCTTTCAAAAATCTGGTCATCTTTCTCTTCCAAAAAGTTCAGCACGATCAGAACTCCTTCTCAGTTCCGGTGCTCTCCATCGTGCCCCCTCTAAACCAAAGTCTGATTGTGTCTTCTTCAAACTAAAATTCTGGTGGTGTGGTGTTGAGACTTGGAGAGTTGAGAGAGCCTCTTTCTCTCTCCATTCTTATGTGGGTTCTCCCTTTTTCCACCATGAAAGCCTTCTAAAAGAAGTGTTTGCTGAAAGTTGAATTAAGATGGGATTGACTATATCTCCACGCTCATAGCATAAGGAATGATCATCTTCATGGGCGAAGATCTTTCCAGACTACATGACAAAAAAATCGCATGACTGCAAGAGTCTGAGGCTTGAGTCACATGTCCTGAAGGCATGCTGCTGAACCAGATCCTCGTCAATAAAGTGAAGAAGACAAGCATCTTGGCTTCGGGTGCAAGACGAGCCATGAGAACAGCCACCCCATTACCGGCCTTGTTCTCCTCCATAAAACTTCTTGTTCCATGAAGTTGGGCCCAATCATTTTTCCTACAAAATAAACAGAAAATGAAGAAGAAATGAATGGGACTATAAGCGTTATAAGAAGGAACCAGGAAATGAAAAACCATGGTGCGCTATATATGCAGTGTCTCGATTTGATTGCCCCACTAAAAGTCTCTCTTGATCCCTCTTTAAGACTCAATGCCCCCTCTTGTAAAATTCTTCCCAAATTCTTCAGAGGCGAGTTGTGCGCTGGTTATGGGTCCAGAAACTGCAAGCAATCCATGAAGAACCCAAAATCAACGGCATCATGTGGTCTTTAACATGGATGTAAAATGAAAAACTTATCTTCGAAAGACGCAGGCTGACCAATATTCCCTCAAGAATCCTAGTGAGCTCCTTCCCCTTCCTCTCACAACTCTCTTGTTGCACGTCTCCCCTTCTTTTTCCTTTTTCATCTCCTGGATCAGAATTTCTCCTCCTCCTGAACACAACCCTCCTTCCCGTCCATATACATGTTGAATCCTTCTTTTTTCACTTGCCAAAACCAAGTTTGGTAATTTGCTCATCGGACTGGTTTTCTCTTTCCAAAAAATCATAGCCCCTTCGGTGAGTTTCCTGAACACAGCCTTACTTCCCATACACGTCCTGTTGACTCCACCAGCCTGGAAAGGATACCTCACTAGTCCGAAGAGAGCTATCACTATCTTCCCTTTCTCCTATGCCAAACCCCTTTGGTAAGTTTCCTACAAAAACATAAAATTATTAGATTTAATAAATGAATAAAAGGTATTTTAGAAAATTATAAAATAAAAATCATTAAAAAAAAATTAAAAAAAAATATATCATGCAAGGGAGAAATACAATCCAATATCATGCAAGCCATGCAAGAATGCCATGCAACCATGCAAACCGCACAAAAATGCAATCCATACCAGCCATGCAGACATGCAAAAATTACCTAAAAGGTGACTTAAGTGGGATAGAATGGGCCTAAGGTGGTGCCTAATGGTCCAAGTGCATCTAAATGGGCCTAGGGTGCCTAAGTGAGCCTAAAGTGTATCTAAATGGGCCTAGGGTGGTGCCTAATGGGCCAAGCGTACCTAAATGAGCCTAAGTCTAAATTAGGGCTACCAAGAGTCACAATGGGTTAGATAAATCCTTCAACCAAAGTCCCTAAGGTGACTTAGAAAAGATAGGCTATATGAGTAGTAATGGGCCACCAGGGAATTGATGTAAAGTATTGAACACATAATAGGGCATGTGCTAGGAGGACAAAATGAAGGGTCTACACCTTTCCTTTAAGCTAATATCTAAAACAATGCATGTGTTCTTGCAACCAAATTTGTCTCTTAGATTGTCGAGGGTATTGAGACTTCAACCAATTCATGTGTTCCATATAATGTTACAAAACAAGGAATGCAAACTTAGGATTTCATCATTATGTTATGAAATTATAAAAAGATAGAGGTATGCTTTTCTTACTCAATGTATGGTTGGACAATAGCTGTATTTTTTAACACATAATGATGTGTTTGTAGCCATGATCTATGATCAGTGTTGGTAGAACAATCACTAGTTATAGGTCTACCAAATTTGTTGTCATATTTGTTACTTTTTGGAATTCCAATTGCATGAGTCCTTGATAAATATTCAGTACAAAATTTGGCAACTTCTGCTAAATAGCACTCAACAATGGATCCTTTAGGCCGATTATGATTGTGAACATATCCTTTAAGAACTTTCATAGACCTCTCGAATGGGTACATCCATCTAAAGTAAACTGGACCACATAGTCGCACCTCCCTTATCAAACGCATTGTTAGATGAAGCATAATATCAAAAAAAGAAAGTGGAAAATACTTTTCAAGTAAGCTCAACATGACCACTAACTCATTGTGTACTTTATTCAATTTTGGCACATCAACTACTTTCATACATAATTGATTGAAAAAGATGCACAATCTTGATATAGTAAGTCTCACGTGTTTGGCAAAACAAAACAAAATGCCACGGTTACAATTGTTGCATAAGTGCTTGGTAGTCATGGGATTTTAGATCAAATAACTTCAATCCCTTTGAGGAGACAAAATTTCAAAAGTTTGAGCAATACCTCTCTAGGACCTTCAAACTAGACAATATTTGGCGAACTATTTTTTTTTCTCATTTTTAGATAGTGAATAACGTACAGAGGGAAGGTAGGTCCACTTCAAGTCAACTCTTGGAGAAAGTTTAGACCTTAAACCCATTTCAACTAGGTCAAGTCAAACATTAAGTCCATTCTTTGTTTTCCCTGGGATGTTAAGCAAAGTACTAATAATACTCTCATAGACATTCTTTTTTATGTGCATAACATCCAAGCTGTGATGGACATGAAAATATTTCCAATATTTTAACTAAAAAAATATGGACTTTTTTTTCCAGAAATTTGTGTTCACATCAAATTCAAGAGATTTTATCTTCATTTTCCCCCATGAAATAGGAATGAGATCAAATTTTCAAGTGTTTCTTCTCCACTCAATATTTTAGGAGGCATCCTAAAATCTTGTTCACCATTGAATGTCTTCCTTTGTCTTTGATAGGAATGGTTACATGGAAGAAATCACCAATGACCCATATATAAGTTCTTCCTACCATGCTTTAATCTCTGAGAATATGTTCCCTCTCCACATATTGGACATGCATAATGTCCTTTAATAGTGCAACCAACCAAGTTTCCATATACAAGGAAATCATTAATTATCCATAAAAGGATGACCTTTAAATTAAAAACCTCACGCAACTGTGCATCATAAGTCTCAACTCCTTTTTCCCACAAATTTTTAAGGTCATCCACCAATGGACTCAAGTACACATATATATCTTTACTAGGTTGTTGTGGCCTTGAGATCAATAATGATAGCATCATAGAGGAAGATTGTATATGATTAGTATAACAGGGTAACAACTATGACTATTGCTCATAGACTTATGAGGATTTATACCATCTGTTGAGAGTACTAATCTAAGGTTTCTTAATTTAGAAGCAAAATCAAGCCACATGTGGTTAACTAGTTTCCACCCTGAGGAGTCTAATAGGTGGCTATCAGATTTTTTATCCTTGGCATGCCACATAAGATGTTCAACGATTTTTGAGGATTTGAACACCCTTTTGAACCTAGGGATTGGTGGGAATTACCACAAAACCTTTGTAGGAACCCCTTTCTTAATCTTTCCCTTCTCATTGTTTATATTCCACCTTCACTTTCCACAAGTTGGGCATATAATAACATCCTTATACTAGTTTCTATACAAAATACAATCATTAGGACATGCATGATTTTTTTTTATATTTTGTCCCAAGTGCATTCAAAGTCTTTTTATCTTCATACATGGACAACGACATCTCATTATTCAATGACAACATATCTCCAAGCAACTGAAGCAATTATGAGAATCCTTTGTTAGACTAACCATAATGTGCTTTTAAGTTGTAAAGTTTTAACAATGTTGACAACTGTGTATTTCATGTATCCATGATATAAAGATTTTTCTGCATTTTCAAGTAACCTTCCAAACACTTGGGGATCCTTCATATGTTAACTTGTGCAGCATTAACCATATTTATTGTGTCAGCAACATCATTATGGTCGCATTTATCATAACATTGTTGTGAGAAATTTGAAAATCCTCCACTAGGACCCCTTTCTCCATGCCAATACCATACTTGATAACTGAGATCTATTCCATTCAAGAACAAATGCTCTCTAATGACTTGAGGAGTTTGACATAATAGATTTTCACACTGTAACCATGGGCATTTTATAGAGGTATAGTTGGTTGAATGTGCTAATATAAAATCGATAAAGTTTTCAACTCCTTCATCATGCTCAACTAACCTTCTATCTTTTGACATCCAATCTCGATTTTCCATTTCAATTAAAATAATGGTATATCCTAGATAAGAAAATTGCAAAATAAAAAAAATTAAGTACATATTTCTTCAATGTAATATTGGATATATTTAAGTAACTAAATGTAGCTTATATAGGCAAGAACAAAACTTAATATGCATTCATATACAAAATAGTTGTGAAAAGTTTGTGAAAAAATATACATAAGTATTATGCAATAAAACTATAGAACAAAATAAAACACATAAGTATACGGTACATTTGTGAAAAGTTTGTCAAATAACTAATATGAGTAATTAAACAAGCTTAATTCAAAAGTATAATATATAGAAAAAAGTTTTAAAAATATATAAAGATTTAATTACCTTTTCAAGCTAATTTTATCTTCCTTACAATTGATACCATATAAGAGCATGCAATAAATAAACATGCACTTACATTTCCAATAACTTTGATACCAACTATAATTTAATTAAATAAAGTTGCTCTGATACCAACTTTGAATGTGTAAGTATAGGAGAAAGAAGTCAAATAAAGAAACAAGATATAAATCAACAACTTTGTAAAAAATTACATATGGGAGAAAATTTAGACATAGAATGTAGAGAATATAAGTTTAGAAAACCCAAGAACTATAATAAATTTTTAAGAAGGAAGTCAAGAACCTTTTATAAAAAACGACCATATCAAACGAGATATAAAAAACCTAGAAAGTTTTGGATAAAATAAAAAAAAAGACCACAGAAAGAAAAAGACAATGTAAATGTTATTTGTGTGGTCAGGAAGGCCATATAAGACCTGAATGTCCTGAGCTTAAAAAATCATTAAATAAACGAAGTAGAAAAACCCAAGTAAAAATAAACCAAATAAATGAGTATCAAGTAGATAGTGAAGAAGAAGAACTCATTAGTGAATTAGATTTTGAAAGCGAAAATTCAAGTGTATATAGTATAGATGTAGTGAAATTGAAAAAGAAGAAATTTGTATGATCATTAAAAAAAGGGTAATCAATCTAAGAAAATCCCATTAAATTTAGAAAAACTTATACAACCTTTAGAAAGTAAAATAAAACCTTATAATATGTGGAAAGACTTACAAATAATAATTAAAGGAAAAATCTCGAAAGAAGAGGAAGACAATTGTTCAAACCCTAAAAAAATAGAATAACCAAAAAGTCCTGAAAAAGAAATAAAAGAACCAATAAATCCTAAAAAAACAACTATACAAATAATAGAACAAGTAAATATGACAAATAAAGTAAAATCTATCATTTTTCCAATAACAATTAAATTAAACTAATAATCCAAATAATAAAAATGATTGTACAATACAATTAAATGGAATAGATTAGACAAACCCAAATTACCCACCTAAATTATATATGTCTAATTTAGGTGGGTAATTTGGGTTTGTCTAATCTATTCCATTTAATCGTATTGTACAATTCATACATTAAAAAATTCTCCACTTGAACACAATTGATAACAATAGCCTTCTATCAATAGAATTATCTTCCTTTTTGTTATTTAAAAAGGAAAGAAAGGAGTTCATGGCCCCATACCTTAATATTAAATATATATATATATATATATATTAAAAACTTGGAGACTTGCAAAAGTCAAGGTCTAGTCAACGTGATTTCATGTTTGTAGGTCACAACCAACTTGGAGACTTGCAAAAGGTGTCTTATTATTTTTTACCATAGATTCTTCAGCCCACCCAAACTAATCATATCATGTCCACTCATTAGTGTGGACTAAAACCTTTCACTCAAAGGAAATTTCACTATATTCTTTGATAAGACATGGCATAAACAACCATGAGAACACACATGCACATATATAGTAGGATAAAAGAAATTCTTTTACATTTTCAAATACTAAGAAAATAAAATAACTCAAAGTATTAAAAAAGAAGTGTTCTTACATGGTCAAACTTATAAATAGTTTTGGTATTATAGATTTTTTAAATCCTAAAAACCATATTTTGATAATTGTATAACTTTTTTTTTTATTATTGGAAATGATTATTAAAATGCAATTATAATTATGAGAGCTATAAAAATTCCTCTCAAAAATGATAATTAGCCTAACAATCAAAATATTATTAAATATGATAGTATATTTTTTTATATGCATATAAGCAAATTGATTGCAATTAAATTAAGAATAATACTACTTATTGACATTAAAAAGAAAAAAAAAGTATTCTATCAAATGTTTTCAAATATACTTTCTAAGTTAAAAAGTTATTTATATGTTAGAAAACCGTTTTTACTCTAAATAAGTTTTTAAGAATAATTTTCAAACATGATTTTATTCTTTAATCTATAAAATAGAAATTTATTTTTAAGTCAAATACATGCCCATATTTCTATCAAATGTTTTCAAATATATTTACTAAATTAAAAAATATATATTTTTATGTTAGAAAACCGTTTTTTCTCTAAATAAGTTTTTAAGAATAATTTTCAAGCATGATTTTATTCTTTAATCTATAGAATAAAAATGTATTTTAAGTCAAATACATGTCCAAATTATCAAATTAGGATTGTGTAATGACATTTTTTCACAAAATAATCTCATCAAGATGTACACAAAATATGGGTTGTTGGCTAATGGGACTTAAGTTGTCTTATTTTGAGTTAGATATTGTAGATGCTTCATTGGAAGGCTTAAAAGAGATAGTTATTAGGTTTAATATGTTGGGCTTAATGAAGAGGATGAAAAACACATGGCAGTGCATTTCAATGAAAATATGTATATCTCATTCTCCTTAAAAACACATTAAAAAATAATTTTTTTTTTTTTTTAACTCATTCTTTTTTCCTCTTTTTTCACTTGTTTTTTGGAGAGAGAGTTATTGGATTTAATATGTTGGGTTTAATCGAGGATAAAGATCATGTGGTAGCACTCCATCTCAACAAAATTATGTATCTCTCATTCCCACCTAGATACACATGAAAAAATCTTTCATTTTTCCTTTTTTTTCACTTGTTTTTGGGAAGGGGTGAAGATTATGTGGTAGTACATCTCAACAAAATTTTGTACCTCTCATTCTCACACAAATACACATTACAAATCATTCATTTTTTCTTGTTTTTCACTCGTTTTTAAGGAGTCGGCCATGTGTTTGGTTCAAATTAAAAAATTAATTAATCTACAGGTTTCTTCTATGGTAGAAGTTTAAACCTAAGTTTTTCTTCCCTACAACTCAAGAAAACACAGTTCACGAAAACCACAGTATAGAGATGTTGAAACAAGCAATATAATGACATTAATAAAAGAAAAAAAAAATGATAGATCTAAGAAAATGTGAGTTGTGAGTGTATTGACTATGGGTAAGAGAAAAGATAGAAGAAGATTAAGGTTTTATATATAGGATTGTGTAATGAGATTTTTTGGATTGTGGGTGGTATGTGGAAACAACAGGTTTTTTATACATTTTTCCTCATTATTAATTCTAAAAGCGGGCTCAAGTGGGCTCATTGAGTTATAATACCAAAAATTGTTTATTTTATATGATGTCACTTCCGAAAAATGACACTATAAATATAAAACTAGCATCATCTAACTACCTCAATTGAAGATTTTTTACATGATATGTCACCTTTATTAATTATAAACCCTATGGTGTCATTATTTTAAAAACAACACCATAAATAGTGACATCATAAATTATTCTTGTACATAGTGTAGTAAGAAAAGACTTACAATTGTTACAAAGGCCACATAATACATTTCCCTTGCTAAATTTATACCATTTGATGAAGGTAATAAGCTTTTATTTGTTCTTACACCACCTCTAATGCTATCTTTAGTTTTTGTAACTTCATTCACTAAGGCTATTCTTTTTCTAATACCTTCAATACTCTTCCAACTAGCACAGTTACTTAGTTATAGACACTACCTACTTCACCACTTATGATTTTTCTATATTTGATTTTATGCAGCTCTTGACTAGAGTGGATATCATTTAAGGTACACAAGATGACTTCCAGCATACTTAGCAAACCTTTTTCCAAAAAATTGATGATTTGAGTATGACAATTTAACAATTGTAACCTATCATTCATCTACAGTTTCCATTGATATTGGTGTCTCCATTGCTTTCTTCTATTAAAGTTGGCACAATGTTTAAATTAATGGCAAGAAATCTTATAGGCCTGCATGCATGAGGACCTTGGATGGGCAAACTCATTCACTTGTCAAATATCATGGCAATTGCTCTTATACCCCATCTGGTTAGTTTTAGTAGCTAGAGCCCAAGTCTTTTCAATAGTATAGTTAATCACATATGCTTGGTTCTTTTGGTGAGCAATTTCACTTCAACATAGTTGAGATAAAGCACTTGATTGAGAGATTAAACTCTATAGAGTTAACATAGACCATTACTATGGATATGGAGCTTCGATAGGTAGTTTTACTGGTTATTTAGTATCCTTATGATGTAGTTTCCTTCGGAGTAGTCTTTCTTTACAATTGTTACTTAGTCTTGCTTTTATTAGTGAGGGATGAGAGATGTAGATGTTTTTTGTCATTATTTTCCTTTTTGACACATTCTATTTTAGTTGTATTTTGTTCTACTAACATTTTGCTATAATAAGTTATTATTCCTATTTTCGTTCCCTTATTGATTTCTCCAAACATTTGCCATGTTTTATTTTATATTTCTATCTCATGTAGCTAAATTTCATAGAAATAGAGGTGCTTTCTCTCTTTCTTTTAGGTACTTTCATTGTACATTAAGTACAACATATTAGATAAATTGGGGGAAGGGTTGTGCTTAATGATGTGCTTAATGATAGAAAGGGAATAGTATTTTTGACTTTTTTTTTTCTTTTAGCTTATTATTTTGATGTTTCTTTCTTATTTTTTCCCCTTTCTTGTGTATTTGTTTTTTACCATCAATTTTATACCTGTGTTGATTGTTGATTTGGTAATTAGAGGAATGATAGTATTGGCGATTGATGGTTGATTATTCTAGCTTGAAGTTGATTATGTTGGAGATATTGAACTATTTGTTTTATCATTGAACATAACACTTAGCTTGAAGTTAATTGTTTTGGAGATATTGAACTCTTCTAGCTTGATGCACTTTTGGAATAGATTGTGTTTTTATTAACATTATCTCTTTGAGACTAATGATATGTTGGGTGGGGGGTTGGGTAATTGCTATTCAAAAATACTAATAAATGATGTTAATTTGGTAATTGAATGAGTACTTCTGTGTAGGGATAACAACATGATGCCTAAAAATAAATATGATCTATAAATAAATAAATAATATAAAATTTTATAATATATTTTTTTTGAGAAATCATTATTATTTTATTTATAAAAAATAAATAATAATAAATTACATTATTTTTATTAATTATAAGTCATTGCTAGAGAAATACAAGGTGAATAGAGGCTTGCAATCACTTGGTGAGGTTTTTCTTTGGTTATTTCAAGTTCTCATGTGCTTATACTATGGATCCTAAGCTAAAGAAAGTATGAATGGTCCCCTTGCCAATTGGGAATAGAGTATTCTAAAAGTTAATAAGGCATCTTTCATTGTGATGCAATCTTGAATGAATTTCCAAGGTGAACAGTGTATTCTAGCAAATGCAAAGATCAAATGATGCTTGCCAAAGTGATATAAGGAGTTTGCAATAGCTAGGATATTTTGCAAGGCCTATGCCAATTTTTGCATAATACTCTCGAACTTGTATTTTGTTCCAATTTTTAAGAATTCAAGTTATGAAAGCCTTTACATTGATGGTGACACTTATGGGAGATTTTAGAGGACCGATCTTCTAGTGCCAAGTATCCTATAGTGTAAAACGCTATAAATAGAAGTTTTAACTCTCATTTAGAACTTTTGACCAATTTGTATTTTGGAGATATTGTAGAGATTTTCTTTGAAGTTCAATACAATTTTCTAATTTTTTTTATAATATTGTAGACCACCATATTTTTATACCCATTTTAAAAAACTAATCTATGTCCTTCATTCCATATTGAATCACCATCATTCATTCAAATTAAGTCCTCAAAACCCATTTTCCTCTTCTTATAGTCATCCGATATTTTTCTTTTCTTTTATCTTCTTTTCTTTCTTTTTCTTTCTCTTTTCATACCCATGGCCGCCCACCACTCTCACATTAGCATTGTGTCGGCCGACCAACAACTTCGATCGACCACCTCCCCCCTCCCTACTCTTCTCTTTCCCTTCCACTTTTTTTTTTTTTTTTTTCTCTTTTTCTTCTTCATATCCATCTCCATGTTGTTACCACTCTTGTTGGCCATTGTTGGTAGGTAGTCATCAGCAACGGTTGTCTCATCCCTGCATATCTTTCTCTTTCTTTTTTTCTCTCTCTTTTTCTTTTTCTTTCTCTTTTTCTCTCTCTCTCTTCACTTTATTATTTATTTATTCATTTATAGATCTTTGTAGTGCATGTTTATAGGTTTAGGTTTGCATTTTGATTTGGATTAGGATTATTGATGCCTTCAGCCTAATTGAATTTATTGGATTTAAGTTGCATGTAGACTTAGTTGTTTGGGCTAGTTTATGTTTACTTGGGCCTATAGATTTGATATTAGATTTAGGTTTATTTGAGCTTATTTTGTTTGGCTTGACTTCTGATTATTAGTGGGTTTGGTTGTTTAGATACCATTAATTAGGCTTGTTTACTATTTAGATTGGGCTTGGGTTTTTAAATTTTATTTACTTATCATGAGGCCATATTTTGTGCATAGGCCAATTTCACTATTGCATTGGGCACTTTTGTTAGCTAAGCATGGATGCCCTCCATGTGGAGGGTTGGATTTCCTTACTTGAAGGCCCTTAAAAGGATTAGAATCCTTAGGGTTTTGGGGGGAGAAGGTGGACAACTTTTTGGGGGAGACAACTATTAAGTATTTTTTTTTAGTCCATCTTATTCTCTATTTTTTCCTCCTACTCTATTTTTTTTTTATTCTTATATCATTTAGGTGAGAGAGTATTCTAATTTGTATTATTATTTAGAGTTGTCATTAGAGGCATTGAGGGCATTTGAGTTCTAATAAACATATCTTCTAATAAATCACTTTGTGCATTTATCTTATATCACATTTTATATATTCTTGTAAGTTATTTTTCACCTTATATGATGTTGTATGTTTACTTGTACCATAGTTTTCCCGGTATCTATGTTTGATTAATTTTTCTCTATTCATTTAGTGTAGACAGTAGGTATATGAGCTTAGAAGAGTACTATGATTTATCACCATATCTTCCTGATAAGCAATTTAACTCCGAATCCATTTTTGGTTTATAAACTTGTCGTTTTTTCAAATAAGAAGGCATATAAAGTTTTTTTTTCTTATTTTAAAAATAAACTAAAATAAGTGGTGACTCAAATTTTTCAAAAATCAATTTTTTACTAATAAAAAATAGTATTGCCATCAAATGGGGACATACGTAAAAAAAAAAAATGCAAATTCACAATTATGTTGTTAAATTTTCTTCTCCAACAAAGCACGAAATGTGAGGTAAATTCTTTACTTATGAGTAAATACTATTCTTTTCCTTTATGGATAATCGAACTAGTAATTGAAATCATCAATGAATAAGGATTTTTAAGAGTTACAATGAAGTATGAATATAGTGTTTGTTTAACTGAGCCATTAAATTCTTTCAAAGATTAGATTCAATGACATTGTGCAAATTCACTTTATGGCTTATTAAGAGATGATTTGATATTGGTTTCAAGAGAATTATAAATTTGACATCCGATTCAATCGTAGTGATCAATCACTAAATTAAATTTAGATCCAAAAACGTTCTAATTAATAATTGTGTTCCTTGAATTTTGGTCATCCTATGATTTTGAGATATTTATTTTAAATTTTCATCAATTGAATTTAGTCTGAAATCTATTTTATTTTATCATTGTCATATAGATCCCCACCGTAGTTGTAAATCATTATAATATTGTAGGCAAGTCACTACATTTGATAGAGGAAAATACTACAATTCAATAGTGTGGCCTAATTTTTGTGAAAATTTGGAAGAACGACAACTGCTTGATTTAGTTGAGATGAGGGTAAAGTTAAAAGAGATTAACCGGTGGCCGGAGATTGAAAACCCAAATAAGATGTGACATAGGAATGATGATGATGATTCATGGAGTACAAAAAATTATCAGAGTTTCTAAGGCACATACAAGAAAAGTTTGAAATAATAAGCTAATGTGGCAATGATGAACTTTTAATGACATTTCTTTCCATCTAGAAGCGTCGAGATAATGCAGTTATTTAGCACACTTTTTTGCGCTTTAAAGAAAAATCTCGACTATACGTTTGGTTCGCAAAGGTGAGGTAAAGCAAATAAAAGAGGAAAATAGATGGAAAAAAAATTGAATGAAATTTAAAAGTTAATAAATTATTTTAATATATTATTTCATTTTTTTATTTAAGTTTTTTATATAAAGATTAAATAATTTAAAAATATAAATTTTTTTAAATAATTTTAATTATATTTGACTTTTTGTCTTATTTTTTACAGTAAAAACAAATATAAGAAAATCATTTTTTTTAATAATTTTTTTCTTTAATATTTTTTGAGAGTCAAACATACCTTGAAAGGTTTTTTTAAAGAAACTTTTATCACATATGAGATAGGCGTGACAAATTACTATTTTAATTGAGGAAGATATGAAAATTTTATATTAATTGTTATTTAATTAAGCTTTTTTATTTTTAATTCAAACTTATATAGGAATTAAGTTGTGATTCTATAAAATAAATTTAGAAATTAATTTAAAAATTGATTCTAATTATAAGAATTATAATTAGTTTATATGTAAATATAAAATTAATTTGTTTCAAGTAAGGATGATAACAAGACGGGTTTGAGATGGGTTGTCCCTATTCCAAACCCATTTTGTTTATTCAAAATAATTCACATTTTCACCCTATTAAAACAATTAAAAGGGGTTGGAGGGTGGGTTGGGTATGAGCACCCGATTTAACCTTTTTTTAAATTTTGTTTTAAAAATTTATATTAATTTTTTATAATTAAATTAAAATAATATATATTTCATAAATAGTTAAAAATATTATAACATTTTATAATTTATTTTATTGATAAATATTTTATTATTATTAAAAATTAAATTAAATTAATTTTATATATAATTAAGGGACAGGAAAAGATAAGACAATATGCGAAGTCATCTCAATTTTTAAAAAATATCCGAAGTCCTATTTATTAAATTTTCAAACCCATTCTATTAGTTCGATTATGATTTAATCATTTAAAAAATTAATGCTATCAACTTTAGTGATGCTTTGATGATGGGGAAAGGTTAGGAAGTGGGTAGTACTGGTACCACCCCCACCCCCCACGTGTGTGTAATGTTGTGTTTTGAGAAGCTAATTAATTAAAAAATATTGATTTTGTTAACATTTAATTTGATAATTTTCTCCGATTCCCTGTACAAAAAGTTAACGCCATGTAAATAATTTCTTTAATAATATTGGATTGCATTACTAACAACCCGGTTAATAAAATTTAAAAAATATTTTTAAATTTTTAATATTTAAAATTTTTTATTTTTTAAATATTATAAATAATAAAAATATTTTTTAAAAATAATTATCAAACAGACTTTAAATCAGTATAAATTAAAAAATATTATTAGTCAAGTTTCATTATACATAAGTTTAGATTTTACTATTTTATACAAATGAAATCTCAAATTTTCTTTTATATCTTATTTTTATTATTTGTATTTTCATTGAATGAGTTAAATTTTATTATCTCACCTAAAGTTCCATGCAAGAAAAGATAACTTTGATAGAATATTACACATTCTTCTGAATTTTTATTAAACGTGTTTTTAATCAAACAACTCAAAAAGAAAAAACAAAAATAGAAAGAGGGAATGCTCCTGGATGCTTCCGGACACCACTAGAGCTTTCTGCGGTGTTACCCTCTTATTGTTTCCCAATCCCACCCAAATAATGAATATTCTTTTTTCATACTCAGCATCCCTGCCTCTGCTGCAAGCAATCTGAAAAACAAGAAAGAAATGTTCGGAGTAGTGTTTCCCAATAGGAGCTTCCCAATGGACATCTCCACCTTCTCCCAAATCGACACATTCCATTGGATCCTCGACATGAACACTTTCGTCGGTAAGTCATCCTCTCTCTCTCTGTTTTTTTGTCTTTTTACCCCTTCTCCTCCACCCCAGGCGTACCCCATCTGTGCTATCTCACACATGCACTAACCTGCGCAGGCGAGGCCTACGACCAAGTCCGCGAGCTCTGCATCTTCCTCCTCAACTCCTTCACTCTCCCCGCCGATAAAGCCCTCGCCGTCTACATCCAGTCTCCAGGGTCGCCGTTCCTCTTCTGCGGCGCCGTCACTCTCAGCCGCCCCTCCGCCGTCCTCAGCCTCCCCTGGCCAGAGCCTGGAAGCGGCGGTGAGATGCGCCTCACGGCCTCCGGCGACGCCCCCCTCTCCGCCAAGATCGGCGTCTCTGTCGAGGACCTCGCCGCGCTTCCCTCGCTTGACGTCGCCGCCGAGAAGAGGATCGAGCGGCTGGCGATGAAGGTTGGAGAGAATCTCTTTAACTTTATGCAATCGTTTTGCGGCGTCGACGGCAGTAAATTGGTGGTGCCAATGGATATTTTGGATCGGTGGTTCAAGAAGTTTAGTGAGAGGGCGAAACGCGATCCCGAGTACTTGAAGGGCTTCGCTTTGTGATCTTGAGGTACTTTTGTGGTCTCTGTATTGAATTTAGGGTTTAGTTTTTGGAAATCATCTATTTTGAATGAAGAAATAGAAATGGTGTTTGATTTAGTTGGTAATTCACATCTTTGCATTTCTGAAAATGTTTATTTTGCTTAACGATAATATGGAGGTTCAAAAAGCATGGAGGTGGTACTGAATTTTGACAGATATTACGGATATCATGATTTTATATGAAGGAACATTCCGCCTTTTGTCATTAATATGCGGTTTGTTCCAGAAATTCTCTGGTTTGAATGAGCAAGTGAAAATGGTGTTGATTAGTTGGCAATTCACATATGCTTTTTGGCAAATGCTTCTTCATGAGAATGAATGAAATGGGACAATATTTTACATAAAAAACAATATTGAGGTTTGAAAAATATGGATTTACTAGTGAATTTTGATATTCTGACATATCGAATGCTTTATGACATTGATGGACATATCAAATACCAGCTATTTACTTATGGTGTAGAGAATGAAGGTATCGACATGTGAATGTAAGGCAAAGCTGTGCTCAGAACATTTTATTTTATGAATATTTTGTTCTAAGTTTGTGCTTTTTGGGTTTTGATCCATATCAAGTTCAATTTCTGTGATATGTGATTGGTACTTTTCATATCGTTACAAGGGAAAAGGGTCGAATGAACTTTGAGACATGTGGTGGTCTCTGTTTTAGCTTTTTTTGACATTTGTGTAGAATATAGAAGCCATCGGATGATGCCTTCCTGGGCCTACCCTTGAACTGGTTGAGAAACTAAGTTTCTCATGCACAAGAACGAAGAAAAAACGGGGTTCAACTTGAATGCAGTAGGTGGTGGATTTCCAACTTCCAACAAGGAGTTCTCTCAATGAAAACCTTCAATGGTGGTGGGCTTACTAGGTGACTTTGGGAGAGAAATATCCATGGATGGAGAATTGAGGTTTTTAGAGCTTTCAGGTTGTAGATTTCCTGCAAAAGGAAATTTCTTTGTGTGGGCGGCAGCCAGGAAGAGGATTTTTTTTTCTTTCTTTTTTTTTTTTTTTAAAATAAAATCTAGGAAGAAGAATTTTGATAGGTTAAGTGATGAAACAGGGTGTCTGCCACATAACTGATAGGAAATTGGCAGAGTACCTCCTTATTCATCCTAGGTGAGCCCATGGCCTGCTGTCTTTCACACCCACACCCACCCAATGATGGCTATCTCTCACTTTTTATTTTTACTGGAGAGGAGAATTGACTTGTAGGGTAGCACCCTTGTCATGTGAATTTGGAAAGAGAGGAAGAGTTGGTAAATGATTAGAGATTTTAATCTATAATTTATTGAAAATTTCCCTGGATCAAGAAGATTGACTGGAAAACTAAGAAAAAAGATTTGATATGGCAAAATTATATGGTTGGGAGGATGCCTTGTCAAAAAAATGGAAAAAAAAGAAAAAAAGAAACAGACACTGAGATTAACAAAAATAAATTGTTTGAGCGTTGACTTCTGGTTTTAAAATTGCTGGTTGGTTTTTCCCAAAATATGTTCATGTTTGGTGAGCTCTTTTTATGAACTTGCATTTAAATTTCCATCTTGATTCAGATGGAAATGGCTCACATATATTGTATAAGAAATAGAGAAACTTAAAGGATCAAAAAGTGAATGCATAAAAGGTTGTCCCTTCACAGACTATTACATGAAGGACAAATTCCTTGATCTTGGATGCTTCAAGTGGGATTAAAAAGAAAATGTGATTCGTCATCACTTTCTTGTCAATGATTATGAAGATCCTAATCCTTCAATGTGTGTTAGTTCTAGAGTTTTATTTTTTTTTTTTCTTGATCTTGTCTGTTGTCATTCCCCAGCATGCTAGATGTTTTGTGGTTCATTTTTGTGTTGTATTAACTAGAGTTTCTTACATTTGTGAACATGAAGTGCCAAGAATACTGTCAAGGTACAAAAAGATATGCAATATAGGAGTGGAAGTTCTAATTGAGAATTTATCATTACCTGGATCGGTTTGAGTGTTGATTATGATGAAGGTTGGTAAACAATTTGCAGTAGAAAGCAATAGGCATGTAGGAGAGAAAAGGTGATAGGGGTTCTCATCCAGTGCTCTATCAATTAACTGAAGGCAGAACCTTGCAGATGTAAGTAGTACGGTAGTGGAGGCAGATACTCATTGTTCTTTTTTTATCTTTTGGTGATCAATATGCTGAAACTAAACCAAGTAGTGGAAAAAGGACATGATAAACATCAGTTGCAGGTAGTGTGTTGAGGAATGAGGAAAACTGATTTGGACTAATATCTTTTTCTGAATGGGATAAAGCCCACTCAAAAGCAATTTTTCATCTCTATGTAGCCTGTTAAGGACACTAGGGCTACCGGATGGAAGCCTTTCCTCTGTTTGAGCTCTTCATCATTCTTTGTTCTTCATCACTGAGGAACTATCTCGAAGCATAGAAGGTTTTGTTCTGTATCACTTCATTCTGCAACTCCAACTAAATTTCTGTGCATGCATCATAACATTATTTCCCTTTTTCTCAATGGTGGGTTCCCTTATGAGCAGGAAAGTGAAGCAAATTGTTAGTATGACAGTTTTGTGGTCCTTGGAAGCATCATTTTCTACCCTAGACATTGTATTGTTAGGAGGCATTTTATTATTGATTAGAAGCACTTGCTGTTGTCTGCAAATTTCGTATATTGTCAATCACTGTTGATCTGTGTGCTGCAGTGAAAAAATGAAGTACCAAATGATTAAATTCCCTGCTTAAACTGGTATTGGATAATGTTTTGTTCTGTAAAACTATTTTCCTCTTTCAAAAAGTTGGTCTTCGTTAAGTGGCAGCTCCAAATAATACTCTTAAGATGGAAACTCATGCTATCGTTGAAGTCTAGAAAAATGCTGATGGAGAAGTAGACTGCAGAAGTGCTATACACTGCAGATAAAGAGGCAGAAGTTATCGAGGGCGTTTTTGCCATTCTTTACATGGAATTGAGCCTGATGCCTCCTGCCACTACCTTAACCCCTTCCCACTTGCATCAAAGCCTCTAGGGCTGGCTGGGAAGACAGTGGATTTCATGTTCGGTTCATTTCGCCTCTTTATTTGCCTTTTCTTGCCCCTTTTTTACCCATTCTGTCAAATTTCTAGAGAATTTCTTTCCTTTTTTCCTTCCGATTCTCCATCTCCAAAATAAAGCGAAAAACTTGAGATGTCGATGCTGAGATGTGGTCTGCATTTCATTTTATTTTTTGGCTCAGTCTGTTTTCATTTTCATTTTCCTATCTTGACTGTTAAAAGGTTTGCTAAATTGATTTTTTAAGGACAATTGTTCTATCTATTGGCATTTAGCATACAGTGAGTTAATCTGGTTGCATGTTTTTTTAATGGGATTTGAAGTTGTAAGCTTTCTCCTATGAATTCTTATATTAGAATTGGCCTGTTTCTCACATAGTTTTTATTTATTTACATGTTTAATACAAGAACAAAACATATTGGAACATGTGTGAGCAAATGTATCAGCATGGTCTATACAAGCATAAACTGGCAATTATTTCATGAGATTCTCTTTAACTCGGCAAACATTACACTTTTACAGTGGTGGTTGTGGGGCTCTAAGTCAGTCTCCTGAATTTATGGAAGCTAAATCTAATTTCAATATTCTATATTTATGAAAGCTATTTGTGAAGTGAACAATTAAGATCAATGTTTTAAAAACGGGATCAATCCGGCTGCTCCAACTGGTCGGCGCCGGTTTCTCCGGTCTGGTTGGTTGGAACGGATCGTTTAGAGGTTGAACCATTATCGAACCGTCTGAATTGCCAATCAGACCGTGGAACTGTCCAGTTTCCTGTGTACTTTGACCAAAACCTTAATGGGTTTCCTCTTCACTTGGTCCAAACTCCCTTGCTTCGCAGGCCACCTATTCCTTGGGATGTGGGATTGGTTATAATAGAATTCCCAAAATTAAGAGACAAATGAAGTCTTAAGAGTCATCTTATTTCCAGTAATCATAATTTTATTTATGAGCTAAACATAGTGGTTATGGTAAATATTTTATAAAATAACGATATCTACAAAAATTTATGTACATGTTATTGACATTGCTTGATATGATATATAGAGTGTAGCTTCATTAAAATTTTAGTATAAAAAGGTTGTGGGGAAAAATGTAGTGCAATATTTTCATACAACTTATAATGCACTTGGACTATTAGAAGGGTCGTATTACTAATCTTTTTAAGAGAAACCTAAGGATGATTTCATAGTCACGCAACCTCCATTATCGTGCCTTGTTTAGAATATTGGAATAGAGGGAAAAAAGGCAAAAAAAAAAAAAAAAAAAATTCATTCCATTATCTATTTATTATTGTATTTAGAGTATTTATGACAAACAAAAATAAGAGTAAGAATATATTATTTGTGATTCATCTTTATTTCTATTTTTATTTTCATTCTCATTCATATGCACTAAAAACATTATTAAAGTAAAACAAATGTCATTAAAAATAAGATTCGGATACATGCATATGATTTACCCATGTCAAACCCGTTATTAATATGTGCAACACATGTCAAACTTAGTCCAAGGTTGAGTTAGGAATTACTAATCCACACCAAGCATAATTTGGGTTCCAAGTTATCAAATAAAATAATTATTTTAAAATTTATGTTGGATAAACCATATTATAAGTTTAAAAAGTTATTTAGTTGGATAACCTTTGTTCATTAGTTATTAAAAGAGAAATGATAATTCATATACTCAAATTTCAATATTCTAATAATTAAATAAAAATGATAAATTTGTTATGAATTTTTTTTTTTTTGTCTCAATGGGATAACACCTAGAGGGGGTGAATGAATTTACAATTTTAATATATGAGTTAAATTTCAACGTAAATATAACTGTTAGCTCAAAGGTTCTCTTAATCATATTTTGATGATAACAAATCATGGTTAATTTTCTAATGACTTAAAATCAAGATGAGTTTCAAGTTTTATTTGAGAAATTCGATTGGAAATCAAGATAATCATCAAAAGATCAAAGGAGTGTAAGTCAAGTGTGCATGAAGATCATTTAAACCTAGGAATCCTTTGTAAGGCGAATACTTGAGTGCACTTAGGATTTTTATGTTAAAACATGCATCAATTCATACTTGGTTTATGTATTAAAGTTAAAATTTTAATAAAATTGAAGTATCTTGAAAAACCAAAGTCCAATAGGGTAACACCTAAAGGGGGGTAAATGGGTGTAATTAAAACAAATTAAATAAAGATTTATGTTATACCCAAATTTTACCTGGTGAGATAGTAGGAATAAAAATGACATCCATTCAACCAATACAATCAAGAGATATGTAAAACAAATAAAAAAGATATGCAATGAATACAAGGATTTTTACGTGAAAAACCCTATACTAACTATGAAGATAAAAAACCACAAGGTCTAAGACCACTAATCTAAATTTACTATATAAGATCAAGTTACATAGATTTACCTAACCTCCTTACCCTAAAGACTTACTCTCTAGTGCTTGTAACTTAATCCACTTCTGTGACACGAGAACCTCAAAATACTCCAATGAATACGTTTTAGCCTCGCTAAAGGGATGTAAGTTAACTCTAGATTCTTGATGAATCCTTTGAATGAGAGATTAGGAATGGTGTGGCTCATTAGGCTTTCTCTCAAGGAGACTCTTTTGAAATATCCTCAGTCTCTTATGATCTCTCCAACCCTAGAAGGGTTTAAATAAGGCAAATAGAGGCCTGAAGATCGAAGAGGGTCGATATCTCAAGGTTTCTAAATAGGATTTGCATGAAAACTCTAAAAATCTTGTGTCAATCTTTGGTAGAATTGGCATGTGCACTCAAGTTCACTTAACAATCGCTTGAGCGCCTCAGGCGCTTGAGCGGTATCAAGCACTTGAGCTATCTCAGCACTTGAGGGTTGTTGTCCTCTTGAGTTGCTTACTATTTTTAAAAAATAAACAAAAATAAATTTTAATTTCATAAAAAAAATGTATTGTTCCTCTTTGTACCCTTTAGGAGCCTAACTTGCTACAAGTCAAACCTTCTTAGACATATTTGTGACTTTTTGGTTGGACAAACAACAACCTTTGATCTTCAATGGAGAGTAAGTCATTATCTAAAAAGATTTCTAAGACCACAATTAACTTGGAACAAAATTGCCAATATACAATCAAGACTTAATGTCCTAATAATCTCTCTTTATAGCAATTTTGTAACAAAACATGGCTACATAAACCCACTTGAACTCTCATAAAGGAGTTTACATAACACACATGAACGCTTAATTAAAAATAAATCAGAGGGAAGACATTGCATCATCTTGTAGTACTTATCTTCCAATCCTGTAACTTGCACACATAAAGAAAACTATGCCTAAGGTAAAGCAACGTGTGGGATAAAATAATGTCAAGAAAGTAAAACAGGATAGTTGGAGATTTTGTTGGATGCATTATGAAAGCATGAAAAAGTACAGATTCCTATAGAGACAACAAAATGCAAAGCAAAGCTTGAGAGGAAAATATATGCATGCAAATCAACCAAACATGATAGAAGCTTGATTGGACACAATAAATCAATAATAAAGCATGGGGGGCTTTCACCAACCATAATATTGTTGGGATCCCTAGATTACTCTATTCCCATGTGCTGGATTGTGTAGGGTGCATGCAAATCTATCCTAGGCTCTCTAAATCTATCATAAAGGATAAACAAGTATTAAAAACAAAAAAAACCATAGAAAATATAGATTTAGAGAATAAAGTCATATACCTTTGATCTAAATGTTTCTAGATCAATTCTAATAATAATAGATAACTCCAAAGTCATAATGGATATCGCAAACACCATGATCTTCTGCCCGATGATTCTTCCTTGTGTCTAGGCACTAAGATGGTGGAGATCTTAATGATGAATGCTACGATTCTCTCTTTAGACTAAAGAGGAGAATGACAATACTTAGAAACCCTAACCCCTAAAGGGGTATTTATAGGCTTCCTACTAAGCTTAAGTGACTTAAGCCCACCATGGGCTTGGGTCACTTAATTTAGCCCAAAAATGTTGCTAATTAATTAATTAATCATACAAGGCCTAATTAATGAATTATTTCGGTTAAGAGATACCACTCACTTATCCCTATGCAATCTTACGTAATTACCAAAATGACCTTATGCACAAAAGTGAACTAAAAACCCACCCAACCCACATAAGTCATGCTAACAAGGAATATGAGCTCACAATAAGGACCATTGGAACCCATTGGAGAATTGGCTTCATTAGAATCAAATTCTGAAATTTACTCAACATCCCACTATAGAGAGTCATCTACACTTCAGTACCCTATGCATATTACAACGAGACACCAAGTGCTTAGGTTCGTGACCTATATCCACTGCATGCAGACTCCCCATGAACTAGTGTTCGTAATCTAACAAGATAGTGTTATCACTTATCAAAATTACTTCTCAAATCCTTGAGTTACATATCCCACTTATTATGTGATCAGATGACATATCCTAGCTTCAAGAAGCATATGTCAAATTTCACTAAAGAATTACTATGGCCACAGATTTCATGATCATATGTTATTTAGATCACCCAAGGGGACACACTTTCTCAATCCTATGAGATATCATGGTACTTCTATTGAGAATACCTGTTGTCACCAGCCTTCATCAATAGTGACCCAATCCATAGGGATATATAACCACTTAAGGGTCTCAACCATAGGTCAAAACCTTTTGTTGATTTTGACACAGATTCAATATCTTTTCAAGGTTAAGAGTCCATGTAATATAGTAGCTTGGTGAATTATGACAATTAATAACCTTGTGTCATGATTTTTCGTAAGTCCTGTTCAGTGTGCATCACATATACTAGTACACTCACCATGGGAAACCTATCTCGACGACCAAGACAAGTCATCCCTCCAATTAGGAGGTGGTGTACTATAGTCTCTATCGAATTGCCTAAATCCATGAATCAATTGTGGACAACTTATCTACTTATAAGGAACCCATGACTTGTATCTTCTGCGAAACTCCTACTGCACCTAAGTCATGTACAATGTAAGAGACATGAGTTGAATGCTCAAATCAAAATCAATACACCAAAGAGATAACAAGGTGATAGTTAAGTCTCACTTTGTTACATCATGTCTCGCTTTTAGGGGCTCAATCCTAACAAATTTACATAAGGAAGATGATGAGAACAAGCTTCTATGACTTAGGATAGTTCTAAAGAGATAAGAATATCACAAAGAAATATTTTGCAAAAGACATCTGTATCAAGTATCTCTCTTAAACTTCTAAGACATGCATTCAACAGTTACTTTGGTTTCCTCAAATGTCTCAAGATTAGTTTCCTCTAATATTTAAATTAATTTCCCTTAAGAGTTAAAAAAATATGAATAAAATCAAAAATTGAAAAGAATTAAAAGAAATATCTCTCCCTAAATGTAAGAACTCCCCCGAAAATATGAAAATCTCAATTTTTTATTTTTTTTTTGTGAAATTTCAAGACTTATCTCATATATCTCCAAAATCTCCACCTTTGGTATTTGATTGACTATGCAAGTGTTCCATAGATCCCCTCCCCTCCCTTTTGGCACAAAAATGGAAAATGTAGCAAAATAGGAATAGAAAGCATAAGAAAGATACAATATATATATAATCATGATTCTAAATACAAAAAAAGTATACTAAATAAATAAATAATAGCTCTAAGCATCGGGAGGTTAAGGAGGTGAAGCGGAATCAAGGCGCCCTAAGAGTGGATCCATGAAATAATATATGTGAGCTGACCCTGAATCTCATGGAGTTGAGTGTCTTATGAGTCAATTCTCATATGAAGATGTATAATGGAATCCATGATCTCTCATGTAATTGAAGATGGTGCAGAAGATGATGTGCGTGAAGAATTGTATGACCACGACTAGAGCGTGTACGAAGAGCAGGCTCTGGAAAGTCGACCTTGGGAATTTGAGCATCTTACTCCATTGTTCGAACCTTATCCTCCTTAGTGAGAGCCTCTTGAGTTGCTAAGGCTGGTGTTGCATCTTGTGGACCATGGGGAGTAGGGGGAACCATATGACCATACACATGACTATAGTGTTTGGCCTAGGAACTCCCATCTAAAAGAGCACGAGATGCTTGAACCCCTTGAGAAGCATTAAACTTGAACCTAATGCCCTCTAGAATCCGAGAAATGAAAAATGCGAAATGAATGCCATTAGATTTGAAGGAGTGATCGCGATAAAGGGTTATAGTGTTGAGAATGACCTGTCCTATATTGAACCATTGACTAGAGAGAATGACTTGAATGAACCTAGTAGTTAGGCGATGGATTTGGGTACGATGAGTGGAGGGATAGAAAGTATAGGTGACAAAGGTAGCGAGAAGCCATGCGGGCTTGGTGAAGCCAACACAATGGAAATGTAAGAAGGAAAAGGGTGAGAAGTAGGAAAAACATCAAACTCCCTCGAGTAAGAGCCTATACCTCCGAATAGAAGGAAAAAACATGCTCAACAAGACCAGGCATGCCATGTACACACCTAATCGATTAGGAGGAGACGAGAAAATACTGGCCATACATGGTCACTTTGAATGTGACACCGACAACAATTAAGTGCATGTTCGTGTAAAACATCTGCACAAGATGAGAGTAGTAAGTCCCTTGGAAATAAAACAAAGTCTCTCAGACTCACTCACAATGCTGATGAGGAAAAGAGTATCTTAGAAAGGATGAAGATCGATAGATCACTTAACCTCTATGCAATGATCACAAAAGGAGGCATAAAAATAAGTATGAGCCTCCTCATAGTGGAAACACTCCATTGGAAGGTCATCCAAGTCAAAAAGACCTTGAAGAGGAATGCCTTGAATGGGCTTTGGTGACCCAAGAGGGGTCGCCTCACTTTGATGATGGCAACTAGCCATCAATAATATAAAGAATATGTAAAGGCATAAAAAATAAAGAAAACTGCGAAATAAAACTAAAATGTTGGAAATGATCTAAATGGCATCCTAAATAATACTATACAAATGAAAATGTGAAACTAGAAACAAACTGACCTTAGACAGATGGAAAACAAAAACCTAAAGCGTTCAAGCTAACTAAGAAAGGTGAAGTGAAAATGGTGCGCTAGAAAGGGGTATTTATAGCATGTAGGAGTGCTCGAGCATCGTAGGCTCTAGAAGCGGCACTGGAAACAATTTAAAACCGCTTGAGCTAGCGTTGGATAGAACTTATGGCGCTTGAGTACTGGATAGAGTGCTTGAGTACTAGGTGACTAGTGCTTGAGTGCTTGATGCAGAATTTAAGCACCAAGAAGAGTAAAAAGCTTTTCAGAAGGCTTTGAAAACCAAAATTGATTAAACAAAGTATAAATTAATCATGAATTTAGGAATGATATTGATAAACATCCAGACAAAATTATAGAGCTCATAAACTCGCAAAATTTGATTGAAAAGTAATGTAACAAGTAAAGTTTTTGGATCATATACATCCATCAAACAAGAGTGAAGTTTTCAGCTCTAAAGAACAAAATTAATCCCAATCTTAGTTTTGGAAACTCAATACATAACTATTAGTGTATAAGAGGATCAACATAGAAATACAAGCATTAATGTTCAAGGGAATACGACTTACTATTTAGTTCTATATTTCGAAATGTATCTTAGAATAAATCAAGTCATGCCTTTGGTCAACTTAAGAACACATCTAGTCAATTTGTTCTAGGATCGCTAGATTTCTATTTAACATGACCTTGTTGATTTACATACAACACAACTTAACCCCCTCCTTAATTTGATCTCATATATTTCTTTTGAAAGTGGAGACATTGTACACCATGATTTCTCTTTATTTTTATTCTTAATTTTATTCATGGTTACCTTTGTATCCACTTAGGGGGTGTTTTCAAATGTTGCAAGTAAGAAGCATATATTTAAGGAACAAATCTTGGAAAGTATATAAGAGTTAATCTTAGCCAAGTATTCAAATTTTGCATTGACTCACTTCAAAAAGCAATAATAATGATCTTAGCCAAACAAGGTATGTGGATGATAAGATTTAGGCATGACAATAGATCCTTCCAAAGAAACCAAAATCTACTTTATGAGTTAAACTTTATTAAGAAGTTCCCCTCTTGATTAATCACAAAGTGTAGCTTATGTTGAATTTCCACCATACAAAGATTTTTAATTATTAAGAACCATATACCTCAAAAGTGATTAACAAAATCTCTAAGGAAAATTGACATCAAATCTTGTAGATTTAATTATTTCTCCAGGTCATAAACTTGAGATATTATAAATTATGCTAATAAGGCAAGTAAACAAACAATAATCATATGCCCAACGATGAAATTAAAGAAGGCTAAAGGAAACAAACATGAAATTGATAATAAAAACAATCTTTTTAAGGCCTATAACTCTAACTAAACGATCAGTCAATTAGGCATATGCCCGGGGATTTCTTAAGAAATTCAAACTTAAGAGAATCTAGGGGTTTTGTAAAGATATCTGCGAGTTGATGTTTAGTAGGGCAAACTCTAAAGAGACAACCTTTTCTTTGATATAACTCAACAAGATACCTAATAAAGTGATGACGAATTTCAATGTGTTTAGTACAAGAATGAAGAACAAGATTCTTTGATACATTGATAGTGCTAGGAACCCTAGATTTCTCCATTCCCTTACCCTTGATTGTATAGGTGCAAGCAAAACTACCCTAGGCCTCTAGATCCTATGCAACGAAAGCAAAAATCATATTTTTACAATTCTAGGATCAAGAAGAAAGCCATTAGAGAACTTTACCTTTGATTTGGATGTTCCTAAATCAATTTCACTTGGTGAAGATGAAGAACAATGAATCTGGAAGTCTTGTACACATAAGATCATCTGCTCGATGACTCAAACCACGATCTTGACACTCCAAAGTGTGGACTTTGAAATGATGATTTCTTCTCTCTCACTATTTCTCTCTTTTTCCGAAGGTGGAAGACAAAGTCGCTCTCAAGGTTATAGAAACTAACGTGCCTTTACTCAAACTTTTTTAGACTTGTAAATCACTGTCCAAAAAATCCTATATAAAAAAAAGACCAAAATTGCCAACGATAAAAACAAAATATAATGTTCTAATATATTAGTTTAAGATAATTAAAAAGTGATAAATCATTTATTTTATTTTATTCTTTATTCTTTTTATATTTTTATATTATAAATAAAATAATAGATTACATAGTTCAAAAGTAATAAATAAATAATGATACGTAGGTTCGAATTTTAATGAATTCCTCAAACATTGAACCATGTTAGTCCTAATATTTTTGGGTTGATCTTTTTTAACCCTAACCCAACCCAACCCAAACCTATTTAAACCTTGTTTACATCATACCAAAACTTGGATTGGGAGTGGGTTGGATGGGTTGAATATCCAAGTTATAGAC
Organism: Vitis rotundifolia; assembly: GCA_030254885.1. Lineage (NCBI taxonomy): Eukaryota > Viridiplantae > Streptophyta > Magnoliopsida > Vitales > Vitaceae > Vitis > Vitis rotundifolia. The sequence goes on along the minus strand of CM058154.1, from coordinate 13,329,919 downwards.
CTTTTCGCCAATTTTACATTTTACTTATTTTGTATAGAGTCGCATATATGAATGGAAAGTAACACATATGATAAATAATGCATTGCAATAAATTTCTTAGGAATCAATCCAATTTGATCGACATCAAGCCGTTTGTTGGGCAAATAGCGACTGGCTCCCCACCAGCGCACCAAACCAAAGCCCATTTACTTAAGAAGAAACAACGGAAGCACCTTCAAATAAAAATAAAAAATGAAAATAAGAATGAAAATCACATCTATCTATACATGCTGAATAAGAGGACTTGCCAACCCTTTATCTATTCATACTATATTTCTAATTTCTGTTTTTTTTACCTTTCTTACATACTTTGTCATGGCTAAATTTTAAATTTTAAAGTAATATAACTATGCAACAATTCCAAATTTATCTCTAACGTTTACTGTATTTTTATAATAACCAATATTAATTGAAGCATAAAATTTTATTAGATTTAACCTTTGAAGTTTGAACGAATACAAGTCTGTCTTAAACTTGGATATAAATGAATAAAAAAAGGTTATTTAATTAAAGGAAAAAAAAAATACAAACATGCTTTTATTTATTTATTTATAAAAATAAGTTTTTCTTTTAAAATTTATATGTAAATAATTAAAATATTGAAAGACGTTTATATGAAAAATAAGTTACTCTTTAAGTTCAAAAATGGAAAATATTGATTTTACAAATTTAAGATCTTTTAATCTTTTTAATTAATTAATTCTACAAACAAAAATCATTCAAACTTCAAATTTTAAATAAAAATTAATTAAAATATTTGACATTTTAATTTAAAAAGCAAATGATACTAAACTATTGAAAGTCTATTAAAACTTTTGATGAACAAATAAACATGACCTTAGTTTGAAGCAACAATAGTCATCTAAGTGATGTGAAAATCATATAATTAAAAAATAAATTAATTTTAGAAGCTCAATTGTGATCCATTGGGTGTGAAGGGTGTGATTTCTCAATCAAAAAATTGCTTGTCATGGGTATTATTTAAGGGTTATGAATTTAAGTAATAATTTGGAAACTTGAATTGCAAGCAATGCATGTGAGAAGGAAGAGCTAATAATAATATGACGTATGCTTCCACTATCAGAGAGGCTAATCACACTATCGAAGTGTAAATGAAAGATCACCTTCCTTGTTAGATAACGGACTTAACAAGAAATACTCGAAAGTTTGGTGGTTAACAACTTCTCTCTCTTACTTTTGGGCCCTTCTCTCATTGTGCCTTTTAGCAATTCAATATTGACTTTATGGCTGTGCCTGATTACTTAACAATTTGAGGGTGACAATTTCTTTTTTATCCCTTTTTAAAATTTAAAAAATTGTCTATAATTTCTTTTAAATTGTCTTATGCTGCCCGTGAATCTTATTTCAAGTTTTATGTAAAAAATAGATTTTTTACAAAATATAATAATAAAATAATTAAGAGAAGCTCATGCATTTTCAATTTCTCTTAGTTCTAGAATTATTTATTTATTTTAATTTATCGTAAGTTTATGTTAAAATGTCTTTCATCCATTTTTTCTCATATTTCTATGTTTGTCCCGACAAAGAAGCTTGAAAATTCTTATGAGTTACAAATGTGCGAGGTTTTAACAACTCTGAATCAAAGGCTGATTACATATGGAGTTTTAGGTTTCGTTTCATAATAATTTTTAAAATTTTTCCTTCCACAAACAAAAAATATGAATAATTTTTGTATAATAAAGTAGAAAATCTTATAAGAAAATATAAATATCCTTAAAAATTGCTTCAAAAACTTTTAAATTTGAGGCATTAAGTATTTTTAATATATTTATTTTAAAACAGTTTCAAAAATCATTATTTTTTTAATGGTTATATTTGAAAGTTTTTTTATATTTTATATAAAAGGTACTCCCCTTTTTCTCTTTTTAAAATCCAAAATCCAAAAACCAAAAAACCCAAATGATTAAGAGCTTGTTCGGTAACTATTTTTAAAGACAGTTCTCTGTTCTCTAGGAAAAAAAAAATGAAAAACACATTTAGTAGTAAAATACTATTTTTTATTTTTTGTTTTTAAGAATAAAAAACAGGATATTTTCATATAATTTTTTTATTGTTTTATATTCTTTTTACTTATTTTTTTTTAACTGTTTTAAAAAATGATTGTACAAACATATAAAATGTAAACATAAAAATTATTTTTAATATATATAAAAAAATTTAAAAATAAGTTAAAAACATTTTAAGTTTTAAAACAAACTTTTATTTTATAAAACATCAAGAACAATTTTAAAAAACTATTTTTAAGATTGTTTTTCAAATTTGTTTCGGAAGCAGTTATCAAATAGACCGTAAGATATTTGAGTGTTTTTAGAAAATATTTTTAACATAAAAAATATTTTTTTCTTTTATAAAAAAAATCAAGTATTTGATAACATTTTAAAAAAACTAAAAAATAATTTAGAATGCTTCCTGCTTAAGGTGATTCTCCGAAAAATAACTTTTACACGGGATAGTTCCATTAAAAGTATTTCGAATAGAGATATTGCAAAAAGCAATCGAGTTAGATTAATAAATAAGATTTCTGCCTTCCACCCCATGAGATAACTCAACCCACTTGGTGACTCACTTAGAATGACAAATGCAAATTTAAACAGCAAGCTGGAATTGGCATGTTCCTACCAAATTATACATGATTTCTTAAACAATTACGCAATGAAGTTAAGTCAGAGGTTTGATCAGTCTCCAGTGATTAATCTGTTGGACGATTTTGAGATTAAGCCCAAGTTGAGGTTTGAAGGAAACACTTTAAAAAAGGTATGAAAATTGTGGATGAGAGGGAGGTTTAATCAGAAAGTTTGGTATAAGAAAACAAGAAGACTCCTAAGCGAGGTGATGATGTTGCAACAGAATGAAACTCCACCTAACAGTTACAATTCTCCAAACTCCCCAGCTCATATCCCACTCTCGCTTTGTATATATACTTGCTTCCATTCGCCCATGCTCCTATCACAATTATCACTTCAATTCATTATGGAGAGTTCACACACCAGAGCTGCTCAAAAGGTTGTTGTTGTTGTTCTTCGTCTGTTTGTTTGTTTGTTTGTTTGATGAAATTGAATGGTAATTTTAATGGGTTTTTGGTTTTGAATATTTGTGAAGCTTGTGAAGGCTAGTTCACAGTCTGCAGTTCCATGGAGCTCTACTAATAGAGGAGTGGTGAGATACAACATTCCGGCTCAACAGGGCTTCAGAAGCCATTCATGGGTAGGATTTTATAAAGGGTGATGTTATTGGAAGTTCAAATCCACTTTTGTCCATTCAATTAATCAATTTATAAATATAGAGAAGATCAAAATGGACTATCTTAAGCAAGTTTTGGAGGACTTGAAGTAAAGCCATGCAATAGAGAGAAGCTGGTCAGGTGATCCAGCTTGTCTTTAGTGTGGTTTTACCTGAGAACATCCATACACTTTTTCAAAAAGGATGGAATATCATCCAAAACAAAAAAAAAAAAAAAAAAAAAAAAAATTCAGCTGCAATATTAAGAAAATAGTTGTTTTTTCGTATTTTAATATATTCTAAATTAAGAGTATTTATACTATATTGAGAGAATAATAAAAGAATACTAAGCTGACGAAATTAGAAGTCAGCGGTAGAAGTGGTCTTAGAAAAGGTTTGAATATTGGCCATTCCAGCTTAATGAGACTAGCTGAACCGACTTCCAAACCTTGATTAAGTAGGCTTTCGTTTAATTAGCATGAAAGTTTCTTTTGTCTATTTAGTCTGAAACTAAACCTTTCAAATCAAAAGAAAGTAAGGTCACTTGAAGGTCTCAATCTTTTGTTTGTATTGCATGATTGGTACAATTTGACTCTTATCTGTTATTGCATAATCCTCACTTCCTTGGCCATACTTTGAGCCATCATCTTATAATTTGAGGAACTGGTCATTGTTATGTAACTACCCATGTTATAGCCTTAGATAGAGTTGAATTATCCGGGTCACCATCAACTATCTTCCAGTTTAATTTATACTTCAAAGCACTAATAAGGACGAAAGTTGACTAAGCAGCTCCAAGGGTTCCAACCATGAATTATATCTAAGTTTGAAAAGTAGCTGGTTGCCACAATCATTATTATGCTTTTAATCATCTCTATACTTTCCTCTTTTTATATGATTGTTGCATGAGGCAATAGTTGAGACATCATTGTCACTAAAATAAGTAAATATGGGATGTTTTTCACAGTCAAAAGATTATCTCAAAGATCAACTCGGTGACAAATCTAAGGTGAAGTGAACCAAAGTTATTGTCTGTACCATTTGAAATATACTCGTTTCTCTCAATCACAAGCTTGACAGCATTCATGGCCATCTCCAGGTTTTTCAAAAGCCCCCATTAAAGGAAAACACCAAGCCAGTGGAATTCAAGCTCCACACCCAACAAAGAGCGGTCAAACGGGCAATGTTCAACTACTCGGTGAGAGCTCATTCTTAATGAGCTTAGATCTGATTTTCTCATGTTAAAAGAATTCGGAGTCAGAGCTTTCTCACAAAGTAGTTATTTAAAATGGAGGACAATGCATGCAGGTAGCAACCAAGCTATATTTCATGGAACAACAGAAGAAACTAGAAGAAAGGCTGCAGAAGGTATATATAGATACCTTGAAAACTTGCTCAAAAATCTTTTGTAAATAAATGCAATGTGATAGAACTATTGCTGAATATGTAAAGCAGTTGATAGAGGAGGAGGAGGTTAGGATGCTGAGGAAGGAGATGATTCCTAGAGCTCAATTGATGCCTTTCTTTGATAGACCCTTCTATCCACAAAGGTAAAATAGGGTATGCATGAAGATTGCAGTACAAATGCTTCTTAAATTGAGCATGATAGAGCAAAACTTTCAAGGCGAACTGATATCTAATTCTCCATCTCGCCCTTTCTGCAGATCAAATAGGCCTTTGACAGTTCCAAGAGAGCCATGTTTCCACAACATAAGCAGCAAATGCTGGAGCTGCATCTCCTGCAGTGGACTCTATGATTTTCATCAGCAATGTCCAGCTATGAAGCCCATTAAATAGCCATGGCCAACTTAAGCACCTATGATTTTGTGAATGTACTTTCGCTGTTAATGGTAAATGCTGTGCAGAGAAATGGGAGTGCTAGGGCAGTAGTTTTTGTGGTAGAACTGCTTGTGAATAGTGAAGTAGTGATCACTTTTCTAACTGAAATAAAGTGAGTTGAATTTTTGTGTTTTTCTTTCTTGATAATGGAGAGAGCAATCAAAACGCTTTGATACACATCCTCTCCAATCTCACTATTGATTAAATATAGGACCAACCAGGTATATTGATGTCATATAGCCTAGTTTAGGGTAACATCAAACTTCCGCTTTTAGTGGTAGAAGAATAGTAGAAGTAAAAGTAATTACTACTGGATTGCGATTGAATTTTATGTTTGAGATTATATTTAAAAAATAATTTTATTAAAGATAAGATAATTATGATATTTTTTAAAATTTTAATTAAACAAAATTTGCTTCTTGCATTACATTTAAGGAAATCATGGGTCCCTTTTCTTCTCCAAAACATGGATAAATCATGTTGAGGTTGTAGAGCTCTCTGATTGAAACTTTTGTCTTAGCACCTCAAAAAGTTGTACTTGACTTTGAGGTGCTACTTTTTTACCGTTTGAGAACCTCTCCTAAATAGAGCTTATGGATATGGGCTAAAGCCCAAAAGCTAGCACACCTTGCTTTACTTGTAACCTCCTTTTGAAAATGAGGCTTTGACAGTACCATGTGCAACTCTATGTCTTATTAATGCAAATCTATAAAAGGAATCAACTAAGGTGAGTGGAGGTGAATTTGGTAATTCAAATTGAAATTAAAAAAAAAAAAAAATCAGTAGTACAATCGACATATTTAAGCAAAAGTAGCTTAAAGTTGTGAATATAATAGTGATGGCAAAGAATGAGAATAAACCTCTACTTTGAGAGAGAAAACACCAAATAGAAAATGATAACTTTTATTACATTGAAAGAAATCAAAAAAGAAATTTTTTGGAAGTTTGAAGGAGATCAGAATAAGAGTGCTATTAAGAAGGTGATTGAAAATTTTGATGAACGGTGACCAGGGATGGTTATGCTAATCATCTGTTGGGACAAAAACACTAATTAAAGCATGTGGAGTCTCTGTGGTAGAATTCCTAACATTGAGCTACTCATAGATGTCATGATTGTTGTTAGTATAACAAAAAATATGTCATTGTTGATATATATTATCTTGACTTAAGGTAATATATGTTAATATTATTTATTTAAATGAATGATTATAACACATATAACTTGTTCAAACCAATAATAACATATATAAAATTTGTTGAGTTCTTCTATGACTTATGATGATGCAACCTTGACAGATAATTTATAAGTTAGCATATATTTGATATATTCATATCTTAGGGTACTTAAATAAAAGAACAATGACAACATTTTGTTTGATATGTATAGATCTAATTTACTTATTAAGTATTAATATAAATTGAAGTGATCCAACAATCTATTTTCATTAAGGAAGTCAATGTTTCTTCTCTAATTTGTTTTTTAGTTATGCTAATATCAATTTCCATGTTTTTTTTACCAATTCAAACTGATTTAGACCTGTTTTTTAGTCTATATCAATAAAACTAAACTGAATTTCATGGTTGGGAATTATATTTTAAAAAATAATTTTATTAAAGATAAGATAATTATGATATTTTTAAAAATTTTAATTAAGTAAAATTTGCTTATTCTCGCATTACATTTAAGGAAACTATGGGTCTCTTTTCTTCTTTAAAACATGGATAAATTATGTTAGAGGTGGTAGAGCCCTTGATTGAAAGTTTTGCCTGAACACTTCAAAAAGTTGTATTTGACTTTCAAATGCCACTTTTATTATTTGAGAATCTCTCCTTATAAGGGCTTATCCATAAAGGTAGGCTAAAGTCCAAAAGCTAGCTCAGGTTGCTTCACTTGTAACCTCCTCTTGAAATTGAGGCTTTGACACCATGTGCAACTCTAAGTCTTATTAATGCAAATCTATATAAAGAATCAACCAAGATGAATGGTGGTGAATTTGATAATTGAAATCTAAAAAAATCACTAGTACATGCTATAGGGATAAATGGATCTCTTTGTTCCCTATACTAGAATCAGGTTAGGAGCATTCAAAACTTCCTCGACTTTTCTAAATCCTATGTATAATGGAAAAAAAAAATCATTTTTAATCATAAACAAGATTTAGAAAGTGTTATAAAAAATAATATTTGAGATTTGGATGTTCTAAAATCTATTTCACGCGGTGAAGATGAAGATCGTTGTCGACAAAGGTCTTGAATATCTATGATCTTCCTTTCGATGGCTCTTTCTTGATCTTAACACACTTTTGATTGGGAAGAAGAGAGGGTGAAGGCTTTGACTCTTTCTTTCTTTCTCTCTCTCTTCTCTTTCTCTCTATGGATGGTGGAAGACAAATCACTTCTAAAAGTGATGGAAACCCTAACCTCTAAAGGGTAGCTTGAGTGACTTGAATACAATAAGGGTTTGGGTTACTTAATTTAGTCCAAAATGGGTCTTAATTGATTAATTAATCTAACGTGATCTACTAATTAATCAATTATCCTAATTAAAAACTTTGTTCACTTATCCTTATGCAACCTTATGTAATTATCAAAATGCCTTTATGCACAAAAGTAAACCTAAAGTCTTTAACCCTCATAGACAGTGCTAACAAGGTACATGAGCTTGAGTGGAGACCATTAGGACCCATAGGATAGTATTGACTTCCTCAAAATCTAATTCTGATGTTAATTCAACATCTTACTATAAAAAATCAATTGCACTCCAGTATCTTATGTAAATAACAATGAGATACAAAGTGTTCAAGTTCGTAACCTACTATTCATTGCATTAGTCTCCCCTTGAACTAGTGCCCAATAGTCTAACAAGGTGAAAGTTAACAGCCTTTTAAGACTACTTTTACTATCGTTGAGTTACATATCATCATATTGTGTGTTCAATTGACATGTCTTAGCTCTCAAAGATCCTATGTCAAGTTCCACTTCAAAAACCACTATGACCATAACTTATATGAACCTACCTCCTTAGGATCACTGAAAGAGACACTCTATCTCAATCTTATGAGATATCATGGTGCCTCTATTGAGAATACCTATTGTTATCGACTTCTATCAATAGTCCCAATTTAGAATATATGATCAACTTATGATCTCACCCATAGGTCAAAGTCACTACTAACTTTAACACAAGCTCAATATTCTCTCAAGGTTGAGAGATAACACAATGAAACAATTTGGTGAAGTCATGATAACTTGATAGTCATATGTCATGACTTACTATAGTTCCTGTCCAATGTGTAACCACATACACTAGTGCACTCACCGTTGGAGCTAAGACTCACAATTCCTCCAATAGGAGGTAGTGCACTATAGCATCTAAAGGATTGCTTAGACCTATGAACCAATTGTGCATAACTCATCTAATTACATGGAACCCATGACTTGGATCTTTCATGAAATTCTTAATGCACCCAAGTCACGTACAATGTAAGAGATGCGTGCCAAAGTGGTTATAAGGTATAATGCATGAAATTAGGATAAATAAAAGTGAATTGGAAGTTTATTAATAAATAATAAAATTCAAAATTTTATTACATTATGTCATACTTTTAAGGCCTTTATCCTAACATATATGACATATTCAAGCACAATTAACTTTAAGTGGTGAATATAACAGTGATGGAAAAGAATGAAAATAAACCTTACTTTGGAAGTTTAGAGGAGATTGAAATGAGACCACTATTGAGAAGGTGATTGAAAATTTTGATGGAAGGGTGACCTAGACGATTATGCTAATCATATATTAGGCAAGAACATTGACTAAAGCATATGGAGTCTTGATGGTAGAATTCCCAACACTAGGCCATTCATTGATGTCATGGTGTCCTTAAATAAATTATGCCCATGTGCATTGTCCTTCACAAAAAATAAGATGGAAATAATTCAATTCAAGCATGATTTGATTTTCAAAATTTAGAAACAAAAATTATTATTTTTTTTCATCGAAGGGACAAATAAAACATTGGATAATAGAAACTTATTGGATTGTGTGGAAAGGCTGGTAAAACCTATATGAGTAATTTAAGACTTGTACCATCTCCAATGACAATATCATCAAGCTCATCATAAGCTTGGTGTAGACTAAGATTATTAAAATCAATGGTCACATGATGAGAAGTAATCGAGTCCATGATCTATGTGATGTGCCCTAGGTGGTGTTTAGGGAGTAGCATATTTGAAAATAGCACCATTGAGAGCAATATGTCCTCATTTGCACAAATTTGGTTAACTTTTTTCCATTTTGATTGTTGGAATTCTATAAAGATTAATTTGAAATGTTGCTAAAGTTAGTGTTTGGAGAGTCATAGTTGTATGCAATTTTAATATAATTATATATTTATATAGATGAGGGATGCAAATCTTCATAATTTCAATATATGCAATTTAAATATATATTAGATATGCAAGAAAAGTCAATGTAATTAGAATTTTAATATAAAATATCTAAAAAATATATTAAAACCTATAGTTGTGGCCAAGCATAATCTACCTTCACATTAAACCTTTGGCTGTGACCACAATTTCTTATCCATATGACCCCTTGTGTATGTCTAAACAATTTTATTTCAAAATATATATATATATATATATATATATATATATATATATATATATATATATATAACTCCCCTATAGTGGTGGCCAAAGGAGACCCACAAATATACAAACCTTTAGTCACGGCCAAAAGATAGCCACAACTATATATACCTCTTAGTCTCGACACACGTGGTCTTGACCATAGGTTTAAACTCTACAATCGTATTTTTCCATGTGGTTGTGATTATAAGATATAATTGCACCCCTTATAGTCATTTTGTGTTGTGGTCGACTAAATCTGCACCTAAATCATATAGTCATGCATTTTCATGTGTAATCGTAGGAAGTGGCCACAACTATACATTTTTCTGCTTATAGTGCACGTAGTTGATATCTTTAATGACAATGTTATTTACATATTCTATTGGCTCAATATGATAGGATATATATATATATATATATATATATATATTCAAAAGATTATTTTCAATGAAATGTAAGTTATTTAATTACCAAGAATTTAGATTTTTCAACGATAATTTCCTCATATTACATTTTTTTAATGGTAGAAAATCATTAATGAATATTTTAGATATTAAAAATGGGAAAGATAGTGACAAAATGAGAAGGAAAAAAAGGATATAAATATATATTGATATAAGTGAAAAATCAAAATCTTCTAAAATTTTTAGAGTCTTTAGTTTTACTATTTCTATTTTAAAATTTATTTTTGCTTCAAAGAAATTTAAATGGATTTAAAAATTACTTCATTATACATATAAATCCAATGAACATAATATTCCAATGTAGTATATCTACTAGAATATATTATGTTTTACTTATATTTAAAGTTTGCTTGGTAGTGCTTCTAGTAGAAGTGTTTTTACTAGAAGTGTTTTCTTCTGCAACACTTTTGTGAAAAAAGAAAAAAAAAAAAAAAAAAAAATCTTGTATGAGAATTTGAAAAAAGTGAATCTAATAGTATTTTTGATAATATGTCGCATAAGTACAAAAATGCTTTTAATATTAATAAATTACTAAAAAGAACATTTATTACAAAAAGAAAATATTATAATAAACCAAAAACTTTTGTTACAAAAAAATTATAAACATTTATATTGTTAAAAAAAACTCAAAAAAATTATTTTTATGATAATGAAAATAAAAACAATGTAGAGTACAAGAAAAATTAGAAATTAATGTCATTGAGCTTACTACATAGATAAACTTCTGGTGATTTTTTATTAGATCGTACAAAATCTCAAAATTATTTTTGGGATATTAGTTCTTTAGTTGTTGGTGAGAAATTTTCATAAAAAAATGAAGTGCTCATAAGTGTAATTTTACGAGGTTAGATGTAGTGAGATATCTGGCAATTTTAGTAAACAACATCTTGTTGCATAGACATTTATTCAATAAAACATTCATAACATGGCTCAAGTTTCCCCATTTCTACATGTACCATACAAGCTCCCATTCACTTCCCAAACCTTCCTCTCAATTGCTTGAAACTTATCAATTCCCCACCCACTTCATTGTCTTCAACCAAGCCTCAGTTGAGACCATACCATCTCTCAATCCAACTGCCCCTAGTATAACAACACTTGGCTCTTCTTCACCTGCAATTCTACCATGAATTTCATATTACTCATCACATCTCCATGCAAATGCTTATCCCACCACATCACTGCAATCCTCCCAAGCTATTGACACATTTGCTCCCAAATCTATTTTCACCTCTTTGCTACTTAAAAATATAACATATTTGATTGTATATTAGATTAAAAATAATAATTGTTTATCAGTATAATAAAATTTTAAAAATACTTAAAAAAACATTGAAATAAAAAATATTTTTTCTAAGTAAAATAATATATGATTACATACTAGTTTAGTTTCTTTTTTTCTTTTTTCTTTTTTTTAAAAAAGAAACTTTTCTAACTAAAAATAAATAAGAAGACAAATGCTCTGATAGAAAAAAAGAAAAAAAAAAACTATATTCTTACATATTAGTGTCATAATCAAATATTAATGAGATATAAGGAGATTTGCAATTTGATCACATTCTTCTTCCATTTATCTTGCATGATGTGAACCATCTTCCTTATCAAGTGAATCCACTTCACTCCTTTCTTCATTAGGTGGAAGTAACTTTTGATCATCATCATAAGGTTTAAATTCCATGTCCGTTCTAGATTTATTAGGGACTTCCCCAAACTGTGGATCACTTGGTTTTACAATATCTTTAGCCGTAAGACAAATAACATTTAATATAATCTCAGACCATCTAAATACAAATTCACTTGAGTGTCGAAATCTTTTTTGAATCATCTTATTGCTAAGTCTATGACCTATTGTAATGAGAAACATTGCTAAAGCCTCTTTTAAGGGCACATCAAACCTTCTTTTAGACCATACCTTTTAGTTAGTGTTTCTAATAAATTCATGAACACATGTTTTTCCATTCTAAATTGCTCAAAACACCTAATTTCATGACCATTAATGACATCTATCACAAACTTATATCCTATGTGGGAAGAAGTTCTACAGGGTTTTCTTTCTTTGTAAATAGTAAGTGTTACAGCTACAACACATCCTGCAAAACAACAATTGATAAAAATCATGTTTAACATCACTCTCATCTTCAAAATTCTGATCATTATTATTAGAAAACATCTACAAAAATAAAATAAGAAATATATTAATAAACAACGATAATGTATACTTTTAATTAATATATTTTTATATATTAACAAAAAGATAAAGTACACCATTGAAGTTTAGAATTCCTACCCTTGCTAGACATCTTGTATTAAAAAAATATCTTAAAGAAATAATAAACATCAAAGAAAAGATCAAATGACTAAAATAAAATATTCAGAAAAAGAATAGAGGAATTATACATTAAAAACTAAATAATGTTAGCTAGCAAAAATATCTTTCAACATTAGAACAAGAAACTATCCAATAGTCAAACATGTTTATGCTTAAGCCATACAATCTGATCAACTAGGTCTTCTAATGCGACAAACATTTCTCTATTTTCCTTAACAACTAGGATCTCTATGGCTTTCATATACAACTCACAATCATTTTTCATTTCAAGCATGTTACTATAATTTTCATCACTTTGACAATGCTACAACTAAGCTTATCTGCTTTAGATGTGATAGAAGACCTATTCTGCACAACACTACAAATGTGCTTTAACTGCATAACCATGACTTCAAATTTAGTTTCATCTCTTTTCCTTTTTTCTTCTCTTCTCATTTTTTTTTTTTCATATAAGGTTGGGTAGTAGCTTCAAAACTAGGAGAAATAGTAGTAAGCAACAGATTGCAACTAGAGTCGTCTTAGTCTTCTACTATATTATTCTCATGTTCTCTCACCTTAGATGAACCATCAACATCTTGTCCTACAATGCCTTGTGATGGTGTCGAAGTTCCTTCACTAGTAACAACAATATCTTTGAAAAGTATGTCCAATTGTTCAACATTTTTCAAGCCCTTTGTCTTAACTTTTACCACCCCAAGGTTCCTCTATAAGAGTATTTAATTTTTCATATTTCATAATCAATATATAAATTAACCAAATAAATTTAATAAAAAAATTAAACATACATTCAATTTGTTATCCCACTATTCATTACTTGCATTGATGATTTGCTTCATGGGATCCTATCCAAGGCTAATCTCTTTCCCAATCAAGGTATTCCAAAGTTGTCAATCCTTTTTAAGAGAACTCCATTTATTCTTAAGTTGCTTATATTGATAGTTTCTTCCAATAAAATTGTTGAAGGCTTTTATCATATTTTTCCATCCCGACTTGCTAAAGTGACTATTTGGTTTATTTTCAGCCAAAGTCTCAGTCACATGAACTTTGATAAAAGCATTAGTTGTAATATCATCCCAATAAGCCTTGCTTTGTTTTTCATTTTCTTCACTATTTACTGGTTGTAATGGTTGAATTATATTGCTAGACATCCTTTCTTTTTTAAAAAATTATATATCTTAGAAAAATAGTATATTTCAAAGAAAGAATCAAATGAGTTAAAATGAAGAATAAAGAAAAGAACATATCTATATATAATAATAATAATAATAATAATAATAATAATAAATTTCAAAGAAAGAATAAAGAAAATAATTAATGAACTAAACATAAAAAATACTGTCTCTTTCAAACCCAAATTTCAAAAAAAGGAAATCTAGTCATTTGTTGAATCTATTTGAAATAAAATTACCAATCTAAACCACTTAATCTAGCAAGCTAAAAATTATAATTCATCTTCCTCAAATAAGTAAAATCTAGGACAAAATTATTAACTTTGATTTACTGAGGGTAGAGATTAACTTGTGAAGTTTCCTCCATAATAAGCATATGATGTAGGACTTTCAAAGGCAAGAAAAGAGAACAAACAATTAAAGAAATAGGCCTTTCGTTTTTCCTTCTTCATGCCAATAACCTAATAATGACACTTAATTAATTGTATCAGAATAAGAATCTTCTTAAAAGCTTAATGGAAATGATTTATTTTGAACAAACCTATGGATGTCATTGTTAATTATAGTAGTCTCAATTAAGTTGCATAATGAACTCTCTTGGTATCAAAGAAATTCCATGACATAGTAGGTTAATAAGGAGTTGCTATCAAAAGAACTTTGTCCATGCATTTTTCCCCTTGTTCCATACAGGCTAACATACCATTGGCTTCGTTCAATACTTCATATTCAAATCAAGGTTGTTCAACTTCAATAACACCAGTAATCTTGATCCAACACTATATGCATCACTTCTATAGAGCTTGCAACAAATTTGCCCAAATCAAGCTAATTTTAACACCAACTTGGCTCCTTTAGATTCAATTCCTACTAACAGGTTTGATGATGTCCACTATAGAAACCTTGTGAACGACTCTAGACTTCTTCAGTCAAACCGAGCCTTTATGGCAAATGACATAACTGTTTCCATGGTTATCTTGCACAGTAGGTTTCCTAATCTTTTATCCACAACTTTTAGGGCATCAATGATGAAGATGAGCTACATTGGTGTACTTGCTGGAAAATATGGAGATATAAGGAAAAATTGTAGAATGGTGAACTAGATATAATCTATGCATGTAATATGAAAGAAATGGCGTTTCTAAGGCTTAATTTGAGAATGGAATGCAGCTCTATAACATATTGCCAATGGCTTGAATGTAATCCATGAATGAGATAGTGTGAGAAATGAACTTTGTAGTTTCTTAAGGTTAAGTCTCATGCTTAGCTTTATATAAAATAAAAAACTAATATGGAGTTTGGGAATTGGATTGTTGACATACACATGTCATGGTCCTATAATGAGTTAATTTAAAAATCTTAGCTTTTATATGATGATAGTTGTGATTCTACATGCTAGAAAGCATGAATATAATTTCTATGCCAGAAATGGAAGTTAGAGGATGGTTTGAATAATGTTGCATTAAGTTATGGGCATTTCTATGGAGGTTGATGTGTCTATATTTTTGTTCTCAATATCCAATTTAATTAAAATGATGCACATGGAGAAATGCTTCAATAAACTCATAGTTGGAGCACTAAACAACTAAACGACTTCACTAACACTTAGAAAGGCATAAGTCAAAGCCTTTCAATGCACCTATTCAACTTAAATAGAATTACTCTTAATGGTCATAAATGATAGTTTCCCTATAATTCAAAGAAACCATTTCCATTAAGAGATGGTTGGAATGATTAGAAGTGTAAACAAAACCGAAAAACCAAAAAATTGATCCAAACCAATCAAAATCAGTCATATTGGTTCGGTTTTCAAAAATAAAAAAGGTCGATTCGACTTGAAAATTTCAAAAACATATTTTGTTAGTTTGGTTTCCGATTTTATTGTCTCCTAACCAATAAAAACCAAATCAAATCGATATTCTAAAACTTATATATAATTGTTTGATATTTGATAATAAAAAAATTATATTATACTCTATTAAAGTAATTCATTATTTTTACATTATGGTCAAATTAATTCTAAATACATTTAATATATTTTTAACCATCAAATCTAAGTTGGTTTCAATTAATTTTAAAAATAAATTAGACTTAGGGCCTAATATAAACTCAAATTAATGGGATCTGAGTTCAAAATAAATACAGATCTACAACTAGGTTTAGGATTAAAAAATGTTATTAAGTTAGGTCAAAATTGATCCACGAAAACCAAGTCAAACTCACCTCAAAAGGCTTGGTTTGGTTTGGTTTTTTCACTCCAAATCTTGTCGATTCGGTTTTTATCACATATAAAACCAACTATATTAGTTCGGTTCATTTTTTATCTAAAAATCGACTGAACTGACCTTATTTACACCCCTAGGAATGACATTGTTTTGTTGTTTTTTTTTTTTTAGAAATAAACCAAAGGACTTCAGGACTTCCAATTGAACCCACTAATTTATCATACTCCAAACCAATCAAACTTTATTTAGGAAAACATTGATAACTCCTTAATAACTGGTGTTGTTTGTTGTAATTTTTTTTTATATATTTATTTTATTCAAATTCATTTTTATCAATCAATATATGTAATATTAAGTGATTAAATCATTAATCCAATACATTTATTTGTTGATATTAAACAAAACAGAGCATAGATTTTGTATTTTTTAGACATTATTTTTATACAATTTTAATTTTACTAATTTTAAAAACATAAATATCTTTTCTACCATACTTTAAATTTTATCACGATAACCATTTTTCATACTTTTTGTTTATGTTATTGCTAGACTGTTTAGCTTCTACAAATAGGGACAAAGGCATTGGTCTAGTTTTTTTTTTAAAAATTAAAAAAAGTTCACTACATGCATTTCACCCATCTAAATTGGTTGCATAGAAATTGTTTTTAATTTGAGAAACAGTTACAGATCACTGATGGACACTATGCAAACCCCGAATTCCCTAATTTTATTTCACTTTTCTTCATACTTGTCCCCTAATTCATCAACCAAACACAAGTCAAATCCAAAAATATAGAATGAGTACACAAATAAATTGAAGAGAAATGAATGAAAACCTTAAAATTCATAACCATGAAGACTAGATTCCTAATCTTTTATTCAATATCTCCCTTCAAATTGTCACCAATTCATGAGCAAAATATGAACCCTAAACCAAAAATTTCATGGCTGGAAAGGTAATCAAAGATGGTAGGGCATTTCCCACCAAGCTCTATAGCAAAATGGGTGTTGAATACTTCAAACATAAAAAAAAATAAAAATAAAAATCCCAAAACACAAACCCTACCAAAATTTCAAGCCAATCAAACATTAAAAAAATAAAAACACGAAGCAAAAGCTACCAAAAAATTAAGTATTTCCGACCCACTTATATTTACTTTTGCGACGAATTTAGGCTATTGCAAATTTCTAACACACCTATTCCATCACAAATTGAATTGTCTATTGCTTATATATAACATTTGTCGACGATAATTGCGACAACAAATACTTGTTGACAAAAATATTATTGCAATGGATTTAATCCATTGCAAAAGCTCAACTAATACACTTTGTCAAAAAAGCAATTTACCTGTAGCAAAAAAGTAAACTTTCATAATCAAATTTTTTTTATGAAAATTACAACTCACTAAAACAATGTTATTATAATGGATAATAACACCACACATAATTTGTTCTAAAAGTAATTATTATCTTATGAATATGAAATCTTTTCACCATAGTTGTATGATAAATATGATCTAGCTAATGGCAAAACAATTTTATGATTATTTTTTTAGTTTCATACAATATTTATAGTGGAGATATTTTTTTAATTGTAATAGTTTTAACATTTCAACATTTTTTTATGGTCCATTTTAGAAAGAAATTCATGAAATATTGTTGATATATATAAAGGATGAAAATATTGGTTTTATGGTTATATTAGGAAATATCAGTGGACATTCTTACACAAAATATTAGTGAGATGAAAATTGATCAAAACTTATGAAAATGTTGAGAAAAAATCTAAATAAATGATATAAAAAGTAATAATAGAAAATTTGAGGTTGTTTTATTAAAAAAATTAGCATATGTATGACATAATTTGTGACATCCAATACTAATATTTAAATTTTAAAATATATTTTATAGAGATTTATCTACTTTCAATGTATTCAATAACACAAAAAATGATAATACAGGTATAAGTATTTTTTATTTTAAAATGTTGATAATTTTATTTATAAATTTATATTTATTTTATATTTAATTATTATACAAAATACACAAGAATTAAAATTAATTAATTTATTATATATACATGTAAAATATATATTAATTCATGCATGTATAATTTATAATATGTATTTATATATAGATAATATTTATAATAAAATACAAAAGTATAGGATATTACATTTATGAATTTTATATATATTCTTTATATTGCAAATAACAAAGTTGACTTGGTGGCACAATTGCTTCCTTTCAAACTTGAAGTTATGGTTTCAATCCCCATAAACAATATTTAAGACAATATCCAAAACTAAAACTAACGAAGAGTGTTGTGTCTAGCCAACAACCAAGCCAACATCTAAAACTAAAACTAGCAAGGAGTGTAACAAGGTGCTCTATGTGAATATAATGAAATTGAGATTTTATGACAACCTAAAATCTTTTATTATTTGCATTTCCCAACCAACTAAATCCGTTCGGTAATAGTGACGGTCCAAATCCATTGGATAGCCTGTCGCTAAATTTTTTTTTATTGGCGACGAAAAATTCCCATCGATAGACTTTTTTCAACAAAACTTTCCTCGACTACCATGTGTTGGGAATATCCATTGGTAAATGTTTATTCTGATAGTGTATATGAGTAGGGAAAAGTAAAATTTCTTATTGTGAAAAAACATAGAATACCTTGGAGTTGAGAACGATGTTGAATGAGGAGAGCCTTGACCTATAGAGTTTCCACTTGGGATGGGAGGTGAAAGAGGAAGAGGAGAGTGTAGGAAGAAGAGAGTGAAAAGGAAAGAAGGATAGCGGAAACGAAAGAAAAGTAGCAACAAACACTATGGGTATTTTATGAATATTTGAAAAATTTTGAAGTATTTTTTTTTTTTATAAAAAAAATACCTCCTAAGTGTTTCCCTAAAAAACACTTGTAAGTGTTTTTCTAAATTTTTAGAAGTGTTTTTCAAAACATTGTCAAACACCTATTTTTTAACTTAAAAATACTTTTAAGTGTTTTTAGGGATAGAAACACTTTTAAAAAACATTGTCAAATGAGCTCTTAGTTTATACAATGAATAAAAAAAATGAAATAGAATATATATTATTTTTTTAATGTTTAAATAAAAATTATTACATTTATATATATATATATATATATATATATAGTAGAAAAAAATATGTATATATATTAGGATATCATATCTCATTAGATAGAAAATGCATATTTTATGATATGGTTTCTAATGAGATATGAATCATAAGATATCCTTGGATATTAAATCTAATAGATATGATATCTTAAGGTAGCATATTCATTTGGGATATGTTATATTTTGCTTATATTTAGTTTATAAAATGAATAAAAAATGAAATAGAGAATATATATTATTTTTCAATGTTAATAATAAAAATTATATTTCATTCCAATATTTCCTATTTTAAAAATATGAAATTTCTCTTACGTTTAAAAAATAATTTTTTTTATATTATGTTATTCAAACATATAAAAATTATTTTTATATATATGTCTGTATGTATGTATGTATGTATGTATGTATGTATGTATGTATGTATGTATGTATAGATATCATTTTACAATATATTTTACAATTATCTTTTTAGTTCTTTTTTAACAACACATCTAATTTTATAGTAACATTTGGTTATTTTGTAAAATAAGTAATATAAAAAAATAAATGTATGATACATGAATATGTATATCCTACACCTTGCTTTATAATTAACATATCTTATATATATATATATATATATATATATATATAAAGAGTAGATATATTTCAATACTTATCTTATCCTATGTTTAGTTGAACATATGATATTATAAGTGATGAAATAACTTATCTTATCCCATTGCCAACAAGAAAATATGATAGAATATGTTATTCTCTATCTTATCCTATCTCATAGTATATCTAGCCAACCAAATATAATCTAAATAAAATTATTCAACCATGGATATGAATGTCACATAAAATAAGGTCATGTTTGGATGACCGGATATAACATGAGATAGGATAAGAGAGGGAATATTGTATCATATTCCATGTTTGGTTGATAATGGGATAAGATAAGTTATATGTAAATATATAAAAAAATTGTAGATGATATATTTAAGTACTTATCTTATCCTATGTTTAGTTTAACATATGATATTATAAGTGATGAAATAACTTATCTTATTTCATTACCAAAAAAAAAAAAAAAAAAAAAAAGGATAGAATATGTTATTCTCTATCTTATCCTATCTCATAGTATATCCAACCAACCAAACATAATCTAAATAAAATTATTCAACCATGGATATGAATGTCACATAAAATAAAATCATATTTGGTTGACCAGATATAACATGAGATACGATAAGATATGAGATATTATATTTTATTCCATGTTTGGTTGATAATATGATAGGATAAGTTATCTCATCACTTATCATATCTTATGTTCAATCAAATATGAGATAAGGATAAGTGGTGAGATATATTATTCATTTTTTTTTTAATCCCTTCTGCATGGGATATGTTAATCACATGCTAAGATATGAGAGATATACATATCACATGTATCATAAATTTATTTATTTTTATCAATTTTTTATTTTTTTATATACTCATTTTACAAAAATAATTTTTTTAATTATAAATTAAATTTATGGTTAAAAAGGAAAAAACTAATAAAATATTTATAAAATAATATTAATATATAATATATAAATTATTTTTATATATTGAATAACATAATATAATTTTTTTTATAAAGTTTAAATATTTTAATCATGATATTGTTAAATATAAGAGAAATTTCATATTTTCTATTTGTAATATAATTTTTATTTTAAACATAAAAAATAATATATATTATATATTATTTTTTATTTATTTCACAAATTAAATATAAACATAATATAACATAACATATCCATTGGATATGCTACCTTAGAACATCATGTCCATAGGATATGTATATTTAAAGATATCGTATCTCATTGGAAATCATATCCTAAGATATGTACTTCCTATCTACTAGGATATGTATTTCCTATTTTAACAATATATATATATATATATCCTATTTAATCCCACCAGCCAAACGTAACCTAAGTTTTTTATGAATTATCCTATCCCATTCACAATTACAAAAATATCATATCCTACTTTGTATGGTTTATTTGGAATTTTTGTTTAGATTAAGAGTGCATTTGACAGTGATTTTATAACGTGTTTCTAATCTTTTTAACACTTAAATTTTTTTATCTTTCATGTATTAAAGATGTTAGAAACGCTTCTTAAAATCACTGTCAAACACACTCTAAAACTCTTTCAGCCTAAAGAGTAAGGGTAGGCCAAACAGCTCGACTCATCAACCTAAAAGGACAAACTCTATCAAATTAATATAATTTTAAAAAAAATTAGTAGTTCAATTTGAGGAATTGGTTAAGAACTGACTGAAAGTGAACTGAGCCCAACCCCACTAAAGATTACGTAATGCGGCTCTAAGTTGGGCCTTACAGAATGAAATTAGCCTGCCTTACCAAGCTCAGGCCAGGCCATTGTTGTCTTTGACTCTCTTTGTCTGTTTTGGGAAGTGGAGCCCATGGATCAGTTTGTTATGCAAGAGCCATCTCACATATCAAGTCATTAGCATAAGGAATGAGGTGCGTGTATAGCAAGTTTTTGTTGATGATGTTTCCATTTCAATCTCTTTATATGATTATTACCTATGTCTTCATCATTAATACCTAATTATCTCTTTAATTTCTATCTTTAAGAATAAAAAATTAGTGATTAGAAAATAGAAACACCACCCTGCGCATGACATACAAAGCTCACCATGGAAACACTTTGTTACATAACGGACTTAACAAGAAATACTTGAAAGTGGGCGGCCACCAACTATTCTCGTTAAGGTCTGGATTGTTTTTTAAAATGAGAATAATAATTAAAAAAAAAAAATTCATTAGCATGGAAATCAAATTCCCAAATCGTTAGGATTTTAATTTTTTCTTTTATTCATAGTATTGTGATTCATCTTTATTTTCATCTTATTTTTATTTGTTTTCTTACATATCCCGTGAGCATAGGATATGATTTTCATAACAATGAAATTGATTTCTCATTTTTATTTTCTATTTCAACATTTCAAACATAAGGCTAATTGGATTTGTAACATAGACCGATCATATATTCTCAAATTACTTTATAAGTAACATTTTTTCAAATATTTCACCAAAAAAAATTATAAAACTATAAAAAATTCCAAAAATCTCAATTTCAATTGGTGGATAATGAAATATTAATAAATAAATTCAATGCATAACACAGTGAATAAACCAGAAGAGGGAAGTAGGTTGATGTTTTATATGAGGCATGACAGCGAGAGAAAGGGAACTTTTACAAACATGTACTCTTCCAACTTGAAGTAAAGGTTTGGTCAGTCAGCAGTAACCTCCAACACTATTTTTAGACTAAACCCAAGTAATTGAGGTTTGAAGGAAAGACTATAAAGAAATATGACAAATGTGGATGAGAGGGAGGTTTAATCAGAAAGTTTGGTATAAGAAAAGAAGAAGATTCCTAAACATGCTGGTGATGTTGCAACAGAATGAAACTCTACCAAACAGTTACAATTCTCCAAACTTCCCCTAGCTCATGAGTCATGTCCCATTTTCCACTAACTTTTATCATATATATATTTGCTTCAATTCATTCATGCTGCTACCACAATTAATATCCCTTCAGTTCACAATGGAGAACCCACACACCAGAGCTGCTCAAAAGGTTGCTCTTCTTCTTCTTCTTCTTCTTCTTCTTCTTTTGCTACTGCTGTTTTTATAATATTCTTTTTCTGCGTTAGAATGTAACTGAATGTGTTTTTTTTTTTTCCTAATGTTTGGAGTTTAGTTTGTGAAGGCTAGTTCACATTCTTCTGTTCCATGGAGCTCTACTAATAGAGAGGTTGTGAGATACAATATTCCACCTCAGCAGGCTTTCAGAAGCCCTTCTTGGGTAGGGTTTTATGAAGGGTTTCAGCTAGTTTTCATTGGTGTATTTCCAGTTTATATGTTGTAACCGAGCACACAAGACCACTTTTGTAAATTCACTTGCTCATTTTAACTCAAATTTGGAGGGTTTGAAGTAACAATGCAATAGAGAAAGATGATAATTGGGTCAACCTCAGCTATATATTTTGAATTTATTCTAACATTAATCCATGTTCACTTCTAGGTTTCTCAAAAGTCCCCCACAAAAGAGAACACCAAGCCAGTAGAATTCAAACTCCACACCCAACAAAGAGCTCTAAAACGTGCCATGTTCAACTATTCGGTGAGCGCTCACTCGTCATTAGCTTACTTCCATCACACAGAAAACACATAATATTCTCAGTTTAAAATATAGTGGAAACTTTGTTTACTTGTTATTGATATCAATGGTGGACATGCACACAGGTAGCAACCAAGCTATATTTCATAGAGCAACAGAAGAAGCTAGAAGAGAGGGTGCAGAAGGTATAGTAGATATCTTAGACTAAGCCTTCTTCTAACATTAATCTTTGTAGGTAAATGCAATATGATAGAAATTCTGATCAATATGTAAAAGCAGATGATAGAGGAGGAAGAGGTCAAGTTGCTGAGAAAGGAGATGATCCCAGAGCCCAATTGATGCCTTTTTTTGATAGACCCTTCTATCCACAAAGGTAAAATAATACATATTGACCAAGATTGCACTGCAAAAGCTTGCGAAATTCAGCATAAATTAAGTAGATGTTTGGTAAATCAATTTAATAACTTAAAATGACTTAATAACTTAATTTAAGTCATTGATTAAATTAAATAACTCAATGACATAACTTATAGTCAAAAACAATTTTAAGTAATAAATAAAAATAATTAATTCATTCTTAAGTCCACATATTCATTGTACCTTTTTACTCTTATTTGTCCTAATTACCTCCACGATCTTTTTTGTTACTCTAAGACTTCCATTGTTACTCAATTTTTTTTATCTTATTTATAATTTATGATAATAAATATGTCAATTTGATGATTTAGAAAAAAAATTTAAGTTAATTTTATCAATCTTAATACTTAAAATAAAAATTAAAAAATAAGTTTTAAGTCAACAACTTAAGTATAATTTAACTAAAAATCAACTTAAGTCATTAAATAATAATTATTAAGTTTTACATTTGACTTAAATAATAATTATTAAATTTTACCAAACACCTCCTAAGTTGTAAAGATATAAGAAAACTTCATGTTGAAACCAACGTCTAACTCTCATCATTTTTTTCCTTTTCCATTTGGCTTTTTTCATTTTTTATATTTTATTTTTTTCTGCAGATCAAATAGGCCTTTGACGGTTCCTAAAGAGCCATGTTTCCACAACTTGAGTAGCAAATACTGGAGCAGTGGAGTTGATGATTTTTCAGCAGTGTCCAGCTATGAAGCCCATTAAATAACCCGACTAATAAAGAAGCAATTTTCTTGAATGTATTCTCATTAAACTCTCACAAAAGCTGATGAATGATACATGCTTTGGGGAGGGATTTGAGTGGTAGGACACTAGTTTTGTGGTAGAAGTTGTGCTTGTGCTTGTGAATAACTAGTGACTTCTCTAGCTAATTCTAATAAACTGAGTTGCTTTTTTTTTTTTTTTTTTTTAACTCTTTGGAGACAGGACCTGCTTCATTTTCACCATCCATTCAATTTACTAGTTTCTCCACTTATACAAGAAATTAAACTAAACAGATGATTGAAATGCATGGGATAGGATATGTATGCCCTCCTAGCCCACATCACTGCTCAATGCATAGGATATGATATGTATGATATCATATCTTATTGAATGAGATATCATATGTTGGATAGTATATTCATTACCATTTAGATTTATTATATCAATATTTGAGTTTGTTTTGTAAAGAGAACAAAATAAGAAATATCAGACATACCGCTAAATACGTAAAAATAATTGTATATATGTTAAATATTATTATTTTACCATATATCTTATACATATTTTTTAAAATTAGTCTTTTGTTAACTAAAAATTTAATTTTTTTTTTATTTTATGAAATGAGTAATATAAAAAGATATTTCAGAAAAAAAAGACTATTTCATGTTTAATATTATTTGATTTTTTTATAATTTATAATTTAATAATTAATTTTTATTTATTTGTTAATAATATTTATGATTAAAATTTTAAATTTTATAAATAAAAATTATTTTATGTTGTTAAATATATAAAAACTATGTGTATATATTAAATAATATATAGTAGTGTTATTTTTCAATATATTTTATGCATATTTTTTTATGTTCTTTTTTATTTTGAACCCAATTTAATTTTTTTTTTTGTTTATTTTTTAATAATATTTATGATTAAAATTTTAAATTTTATAAATAAAAAATTATATTATGTTGTTGATGTTGAAATCCAAAATAGATTTAAAGAGAAAAAAAGAAAGAAGAAAATCTAGGATTTCTCATAATGAATTCTCTTGAAAAAAAATACAATACTATTAGGATTTAAATAGACCTAATAAAACCTTAAAAACAAAATAGAAAGAGAATAATTCTAAATATAATAATTCTAATATAGTAACTAAATAAGAAAGAGAAATAGTAACTAAATAAAACTACTAGATACTATTAAATAAATAACTCTAACACCCTCCTCCCCCACAAACTCACGATGCGGCAATAAGAAGTATTGAGAGTTTGCCAATTAAAAACCAAAAATGAGAAAGTAGGTGTGACTTAGTAAACAAATTTGCAATGTGTAGAGAAGAAGGAACAAAGGGCAAAGTTTGTGTTATGCTTGGTCCTTTAGCATAACACAAACTTTGCCCTTTGTGAGTAATCAATCTCAATATGCTTGGTCCTTTCTTAAAAATGGAGTTGTGAGTAATCCAAATAGCACTCTTGTTGTCACAATACATCGGAGTGGGACAAGAAAAAGAAAACTCATATCAACAAGTAACCAACATAACCAAATTTTCTCACTGATGGTAGACGCCATAGCATGTACTCAGCTTTTGTAGAAGATCAAGAAACAATAGTCTATTCCTTGTTCTTCCAAGAAATAAGAGAATCTTCCAAAAATATACAAAATCCACTAGTAGACTTGCAATCTTTAGGATCACTGGCCTAGTCAGCATCAAAATAGGCACACAGCTCTAAAGAGGAAGTGGATGGAAATAAAAGACTTTGAAATATAGTGCCCTGAAGATACTGTAGAATACGAAGAACAACAGCCCAATGAATTGTAGTAGGAGAAGCAACAAACTAACTAACAATGTGAACAACATAAGCAATGCTTGAACGTGTAATAATGAGATGGACTAAGCTGCCAACGATAGTATGACATAAAGTAAGGTCTAGTAAGGGGTTACCATCAGAAGAAGAATACTAAACATTAACCTTAAGAGGAGTATCAATAGTCTTAGTATCAGTAAGGCAAGATTGATTGAGAATATCACTTGTGTACTTAACTATGAGAGAAAATAAACTTTTAGAGAAGAGGTTACCTCAATACCCAAAAAGTATCATAGAGCATTAAATCCTTCATTTCAAAACAGGAAGCCAAATCATATTTCAACACTACAATCTCATCAACATCATCACCTATAATAATCATATCATCAACATATAGAGAAAGAAAAATACGACCAACAGAAGGTGCACTTTAGAAAAAGTGCAAGATCATGATGACTAGAGTGAAATCCAAGAGAAGTAAGCACATGAGAGAACTTCACAAACCAAACATAAGGTGCTTGTTTGAGACCATATAAAGCTTTCTTGAGCTTGCAAACTTCTCTAGGGTTATGAGAATCATTAGGAGGGGGGACCTTATAGACTTCTTCTTAAAAATCACCATTCAAGAAGGCATTTTTAACATCCATCTAAGATATATGCCACTAACGAACAAAAGCAACTGCAATAAGAGTACGAACAATAGTCATCTTTGTAACTGGAGCAAAGGTCTTCTCATAATTCATACCATTTTATGAACCCGCATTTTTCACGTGTGTCCCCACTCGTTGGCTAGACTCACTTTTAAATATGAAAAATTATATTATATTATATTATATATATATAAAGAGTTGGAGTCACCACTTATTTTTATTCTTTTTTTAAGGGAAAATAAAATAAGAAACTAAAAACCTAAGAAAGATGACTCCTTAAACTTTTGGAAAAGTGTCTTTAAAAAACTCGAGTCTAAGTTCAGGAATTAGGTTATCTATCAAGAAGGTACCTTAAAAAAGGTAGCAACCCTTTAAGCCCTAAAAACAAGTCTTTGCTGACTAGGTTGAGGGAAACATGACAATTAATCAATAAATCAATAATACTAAAGAAAGGAAAGACGATCAAGTCTAAGGCAAACAGCATGCTTTTCATATCCAAACAAGTATATCAAAGTAATCAATCATGCTGGAAAGAAAGATAGGCATACCTAAGTTGTAATCCAAATACTTCATGAAAACATCAAAGTTAGTTTAAAAAATATAGCATACATTACACATTTAATCTCATTCAAATAATCAAGTAATAATCAAAGCATATAAAGCAGTGACATATATCAAAATTTCCATACGCAAAATTTGCATATTTGAATAATTGAAGGGATAAAACTGTGAGAGACATACCTGGATAGTATGCATAACTTACAATTTGCTTACATGTAATAAAATAGGGTTAGAACAACAATTCATGATAACAAACAACTATGATACAAAACACTAATATAAATGACATATGTATAGCTAAAAAAAAAAAAAAAAAAAAGAATCCAAAGGAATATCATCTATCACCTAGGACATGCATACAAGCTCATTGTTAAATTTAAACTAATGGTCAAGATAAGTATAAGTATCAAAATTAGTAATTAAGACAAAAACATGCAACAAGGAGCAGAACAATTGCATTCACTTGAAAAATCCTAAACAATTATCTAAAAACAATATTTTATTATGAAAAAAATCAAATAACATCCTCATTATGTTTATATTAGAGAATAAATGTCAAAACCAAGTCAGCATATGCCAAACAATACTAGATTAAATAATAAGGCAAGCACTGTACAAGAACTTCGACATGTAGTTAGAATAGGAAATGTATATAAAATAAATCCTAAAAAATTATCTAGAATGTGAATTTCATTGCAAAAATTTTCAAGGAACCTCTTCTATATGTCTAGATTATCATCCAAAATGCCAAACAATTTAATAAAGCTTTAGATGATTCCAATTTACAAAAACATCCCAAAAGGTCAAATCAAGACAAAATTCAATAGCATGCATAAACCGATTTTTCAAACTAACATAGAGAGCTAAAAAATCATGAAACATTTTTAAAATGTCTATTTTACAAGAAAAATAAAGACAAAGTCAAAAGACACAGACCAATTTTAAAAACAATTAAACATCCCCTTTATTCAAAATTAGGGTAGTGTAGTGAGTGAAAAAAAAGGTAAAATTATATCTTTCAATTGGAAAAACTATTTTCAATATTTATATGTCTAAAATTAGTTTCAAGAAGTGTCAAATCAAGGAAAAAATATCAAATCAAAATTTAAAAAGTCATGTAATAATTTATTTTTACAAAAACATTTTGGATGTCCAGAACTGAGTGAAAACAGGACTCCTAAAAAACTCATTTATATCTTCCATTTTAGAATTGCCTTTTAACTCAAAAAAAAAAAAAAAAAAAGTTTTAAATTCATATTCAAGATGTCTACACTATCACGAAACCATTGGAAAAATTTTAGAGCCATACCAAATAAGTCAAATCAAAGTTTGTTTTTAGAGATACAGTGAATCAAACAAACTAACAATAAAAAGTTTTTGGAAAATAAGGTTTTTTTTTTTTCTTTTGTATGGGTTTCACCAAAGCAACTTATGCGTTCTAGATCAAACAAACTAACAAGAAATTAATCAAGAACTAACCACTAGAATTCTAGAATCACATAAACTAGGGTAAGATCAATCAAGAACAAAACATTAATGACTTCCAAAATTAAAATAAAATAATATAAAATGAAAAAAACCGTACGTAACAAGGGATTAATCAGAATGATAACAAAAAATTTAAAAAAGGACACATGAACTCAATGAAAAGCTAAATTTAATTATTTTTAATATATGAATATAATAACATGGGGATAAAACAAATTAACTAAAATTTTGAAAAACTATAAACTAAAACAAGATCAGTCAAAAGCAAAAATTAACAAACTTTTTAAAACATGAGCAAAGTAACGTAGGATCAATTAAACTAGTTACCTAAAACTCTGAAATACTAAAATTAGGCCAATCTAGAATTAAAATTAACAAGCTTAAAACATGAGCAAAATAACTTTTAAACTAATTACCTAAAACTCTAAAAAATACACAAACTAAAATTAGTTTAATAAAGAATTAAAAGTAACAAACTCAAAATGTGGATATAATGACATGAGATCAAAGAATAGACTAATCGACTAAAAATCTAAAACATATAAACTAGATAGGGTCAATCAAAGACAAAAGTTAACAATTTTAAAACATTGATTTAGTCACATGGGTTCAATAGGAATAATAAACTAAAATTCTAAAAATACATAAACTAAATAAGATCAATCAAAACTAAAGTTAAAAAAATAAAAATTAAAACATGGAATCAAGACAATGATAATCCATACAATCAATCGAATTCTTAAGTTTAAACTCAATCAACTAGGAAATAAAAACTTGGAATCGAATCAATAATAATTAATATACATAGTCAAACTTCTCAATGAAAATCAAAACTTGCAATCAAAATTAATCAATCAAGAATTCTCAAATCTATAATATCATCACACAATTGAAAGAATATCAAAACTTAGAATCCTAGAATCGAAAACAAGTCATAAACTAAAATACACATGAAATTATCAACTTGCAATAAAAAAAATAAAAAATAAAAAATCATAAACCAAACCTTCAATTTGTAAACTAAGTTGTTATCCTGCTCTTACTAGTGGTGCGAGCTGATGATCAATGGAGAAAAAGTGGATGCTCCTTTTTCATCAAATTATGGTATGTGCCACTGACCCATGGCGGCATTGTCTTTTCCAAGAGGCAAAGACTATGTGATCTTTTGGACTATGCAGCTGCTACTTTGTTATCAATAACGCATATGACTGTGTGTGTTTTGTTTATCGACCGTGTGGTTGTTGGCTCCTTAAAATTCCATGAGCACTTTTCCGTTTAATGTGTGGAGAATCCTCAAAATGGTTTCATTCCCTTGTGGTGTAAGTGGCAGCCCCCCTTTAATCCCTTATGCGCATGTTGCTGCCATGTCAAAAAGGCATCTCATGGAAAAATCTCAATGATTGCAGTCCATGTCGATACTAAATAGTCTTTTCCTAAACTCGTGTAACACTTAAACAGGTCAAGACCCTTGACCTTGCTAAGTTAGCCTTACTCCCAATGCTTGGTTTGCTAGGCTAAGATGCACACGACTTGGGAGCTAGTAAGCACACGTAGGCAACACTTGAAGAATAGGAAGCTTTATTGCTCTCAAAGGAGGCTTTACAAGTGATTTGGAACTCACTTGCTTGGTTAGGAAGTGATTTGGGTGGTTTTAGGTGGTGCCTTGGACAAATGAAGCCCTCACCTATTTATAGGCACCAATGGAACTCTTTGAAACCCACAAAGGTTCCCTACTGGAACTCGCTTGGTTAGAAAGTGATTTGGGTGGTTTTACGTGGCACCTTGGCCAACTAAGGCCCTCACCTATTTATAGGCACCAATGGAACTCTCTGGAACTCACAAAGGTTCCCTACTATCTTTTCAAGAAAAAAAGAAGGGGTTCTAGGGGTTGAAAAGGCAAGATATAAAGCTAGATTAGTTGCTAGAGACTTTACACAAAGAGAAGGAATGGATTATAATGAGATGTTCTCGCTAGTGGTGAAACATTCTTCAACCAGGATGATCTAATTAGCTTTGGTTGTTGATTAGAAACATGGAATTGGAGTAGCTAGATGTCAAAATGGCATTCCTACATGGTGAACTGGAAGAGATAGTTTATATGCAACAACCTGAGGGGTTTGTGAATGACAAAAACAAGGTATGCTTGTTAAGAAAGTCTCTATATAGACTTAAACAAAATCCTAGACAGTGGTACAAGCGTTTTGATGAGTATATGTTGCATATTGGTTTCACTAGGAGTAAGTTTGATAGTTGTGTTTATATCATATTTGAGAATGATTAGATTTTAGCATATTTGTTACTTTACGTAGATGATATGTTAATAGCTAGTGGGAATATTACTGAAATTGAAACCATAAAGTCGTTATTGCAAGCTAAATTTGAGATGGACTTCCTATTCAAAAGATTTTGGGGATGGAGATAATTAGAGGTAGACAGAAAGGTGAACTTTATCTTTCTCAAAGTCTTATATTAAGAAAGTGATTGATAGATTTGGGATGAAAGATGCTAAACTAGTTTCTATACCCATGCCGCATCATTTTAAGCTAACATCATCTCAGTCTCCAAGTACTGATGAAGAAGAGAAGTTTATGGCGAAAGTTCCATATGCAAGTGTTATTGGTAGTGTTATGTACTCCATGGTCTGTACAAGACTAGGTTTGGCCTATGCTGTGAGTTTGGTAAGTAGGTTAATGGGAAATCCAGGGAAGACTCATTGGGAGGCTTTGAAATGGATACTAAGGTATCTAAAGGGAACACAAACAACTTATCTGGCATATAAAGCTAGAAGTAAAGGTGATGATCTTCTGATTGGGTATGTGGACTCAGACTTTGCAGGGAGCATAGACACAAAAAAATCCCTAATTGGCTATATTTTTACGTTGCTTGGTACTGCTATAAGTTAGAAAGCAAATTTATTAGCTATGGTTGCTTTTTTGACAACTAAAGATAAATATATTACTGTAAGTGAGGCAATAAAGGAAGCAATCTAGTTAAAATGTACAATTAAGGAATTGAAACTAAAAAGAAGTGTGTTAAAGTGTTTTGTGATAATCAAAGCACAATACTGCTAACTAAAAATCAAATGTTTCACGACAAAAAAAAGCATATTAATGTTAAAATACATTTTGTGGTAGTGGTGAAGATGTCAACAAAAGACAATCCAGTTGATATGATTACAAAACCAATAACAACTAGTAAGTTTAGACATTGTTTGAACTTGATTAATGTTCAAGAATTCTCAAGCCCTCTGAAGGTCACCTATTTGATAAGGACAAATTAAGAGCCAAGGTGGAGATTTGTTATAAGTGTGATGCATAAATTTATGCCACTTGTTATCTGAAATGGTTAGTTAGTTTCTTTTTCTGATATTTTCTCTTGTAACTTGAACCGTATATAGGAAAAGAGAAAGAGAGCATAGTAGAGAGAAGAGCTTTTGATTTTTCAAAGTGCATTTATTGTGTGTAATTATGAGACAACATTTTTCATTTTTGTGAAAAGGGAGAAACTGTCTGGAAAATCATATTGAAAATACAGAGCAAAATGCAATAAATTTTTTGGCTTGATAAAGAGAAGCTTTCTTGAACAAGATTTACAAAAGAAAAACTGATATGGAAGACCATAAATTACAACCAGATAAATTAATGAGATGAATTAGATAATTATAACACTAGTCAAGTCATCTCTGGAAGTATTATTGGAAGAGAACTTTGAAAC
The DNA here is from genome assembly GCA_030254885.1 of Vitis rotundifolia. Lineage (NCBI taxonomy): Eukaryota > Viridiplantae > Streptophyta > Magnoliopsida > Vitales > Vitaceae > Vitis > Vitis rotundifolia. The sequence continues at coordinate 13,297,293 of CM058154.1, read as the reverse complement.
ATAAAATCATTAAATAGGAACCACACCTTAATACTCTAATGAAACATAAAGTAGCAACTACATTTTAATGACGAAATCAAACTGCAGACCCTCTATGTTGTTCTCTTGGCATATTTCATTCAAGAATGCCTTCATGTATCATTTGTTGTCTTATTGTGCATTATGGTCATTTTCTAAGCTATTTTTGAGCTCTCATTAGTGGTCTACTGTGACTATGTCGATCACTAGTTTTTTTGGATTTTTTTGTGAGAAACATTTTGGAGGGATTAGGTGGAGCCCAACCTCGATTTTAATGACCTTTGATTCTTAGTTGAGGATTTTGTTTTTGATTGATTTATAGTATATGTAGGTTTATTTAGAATTTTAAAACTTAATTAATAATTGGTTACATTTCTTTTAAGAAATAAAGTATAATAAGGTTTAATAATGAATTAAGACAAAATCTTCTATAATTAAGGATTAATATGATTCAATTAGTTTGTTAAAATCATTTTATAAATTATAGAATTTGATATACTAATTATTTTTATTAATTAGATAAATTGAGAATTAATATATTATGCTCATTAAATACATTTTTTCAAAATTTTAAATCATGCTAGAACAATATTTATTTCAGTATTTTATGAACATTAAATTTAAATATATATTTGAATGACTTGCAAATATTAAATTTATATTTTAAAAAATAAAAAATAATAAGATGAGTTATTTTTTACCTAATAACATTTCACTAAATATCCATTTTCATAACATGTTAGATTTCTATTTTCTTTATCATTCTTATAATCTAAATAAATAATAATAATAAATAAAAAGCACATCATCGTATGGTACATCAGCTTGCCCATTAGTCTATTAATTTTAAATAGACAAAAACATTCCCTAACCGTTCATAATTGCTACACCACCCTACTAGTTTACACCTAATCCTGTCACCCATAATCCTAACCCATTAGCCTTTTATAGCTGCAAGTACATACCTAAACCCGACTAGTTTTTTACACCTAATCCCGTCACCCATAATCCTAACCCATTAGGCTTTCATAGCTGCAGCTACAAAGTACCTAGACTAGCAATCCCTTCTAACTTTTGTAGCTGTTAGAGCACCACAATCAAGCCAATATCAACTGCTAAAGTCATACCTCATATCCACACTGTATAGTGTCTCATCAACTGTCCCATCTCTCTGCCACAATCCAGCTTCAATTGTCTAACACCACATCAATACAGCCCCTATCAGCTACCCATCCCTCACCAATTTAGCATGCCTCGGCCGTCCCTAGCAACCCCTCATACAAACCATAACCTTAGCCATCCAAACCACACTGTACGGAGCCACCCACTTGCAGTCTTTACAGCCATTTTACCGTCAAAAGTGTAGGAAAAATGTAAATAATTTCAATTTTTATTTTTGGGAATTATTTTTTAATTTATTTTATTTTATTTTATTTTTTATTCTATTAATGTTATATTTTTGGGAAGAGTCCTATTGGGATTGTGATAGTGGAGTTTCATTCAAAATCACCTTATACTTTGTGTCATCTCCTAAAGAAGTAGATTCCTTTTGGGACTGTGTTAGTGGCCTATAAAAGTAGGTCACCCCTCTCTCATAAAATCCCTAATTTTTTCTAGAGAATTTTTCAGAGAGTTTTTCAGGGTATTTTCATACATCTATTTGGAAGAATTTATTCAAAATCCAAGTTGTACACATCTCGCTTATGGAGTGCACCCAAAGCAAGATCTGGCTGTTGAATCCTAGGGGTAGACCACTAGTTCCCTAGTGCACCAAGTTCGTCTTTGAGGAGAGTGGATCTGTTTCAAGGACAGTGCTTGTCACGCCTCAGCCGATAAGTTTTTTCTTCTTATTTATTATGTTCTTTGTTTGTGTTTTTTGGGCTAGTCATTAGTTTCCATACCCTTAAATCCCAACAATCTTGAAATAGATCCATATGGAAGCTTCCCTAGTTCACACCCGTCCTGACACCTCTAAAATTGATCCCTTCAATGGGACATTCTTTAAGAGATGACAGGAAAGGGTTTTCTCTTCCATTGATGTGGTGAACTTAGTACACATTTTGACTGACCCAAAACTAGAAGATGATTCTCATCTGTTACCAACCTGGGAAACTAGAAATAAACAAGTTAGGCATGCTATTCTAAGTACCCTTTCTAATGAACTTTTTGATATTTATTGTCAATTTAAAGTTGCAAAAGAAATTTGGGATGCAATGAATAAAAAATGTATTTTGGAAGATGCAGGAACTCAGAAATATACCATAAGGAATTTTAGAAATTTCCAAATGACTGAGGATAGAGCTGTATCATCTCAAATCCATGACTACCACTTGTTGATTAATGACTTAGCTATTAAAAACATTAAATTACCCGAACCTTTTGTGGCTGGTTATTTAGTAGAGACTCTTCCAGAGTCTTGGAAAGACTATAAAAATAACATGAAACATAAAAGGAAACAGATGTCCCTAGAGGATGTAATAATCCATATTAGGATTGAGGAACAAAACCGAAATAGGGACAATATTGAGAAAGCTAAGGAATTGTCTTCTAAGGCTAATGTAGTAGAAGAAAAGCCTAAACCCAAAAACAATAGGTCCAGGAAACAAAACTCTAGGACCAAGCCCAATGCATTAAACAAGGTCCAGAACTCAACTATTAAAAAATGGGGTAATTGCTTTGTCTGTGGCAAATCTGGACACCATGCAGCTCAATGTCATCACAGGAAGAGAACTGAGAAGACCAATTCAAAGGCAAATCTGGCAGAGACAGAGGTGATCACAGCAGTAATCTCCTCTGAGGTGAGCATGGTCACCAATATGATGGACTGGGTAGTAGACTCTAGGGCTACCAGGTACATCTGTGGTAACAGAAGTGCATTCACTTCCTATACCACTGTAAAGGAAGGAGAGGAACAAGTGTTCATGGGTGATTCTAGATCTACTCTAGTGATTGGCAAAGGGAAAGTTCTTCTCAAGCTAACCTCTGAAAAAGTGCTTGCCCTCTATGATGCTCTTCATGTGCCAGATATTCGTTGGAACTTGGTGTCAGTATCTCTACTTGGAAAAGCAGGAGTGAGGATTTTGTTTGACTCCAATAAAATAGTTTTAACCAAGAATGATGCATTTATGGGAAAGGGCTATTGTAATCAGGGTTTATTTTTGTTGAATGTTTATGATATTATCAATAATAATACATCTTCTTCTTCTGCTTACATAGTTGATTCTTGTGATATTTGGCATGGTAGACTATGACATATGAACTTTTCATATATGAAGAGAATGGTTGAATTGAGCTTAATCCCTAAATTGTCCTTAGAAAACCATGAAAAATGTGAATCTTGTGTAGAATCTAAAACCACAAAGAAATCTTGCAAATCAGTTGAAAGAGAATCAGATCTACTAAGTTTAATACACAGTGACTTAGGAGACCTAAAAAATACAATGACTAGAGGTGGTAAACAATTCTACATAACTTTCATAGATGACTACTCAAGGTATACAAAGGTATATCTTTTGAGAAACAAAGATGAAGCAAAAGATGCTTTCATCAAGTACAAAATTGAAGTGGAAAATCAACTAAGTAAGAATATTAAAAGGCTTAGAACTGATAGGGGAGGAGAATATGAGTCCAACCCCTTTAATTATTTTTGTGAAGATCATAGGATCATGCACGAAACTACTCCTCCTTATTCCCTTGAGTCTAATTGAGTAGCAGAAAGGAAAAATAGGACCTTAAAAGATATGATGAATGCAATGTTGGTAAGTTTAGGAGCACCTTGAACTTGTGGGGGGAAGCTATCCTATCCGCATGTCATATTCAAAATAGAATACCTTACAAGAAAACTGGTAAAACTCCTTATGAGTTGTGGAAGGGTTATGCACCTAATATAGCATACCTTAAAGTGTGGGGGTGTTTAGCTAAAGTTCTTCTTCCTGAACCAAAAAAATGAAAATTAAGTCCTAAAACCTTTGATGCAATGTTCACTGGTTATGCTGAGAATAGTGTGGCATATAAGTTTCTTGTCACTAAGTCAAAAAACAACCTTGTAGATGTCAATACTATAATAGAAACAAAGAATGCAGATTTATTTGAAAACATCTTTCCTATGAAACTAAATGGTGAACAACAAGTTCAAAAAACAAGTAGAGACAAGTCTATTGAACCTTCTGAATTTGAACCTAGAAGGAGTAAAAGAGATAGGAAAGAAACAAACCTTGGAGATGGTTTCTACACCTTCCTAATAGATGAGGACCCTAGATCCTACAAAGAAGCTATAACTTCTTCTAATGCACCATTCTGGAAGGAGGCCATTAACAGTGAAATCGAATCAATCATGTATAACCATACATGGGAGTTAGTAGATTTATCTCCTGGTGCAAAGACTATTTGGTTGTAAGTGGATCTTTAAAAGAAAGTTAAAAGAAGATGGGTCCATAGAGAAGTATAAAGCTCGTTTAGTTGCCAAAGGCTTTAAACAAAGGAAAGATGTAGATTACTTTGTCACCTTTGCCCCTGTGAGTAGAATAGCATCAATTAGAGTATTGATTGTTCTAGCTTCCATTCATAATTTGGTGGTACACCAAATGGATGTCAAGACTGCATTCTTGAATAGGGATTTGGAAGAGGAAATTTATATGGATCAACCTGAGGGTTGTGTAGTTCCAGGGAAGGAGAAAAAGATGTGTAAATTTGTTAAATCACTATATGGGTTAAAACAAGCTCCCAAACAGTGGCATAACAAGTTTGATCATGTGTTAGTAACTAATGGATATTCCATTAATGATGCTGATAAGTGTATCTACAGCAAGTATGAGGATAACACATGTGTGGTCATCTGCCTTTATGTTGATGATATGTTGATCTTTGGAACTAACCTAGAGGTTGTGTGTGAGACCAAGAAATTCCTAGGCTCTAAGTTTGATATGAAAGACCTAGGAGAGGCAAAAGTGATTCTAGGAATTAAAATAACTAGAACATCTAATGGGCTTAAACTTTCTCAAGAGCACTATATTGAGAAAATCCTAAGGAAGTTTGAACACTTGATTGTATATAAGTGTCAACTCCTTATGATCCCAGCTTACAGCTAAAGAAAAATAGAGAACATAATGTTGCCCAAATAGAGTATGCTCAAATCTTAGGGAGCCTAATGTACTTAATGAACTGTACCAGACCTGACATTGCTTATGCAGTAGGTAGATTGAGTTGGTACACCCAAAGTCCTAATCAGGACCATTGGACTGTTGTTCGTAGAGTCCTTAAGTACTTGAGAGGCACCATTAATTATGGTTTGTGCTTTAGTGGATTTCCAAGTGTCCTTGAAGGATTTAGTGATGCAAACTGGATCTCAGATTTAGATGAGATGAAATCCATTAGTGGATATATTTTCATACTTGGTGGAAGTGCAGTTTCTTGGAATTCTGCCAAGCAAACTTGCATTACTCGGTCTACTATGGAGGCTGAGTTTATTGCCTTAGAGAAGTCAAGTTCTGAGGCTGAGTGGCTTAGAAACCTCTTAGTAGATATCCCTTTATGGACGAGACCAGCCCCGTCTGTGTCTATGCGTTGTGATAGCCAAGCTACAATTGCTAAAGCTAAAAGTAAAATATTTAATGGGAAGAACAGGCATATACGCCTAAGGCACAATATTGTGCGGCAACTACTTGAAACAGGGGTTATATCCCTAGAATTTGTGAGGTCAAAGTTGAATTTGGCCAATCCTTTGACCAAACCACTAAATAAAAGAAACTAGTCGAAGAAACATCGAGGGGGATGGGGCTTATGCCTATTACAAAAGTCAAGAGTGATGGTAACTCAACCTATTAGAATGGAAATTCCATGAAATAGGTTCATATGGGTAATAACAAATCACTTGTTGACTTGAGGTGCTCTATCAACTCTAATTGTATGAGAGTCCATCCCTATGGTGTAGATAGAGCGTATTCTGCATTGACTAAGGTTGAGTGTTTACTCCTAATGAATTTCATATTTCTTATGGATGGTATGTTTAAATGCAGAACATACTTGATGGATTCATCTATATGAGAGTGGAGGTGGGGTCGCTTCCTTTGAGAACTTAGGCAGGTTCTCTAGAGCTCTCATGAACATCCAGGCAGGGCGCATGGCTTATTTGTGCCAACCCATTTTGTACAGCTCATAGTGTAGTTGAGAAACCAATGTGGATAAAAGTCCCTTGAGTTACATCAAGAAACACTGGTTCATAGAAATTTATTTTCACCATGTTTCGTGATTCAATACTTATTTGTCCTAAGACTGGTTCATAGCCTTCGAGCACTAGTACTGATGCATTGGATTTTTTTTTCCTCCAAAAAAAAATTACGTTTACACTTTGTGGGGGATTGTAGGAAAAGTGTAAATAATTTCAATTTTTATTTTTGGGAATTATTTTTTAATTTATTTTATATATTTTATTTTTTATTCTATTAGTGTTATATTTTTGGAAAGAGTCCTATTGGGATTGTGATAGTGGAGTTTCATTCAAAATCACCTTACACTTTGTGTCATCTCCTAAAGAAGTAAATTCCTTTTGGGACTGTGTTAGTGGCCTATAAAAGTAGGTCACCCCTCTCTCATAAAATCCCTAATTTTTTCTAGAGAATTTTCCAGAGAGTTTTTCAGGGTATTTTCATACATCTATTTGGAGGAATTTATTCAAAACCCGAGTTGTACACATCTCGCTTATAGAGTGCACCCAAAGCGAGATCTGGCTGTTGAATCCTGGAGGTAGACCACTGGTTCCCTAGTGCACCGAGTTTATCTTCGAGGAGGGTGGATCTATTTCAAGGACAGTGCTTGTCACGCCTCAGCCGATAAGTTTTTTCTTCTTATTTATTATGTTCTTTGTTTGTGTTTTTTGGGCTAGTCATTAGTTTCCATACCCTTAAATCCCAACAAAAAGCTCTCATCTAATCTGCGATGACTGCAAGCAACCACTCATCAGCCGTCCACTCTTTCTTCCATTGCTCATGCCCATCTCTCAAACCTTAACCTCCTTTCTTCCGCCCTAAGCTGTCTTTCTCTTATTTCCAGACCATATGAATCCACGTCATCCATCTTCATCTTCCTATATTTTTTCTCTCAAGCTCTCTCTCCCAACTTAACATGGCAGTAACAAAAGCTCTCATTCCCATCAACTCATTTCTTTTCCCATCGTTGCCATTCTCTCACCCGAGCTTTGCACCTCCGCCCACCATTTTCTAGAATTCAGCTGCAATTACTAGACGGCCTAGGCCGTACCAGAAGCGAAATATAGAAGAAAGAGAAGAGCAGCCTAAACCGAGCAACAGTTATCTTCCTCACGTACCTCACCGGAGATGTCTTTAGTTTCGAAGCTGCTGTTTCAACCCTGAGCGCTTCCCTCTACACTGCCGACGACAGCCAGCACACCATCCTCTTTGACTTTTTTTGCGAAGTGATCGACAACGCCATTGATGAGAACTCCAACTTGATCAGCAGCTTTGTAATGACCGGGTATTTTATGCCACGTTAGCATTTTAGTTTGAAAAGTCTTATTTTGTGTGATGGTTGAAAAGTCAAAAAGAAAAGTGTTTGGAGAACACGTGTCAATTTCGGATTGGTAAATTTCGTTTTATTGTGTCGGTCAATTAAACGAGTTGAAATTTTATGCCATGTCAGCCTTAGAGTAGAAAATTTCTTAGGATTTTAGAAATTGAAATTTTCCGGAAAATTAAGAAAAATTAAATTAAATTGATGAATAATAAAATTGAGAAAAATTAGTTTTAGATTGGTGTTAATAAATAAATTGTGTGTTAAAAAAAAAAATGAATTGGAAATCAAATAAAACAATTAGAATAAAGAAAAGAAAATAAAATAAAAGAAATAAAATAAAAGAAATAAAATAAAAATATTCAATGGGCTTTGAATATTGGCCGTTTAAGGTAATGGGTTGTAAAAAAAATAATAATAATAATAATAATAATGGAGTTGGGCTTTTGGTTTTGGGCTTCAGTGGGTGATGTTTTAAAAAAAAAAGAGATATGAAATGGATTGGGCTTAGATATGAATTGGGCTTAGATATGGGCTGGTGGTAGGAAGCCTTTGTTGTTAAAAAAAAAAAAAAGGGAAAAGGGGGAGAATTGGAAAACTGGCAGCACGCGGGGAGAGAGAGAGAAGGGCTACTGCAGAAAATTTGGTCACTCGCCGGATCTTTGATCGGCCGTTTGGACGGCCAAACGACCTCCATTTCGGCCCAAATTCGGAGGAAGTGCTCTATTCGACTAGGGGAACAAGTCTACGGTGGCTGATTTCATTTTTAGCGGTCAACTTCTCAGATTTGTGGTAGGGGAAAACTAACCCTAAAACTCAAATTTAATGTATTTTTCATTGGAAAAATTTATAAATCTGATAATTATGAGTTAATTAGGTAATTGTGATGTTGTGTGAATTTTCTGGAATGATTTGGGATTTTTTCTGGATTTTTGTAATTTCCGGAATTCTGTGTAATTAATAAATAATTATTTTAGGTTGTTAAAAATTGCTAGAAATGTAGGAAAATTCCGGAATTAGGGCAAGATTTCAAATCTAGTGACTTATGAATTTTTGGAAATTGATTGGAATATTTGCGGTAATTTTATTGTGAGAAATTAGTTATTTTCAAATATTGGGAATTATTAGAGTTTTTGAAAAATTCAGAAATTGTGATATAAATTCAAGTATATTGATGTTTGAATTTCCGAAAATTTGTTGGTATATTTTCGGGAATTTTAATGTGAAAATTTTATTTTATTGGCTTATTGGAATTGTTGAAATTGTTGGCAATTGTTGGAATAAATGAAATTGTTGGAATTGTGAAATTGTGGTGACACTTGTGAATGAGGGTAATTAACCTCATGGCATGCATTTGCATCATGATTGTGTGAAGAAAGGATAAAAACTGTGAAAAGTGCATGAAATGGCAAAATGAAGAGAAAATTGAAATAGTGATGAAATGTAAAAGCCCGTGTGAGGCGAATTAAGAAGGGAGAGAGATCCCTAGGGTGAAAGACCCAAAAGTTTACCCCGGGAAGACTCCAAATGGGGAGTATATTTGGGTGCGGACGCGTATCCTTCGGTGAAAGCCCGAGAACGATAGTGCATTGTATGATTGTGTGTCACATGTTCATGTGCATTTATTTAATACTGTTGACATGTTCCTGTTGTGTTATGTGAAACTTAGTAATCCCTCTTAACCCCCTTGGGTGTTAGGCACCCTACTGAGCAATGTGGAAATGCTCACCCCTTCCTTTTTATATATTTTAGATGCAGATATTATTCCTGAGGATCCACAAGTGGGGCAAGGAGGACATCAGGATGCTCCTGGAGCAGCTTAGGGGAGCATATTATTTTTTATTGTGTTTATGGTTTTGGGATCTATTTTAGTATTTATGAACAATGGATTGGTAATGAGACATTATTTTTGTTTAAATTGCTTAATGGTGAACCTCTATTTTTGGATTATAATGAAATTCATTTAAGTTTGTGGTTTTTGATAAATGTTGGGATATTGTTGGTAGTTGAGTACTCTTGTGGGATGTATATGTAGAAAAAAAAATTTCAAAGTTGTTTTGGTTGACTGCCAGCGTGGAATAGGAGAAACCCTTAGGGTCAAACCTTTGACCTGGGGTCACGGGCCAAATTTTGGGTCGCCCGGAATTTGGGTCGTGACAAGCTTTCTTCGAAATTGCTTGAGCCGTGTTTACGAGAAGTTTTGTTCAAAACTTGCATTTCAGGCTTTGAAAGCTGTATTTTTGGTTCTGCAATTCTCGGCGTAACTAGAAGGGTGAAGTAATTTGGTGCTGGTTTTCTTCCCCGACGTGTTGATGTAGTACACCTAGTTAAATGTTGTGTTCACAGTATCTATTTTGATTTATTTTATTTATTTATTTGTATTATTATTATTATTAATTAGATTTTATCCTCTTTGTGTTTTTGCGCTTGTATTTTAAATTTTGAGACTGTAAGAAGGGCGGGATTGTTAGTTTCATCTAAGGCTTGTTTGGCCGAGAATATAGGAGGACGATTGGAGAGTCATGCTGAATGCATTGGGTTAAGGGAGTGTGGTCATGTGGAAACTGAGTTCTTTGGAGGTTTTTAGAGGTCGTATAAAAGCCAGGGAATCGCCTCTGTTAGGGATCTCTTCGGCTGTCAATTTTTTTCGTCTTTGCTGAGAGAAAAGCTTGAAAGAGGAAAGAGAAAAGGACAGGGTTTAGAGATCTCTAGGAAGAGTGTTTCGGTATGGCTCTAGACTGTCAAGAGTGTAATAGAGCTTCCAACTGTTTAATTTCGTGCGCTTCGACTTCTTTTCAGGTTCCCTTTTCTCTAATTATTTTGTGTATTCGTGAAAATCAAGCCTACGATCCTCTGGTTTTGCATTTTTTTTTTTTTTGGTTTGGATAAAATTAGTTTAGAAATGGTGATTATATTTTGTTCTCCTGATATTGATCTGTGTTTAATTTTCTTGAAATTCTGAAATGAATTTTCTAACTGTCACTTCATTTTATACCTTGATTCGGATCATTTTTTAAAAAACCTGAGATCATTACTTCTAGTAATTCCTTGTTGATTTATATCAGATTTGTTTGAAGGCTTTTTGATAATAGTTTGTTCATCTGTTTTTTTAATTCCTATGGATTCAGTTGTCTCTAAAGATTAAGGTTTTTTTTTTGGCTTCTTGCTCTTCTTTGTAGATGTTTGGTTTGTTTACAGTAATCAAAAGGAAATTTTTTAGAATTTTGTTTAAATAACACTTTGAATTATTGCGTAAGTAGAAGTTCATCTTATCTTTTAATCTTAATTTTAAAAGGTTGATCTAAATATTGTAAAGAATGATTCCAGATCTCTCAGTTTTATTGTATTATGTTAATCTGATTATTATGTGGTTAATTAGTGTCTCACTTGACATTTCTATGTTGGTTCAAAATATTTAGATTCTAGTATATGTTGACTAAATATAATCTGGTTGTATTTTTTGTAATTTTAAATGAGTTTTAATTACTTTTAAACTTGGATTCGTAATCATTTTTCATTTTCCACCAATTTATAATAGCTTGATGTCATTCAGAAGTATGATGGGATCTATTGATAATAAGTGTAGAAGTGTTGTTCATTGTGCAAGTCTTTCCTTTTTATAATTGTATCTTTGGATGATAATAAAGATTGAATTCCATTTGTTTTAAACGTTTGTATGGTTAGTATGTGATAATGGGAGACTTTTGGCCTAGTACATAAATGGTTGAATAGATGAAAAACAAATGAATGAACAATAATTCTAAGAAGTGAGGATGGATGCCATAAAGGTTGTGAAATGTTAGGATATCCAAATTTTATAGTTTAAATAAGAAAAATGATATAACAATAATAGTTTTAATTAATTGATTAAATGATGTAGTCAACCTATATTTTAATGCAAGTGATTGGAGGTGATTAATCTAGATAACTAATAGATCTTCGTCTTACACTGAGGTAGAAAAAAACAAAATATCAGTTTTTAACTTTTGATTATAATAATCTAAACTTATTAATGAATTTTAATGGTTTTAAAATCTGATTTTAAAAACATAAATTCTAATTTTTGTAAGACCTTTAAGATGACAAATGGGCTTTGGAATAAAACTCTTTGTTTTAGAAAATCTTGATTTCAATTTTTTTATTTATTTATGATACATAAAATGTCTCTCCGCACGCTAGTTTTCTTAAATCGTTGAACTTCAAAATGGTACTTTATGCATGTTAAATAATGTAATGTTTTGAAATAAGCTTCAAACCCTTTTATAATCATATAGTTTTTCATTGAAAATAATTTAGTTCCCTTAATCCATTAAACTAATATTTTCTGAGTTTGGATTCTACCTAATTTCATTCAGTGATCATGTTTGAAATTTTTTTTAAAGAGGATTTGGAATATACATGGATTGAATCACATAACAACAATTAAAGGAGACTTTAGGATAAATTCGTGGAGATTAAAATGGGACTCATTAAGTCCCAACATATCAAATGATTTTAAAATGAATTTTGTATCTCTTATTTGAATTTCCAATCTGCTTAAATAACTAATTCTTAAACTCAAGCTTAAATTATTTTGGGGATGTTTCAATTCTTTACAATATTAGGAATCATTGAATTGAGGAACAATATGGTGTTAATCAAACAAAATAACCTTAAATTATAATTTGATTTTGTATGGTCATGAATTCAATTGTGTTTCTTTAATCATATTTAATTTTTTTTTAATATACATTTAATTAGTTAGATTTAAGTTTGCCCTTTAAAATCAGTGTTATTATATTTTATAAATTAAATATCGTCCTTGTAAGAAACGCTATAACTTGCTAAACAAGGTATGCAAACTTTCCCCTCATCTATTTTTATTTAAAATAAGGTCGATGGGTGAACTTTATTTGCAATTGTTTGTTAGATGTGTTGAAAATCTATCGGTGTGTAATGCTTATAGTGCAATTTGTTATTTATTACTTGGTATTTAAGTTTTACAAAAACGCTTTTAAATGCTACAAATGTACGCTTCCTTTGCCTTATCTTTTTGTATACATTAGTATCTATGCTTAATTCCTATGATTGGTTGACTTTGCTTTGTTTGATTTTTGTGTTGATGTCCTTACCTATTGATATTGGGTGGAATGCTTATTGTATACGTTATGATATTGTTGTCTGTGAACTAATTCTTTTGTTGTATAGAAGCGCTTAACGGACTATGAAGGTATGTTCTCCACTTTTTTTTTTTTTTTTTCATGTTTGTGTGATTATTCTTTGATCCATGCTATCCATTGATTTACCCATTAATTACCATAATTATTTGACCAATTTTAGGGATTAGTGGGGTGCTATTATTATGGGACCTTCTCGATAAGTAACATGCCCCTTACACTTAAACTAGGGTTTTCAAAGAGAAACTTTTCTAAAACATGGAGTCATTTTTTTAATTTTTTTTCCTTTTGCAAAATAAAAATAAATTAGTTTATTTAGACAAATAAAGAAAAGCAAATCAAGCCATTGAATAGTAATACACCTGAAAAATGTCCATACAAATATACCAATGTTGATTTATTTAGACATTGAACTTAGCTTATCGACCCCTCAACTGAAGAAAAGGGACCTTCTTTTCAATGAAATAAAAGAGCAGCTCTCGGTAATAGGAGTTGAAGTAGAGGAAAGCAACGATGCCTAAAAATGCCACTCCATATGATCCTCCAAAACTCCATAAGAATATGGCTTCGCAAGAGCTATTTTCTCTGATGTTTGAAACTGGCGATTGGACTGCAGGTGGGGCACTGGTGGGAGTGCAACTTCGCTCTAATGGTAGCCCACATAGAAGAGGGTTGCCCTCGTAACTGCTTTGTTCAAATGTTGCAAATTGAAACTTCCTCTCTGGAGTCTTACCTGATAAATTGTTGTGAGCAACTGAGAAGACCGTTAAGAAGTTTAACTCTACTATCTGTGCTGGAATTTGACCTGTCAATCCATTATGGGATAGGTCCAAGCTTTCTATTTCCTTTAGGTTGGAAAATGTCTGAGGAGTAGATCCTGTCAACTGGTTGTACGATAAGTTTAGAGTATGAATCCCACTTAGATTTCCAATTTCTGGAGGAATTAGACCTGTCAATTTGTTCCCTGAAAGATCCAATCCAGACATGAAGTACAAGATATTTCCCTTATAAGATTCGGACCTACTCTTTGATACGAACTCTATTTCTTCCGTTTCCGGGGATGCTGCAAAAATGATGACCAACTCTTTGTACACAGAAAGTTGATTTTCATATGAATATGTTTCTGTGGTAGTATGCGAGAACATAGCAATGCCATCCATAGAAAATGTGTCATCCATTAAAGCAACTTCTCTTCCAAAAGTTATATTATCTAGGCAAGGAGATATGGTTCCGGAAAGATTATTATGAGAAAGATCCAGTATGCTGATTGATTTGAGCCGACACAATTGAAGAGGAATTGAGTCTTCAAGTTGATTTCCTTTCAAGAGAAGAACCCTCAGTTTTGAAAGTAAACTAATCCAAGGGGGAACTAAGCTTGATAGTTTGTTATCCCTCAAATTCAATGTCACAAGAGAGGTAGCTTTAGCCAGAACATTGGGTATAGGTCCTGTTAGGTTATTGCTTTCCAAATGTAAAAACTTCATGTTTTTTAGATTTGCACAAGGAGGAAGGGTGGGGCCAATTTTGTTGTGAGAAAGGTCTAAAAAGCGTAGTTCATTTAGTTTGCAAAAGCCTGTTGGAAAAGCACCATCCAAATAATTTCTAGCCAAGATAAGTGACCTCAAGGCTGAGAAGTTTCCAATCCAATCTGGAATTTGACCCATCAACGAGTTGGAGCTGATATCCAACATTAGTAGGGAAGAGCTATTCAAAAATCCACTAGAAATCTCTCCCGAGAAGTTATTGTTATCCAAAGACAAAAAGAGTAAACGTGGCAAGTTCGACTTTGTAGGAAGAGTGCCATGTAAACTGTTGTTGGATAGCTTTATAATATGCAATGAGATGCAACCCACCATCATGCGCTCAGGTAGTTGACCCGAGAGATTGTTATTTGACAAGTCTAAAGATACCAACCATTCCATGTCACCCATTGAGGAAGGAATATTACCTTGTAATGCATTTCTAGACAAGTTTAAGACCTCCAACCTTGGAAAAATAGAGCCGATGAAAGGTGGAAGGTCTCCGTGAATGCAATTCAAGGAGAAATCAAGCAAACGCATGTCGGAATGTATTGGATTTGAAGGCAAATCAAGAACACCCGTCAAGCTGTTACTTTCAAGGCTTAGGTATTCTAGTTTCGTATTATTGTCTAATAGCCAGGTCGGGACATCTCCTGTCATATGGTTGTAGCTAAGATCGACCACTCTCAAATCATGTTGACTCAGAAGAAAGCTGGGTACAACCTTGAGGGTGCAGTTGGATAACTGGAGGATTTTCAATTGAAATAGAGGAAATGACCATGTTGGATTTTCAGTCTCAACCTTCAAATACTTGTTATTGCTAGTAAGGTCGAAAACCTCGAGTCTGGAGTGGTTAAATAGTGAACCAAAATAGACTGAGCCCTCGAAATGATTCTCAGAAAGAGAAATATACTCGAGTGACTTCAGATTGGAGAAGAGAGATGAAGGAATAGTTCCACGGAAATTATTTTTGGATAAGTCAAGCAAACGTAGCAATGTCAAATTGTTGAGACACGCAGGAAGACTATCCTCAAATCCATTACCACTAAGATCCAGTTCTTCAAGGTTGAGTTTGCACAGGCCTGTAAAAGTGAAATGTGTGATTTATATTTACAATTAAAAGTAGTGGCAATAACTACTAAGGAAAAATTATATTCTCGATTATCTTGTCTGATATCTGTCACCACAATTCCTATGGTAACTTGTAGATAATTTTAAATATTTTTTAATTATATTTTTATTTGTATTAATAATAAATATGTTTACCCTCTCAATCTTTTTATTTCTTGTTTTAGAAAATAAATTTCCCTAGCATTTTTTAAGAAGCCAAACATGTACATGTTAATATCTAAAATGCCAAAGAAAATTTCATCATTCAAATCTGCATTTATAATTACTGCACATATTGTTCCTCGTACTATTTTCTCTAATTCTTAAAATTTATTATAAATAATGTTTGTCAATTACATCCATTAGTTGGCACTACTATTTTATTTAAATTTTTTAAAGTTGTGTGACAGAGTTAAATAGGAAATTTTAGTGGTAAAAAGCTAATTAAGGAGATGCAAATGGAAGATTAAAATGTGAAAAAATGAGAAAAAAAAAATCCACTAGGAGAAGAAGAAAGAGAGGAAAAATAGGAGAGAAACAAGTATGGAAAAATAAAAAATAGAGTTATGCTATGTTTGGTTGCTAGAAAGTTTGAGTAAAAATGCTAAGGCATGAGAGTGAAGGTAAAAAGAAAAAACAATGGAGCAAAATAAAAAATAGCTTTGAAGTTTTATTAACTTCAAACTTTTTTTAGTTACTTAACTCATATATAAAAATTAAATAATTACAAAATATATAATTTTCTTTCGGAATAAAACAAACATGAAAAAGTTATTTTCCTTAGTATTTTATTTTTCTTTTCCTAATACTTTCTAGTAATCAAACCAAACATAACATGAAAGTTAATTAATTATTTCTATATAATACTTCAAACTCAAGTCACTTATTATGACTTTTTTTGATATAAAGATTAAGTATTTTATTCATTTTAATTAGATTTTATTATTATTATTTTGTTATTTTTTACATTACAACCAAATATGAGAAAATTATTTTTTTTATATAAATTTTTTTTTTTTTAGAACTTTCTAGGAACCAAACATAGCCTAAGATTTACTATACTACAACCTTGAACATGATTCAATTGACTATAAAATGGACTTTATTGACTAATTCTATGTAACTTCATCTATGGAGGGACAAGTTTTGAGAGTTAAAATTGACATACAAATCAAGTATCTAAAACCAATCGAGGGACTCAAATTTAGCTAAGCTCCATATTTTTTGTGTATGTATGTATACTATTAATTAAACTTATAGAGTATTAAAATTTGTTTGACAATGATTCTAGAAAACATTTCTAACTTTTTTGCCATTTGAAATTAACTTTTTTGATGAAAAAATTAAAGTGTTAGACAAGTTAAAAATGCATCCTAGAATTACTACCAAATAGAGTCTAAATATTCAACCTAAGACTACAAATAAGTCACATTTATGTTCTTGAGTTCCTTGTATCAAACTCAAAATTGCCAATCAATCAAACTTAGAATTTTCATAAACCATATTTGTTTGCGATACTCAACATGATGTACATACATGTGGAAGCATTATCAAACTTAAAATTATCAATCAAATTTAGAATTGTGAATAAGTCATATATTTTGTATATAGGTGTTACTCAATGTGATATGTGATTAAAAGTTCAATTTAGATCAAAAGTTGATGAATCATAAAGGAAGTACAAGGTAAAAATTAAATGATTAAAAATATAATTTTAAGTCAAAATATGATGAAGCATAAAAAGTATAATGTGAAATGTAATTAAAGAAAATTCAATTATTTCAATCTTATTTACTAACTCTAATAAAACTTGTTTTACAAATTGGAATAAATATATTTGCAACTTATAATAACACTCACATGGGAACTAGTTAACAAATCTATGTTTAGAATCCATAAAAAATTCAAAATCCTATCCACTTACCTTCCATGGATAAAGAACCATTTAAATTATTGTAGCCAAGAGATAAGGATTTAAGATAGCTCAAAGTGCCAATAATCGGTGGAATGCCACCCATTAAACTATTCCGCTTTAGATTCAACACCTCCAGCCTGCTCAAATATTTTAGTCCTATCAAAGAATGGACAAATAGGGTAGTATTAGGAGCAAATCGAAGATATAACACATGCTTTTATTAGAGTTTAGATGTACACACCTTGCAATTGGGAAGAATTTATTTGATTGTATTGAAGATCCAGAACCTTGAGTGAAGGTAGGGCACTAAAAATTGGAATTGTTGTCAAGTAATTCCATCCAACATTCAGAACTCGTAATTTCTTCGATCCTAGTAAGCCTTGAAAGCCTGCTTTATTAAATAAGTAATATTCATATGTATTGCTTATGGATTTGAAAATTCCAATTAATTTTTAGTTAGTGGGTATAATAGAAACATTGATGAGAATATCCAAGACAATAAAATATTTAAAAATAATTACTACAGAATTAAACAAAGAGTAATTGAGATTACCTTATAATTTTAGTTGAGAATATTTAAGAACTAAAATGAATAAAAACTAGAGTATGAGGATGTGGAAAAAAAAAAAAGAAAAAAATGATAATATATATTGTGAAAAACCATGACAAAGGATAATAATAGGAAGAATAAAATATTTCAAAATAGTTATCACAGAATTAAACAAAGAGTAATTGAGATTACTTTAAAATTTTAGTTGAGAATATTTAAGAACTAAAATGAATAAGAACTATAGTATGTAGATGTTGAAAAAAAAAAAGAAAAAAAAAATGATAATATATATTGTGAAAAACCAGGACAAAGAACAATAATAGGAAGAAGAACTTAAGAGAACAAATTAAAACAAAAATATATATAATTTACACAATGATTTATTCAATTCAATTAGAAAACAAACTACTTATGTCAATTGCAATAAAACTTAAAATACCCAAAATTTGATATGCAAGCCAGAAGGCATTTTCTATACTATTGCAACTTGCTTAAGCCCATCATTTTACTATAGCCCAAAATAAGTAACAAGCTAATTCCAAAAGTATAATAATACACAAGTATAGATAATTGATCATATTGAGAGTTACTTTATTAATAGAATTAAATCATTAAAGCTTACTTAAAAAAATAATTTTATGAGGATTTGAGGACTGGGCTATTGTTAGAATATCCACCAAGTTGAGTTCATTTAATTATGAAATTCAACTTTCTCTAAGTCTAATACATAGTTGACGCATGGTATAAGCATTGAAGGAATGATAGACCCCAACATTCAATCTTTTGGGTTACTGTAACCATTAATCTTTATTTCACCTCTTTCCTTCACTTCCAAATCAAATTCTTTTTATCAATTCATAATTTTTGGTATATTTATATGCTTTTCATCTTCTCAATGTCAAACTCTAGATTCTTGAGAGAAAACACATGGATGGTATTTGTTTTTAACTAAATGTTGAATGCAATTTGCTTTCATATTATAGATAATTTAGCTTTTTTTTTTATTTCTTTTAAAACTTTTTTGGCTGAATAAAAAAAATGAGAAAAGTGGGTTTTGATTCACTAATTTAAAAAAATATAGAAAAAAATAACCTAGGGCATGTTTGGTTGCTGTTTTTGAAAACTATTCTGGAAAACAATTTTTGAAAACAGTTTTTAAGAACAATTTTTTGTGTTTTTAGAAAAAAAAATTGTATTTGGGAACTGAATTTTGGAAAACAATTTTTTTCTCAAAAAAAAAAAAAAAAACATGTTTGAAAGTTTTTTTTTTTTTAATTAATAAAGTGTTTTCTTCCATTAACTTGATATTCTAAATATATAAATAATTTTCATATGCACAATTCATTTAAATTATAAATATATAGATTTCATTTTGAAATTTTTACCCCAGTTATAATTTTCTTAAACAAATGATGACTTTGTTACCATATGTAAATATATTAATTTCAATAATTTAAGGAAGAAGAAAAGGTTTACGGGCGAGGGTGTGATGGTTGGGTGGAGCTCACCTTTATGAAAACACAAAAAACAGTTAATAAAACATAAAAAGAAGGAAGAGAAAACACGAAAAATAATCTATTCTTTGAACAGTGAAAAAATAATGAAAACATTTTTTTATTGTTCTCAAAAAAGTAGTTTTTGAGAACACAGAAAACACAAAAAACAAAAACACACCCCCTCCGTCAAACAAGTTTTTTGTATTTTTTGTTTTCAAGAATAGAAAATAGTTCTTGAAAACAAGAACCAAGCAGGCCCTAAACTTTTGTAAATCATATTTATCTTCGCTTAATTAAAAAATATTTTAAAATACATGTACATAACTTAAATAATAATTTCCTAAAATGACCCTTTTACATGTTAATAATACTAATTAACAATTTCTTTTTTTTTTTTTTACTATGAGAACTAATTTGCGATTAACTAAATAAGAAATTTTAAAATATAATTAAACTAAAAAACCTTTAAAGCTAAAAATATAAAAAATCATATCATCTCCCTCTTCGGCCAATTTATATTTAGTGTAGATTTTGTGATTTTATCCAACTTTCTATGTGAATTCTTTATTTGTATATCCATATGGTATAAAACACAAATAAGATAGGACTCACTTAACTAGGGACATCTCTAATCAACTTAGGTAAGTAATTAATTCTATTTAATTCTTTTATTAATAATGTTGAGAAAGTAAAACTTTCCTCATTACTCCTAATGAATTAAAGTAAACAGTCGTATACAATATTATAAATAATTAAATAACATTAAAATATATATTAGAGGATGGAAATGAGGGAGTACTGTCCACTGTACAGTGGCATAAAAAGAAAAAAAAAGGAGGATTTTAAATTAATAAAAAATTAATTTTTATTTTTAACTTCTTTCTTCCTTCGAATCAAATAATTTTTTTCTTCAACATTAAACTAAACCAGCCTAAAATATTTTGACAAAAATTATGATGATTTTCCAATGCATGTAGCCAAAAGTCAATCATACTAGTTTATGGAAGATGAAATGATAATACATTAAAAAAACCATAGGCATGAGAGGAAGCCACCAACCTGTCAAATCGGTGTAAGACAGATCTAAATTTCGAAGTTGCTGGAAGGGGAGAAGTAGGGAGGCATTCAAGGACCACTCTCCCAACTCCAAGTCTCTCACTGAACCGAGAGAAAGCTGGATAACTCGGTTTGTTTTGTTATCACATGTGACATGTTCCCATCTGCAACAATCACCAACCTCCCCTCCCCAAGAAGAAAGTGTTGTGCCATTTGGATGATTGATGGAAGCTTTAAGTTGCAAAAGACCAACTTTTTCTTCCTCCATACACCCTAAACTTCCATAACCAAGTAGTAAACTTAAAAAAGTCCCATAAATTGCAAGATACAAATTGGAAGAGACTTTCATCTTGCAGTTCTGAGTTTGCTATTAACTGTTGGATGTATTCTTATACTTGAGTATATGCATATTAATAATAAAATTTACAGCCGTCGGGTTTGAAAATTTGAAAAACTAAGATACTTCCATTTAAGATATTTGCATAGGGCTTCAAACCTAATATGAAATTATTTTTATTGCATCTCTTTTCAATTTTAAACCTTTTTTTTTATAAAGTGGTTGTACTTCCAAAAAATAAATAATGTCTTTTTATTTTAAGTGCATATACGTATATCGGTATATGTGATCAGTGTGAAAACATAGCAATGAAGAAAGGAATCCAAGGCAAGTATATATATATCTATATATGTGAACAACAATATAATAAAGGAATCCGGGCAAAAGATTTGTCTTTTGTCGAAAATGCAATCCATCCGCACATGGGCATCATGTGAAGGCCAGGATGTGTTTTCTGAAAGCGTGTTGGAATGGATGATACCGACAAATTATGACGCATGTGAAAGGTAGAAAACACTCGGTGACACTCCTCTGAGTTTGATTGATTTTTTTTACCCAAAACAAATATGCAGACGTGGCTTAAGATTCGTCTCAGGAAGGGAGCTGGAAATAAAGGGGCAGCTTCTTTATACCTTCTGAAAAGTCATCAAGAGAAGAGGGAATATTGCTTAAGCTTTAAGTTTACTTTTATTAGCTAGTTAATTAGCCATATAGATAAAAAGTGGTAGTTGTGGAGGGTTATGGCGTGGAGTTGATCATTTCATCATTCAACCATGGAGTGAGCGGACGTTAGCAACAAGAATGAAGTTTTCCATGAGCACTGGAGAATAGTTTGTGCCACATGCATGAAAGTTATATGATCTAGCTCACTAGATATATGGAATGGTGTAGAAGTCAAAATTTATCCTAATTTTATTTTTACATTAATTTTATCTTTAAATTTTAAATCTTAATTATATATGATATTTTTTGCATACTCACCATTTAATTTTTAATTTTTATTATTTTATAAATTATTTTATTTTTATTTATTATTATTATTATATTATATTTTTATATTTAGTTTTTATTTTCTCTCTCCTCTCTCCTCCCTTTCCCTCGTTCTCCTCATCCTACCAACCCTCACCTACCCATACAAGAAAAAAAAAAAAATCGAGGCAACGCCTATGACCATCAAGGCAAGCTTGCCCTTTGTTAATATTTATGCACCATACATATATATATATATATATATATATATATATATATTAAAAGTGTTCATATACACAAAATATTAAAACAATCCTTTAAACTACAAATTAATTATAATTATTTTATAAGTAAATAATTTTTTTTCATTTAATTAAGTAGCAAAAAGTTTTTAATATCATTAATATATTAATTAAATATTAAAAAGTTATACATTTATTATCATTTAAAACAATTAAATTTAAATATATTATAATTTTAATATTAAATATATTTTAAAATTAAACATATTATAATCAAATATCACAATATTATTATTGAATAATATTTGATGTAATTTAGTAATCAATGTATATATATATATATGCATAACATGTTAGAATTTTTAACTAATATTATCGAGGCTCATTGAGTTGGTACCAATATTGTCTCCAATAGCAGGACGGGGTTCTTTCATCTATCAATCCGATTGAACCATATCAATCCTCATTTTGGTACTAAAGGGATATTGTAAGAGACAAGGTTTGTACATAAATACAGAATAATTGCATGCATGTTACAGAGTGAAGCAAGCCAATCAAGTATAGCAATCAATCAATTAATAAGAAAATCACATATGTTGGGTCCCACCAAAACCCAATCGATCTTGCATGAATTAATCTCACAAATTCCATTATTTTGGAATTATGAAAATTGTCTTCGTGCTTATGTAAAATCAAGAGAAAAAGAAGATTATTTGAGAATTAGAGTGGAATTAAAATTTTTCGCGAAAAACTACATTTTTGAAATTTATTTGTAAATTGGAGTCTCGAAAATTATTTGAAAATTTGAGTCTTGGGAATTAAATTTGAAAGAAATTGGAATTTTGATGAATTATTTAAAGATGAAATTTTAAAAATAAATAAATAAAATAATAATACAAAAAATAATAATAATTAAATAAATAAATGTGAAAATTGGAATTTTAGAAATTTGAAATTAAATTCGGAAATTGAAAAATTGGAATTTTGAAAATTGGGAATTAAATTTGAAAATCAGAATTTTAAAGAATTATTTAAAAATGGAAATTTGAAAATAAATAAAAATAATAATAATAATAATGAAAATAATGATGATTAAATAGATAAATGTAAAAAGTGGAGTTATGAAAAATTATCTTAAGATTAAAATTTTGAGAATTAATTTTTTTTTTTTTTTTTTTTTTTTTTTGCATCAAAAGTTGAAGAAAGCTAAGAAAATAATATATATATATATATATAAAAGGACATGGGCTAGGCATCATCACCTGTATAGGCACAAAAGCACTACAAAGCCATTTTTATATGGAAAACAAACACCACATGCTGCCACCTCATCACCTAACCTCAATATTCACCACCATGCATGTTAAACCCTTCATTTTCAAACTTCTAACCACCCTCCATATTTCCGCACCTCTATTCCTGTGAACATGAGTAAGAAATGGGTATATAAAGAAAAATGAAGACATGGGTGGTGACGAGCATGAGTGGATATGAAAGATATGGATATCCTTGGTGGAATGGGTAGTGGGAGGAGGCAAGGGAAGTGGGTTTAACGGAGGATGGAAATACGGCAGTGAGGGAAAATGGGTATGGTTATGTGTATGGGTAACAAATGGGTATTGGAGGAAGTGGGTTTATAGGGCATTGGAAGAAATGGGTTTGGCGAGCATGAGGGGTGGAAGGATGGCATGAGTGGCACGAGGATTCAAAAACGGGGTAAAATGAAAGTGGTCGTGTGCATTAGAGTGGGTTAAGGTGAGGTCGGCTGTTAATGGTGGGTAAGGTTGAGGGTAGAGAGAGAAATGGGTATGCGGTGTAGAGAGATAAATGAGTTTTTAGGTTTGGGTTTGAAGTATATGAGGAATGGAAAGGTGGAGATGACAATGCGCATAAAGCTCTATGCAAGTGGGAGGATGGAAAACAGAATGGGTGAGGAAGGAAGGGCAGAACGGGTAATGGGAGGTGATGAGCGTGATGGATGGGTGAGAGAAATGGGTTTACAGGTCGAGTGACGAATTGGAGATTCCCATCGCTAAGAGCATGGGTGACAGCCTTCGCAGGCCCTCTTTGCTGACATGAACAATACCTAAAACTTCCACGCTTTCAGGCCCCAATAACCATTTCAGGAACTTTATCAGAAACAAACACGGCCAGCCCAAACATGATGCCCAACATTCCAAAAAAATACAGGAAACAGAGGAGGAAATGAAGAAAAGAAACAGAGCATATAGAAACGGAAATAATACAATTGAACTCAGCTCCATTTCATAACGATCAATGGACTAGATACATGTGGCATAGAAAGGAAGCAAAAAAAACATGATTTCGATACATCAAGTTCAGGGAAGGAACAAAGCATCAGGCATTGACAAGAGAGATCAAAAACACCCAAAATAAAACCAAAACAGAGCATGCATACAAAGAATAGATCCCTCAAAGCAAAACGAGTGGCCAAGTAATCATACCTGGGATGCTCTCTTCAAGCCAAGAGTTTCCTGGCTACCCGCTCTGCTCCCTCCTCTCCTGCTGGTTTCCTCCTTCTCTAACCAAACTCTCCAAATTTTTCTCTCAAAAAAGAACCTCCCAACTCTCACAAAAAAAATCCCCGTCCGAAAAGCTCCTCCTCCCGTGTTCAGCTAGCTACCCCCCGGCAGCTTGCTCTCTAAGCCACACTCCTAATCTCTCTGCCACAACCCACCAAAAATGAAGACCTCCCTTGCCAGCCTTCACCTGCTCTCTGTTTGTCCCTCTTGCTAGTCTCCACCTATTCACTGCTACCACCCCGGTAAGTCATGTCTTTGACACGCGTCCATGCAGCAGCTCACCTGAAGAAATCCGACCCCCCACTCCAAAAACTAGTTGCCAGCTCTTCCCGAGTGGCCAGCACGAGGGGTCTACAACTTTGAAACTATTTTTTAAAATACTTTCCAAATTACAATTTTGAGCTATTTTTTTATAATTTTTTCAAGGAAATTTTGCTACTCATTGTTTTAGAAAATTTTATCAATAATTAATTTTCCTAGACACATCAATCAACCCATGTTATCATCTACCGCATCACATTTTTGCTAAGGTATATACTCATCAATCCTATAATAAAACCTTTTTATTTCTATTTATTTCAACGTGACCTTTAAAAGTTTAAATTTAGCAACAGTACAATTCTCTACCGTTATGTCAATTTCTACCACCTATATAAATGCCCGATATACTAGTTCATCCTCTAACAATTTGTCCATTTTACTCAAAGTCAAGAAGTAATGATCTTTCTTCTTTTCCCATTTTGTTTGTGCTCTATGGTATTTATTTTCTTTTGAATTTTTTTTCAGAATTCATTATCATCTTTATGTCGTTCATGGCCCACATTATTCATTTTCTTGAATATTTTTCCATACTTGTTGACTTAAACTAATGTCAACTTCTACCTCCGACGAATGTTATAATTACCCATGTTGATCTGTTTTCATGGTCATATTTAATTGGGAGAATTGTGTTTTGAGGAGAGATGTGCCTTAAAATTGACCAAAGATCCGTATATCATGCACATTTAGGCCCAAAACTTAAATAAAGTGTTAAAATTAAGTTGAAGGATATTATCGTTCATTAATCCCTAAAATACCCTTAACCCCTACATAGACCCATAGTGAGTGTGAATTTCAATTTTTGTGTGTTTTTTTTCCCATTTCTATTCACCATTAAGTATTACTCATTTCTAACTTTTTGTTTTTTCTTTTTCTTTTTCTTCCATTCTATATATATATATATATATATATATTTTCATATTTAAAGATATTGAATCTTTTTACTCTTATTATAAGCAAGGATAAAATTTTTGGGATTTTTCATTCAAATTTTTTTTTTTTTTTTTATCTTTTTGTTTTTATCTTTTAGTTTAATTTTCATTTTTTATTTTAAATTTATATTACCCTTTCATTTATATTTTTATCTTATTTTTAATTATTTTTTATATTTTCCACATTAACCATATTTTAAAAAATTTAAAAATTGACTATCACTTCACTCTTATTATATATATATATCCTTTTAGATTTTTAATTTTTAATGTTTTTATTTTAAAATTTTAAAAAAGATAAATTTATTGAAAAAATAACTAAGATATGAAGTTTTAATATTATATTAATAATTTTTCTTATCTAAACAAACTAATGCAAAGTATTTTGACTCACAACAAGAAAATAGTTAATACAATTTTTTAGTGAAACCTTAGAAATTAAATTTCAAATAAAATATGTTATATAAAATTTTATCTAAAAATTATTGAAAGTGGCATTTAATTTTTTTTATTGACTTTCAAACTTATTTAATTTTTTACTTGAAAGGTAATAGACCATGTTTACAAAAAAATAATTAGTTTTTCAATTTTTAAATAAATGAGTATAAATATATTAAAAGAATTAAAGATAATCTTAGTAAAAAAATTTGATAAATATGATTATAATTTTAAGTATAGATTCATTTGGATAAAATTTCACAAAAAAAAAAAAAAAAAAAAAAATAGTGGAAAGAAAGAACATTGCTAAAACTACAAAAACAAAATATGCAATTACAAAATTTTGAAGATGAAATTTAAAAATGAAATTCAAAACAATTCTTGAGTGAGAGAATTTGAGTGGGGAAAAATCCTTGAGTGGAAAAAAAATGGGAAAGTTTTTCAAAATTATTTGAAATCCTTAACAAAAAGTAGTCTTGTACACCCTTGTACAATTAGTAAATTTGTCTTGTACAACTAGTGTAATACTTTTATACAATAACTCAAATTTCATACATCGTCTCATGAATATCTGACAATAGGTCGGTTAACCATGTTTGCATTGGTTTGGTTTTAAAAAAGAAGAAAAATTGTTGTATAATTTTATTCTACAATCATCATAAGTGAGGTACCTATTCAAATGACCATATACAAGTTAGATGAAGTGTATGAGATGAATGTATGCATAACCAATGTGTGTAAGGAATGTCATCTATCCTTGGTTAGGGGAAATAAACAAACAAGTTTTTCAGAATCATTTAAATTCTTCACAAATGATAATCTTGTACACTCTTGTACAGTTAGTATATTTGTCATGTACACTTAGTGTAAATACCTTATACAATGACCCAAATTCCATATACCCCTTACTCAATGTGTAACCATAGGTAGGTTAACCATGTTTTCATTGGTTTGGTTCAAAAAATAGTAGAAGATGGAAAAACAAAATTTTCTCTCAAACATCATTAATGGGATAAGTATTCGAATTGTCTTGTGCGAGTTAAATAAAGTGTATAAGATGAGTGTGTGATAAAAGAATGTGTACTTTGAAAGTGTGCAATCTTTGGATGACAAGACAAAAAAAAGAGTTGTCTAAAATTGATTGAAATATTTCACAAAGGATAGCTTTGTATACCCTTTATATAGTTAGAACATTTGTCTTGTCCAATTAAACATTTACTTTGTACAGTTAGTATAACACCCTTATACAATGGTACACATTTCATCCGTATGCATACATTATGTGTCCACATATGATGTGTGAACCATGTTTCCAATTGTTTGATTTAGAAAATGATATAAAACATAAAAACAAGATTTTTCCCCAAACATCATTATTAGGGTAAGTATTTGAATTGTCATATGCGAGTTAAATAAAGTACATGAAATGAAAGAATTTGTGGTAAGAGAGCATATAATCCTTAGATGACAAGAAAAAAAAAAGTTGTTCACAATGTATAGTCTTGTATAACCCTTGTACAATTAGTGTAATAGCTTTGTATAATGGTATAAATTTCATACATTTGCGTAAATTATGTCCACATGAGTATGTAAATTATGTTCCCAATAGTTTGACATTTAAAATAATTAAAACAAATAAAAAGTTATTTTATTTTATTTTCAAAGCAAAATGTAATTAAAGATAAGACAAAGAAATTACTTAAAAACTATTATTTAAGCCAAATTTATTTATTTATTTTCTTTTATTTTTGGAAATAAAGAAAAAAGAATAAAAAATTTATTTAACCATAAGAAATATAAATATAAGATCGGTTAGAAAATACCAAATCTATTTATTTATTTCATTTTATTTTTGGAATTAAAGAAAAAAATAATAAAAAATTTATTTAACCATAAAAAATATTAATATAAGATATATTAAAAAATAGAAATAACCCCAAATTTATTTACTTATTTCATTTTATTTATTTAAATTAGAAAGTAATTTATTTTAATAGATCAAAATGTGCACAATTAATCTATTACTTTGTTAATTATGGATAGATTAAAATTTTCTATTAGACAAAAAATAAATAAAGAAAATAAAATTAAAAAGAGTAATAAATATATATAATTTAGTTATTTAATTATTTTTCATGTAAAAGATTGTCACACAAAAAACACATAATTGACCAATTCCTTTGTTTAATTATAAATATACTATATATTTTTTTTATTATTAAAATAACTAATGGAAAAAAATAAAAATGAATAATCAATGAATGGAATTTAATTCTTTTTATTATTTTCATATAAAAAATAGTACTAAGCAAGGTTTTCAATTTTTATTTTTAAAAATAGTTTTCATTTTTTAATTAAATGTTTTTTCAAAAATAAAATATAAAAAATATAAATCATATTACCATTTTTTTAGAAAGTATTTTTTAAAATAGTTTTTGAACATAATTTTTCTTTATTTATAATTTAAAATAGAAAATAATGCCGATTTTCAATTATTTATAAAAAAAAATTAAAAACAATGAAAAATCCAAATGATTAAAATAGAATTATTATAGCTGCATGAATAGTGATGTAATAAAGACCAAAAAAACTTATGTGAAAGGTTAATGGATATTTTAATCTATCACTATTTTATATCCTTAAAATCAATTAGAGGTAATATATGGAAATTTGAAGGATATATTGGTCTCTTAATATCTTATATCATTTCCATCAATTATGTAACTTATATAGACCAAACCTCAATTTTTGGGCCCATCTGAGCCCAAAACACAATTGTCCTATTTAATTCTATGGTCCATAATATTCATTATTTTAAACTTGTCCACAAATTTCCACGTGTTATTGTCAGTCTTCTTTGTTGTCTTTACGTTCTCCTTGACTCCAATGCACTTCATCTTCATAATTAATAGGGTACCCACAATGAATGATAACTCTAAAGAGGAAAGGTTAATGGAATAGGCAGAAAACTTCAATTCTATGCCATTGAATTTTTACAATATATACACATAGAGAAGACAAAGACTATTCACAACCTATAATAAATAAAATGTGAATATAAAATTGGTATATTGATTAAAACAAAATAAATGATTTATTCTACATCTTCAATGGTGATTTGAAATTGATTTGGCAAGTGAAGAAACTAAAATTCTTATAGTATAATTGAAATTTTATTCTACCTATTAGTGTATATAAAGAGGAATTTCTTGCTAGGAGAGAACCTTCATGAGAATTTTTGCACAAATTTCTAAGTGGTTACTTCAACTATGGAATGCCGATTTTAATTGTAAGGTTAGGATCTTATATAGCCAATGGGTCTATTGCTTGAGCAGACTTTTCTACATTTCATTGACTTTTCTTCATAAGTTGCCAAGGGTAGTTAGTCTCTTCTTTTAAAGATTTAGGTCCATCAATTGGCTAGTCTTCAAGGTATGCCTTTTCTAAGGTTCTCGTTTGTGGGTATTAGGATTTAAGAAAACAAACGAAAATAGGGGATTTTGGATTAAAGAAAAACAAAGGACTTGTTATTCACATTGTTGAAAATTGGTTACAAGAGCTTCTTTAAATAGAAGCTTATAACAAACTGTGAAACTACCTTCTTTAACTTCTAATAGACTAACTACTCAAACTAACAACTAAGCTAATTATTTACAAGTTAACCATTGGCCTTAACAGCCCCCCTCAAACTCAGAGTAGCTAAGTCTTCTACTTTGAGTTTGTTTCTTGACAAAGGAAATTTAGAGCTGGAAATGGGCTTTGTCAAAACATCTACTGTTTGATCTATTGAAGGAATATGTTGCACTAGCACCTTCTTCTGTAGAACTTTCTCTTTGACAAAGTATAGATCTAATTCAACATGCTTTGTCCTAGCATGCAATACAGGATTTGCTGCAAGTTGTATACTGTACTCAAATTACAAGGTGAAAGAGGCCAAATGATAGCCATGTTTGCTATACCACAAGTTGTCAATGATACCAATTGGTATCCTAACTCAGAAGCTTCCAACCATGTTACTTTTGATGCTACAAACCTGATGACTAAGGCTAAATATTATGGATCAGATCAAGTTCATATTGGAAATGGTATAGGTTTATCCATTAAGCATGTTGGTCAATCTGTCTTTTCCTCTCCTTATACTTCTAAAATTCTTTCTCTTAAACAACTCTTATATGTCCCAACTATAACAAAAAATTTACTTAGTGTTTTGAAGTTTGCCCATGATAATGATGTTTTCTTTGAATTTCACTCACATTCCTATTTTGTGAAAGATTAGACTTCCAAAACTGTGCTACTGGAGAGAAAGCTTAAAAATGGATTATATGTCTTTGACCACACTCAAATTCATCTCAACCAGTAGTTGTAGCCTTCGTTGTCTTCCTTAAAGGTTCCAATTCCAGCAACTAATCTTGTTGTTCCCAATCAAGAAATTCTAGATTAACATTGTCCATTTCTTCATCTCTTAGCGTGAGGAACTTCAATGGTGGGGGGTGTGTCCCAAACA
The DNA here is from genome assembly GCA_030254885.1 of Vitis rotundifolia. Lineage (NCBI taxonomy): Eukaryota > Viridiplantae > Streptophyta > Magnoliopsida > Vitales > Vitaceae > Vitis > Vitis rotundifolia. The sequence continues at coordinate 13,266,665 of CM058154.1, read as the reverse complement.
CAAAATTCTATAATTTGTGCCCTTGAATTGCTGCAAGAACTTGCTTTCGCCAAAGCAAGAAGTTGTTGTTATCCAATCGAACCGAAATAAAGTGACTAAAGGAAACAGGGATGAACCTTGAAGCAGATGATGAGGCTCCACCCATGGTGAAAATTGAAGAGCTCTCCATTGTTGGCATTTCAATGCTCTGATACCATATTAGGATTTAAGAAAACAAAGGAAAACTGAGGATTTTGGATTGAAGAAAAATAGAGGACTTGTTATTCACATTGTTGAAAACTGGTTACAAGAGCTTCTTTAAATAAAAGCTTATAATAGACTATGAAACTACCTCTGAAACTACCTTTTTAACTTCTAATAGACTAACTACTCAAACTAACAACTAAGTCAGTTATTAACAAGTTAACCATTGGCCTTAATAGTGGGTGAGGTAAATTTGACAGCTTCAATAAGAATAATGAATCAAAGAGGATTGTGTGCTTATGAACTTTCCTTATTACACCCCGACAAGGTGGTGCTTCCATCAAGAACACCCATCTTGGATTGAAGCAAAATTAGTAGTTGCAATCATATAGTTGATCATTGATTACTAGTTATACCCACAACTAATTTTAAATTAGAACTATCACCTTAATATAATTGTAACTTTGCAACCAAGCCAATAAACATTTATTTGAATTTGTTAAAAGTATAACTTTTAATTTAATCTACATATTTTTTAGAACCTTTGAGAGATAAGTTGCAAGTGTAATGCCCCAAACCCAATTTAGGGGTAAAATCGAAATTTAGAAATTAATAATTAGTTAAAGTAATTTAATAAGGGTAAAAAAGTCTTTTTGTATTTAAAATCCCTAGATATAAATTAGATTTTTTCTATCTTCTCTATTTAGAAAACCCTTTTACACAGAGATCAGAAATATCAGAGAGCATAGGGCTGAAGATTTGGAGGTTTAGGGTTTGAAGATCAAATTTTTCAGGTAAGATTTTAATTCTTAAATTAATATTTTATATTCGTTAATTAGTTTTTTTAAAAAAAAACTTTAGATATTCTTTGGAAGATCTCAATCTAGATTAAGGTTTGTTAAATTAATTTTTTAGATCAAAAACTGGAAATTTATGAATGTGAATTAATTTGTGATGAAAATAGGAAAATTTAGAAATTTTCTATTAAATAGAAAACAAAATCAATGAAAAAAAAAATCAATGGAAGAAAATAAATTTTAGATTTAGAAAATAAATAAATAAATCGTTTTTGTAGGCTTTAGATTTGAAATAAATAAATAAATAAGTAAAATTTGGAGTACGGAAGAAAAGATTGTATATGCAAATATATTTTATAATAATAAATAATGAGAAGAAACATAAGGTTTACTGTTTTATTCTTAGGGCTTTGTGCATACAATGAAGATAGGAAGGTAATGGGTTGGTTATATATTGAATTTGGAAATTTATAAAAATTATAATATTTAGTTTTAAGCTAACAAAGGAAATATTAATAATAATAATAATAGTTTCCTGTATATGTTTTAATTTAAGTAAGAATATAAAGAAATAAATAGTGAGGGTAAGATTAGGAAAGAAAATAAATTTTATAATATTTTGGAAACTCAGTAAATTAATTTATTAATAAAATATTTTAGGTTTTTCAAATTTATATGTTTGGATAGATAATCAATAATCTATATTGTGTATGATATTATGTTAGGTGAGGAGGAAATTCTTCAGAGTTAAATACTTCAAGATTTGAGTGCTTTTCAAGGTAAGGGAAATTAATGCAGATCTTTATAAAAGAAAAATAATTTCCTTTTTATATTGTATTTTGAAATGTGTAAAAACATTATTTTTATCTTTTTGCATGGATCAAATATGTGTTTTGTATGAAAAGTATTTTTTTTTGAGAATTTTCTTTATTTATTTATGAAAAGTGAAAAATTGAGGAGATATGATATTGTAAGTTTGAATTAACAAAATAAAGTGTTTAACTCTGGATTATACGGCCCTAGTCTACGGGTTATAATTGTTGACCTTATGGCCCTAATCAACGGGTTATAATAGTTGATATTATATGGCCCCTAGTCAACAGGTTATAATAGTTGACCTTATGGCCCTTAGTCAACGGGTTATAATAGTTGACCTTATGGCCCTAGTCAACGGGTTATAATTGTTGACTTTTGTTTTGTGAAGTCCCATCTAAATGCGCACCATTTGTTATTTGATAACCAGAGTAAAGATATTTTGAATGTATTTGATTTGTTTTTATGAGAAATTGTTTTGAAATGGATATGAGAAAGTTTTGTTGAAAAGTTTGAATGTATTAGTATTTTGAACTCAAAAGTTTTTACTAAAAAAAGTATATGTTATATCTCCTATTTGCAAGTATGATTGAAAACATTTGATCCATGAAACTGTATTAATGTTCCTTATTGAGCTTTAAGCTCATGCCCCTTCATTGATAATTTTTCAAGTACTCTCAGTTCGGGCGAGGAGTGATGGCTAGGCTGGGGATTTTTTTTTTTCATTGTTAGGATTTTGGTTCAAACTTTACTTTGGACATTGTTTAGATGTTAAAATTTAATTCTCGTCTAAATCATTTGAATTTGGAGTTATTTGGACAATAACACTCTAGTTGATGTGTTAGTTTTCTTTAAAGTTGATACTTGGAGATTTTAGAATTTTGTCCTACTACTCTAGACATGAATTTGGTAATTGGTAAATTTCCAGTTACTATACGAATGTTTGTGTCGTTTCCACCTTGAGCCTTTGGGTTTGAGGTGTGAAATGACCGTCATGCCCTTGGAGTGGGTTTTGGGGCGTGACAGCAAATGCCACCACACACCCACATATATCCACGAAGTTTGAATAACAAATAAAAATTCTTAGTTTTATTAGATTTCATAATTTATATGATTTAAATTGATTATCAAACAATTTTTTCTATTTGGTGACCGAGAAAACTAATCAATAAAATAATAGAAGAGAAAATTATTTTTGTTATAATTGGTTAAGTTTTATTTTTTATTTTTATTATATTGAAGAAAAATATAGAAATTGATTTCTTTTCAATCAGTTTAAGTAGATTTGGATTATAATAATAAAATCAAATTTTCTTTCTTAGCTGTGAGGGAGCAAGAAAAATAAAGATAATTATTTTTTATTTGTTATTTATGTTTGTTTTATCTTAGATATATATTTAGTTGATAAGCCACAAACATGAAAAGTGGAGAAAAACATTGAAACATTGAAACATTGAAATATATCTACGTTTTAACTTTATTTCCAAAAACAAAATGAAAGTTATTCCTACCTTTTGATTTTCTTGTTGTCCAAAGAGAACTAGGAATCATAGAAAAAAAAATGCTTTCTTAAAAATTAATAAAGAAAATTTAAGAGAATGGATAATCAAATATATAGTGTCGGTTTCTTTAGAAGTAAATAAACCATTTAAAAATTTTAGAACACTAGTTTGTAGTTCTTTTTTAAAAATAAAGTAAAATAGATAAAGGATTTTAAAGAACAAATAGAAGTTGTTTGCATAGGTTTTCAAAAAATAAAAGGAAATAATGAAAATAAAAATAAATATATAGTTTTAAGAAACACATAAAAAATAAAATAAAATATAATACATTCTCTTTCTTCTTTGGTTTCCTATTTACCAAATCAAACTTCAAACATTATCCTTTTTTGAATAACACATGTTTTTCTAAATTTTTCATTTGATAAACAGATTATGAAATAAGTGATATTTGATCTATAGGATTAATAATTTCAGGAAATGATTTAAAACTTAAAAAATAATTTTATTAATACTATAAAGTCATAGAACTCAAAACTGATCTAATTATAAATATTAAAAACTCATGAATGAGAATTTATTCTTACTAATTTTACAAGTTTTTTATTTAAAACATGTCACATATCCCCACCAAGACCTAATTTAATTTTGCATGAATTAATTCTATGAATTCCATTATTTGGAACCATGAAGTTTATTCATGTTTATTGAAATTGAGAAAATCAAGAAAATTATTAAGAAAAAAAGAGAAAATTAGGAAGATGCATGCTAGGAGGAGAATAGCTGCAAGTGTTTATTAAAAAACAGGATTTTGATGCCTAGAAACTCCTAAGGATGGAATTTTAAAGAAAAACGGGAGTTATTTAATGAAAAAGATTTTGAAATCCATATTTAAAAAGTGTAAGATCACAAGGAAACGAAAAGCATCAGGAGGAGGATGATGTGCATCAAGGTAACCGTGTTGGAATGGAGCCTGGAAATTCTAGATAGAAGAACCCAATTCACTGCAAAAGTGTTCAGCCATCAAATATGCTTCAATTTATAAGAAAACTTGATTTGTAAGCTCAACTGGATTCTCCCCGATGGTGGTCAAACACTAAACAAAAGGTTCAAAATCCCCAATTTTCTGCACTGACAGATTTGCTACATTCTGTGTTAATTTCTCACCACAAGGATTGATTCAATGGCTCCACTAGAATATGTACCCTTGTCGTTGCCATCACTAAGCAGACTTCTCATTTTTACTTTTAATCCACAATGGGACTGAATCTGTAAACCAAATGATTTCCATTAGTCAAGCTGGGCTAACGGTGCAGAGAAGGAACTGCTCATTTCATCTTGAGGGCATGCAGTGCTCAATTGATCAACTGAAACAGTACTGCATAAGCTTTGCAACATTTCTTCTTTGGAAGTCAATGGAACATTTCCTAATAGAGCAGCTCTCCGAAATAGAAGCAACTGGTTTAACATTACATTTGTAGTTCTGTCCAACCCTATTTCACCACCAAGCCCAAATGACCTTAAATTTATGCACAATATCTTCAGTATTCTGCCCATCTGCTTCTTCTTGGAAAGCCCGTCATAGATGCTTTTCTTCCAATCTCCTAATATCTTCATTGATTTCTTCTTCCTTCATCTATGCTTTGTCGAGCACCAATTCTGGAAAGATACCAGTGCTCTGAATTTCCAGCAGAAGTTTCTCCCTTAAAGACGTGCTTTTGTACCGAATTCTGAACAGGCGATGCTAGGCATTAAATCCTGGTCTAGACGAATATCATTAAAACTGTCATGATCAGAGAAGAGATCTTTAAATTTTTCAGCAAAAATCAGCTTGGAATTCCACTTGTTAGTCCATAAGAACTGACAGATTTCAAAAGATTGCCACCTACCTCTCCAGCTAAAGTTCTACCTTGACTCGCAGCCACTCATCACCCTCCCGAGAATTAGGTTCTAAGAATATTCGCTCATCTCCTGAAACATGTATGGATTGCCATGCTGGTAGAGATAAAGTTCGCAATAGTCCTTGTGGAGGTCTTGCTATTCTGGAGGCTGGTTTGGATTCTTCTGTGGTTTCTGTTATTTTAGATTAAGGCCATTATATCCTTTTCGCACAGGAAAAATCATCATTGAATGTTTCGCTTTATCTTTCATCACAATCTGCCTCCTCAAATTCTAGGATCAAAGCACCTGCAAATTATTCTGAGCTGTCTCTGCTGGAAGATGGACAAGACTGCCTCTTAACTTCACCTCAAATAACTGGAATTTCTTAACCTTTAAGATTTGGATGACAAGTTGGCTCTGAAGAGAGCTGATTTCTAATCAGACTGTACAGTCCTCAAATCATGGTTTTTACTTTAAGTGAAACAGATTCACCATGAGATGCAAGTCTTTGACCCAGCTTTAGTGCAGAATTACTAGAACCAGCCATTGTCAAACTACTCTGTATACGTTCTGATTCAAATAAAATCCTTTCTATCAAATGAGTTTCGTTCCATCGCCAACCGTAATCCTTTTTAATTTTGAACATGAGAGAAGAAGGAGAGCATTTTAACTTTTGTTTCGATTTTCCCATTTCCAATAGCATTTGCCTCAGCTTTTGGAGAAGAGCTTCATCAGCTGGCCTGGCCATTTGCAATGCCTCCGGGCAATTCTTACAGCCTGCATCATCTTGATCACTTGGTTTGCAGCAAAAACTGTTTGTTTCTATGAGAGGAGCAAATATTGTTTCTGTGTTCGGTGTATAGGTGGATGCCAGAAACTCCATTCTTTCATCAGAAACTGAGTCTTCATCATAGGATGGGTGCTATTGAAGCATTAGAATTCATCCAATTAAAATATTTGAGCGTTCCAGAACCACTTGGCAGAGTACCTTCCAACTATATGGGAAACAAAGGTGAAATGCTTGGCTGGATTCATGGCAATGTAGTCCTCCTGTAGTGCAGCGATTTCAATGTACCTCTGACCGATTTCAAAAGCATTCTGCTCTTCTTTGGGATCTGCAGTCTGACTAACACCAACAAAAATTTCAGCACATGTATCAAGTGTCGAGACACCCTCAGCCAACAGAACATCTTGATTAAAGCTGTAAGTTTCATCAACCTCAAATTTCCTTTTGTACCGAATTCAGAGTTCCTAAGTGGCAGGGTAAGTACACGAGCAAGTTCATCATCTTCGTGAGTTTCCTCTGGGTGGGAAAACAACTACTCCATTCCCAACTCCATGCTGTTTACTCCAACTTACTACAGAGCCTCTTCTACTCTAAATTTTGGAAAACCCATCTCTACAATTATTGAAATAGCTGTCTCATTTGGAGGGGACCAGTTAATCAAGCACCTGCCTTGCATTTGTCACCTTTCACTTTGACTCCAGAATAGATGAGCCAAATAACAGAAATGATTTTTGTAATGAGATCATAACTACAATCAGCAAATTGTGGATTTGTCCAAACTGGAAACACACCTTCAGCACCACGGACTGGAGGGCCTTTACAAATGTCCCAGCATCCTGAGGAAAAGGAATATCACCAATGATCAGGGGTTGGGCAGGCAGGTGCTTTGTAAAAGGAGATAAAATAGAGGATGATGTCACCAGATGACCCATTAGTTTTCCATAGCTAGGTAAGGGACTGTAAACCTATGAATGATCGGTTTCATCCTTTCCATCCTGCTTTGAATTCCCATCATCAGTCTCCCTAGGTGAAGCAGGAGCTTTGTTAACCATAAAAAGCAGTTGACTGGCAGCTACAAGTGTAGTCAAAACTAACTGAACCATCCCATGTCCATACAAGCAATTCACCATAACTCAATTATAGGAGTCCGGCCTGTCCAGTAGAATAACATCAATGAAATCAATAACTTTGCCATAGGAGAGACATTCTGTCGATATGGATACCTCTGATCCAAATGGATTTGCAGAACCCCCAAAATTTATGTGGTCCAGAGCAAAAATGGGGACCTCAGATTTTGAAGAAGGTGACACATTCAGAGTATCATCACATTGTTGAGGGAGCAGCATGGCCTTTCCTGACTCTCAAAACAAATGGGCAATGCGAAAAGAGGGCAATCTGACCATATCACAGCATGAAAAATATTAGGATCTCTGCTTTTTATCTTCCTTTTTACTAATGACTCCAGTAGAAACAGAGGAACCCAAATGACGCAATTGATGATCATCTGGATCACCATGATAACAGGTGAATAATGAAAAAACATGACCACCTCAATGTCCATATGATTTTATTTGTTGATAAGCTGTGCTCATTCCTGACTGCCATTGTTTCTTTGATTAGTAGCTTCTGATTTTTATGCTGAGCAGTTTCAAATGCTTTCAAATGAGCTTCACTAGCAGGAACACAGTAGTTGACTATTGACATCACATCCCTGCCACTAACTTTTTGACTTAGTAAATATGAATTCTATTGCAACTGACTTTCTAACCAATCTCGGAAGTCTTTGGATTCCATCAGGTCCAGGAATTATAGCAAGTCCTGTTTTTGGTAAGGCCAATACCGCATCTTCTCCATATATCCGAAGATCACATAACAGAGCCATTTCCATCCTATCACCCAGTGCTACTCCTTCAACTGTCACTGCCTAAATCCCTACATTTTCAATAGTAAAAAAGCCATATATAACTACAACTGCACACCCAAGCTTCATGGCCTTCATGTTCTGATATAGTGTCCTGAAATATAATAATTTCTTATCCGAACTTAAACGATCTCCTTAAACGATCTCCGAAGAATGCTTCTCAATTCTGAAAGATTCACCAGTCATATACTATCTGTTATTATCGAACTCGGTTTGAGCTCCATTTACACATTTCTTGCTCTTCTTTCCCCTTAAGCTGCCTTGCTTTTGAAGATTCAAGTAATCATCAGATACATTGGAACTCTCACCAAAACCAAAGCTCCTCTGGCGGTCGATTCTTTCTTTCTCATACACTTCATTGAGGTATTTCCAATTCATCAGCAGCTTCAAACAGATAAGAAAGAGAAAGATTCTGGTGCACTATGACGGTCAGGCCTCCCATATGGCCGAAAATCTTCCTGAATCAGGCATGAATACAGCTTGATAATAATGTCGAATGATACCCTAGTGAGCCAATTGATTTTTTTCAGCTTAGTTGTGGCTTAAAACTCAGTCTGGAGCAATGTTTTGCTGACCTCACAATCTGAGTCATAATGGTAACCTGCAGGTCTCTAATCACACGGGAATGCAGCGGTTTACCAGGCTCTAGGAAGGCTCCCAGGTTAAACCACAAAAGGATTGTATATGCACCAGAAACAAAAAGAAAAATATCCCAAAACAGAGCATGACCAAAAGAACAAATAAATAAACGAACCATTAAACAGAAACCCACTTCATGCTGAATTCAATGGGTTCAAAGATCAGTGGTACAGCTGAAAGATTCAAAGCAAATACTAAGATAAAATCATCAAAGAACTCTCAATATAAAATTGGACCATGTTCAAATCAATTCCCAAATGAAATCCCAAGAGCATGATATAAAAGAAAACGATTCCAAATGCAACATCAGTCCACAATCAACAGAACTCACAAATGGAAATGAACATAGGAGTTACAGTAATCATACCTGAGAGCACCTCTCTTCTTCTCCAAAGACCGGTAAGTTCTCTTTCTCCAAAGCCAAAGAACCAGTTGAAATCTTCCTCCTCTCCTCTGTTATCTTCTCTCTTCCCTTACCTTTTACAGCCTGCTCCGAATTTCAAAAACTCCCCCTTTACTTCTTCAAAACCTCCTCTGCGGCTTCTCGAAAATCTGCTTTCTCCATCTAATCCCCTCTCTAAACCCAGAGCTCTCCTCCTGCAACTCTCTCTCTCTCTTATTTTTCTCCAAAAATCCAGAAGAAAAAGAATGTGCTTTCCCAGATTTCCCCAAAAAAACCCCTCTGTCTCTCTATTTTTGATTGATTTATAGTATATTTGCGATTTGTTTAGAATTCTAAAACCTAATTGAATCATGCTAACACAATATGTATTTCAGTATTTTATGAATATTAAATTAAAATATATATTTAAATGACTTGCAAATATTAAATTTATATTTAAAAAAATAAAAAATAATAAAATGAGTTATTTTTTATCTGATAACATTGCACTAAATATCCATTTTCATAACATATTAGATTTCTATCTTCTTTATCATTCTCATAGTCTAAAAAAATAATAATAAAAATTAATAAGCGCTCCTTCAGCCGTCGCCCTCTACTGCATCAGCTTGCCTATTAGTCCATTAATTTTAAGGAAAATTCTACAATACCTCCTTCGGTACCATGCCTCCATTTTTTTTCAACCATTGGATGAAAATGATTAAATCTCAGCCATCCAAATGAAAAGGAAAAAAAAAAATTTTCAAACCGGGTACCTCCCCCTCCCGTTCTCTCCCCCATCTCTCCTCCTTTTCCCGTTTTTCCCCCCTAATTTGCTCTCTTCCCCTCCATAGCTGGCTGTGTGGCTCTTCCCCACCCTCATCGTGTGCTCTCATCTTCACTCATCCTCCATAGCCGACTTCATTCTATTCTCTCACCCATTTCCCATTTTCCCCCTCCCCTAATTTGCTCTCATCTTTGTTTTCTCTCCCTTTTCCCGTTTTTCTCTCCACTGATTCTCCACAGTTGGGTGAAGACCACGGTCGGCTTCAACCGGGCCAACCTCTTGGAGGCCGACGTCGCAGACCTTATCAAAGACGTCTCCATAGCTAGGTGGAGACGACCTTCGCCGTTAACCGGGATCAAAGACGTCTTCACAGGTGGGTGGAGACCACCATCGCGGTGAACCGGGGCAACCTCCTCCAAGCCGACGTCTTTGACCTCATCAAAGAAGTCTCCCTCAAGGAGCGCAAGCTCAGGATTGTGGGCAAGGTCGGTGCCAAGATCCGAGTCTTATACTTCATTTCTCCCGATGTCCAGGTCAGCTATTTTCTCTGGTAGATTCTTCTTCTGGAAGATTTTATGTAAATTTTCTAAATTTTTGCTTTCTCTCCCCCCTACCCCTGCATTTTGTCAGAGGGAGAATTTCGGTTCTTTCACACGGAGAATTTTAGTGGAATCTTCATAACCCTTGTATTTTCTTCATATTTTATATTTTGTTTAAGAGGTGTAAGGGGGTGTTTTCAGGTTCTAAATTTAATGGTTTAAAAACCCGAATTGAAGACGTAGCTGGAAGAAGAAGAAGGGGACGTGTAGTACTAAGGAAAACAAAGCTGAGAAGGACACAATTGTTTGTTATTGAAAAGGCGCTTGTATCCTAATTATTTGGTGAGTTCTATATAAAGGGAAAAAAATGTGAGTAGTAATTATGTGTTTTACAATATTGTATCCATTATATTTCATGTTTTTTGTTAGATTTATGGATTGATTACATTATAGAAAAAGAGTGTGGTTAGATCCATTATTGAACATTGAAAAAAATTTATATGTTAATTTTGTCATCATTTTAAATGTAAAGAGATTTAGGGAGGATGTTGTAGTTGTAATGGTATTTGTATTTTAATTGGCATTTGATTGATTGTAGTAAGATATAAATATAAAATTTATTGAAATGTGAAAAAAAACTTATGTTGAAATAATGTGGTGGTGAAAGTATGTTTGATTTATTATATCCGAAATCATATTATAAAAATTGACTTAAATGATTTGATTTAATTTTTAGGAGCGAACGCGATGGTCTTGAAGTTGTTAGAAATCCAAAGAGGCCTATTGGCGCTTGGATACATTACTAGTAAGGGAAAATAGAAATATGTAAAATAATATGTTTTTTAATGTAATTTTTGTGGTTGTTATAGTTAAATTTGTTTGAAATTGTTTTGTAGTAACGATCAATTAGCCATGATGAAAGAGAAGGATAAAGGAGTGAAGATAAATGATGATGTAAGGAGTAATATTGCTATGTCTAATATAATTACATGTTAAAATTAGAATTTAAATTATGTGACCAATTAATGTAGTTGAGGAAAAAATTGGGCAAGAAGTGGAATGCACTTTCAAAAGTAGAAAAAGAAAATTTCATGGCAAAGTCCAAAGAAAGTTCAAAACAATATTCACTTCAAAAGGGTGATGTTCCAAAGGTAATTTTTTTTTGTAATGAATATTTAATTTCTTTACTTATGTATTTGTTGGAAATTATATTAATGTAAACATGTTTGATGTTTGTGTATCTTTTCAGTTATATCTTCAGACTCGATGCTCCCCCGAGCGAGTGATTAGAGTGATTGAAAAATTAGAACCAAAGCAAAAAGCAGCCATCGAAGAAATAGGATTTGGTAGCCTCTTGCAACTTCGATGTAGGAAAATTGATCATGGGTTATGTCTTTGGTTGATAAATAGTTTTAATCTGAACACTTATATGTTAAAGTTGTATAATACTTGTATCAAATTATCCCCTATTGATGTTGAATTTATTATGGGATTGAGGGCAAGAGGGTTCAAGATTGGCATGAACAAAGATGTTAGCCATAAGAATGATTTATGTAAAAAATATTGTGATAAAAAAGGGCGATTGCCATTAGTGATGTTAGAAAATCAAATTAGGGAGGATAAAGAGGGTGGAAACGATTTTAAAGTTCGTTTTGTATTATTTGTGTTGGGTGCATTATTGTGCCTAACAATGAAGCTTTTTGTGAATCGTTCTTTCTTACATCTTGTGGAAGACATCGATTCAATAAAGAAGATGAATTGGGCAAAATTTGTGTTGTCCTATCTTGTGCACGGGATTGAAGAGTTTAAGAAGAAACAACAAAGTGGGGTTTGCGGTTGCTTATTGTTTTTAATGGTAATGTCCTTGTAATTAATTTACATCATAGTGAAACACAAATTTGTTTAATATAATTTATGAACTAACTATATATCTATGTCAAATATACTCGTAGTTATTCTACCACGAGCATATATCGTTTGAAGAGAAATTTCTATCGCTATATACTCGACCTTCTCCTCGGATTACTGCTTGGGGAGATGATGAAGTATTGGACAGGAAACGAAGATTGAAAAAACTTGGTGGATATGCAAATGAGAATGTAAGTTATAGTTTCGAAAGTCGTTTACTATTGATTTAAGTTTTTAGTGATTTAAAATCTGATATGTATTATATTTTGATGAATATATTGTAGCTCAAAATATGGGTGATAAAAAATGAGAAAAGGGATTGCGTTGATGGAAATGCAACGACAATGGCGAGTGAGAATGAGGACGATGAGAAATTTGTAATCAATCCAAACAAAGATGTTACTAAACGAGTAAGTTTTACAATATTCATCGTGACTATCTATATTAGCATTGAACATTTGTATTATGATGTTATTAATCAAGTTCATATATATCACTAGGTTGATGGTAGGAACTTAATGGAGATGGATAAAACCTTTCAACAATTAAAGACACATCTAATTGATATGGCTTATGCTGCAAGTAATAGTAGTTGTGATCAAATTTTGGCTAAATTTGAGGAGAATTATACTACAGTGAAAGGTCTCTTCCTTAGCTCAAGTGGAAAACCTTTGAGAATGCACGAGGAAGGAACGAAGAATGACATTCTCTCATGCGAGAGAAGTTTGCAAGATACGAAGAATATGAATGTGAATGAACATTATCTTCACACTTTGTCAAATGAGAAGTTATGCACCGAGGACTTGAATGAAAAGAATGAAGATGCATGTGCTACATCAATTGAAGTGCATATCATTCCAGATGAAAATGAAAATATTTTACCACTTCCAATCAAAAGGAGTAGAAGAGATTATGGAAAGGTATGTATCATATAAAAGAAAAAATTATTTTCTTTACAACTACTTAACCATTACATAGTAAATAGATGTATATTAATGGCATTTTCCATATTAGGAACCATTACGAGCACTATGTGGTTATCCTGATCATGTCATGAAAACAAGTACATCAAGGGAGAGGAAACCAAGTAAATTCAAAGTCTCCCCGTTTGTACACAATTTAAGGAAGATGGTAAAACGTGAAGCATCAGAGGTATAATACAAATAGTTTAATATCATTGTTCTTATTTTTGATACTCAACATATATAGTTAATAATTATGTCTTGTTTTCGATTTAGTCAATCCCCATGTCCATTTGTGAAGACGTGGTGGATACTCAATCATTCAATGTACTTCAATCTCTTGTTGCTGATTATGTTTTCAATAAAGCATTGTCAAAAAGGTTTTTCGTGTCTAGAACATTCATAGATGTGTTGTTACAATTTTAGCCTTCATATGCTTCCAATTTAGTCAAGTTTGTTTTAACATATTATTATTTTAGTGAGCTTCTTGTTGACTTTGGTCATGAACATGGAGTTCGTGGAGATTTTGAGTGCTTATGTCCTAAACAAAATTTGATGGATGTTGTCAGTACCTACTTCATTTATATCAAATGCGTGCTATATTAGTTAAATAAATTTATTGAAGTTATTGTTCAACAACAGGTAATAAATCTAGAAGCCTCAAAGCTAAATTATTTTGAAAGGCAATTCATAGGCATACGAAGTATAAGATGCTATCTTCCAACGACATTTTCAGTAAGCTCATATTTCTCTTGTTGTTTACTTACATATTAAGTACAATATACTAATATGAGTATTATGTTTTCTTATTAGCAAATGATTTTGTGCGGGAGTCCTCATCCTTTTTTCGATAGAAAAACATCCATCGTGAGTAAGTACATTAGTGAATTGGATGATTGCGAGAAGGTTAGTAATTATTCGTAATGTTTAATTGCATATATGAAATTTAGAGTAGATATCGTTTTCACCTATAATATACTATATTTTTTGTGGCCCAACTGATATATATTGTTTTCCTACCTTTACAGCTATTTATTCCAATGCATGACGATTGCCCTGGTCATTGGTATCTGTGCGTCATTGACTTCAAAAACTTTGATATCCAAATTTTGGATTCATTACGATCGAAGAGTCGGGACGAGTTCCGGTTTAAGAGTGTCAAAATAGTGGTATGCTTTCTGCTTTTTGTTTTATTTTTTATTTGGTTTTTTTTTCTCTTCTATATTTATTAACCACTTTCAAAATAAATTAGGTTGAATTTTGTCAAACGTTCTTCAAACTGTCAGACATAGGGAAAGATGTGTTCTAATTCTCCATTGATTGGGCTCCTTCGATTCCGACCCAAGATAATGGGTTAGTATGAATACATTACTCACATTAATATTCTTTTTCTGAGGTATAATTAGACAACCATTCAATAAGTTGTTTTGCTTTTCTTTTCTCTTTCTTAGGTGGGACTGTGGAGTGCATGTCATTAGACATATGTAGAGATTCAAAAATGGTGATTCGATGACAAGCTCCAACTTTTGTAATTCTGTTAAAATACATCGAGAAATAGCATGTGATTTAGTTTTACACGAGGGAAATAGAGAAAAACATACCATTGTGGCTATTGTTTATACAAAGACGTCGACACGAGCAATGAAAAAATTATTATTATGATATTTGTTATTTTTCTAATATTTATCATTTCCATCTCCACATATCGTCATGTTTATTGGGAAGTTGTGAGATTCGATGACCATACATTATTAATGATTAAGTCCATTTTATTTGAATATCCAAATACTCTTCTTTCAAACACTTAGGCAAAATGAAATTGTAATATATTGGTATCATTCATGTTCGACATGTGTGATTTTGTATGATCTTTAACCTATTAAGATTTGTAAATATTCATTTATCTATACTAAAAATATATAGTTAGTACATTAGTAGATCGGTTGACGAATGACGTTCAGCTGGTAAGAACCAGTCCAACGATTTAGCTAAGTCCACTTTTCATAGGCATACGCATTATGCCAACCGGTTGAGAACATTCCTCATATGGGTAATGACCCTATGGATGCAATGTGAACTTGTAGAGGATTTGTCCCAACCAGCTCAAACAATTTTGGATGTAGAATCACCCGGTGTCGGAGTTCAATTGAGTGATTGAAGAATTTTCTAAAGCGAGCGAGCAATTTTTTCAGTTGTGGCAAGCGCTTGATCAATGAAGAAATTGTCTCAACCGGTTGACGAATGCTTTGACCAGTGGGAACCGGTTGACAAATGTAGCAAACTGGTTGAGGAATTTTCTCAATCGGTTTATGGTTTTTTAACCAGTGCCTACCGGTTGAGGAATTTGTTCAACAGGCTGAGGAATGTTCTCAACCGGTTGAGCTTTTTTTTAACCAGTGGCAACCGGTTGAAGAATGGTATCAACCGGTTGAGGAATTTCCTAAACCGGTTAAGGGTAATTTTAACCAGTGGCTACCGGATGAGGAATGGTATCAACCGGTTGAGGAATTTCCTCAACCGGTTGAGGGTATTTTTAACTAGTGGCTAACGGTCGAGAAATTGTATCAACCGGTTGGGGAATTTTCGCAACCGGTTGAGGGTATTTTTAACCAGTGGCTACCAGTCGAAAAATTGTATCAACTGGTTGAGGAATTTTCTCAACCGGTTGAGGGTATTTATAACCAGTGGCTACCGGTTGAGGAATGGTATGAACCGGCTGAGGAATTTTATCAACCGGTTGAGGTTTTTTTTTAACCAGTGGCAACCGGTTGAGTAATGGTATCAACCGGTTGAGGAATTTTCTCAACCGATTGAGGTTTTTTAAAACCAGTGGCAACCGGTTGAGAAATGTTCTCAATCGGTTGAGGGCAAATCTCAGCCGGTTGCCTCCTCCAATCTATTGTGCAATTTAGGAGTACGACTACCGTCCACAAAAAGGGTATGAGTTGTACCAATAACTTTTCACTACGTAAACATTCGACAAGGTACCATTAAGTTGAATTAAAAGGTTTGAAATTGATGGAAAGTGGCATTACAAATTACGTAACTACGATTTGCCCATTTTGAGTAAAATCACTTAATTTACCTATTTCATATGAATTACATCATATTGATTAATTTCCTATAGTTAACTCATAACCACCTAATTGTCAAACTTTAACCACAATTGAATTTAATTAAATCCGCATAATTAACCGTTTTTTTCGACATGATATAAATGAATCGGTTTCTCCATTTACCAATCATTTTATCACTTGTTATCAATTAAATTATAAATGTAGAGGATATTGCATTCTATCAATCAACTTGACTCTTGATCAAAATTCAAACTTCCCATTAACTAGTTAAGTTAAAAGTACATATTAGTGGAAGTGATAACGTCAACTAATATAAATACTGATTTAATACCTACCATCCCTTACTCTGTTAAGGAATAAAAAAAAGGTTGCATATCCTTTTCATTTGGATATTTGTTTGGATCCCCACCTTGACATGGTGTTGTCATATTTTGTTCATGTTGCTGAAATCCTGCAATCTGCACATGCACATTTCATAGTTATTTTCAGATGTCCAATTCCATTGCAATTAATTACACCTAATCATTAAATAATGCATAGTTCAAATTCATGTCAAAAGTGTTTCTTTATTCCCGATCTTACATTATTAAGTTCACCACAATCTATATACATGTCAGATCGGTCATTCCACAAATGCTCCCCTTGCATTCCCTGCATTTTTCAATAATTAAGTGTTGTCAATTATTATTGAATTAGATGTTATCAATGTTTGGAAATTATATAACAAGGCTATTGTATATACATGTAAAGTTGCAAAAATGTCAACAGATGAATTTGTTGAAGGCATCATTTCCATTTGAATGTCACATTGGGAAGACAAATTAGTTTCCTGCAACGTACTCATAATGCCATCAAAACAATTATGTTAGTTATTTATGTAAGTACAACTACAAAAATAATTCTTTGGGGCAATTTTTAATTGAATATGACATACCATATAACGCTGCTCAGCATTTTGAGGGATTGTAGCTTCTGGACACTTTCGAATTGTGTGACCCACTCTTTTACAACGACTACATCGTCTTCCCTTTTGAACATTCATTGCCACTTTGCCTGGATTCCCTTTAGTCTTCACAATATTTGGATCACGAACTTGTGAACTACCTGTCGCTCCATCTGCTGCTATTTTCTTCCCTTTCAAATTATAGTTATAGAGTTCCTCCATTCTCACTGTCAAATTTTCTATTTCATTTTTCGCCTCTATAAATGAAGATGATGTATCTGACGCAAAGTAGGAGAGCTTGTTGCACATCGAACTCAATGAACCATATCGTACAAACCGATCCATGTCGTTATCCGTCTCATTCACTTGTGCTGATCTTGTATACACCTTTGCTAACTTTGTCCACCTCTTCATAATACAGGACTGGGGAATCTCTTCCAAATGCTCCACCTTCATAACAACAACCATGTGGCAACAAGGGATGCCAATTGACTCAAACATCATGCATAAGCATTTTAATGTTACAATATCCGGGCAAAATTGTACTTCCCAATTTAAGTTCGGGTGTCTAAACTTAGATAATGTGTATGCCCGCATTGAATGATCAGTTACAAGACCTACCACAAAGAATAACTCTGCATTTTTCATCTCCTCACGAAATTTAAGGAAAGATTTTTTTGTGTATACCATCGCAGCATGATGTTCAAGTATGGATAGTTTGGTTGAAAGCACGGGTGAAGAATTGTTCGACTCGAACTCTGCCTTTGCCTCGTTTTGCCGTATTCTCATTATTGCTCTATCAAATTGTTGCACAAACTCATACAGTCGCAAGCGAATTTTTAAGAATCTATTTAGATATGCATTCATACTCTCACACCTTTGTGTGGTTCTCATCCCTCCAAAGAAATTTCCACGTAAATACGCCTCTGCCCATCTTTTACATTTCCCATATATCTCGGTCACCCAACGATTCTCATTAAGTCCCAACTTTGCTACCATTTCATGCCAAACCTTTTCAAATTCTTCTACATTCCCACGCATGAACATGCACCTTGCAAAGATGCTTGAGAAGTCCTTAATATGCACATTCGTGAATGCATTTCGTTGCAAGTGCCATGAACACAATCGATGACACGTATCGGGTAATACTTTTTTAATTGCCTTACGCATAGCTTTATCCCCATCAGTTACTACAGATATGGGTCTCTTATTCATCATTGCCTCAAGAAATGTCTCCAACACCCATTCATATGTCCCAACACTTTCATCTATCAATAACGCACAACCAAATACAACAGTTTGGTGGTGATGATTAACACCGACCACCACTACTAGAGGCTTTTTATAGGCATTTGTCCTATAAGTTGTGTCAAATGTTAGGACATCTCCAAAACACGCATAATCCATTTGAGCAGTTGAATCAGCCCAAAACAAGTTTGCTAGTCGACTTTCTTCATCAATGTTGAATTTATAAAAAAATGAAGAATCCATTTCTGCCTTTCCACACAAATAAGCCAATGCCGCTTCAGCATCACCGTATTTAATTTCACTTCTACACATTGCATCCACGTGATTGTATATATCTTTTTGTGTGAAACCGACGTGCTCATGTCCCCCTGATTGTTTGACCATATAGTCCATAATTTGTGTGGTTTTAACACCAACTTGACGCAAAACATCAACTTGTGCCTTATTTGGATTACTTACTGTTCGATGAGAGCGAAGGAATTGTCTGCTAATAGGATCGACCAAATTATGATTATGTTCTCCTATAAATTCCTTTACAATCCACTTTCCATATTTTCTATTGAAGGCTATACGAAATGCAGCTTCACATCCAACTCTAGTCAACGATCGTGGCTCACGCCGTCGGTTGTCATTCTCAAAAAACTTCAGAGCTCGATGTCCTTCTTTGGAACACACCCACTTTTGAGATATTATATCTCCATTCTTGTCTCGCTTCAAATCATCTTTTCGAATACTAAATCCAGTTAGTTTTGCTAACATGTTGTAAAATTTTTCAGCCTCGTCTATGCAAGCGAATTGCATTTTGCATACTTCTTCAACTGAAATACC
Organism: Vitis rotundifolia; assembly: GCA_030254885.1. Lineage (NCBI taxonomy): Eukaryota > Viridiplantae > Streptophyta > Magnoliopsida > Vitales > Vitaceae > Vitis > Vitis rotundifolia. Next base: position 13,247,471 of record CM058154.1, on the reverse strand, counting down.
CTTCAACACTTTCTCTTCCCAACCGTTTCCACCCAGCTTGTGAGTTGCACCTGTATATGCATCGTCATTGACAACGTCCTCCGCTTTCACTTCAAACTCTTGCTTGATTGTTTTCTCCATCACCGATTGCATCACCTACATTTCATAAATTATGTCAACAAGTGTCTCCATAATACCTTAACAAATTATCCTATCATTGTCATATTGATTAATATATTATTTACGATAAAGTCCACATAGGATATTTAAAAATATGGGTCTAACGCATTTACCTTTTCAATGTTTTCATTTGACAATATGCCACATATAAGCCCAGGCCCAAGAATCAACATTAGTCAAAAGCTATATAACATATCCATTATTTTATTTAATCTCACCTAAAAATTTAGTTACCAAAGCCTATTTCTTATGTGTTTGTTTTACCCAATCTCTTCAAAAAATTAAGGCTTCTAAGAAAATTGGGTAAATATAATAAATAGGTTATGCAAATGAAAATATATAAATTAATGGATTCTAAATATTTTTTTTTTATATACTACTTCTAATTCATTATTATTTAAATATGATTCTTTGTTACACATTCAATTTCTCTCTATATGTATAAAATGAAGTGGATATTATTAACAATATATACAATGCATACCATAATTACTATAATAAAGTCATTTAGTATATTTTAAAAATGTATAAAAAATATTATAATATTTTTCACAATACTTTATTTTCTTAAATATATCCTCTAAATAAAAAAACAAACATATTAATTATTGTGGGGATGAAACAATTTGGAACATTGAAGGAGGAAGTGGTCCAACCATTGGAACATACAAGAAAGCAAACAAGTGGTCCTAAGGCTCCATAAACCAACAAATCTCATATTCCTCACTGTTATATTATATTTATAAAAACAAGTTTCACATTTCCTTAATTATCTTTTGGTACATTTAAATTTTTGTTTTGCTTAAGTATAATTCTTCAACATAATTGAAATGATCAAATAATGAGGTCTAAGGGATTTAATGTTCTGTTTTCCCTTCTTTCTCATACTTTTAAAATACATTAGGCTAGGTTTGTCTCAACCAGTATTTAGAAAATAAAAAAATTGTTGTTTTTAAATATATTAGGTTATGTATGGTTCCTAAAAAGTACTAAGAAAAGACAAATTATTTTTGAATATTTAGTTGTTTTATGAAAAATATTAAAGCAAACAATATATGGCTTAAAATTATATACAAACTTACGTATTCTAAAATTATTTAATCTATATATAAATGCATTAAAATAAGTCAAATGAGTATGAACTAGTAAATTACATTGAAGATAAACCAAAATCAGATACGTCATCCATTCTCAAGTTTGTTAATGGAAGTTGGCATAAGCAATTCGACCGGTTTCAATTGGGTCGACCTATTGGTGTATATTTTAAAAAAATTTCCCACTTTCCAGTGTCGACCGGCTGAGGAAACCTTCCAACCGATTGAGAAATCAATCAACCGGTTGAGAAATTCTTCCACTAGTATACACTGCACACGTGTATATTTCCCCATGAATTCACCATTTAAAAAGTCATTTCATGCAAAATAGTAACAAAGTAAGTTAGACAATCACAATCCACACTTTTTACTTGTTTTAGGGTTTGGAAATAATTTCCCCATCACTTCGAAAGTAGAGGCAATTCAGTTTTAAAATTTTTTTTCTGGCTTTTGTATTGCAAATCTTTATGAAGTTCATGGGGAAATACCTTGATAATGGAAAGTGCAAGTGAGCTGCAGCTTCAACTGAAGATTTGTCTTCCGGATGTGTTTTTTGTAAGCTATGCTCTACTTTATAGAAGACCACATTCACTCTCTAGCCTCCTTAGAGTATTTTGGCTCCCAAATATATACTAACATTTCTATGTGGTTGTTGCATGAAGTTATTGCATATTTTAAATTCTTGCCACATGTAGAAAACCAACCACCATAATGGTACATTTGGTGGTTGAAGGTTGCCTTTTTTGCTTCATTTTTTAGGTGACATTAAAAACAACATTTATAGGCAAGATGGAAAGTCAGCCTAAGGTGGAATATTACACTTATTTCAATTGATATATGTTTAACTTACCAAAATATAAAGTGGAGATTTGGCTGTGATTGATAATATTTACATATCTTAATGTTGTTTCATAAATTTATTGTCTTTATGTTTTCATACCATTTCATACTTAGTTTAGATTTTCATCAATTCACGTGCTGTATATGTAATTCAGCCATCATACTATATCCTACATATGAGAAATGTTATTAAATTAAACTTAATTACTTAAATGAGGTTTGTTACGATATCATACTTATGACAAATTTTAATAAATTCAGTTACATTAATTTAATTAACTTACCATGCTATATCGTACTTATTTGACATGTTTGTCATACAACGATAAATTAATTTAAATGCCCATATCGTAGTATATGGTTGTTATGCTAAATTTGACTCTATTAATTAGACTATATTTGAATAAAATCCTCATACTATATCCTAGTAATGAGATACGTTAGTTTACTTACTTAAATGAGTTATGTTACGATATCATACTTATGACAAATTTTTACTAAATTCAGTTTCATTAATTTATTTAACTTTTCATGTTATATCGTAGTTATTGAAAATGTTTGTCTTAGAACCATAAATAATTGAAAAATTGCTATCGTAGTATATGGATGTTATTCTACATTTTTATCTATTAACCTAACTATATTTTAATAAAATCATCATACTATATCCTAGTTATGAGAAAGGTTAGTTAATTATTCTATATTACTACAAGTAAGTTCTCATATTATATTCTCCTTAATATAAAATTGTTTTAAAAAAACCTCTTCACGATTAATTAAGGCATATCCAAACATTTTTCTATACAATCAATTATATATTAAATGAATTAGATTTCGAAACTTTTAAATCAATATGGTTGCAAATGTAATTTTAATATATCTAAAATGAGAACTTATTTTAAATGTAGGAATTTATAAGCTACAGGTTCATTTCCTATCAAACAATAAACTACAAGTTCATTACACTAAATAGGAAGGTTGACCGACCCTCACCCATTCCCATTCTTCCTCGTTCTTCTTCATCTTCACAAAATACCCATGTGCCAACGGATCTTCCATCCCTGAACCCCTCCGTCTGCTGCTTCCTTCATCTCCATCTTCACGGAATACCTCTACCCCAAACCAAGCGGCCATGGCTCCAAAACGAGGTCTGGTCGAACCCACCTCCACTGGCAGCAAAGGGAAGACAACGGATGAAGCACAAATGGCTGGGACCAAAGGCAAGAGATCCAACCTACAACGGAGCGGCGGCAGCAAACAGAAGACGTCCGCGGAAGCACTACAACCCAGTAACAAAGGGAAACGACCGGTCCTTGAAGAAAGTTTTGAGATTCGCAAAAAGGCCACCTTTAATCGATCTTCGTTCACAACCCCACAGCTAGCCCAACGATTTCATCTTCACTTTGCGAATCGGACTGTAATCCCGGGTAGGAACATTGATTTTGCAAAGCTCAGTTATTTCCATTTCGATGTGCTTTTCGCGAGAATGGGTTGGCTTCCTATTGTCTCCGTCAAAGAGTTCCTTTATCCCAAGGTTGTCAAATGTTTCTACTCCAATATGACATTCGAAGATGAAGGACCCATTACTACCACGATTAACGGTGTACAGATCGTTTTTGATGTTGCTGAACTTTGTCAGATTTTAGAGATTCCAAATGAAGGGGTTTGTTTGTATGAAGCTAAGAAGTGGCCAAGGGTGGAAGGTTTCAAACCTGCAGAAGCTATACATAGGCTATGTGGTTACCCGAGAACTAGTAGACCAACTTCTCATTTGTTGACTGTGTTGAGTCGTATCCTACAACACATGATTTCGTACATATTCATCCCTAAAGGAGGGCACCGAGATGATGTATCTTTCTTGGAGGCTTTTTTGGTTGATAGCATTCTGACAGAAAGAAAGGTTAATATTGGTTACGTAATTTTCCAACATATGAAAGCATGTTCAATGAGCGAAGATTCAGTGCTCCCCTATGGCATGTTTATCACAAAGATTGTCAAATACTTCAATGTCAATTTGCGCAATGAGACAGACAGGAAAAAACTCAAATCATTTGATACATATGATCGGGCTTCACTTCAGCGCATGCATTTTGTTCGGAAGAAAGATGGTTCATGGGCAAGGAAGTCTTCCGTTCCCCCCTCAGAGGTAGATGTGTCTTCAGACAATGGGTCCTCCGAGGATGAAGAAATTGAAGATCAGGATGTAGAGGGAAGAACTTCTGAACATGCAAATGTCACACGAATACTGTCAACAGGTGGTGTAAGAGATAGGGCGGATGTAAATCATCCTTCACTAATTGGTACGAACGACTCTCAGGCATCAGATAACCTCAATGTCCAGATTAGCTCCCTTGGTACTCGCTTGGAGGAGATTGTATTAGCCAATGACCGACGTTTGACATCTCTGGAGAATCACATTGATGGTTTACACGAGGAAGTCAAAGAGGGTATGCAAGTTATACGAGCCCAGCATGATGAGATGATGGTATTCTTGCGGTCCCACTTCCCACTTCATGGACCAGACCATATATGACCCCTAGTCCATTTTGTACTAGTTTTATAGTTATTAAAGTTTCATTGTGTTTTGGGACATTTGGCTAATGTAAATGACATTTTGTAATTATGACTTCTCGTATTACTTATGGATGTAGTGATCGGCCGTTCACATAAATGGCGTAAATGTATTCCCTCAATGCTGATTATGGTATATGGATGATGTATTTTGTTCTACATGTATATATTATATCTTGCTTATTTTGTTTATAGCTCTTGATATATAGGTTAGTTTGATCTCTTTAAACCTTCTTTTGTAGCTTTAAAATTGTTGGTGAACAAGTTATAATTTAGGTTCCCATTTGGGTGCCATGAATATTTTTGTGTTTTAAATATTGATTCTCTAATCCCTGGTTTCGGATGCGTTAGGAAGGTTATGACTATTTCCATCAATGGCATAGAAGAATCATGCGTTAGGAAGGTTATATTGAGTATTGGTTCCTCGTAAAACGGATATATTCTCCTCCCTTGGTCTAAGCTACTATAATGTCTACTCATATGGTCAACCTACTTTTTTTTTTTTTAAAAAAAAACTTAGGCAGTTTCAACCGGTCGAGGCAAGGCATCAACCGGTAGCATTTTGTTTTGCTACCGTTAGCCACTGGCCATTTTGGTTTGGGAAAAAAAATTGGGCAGGTTCAACCGGTCAAGAAAGCTCATCAACCGGTAGCATTTTGTTTTGCTACCAGTAGCCACTGGTCTTTTTGGTGGTGCTTCAAGAAATCACCAGTCTCTACCGGTCGAGTGAAAAGGTAAACCGGTTGCATATAAACGGTCGACCAGTTACTCATTAATAGAATAGGTTGAGGTATGCTTGCCTGCTTGCAAAAATTATCGTACTAAGTTGTGACCCTCTTTTTCCTTATTAAAACCATTCTTATGTTATAATATTGGAGACACACTCTAAGCCTTTAGCCTCCTAAATGCAAGCACTTCCTTTCCCCACATAGGTTGGGTCATTTGGCCATTGACATTATATTAATTATTAGTTGAGCTTTTGCTGGACACCACTTGTTTCCTATGAAATCACATAATGATTTTTAAGTTATATGCTTTTCCCTCTGGATTTGTGTTTGAATTAACGCCTTTAATAGATAAAAATAGGGCATGCTCCCCCCATGTACGGGAATCCTTTCAGTTTTTCATTGTCTCTCCACTAATTTAGATTGCATTTAAATTGGAGGAAAAAGGCCAATCTCTTCTAAACTGTGTTCATAAGTCAATTTACTGTGCACATAAGTAAATTGAGTTGCAAAGCCTTCCAAGCTTCAAGAAGTTGCAAGAAGGTACTGCAACTTGTGTGTCCCAACTAACCTAGAAACTAGGAGAAAAATTGATAAACTCAAGCTTTGAAGAATTATGCTTTGAAAACTTATAAGATATTACAAGGATTATATCGACCAACACATGCATTCTCTTTTGCTGGTGGTGCAAATTTGATCAGGAGTTGAACAAATTTCACCATAATATGTTACAAGATTAAATTATACCAAGCATTGGCACTAATTTGAAGTCACTGAGTAATGATGAGAGGCACCATGAAATGTGTTCAAGATGCAGGAAACAAATATCCTTGTGTTTTCTAACATTATTGAGGTGTTTCTCCCAGGAATTTTGCTGCTTTTCCGACTATGATGGTTTGGTTTTCAAGCTTTTCATCTAATGTGTGTTTCTTATGGAAGACATTCTTAGTTAAAATCCTTATCATTGATCGGTTGATTAAAAAAGGGCATGTCCTGAAAATGGTGTTGTTTATGCTGTTAATGCCAGTGTTCTACTAGCTGTAACTTACTTCACTGCATTGCTCTCCATCTTTGGGAGACTATTTATGCTTTGCTTCATCAAGTGAAAGATTCCCTTATTAGTTATATGCTAGCTTTATTTGAAAGAGGAAGCTTAATTCTGGAAAACTGCTGTCTAAATTTTGAAAAGTATATTCCTCAGGTCTTTGGTTTAATTGTTCACTGATTTTTTAGGGAGGTGTATTATGTTCCTTAAAATGTTTTGAATAGGCTGTTATTAGATTGACTTAATGCTTCGGGATTTGTATTGCTCTTTGTCTTCTCCTTTGGTTCTCTTGTTCCTTTGTGCTTCCTAGGATACCCACACCCATCCCCAACCCTCTGTTTTATTGGTTTGCCTCCTTTTGATGTTTTTAATATATATACTTACTTAAATTTGTTAAGATGGAAGGCAATTGAGTAGAAAATTGTAATTTGGATTTGGGGGACTAGGAACATTGAATTTATCAAAATCATTGAGTAGAAGCTGGATCCTTGAATTAAGGATTGAGGGAAGGATATAACTGGAACCGTTTTAGAGGTGTATAGTTCACTGTTAGAGTTTAATGGGAACAAGGCTGTTGGAACGGATGGTTTCTCTTTTATTTTTTGGCAATTAAGTTATGATTTGGTGAAGAATGAGTGATTGGTTTTGTGTTATGAATAGAATAAATAATTTACAAACTTTAGCTTTAGAAACTTAAAAAATATTTAATGAGTTGCATTGCCTTATATAAAGGAGTGTGGATGACTTTGGTTACTTTAGCTTTGGTTACTTAGATTGATAAGGATAATCTATCTTCCGGGAATTATATTGGTTTTGTTTGATTGCAAGTTAAGGGCTTTGTTGGTGATGATGCATAGTTACTCTTGATTGGCACAGCATTTGTGTGTTGCATAATCACATTGGCAGTGTCTACCGGTAGAGATAATTGCTCTACCGGTAGCACCTTACCGGTCGACCGATTCACCCTCAGTTTTGTAAGTTGCAATATGTAGTGAGAAGCAACATGTGTTTTTGCTGAAGGCTAAATAAGATTTATATACATATTTCCTCACTCCTATGAGCCATGCCTAATTAGGCATGAATGAATCTCATGTTTTCATGCTCTATATTTGTTTTCCTTCTTACATATTTGTCATGTCATGAGTTTTCTCTTCAAAACCTAGAATATATCTAGAAATCCTAAACTTAGTGTCTCATCCAATTAGAAATCCTATCAATATAAAGACTTATCTTCTTATAATAAAACCTTAAGACAATTTCATCTTCTATAAAATAACTCTAAAACTATAATACTTAACTAATAGAAACCGAAACAAACTATGAATGTGAGTAACAGTCTAACAATATTGATTTTTCCATTAGTTATGCAATATGTAATTTGTTTTACTTAGATTACTTGTATCATCAAATGCTTTTCTCTTTATTCATAAAAACTTTTCTACAGACTATATGAAAGAAAAACCATAATCTTTAGAATTTTTTATGGCTAATGTGAACATTTTGAACCATTGAACCCTGCTTTATAAAATTGGGAGTGCATTGGCATTTGTTATTTCTAACGGAAGCATCCAAGAATGAGAGCTATTGATACTTGGTTGTGGAGTGTATCAATCAGTCTGTTTGTGGTAAGGGAAAGTTGTTGCTAAGGCTCACCTTGTTCAGGTCCATGTAATTCATCGAATTTGCCACTTTTGATTTCTCTCAACACCAATACTATACCTGCCATCCAGATCAGAAACTTGACTTCTTTTATGAATCCAGCTACTATAAGTTAAATCAACTTCTTGACTTGAAATTCAGCTACATTCTGGTTCAATTTTTTATCTGCTAGACTTGCTGGTGTCTGGGTTTAACATGGAGTTGTCCCGTGATAAGGAAAGGGTCTTGCTGGACTATACTGCATGCACCATGCAAACACATTTTGATTAGTTTTCAAAGGGGGGAAACTAGATATGAGAAAAATAATGACGTCTGATCTGGACTATCCTCTCTGATGGGGCTTCTAATATGATAACAGACTCCACCTCTTTGGAGGTATAGAAGGACTCTCTCTCTGTCCATCCCAGTTTACTTTTGCATTTGTTATTTGTTTTGAACCATCACATCAGAGTCATATGCTGTTGTCCTCAAATTCTTAAGGTGCGATGCTGTATTATTGTTTCTTTTTTTTTAAGACATATCCCAGATGCTGGAGTTCATGCACTATACGTACCTAATACTCTCTTTCAATGAATTACTAAAACAGGTAACTGGGAACCTTAGCCCTCCCATAATGAAGCAACTTATTCCTCTGGTGGAGCAACTTCCTCCATTGTACATGGACTTGGTCAAGGGAAGAGAAGATTTTGCTCTAAAACCTGAAGAAACTCGTCAGCTAGTATGTAAAACCTCTAGCTATTGTTTGATTTATTTAATTCCCTCAGTACACATGGATATGGTTTTTTTCCCTTCATCACTACATGCTTTTCTTTTCATTTACAATTTTAATGCTTTGCTAGAATGAGCTAATAATATATGGACAATTTAAGTTATTTTATCGAGTTGTAGAACTTGATTGCCAATATGATTTATCTGAATTCAACTCAAGAACTATATCACCCTCCCCACCCTGTGGCATGAGTGCATGTCTTGGTACAAACAAATTAGATGTGATGGCAACAAGTTTTGGAGTTGGATACAACATGATGCACCTAAAACCTCCTTCATGAAGAGCCATGCAGCTGACGAGTTCCTCAGTTTTAAAATATCTAATTTGATGTTTTGTACTCACCCTAATATCATTGATTGCCCTAAAATTATCATGCAACAGCAAGGAAGGAAAAAATGTAGAAATCCACAACAGAATTCTAAAATAATGTTTGTTTTTATTGCATGAATAATAACAGAAAGAAACATATAAAGGTGGATTGCTATTTCATCAAGAAGCAAAATTTTGGTCTCTTGTATTCCTTTTCCACCCACCAACTGTAGAGCAACTTGCTGATGTCTTCACCTAAGGTTTGGTAGAACAATTTGCTGATGTCTTAGCCAAAGAGTGACAAGTAGGAGTTTTCATGGTATTCTATGTGCAGTGGCAGTTTTGTACATCTCTCCGTCCCTCCCTCCTCTCTTCCTCCCTCCCTTTCCCTTCAGTTCCCTTGCTTCTTATTATATTAATTTAAGAGAAATGTAATATGTCTCTCTCTCTCTCTCTCTTGCCCCATGTCTCTCTTTAGCTTATTTCACTTCTTATTCTATTTAATTTTAGAAAAATGTAAGACCTGTTATGAAACCTATTCCATTTGTTTCCTTGCATATGTTCTTATATGGGCGCATAGCGTACAGTGACTCACTTGATCAACATAGACGATGCAAAGGGATGCACTTAGTTTAACATGGAGCATAATTTTCAATGTTCATCTCCTGCTAAAGACGTAAGCTAGCATAGAGCATAATTTTTCTTTTCCTTTTCTTTTTTTTTTTTTCCCTCTTTTTGTAAGTTTGAACATGGTTTGAGGGTATTCTGTGTATTTTAGCTAAAAAGGGCAGGGGGAGGATCACGAGACAAGGAAATGCACAAAAATCGAAGCGTTGACCTCGTTGACCGTCACCAGGCGGTTGACCGGTTTGTCGGGGCTGAGAATTTAAAGAGCCTCCCGCGCCTCAGTTTCTCACCCATTTCTTCTGGTTCTTCAACCCTTATGCCGTTCCAGCTGCCCTCAAGGGATTTTTGATGCCATTACAGCCTTCTGAGAGGTACGGATTGGATTTTGGAGGCTACGGTTTTAGATTTTAGGACCCAGGGCTTCGCATTTGGGCGATTTCCTCCTCAGTTCGCGCGTCAGATCCTGCGTCAGTGTCTTCCCGCACTTGAGGGCTTTCAGGTGTGTGTGCATCCCTCTCTTCAGCCTCGTCTCCTTCATCTCAGCCTTTCGGATGACGCCTAGGAGAGAGTCAGCCGCTTCTAGGGCTCAGGGCAAGCGCCCTGCTGAGCCATCTCAGCCAGATTAGTCTGAGGCTCGCCGAAAGGCGAGGTACGACACCGCTCTTTTCGGCTCTGTCAAAGACTACCAAAGATATAAACAAAAATTCGCCCAGAGGAAAGTTGTTCCAGGGAGAAGCATCAATTTCTCCCAGCTTAAGTACTTTCGATTTGAGGAGTTATTTGGACGGATGAGATGACTGCCAGTGGTGACTATTTCGGAGCCTATCTTCCCGACTCTGATTCGCGCTTTCTACTCACGGGTGACCTACGGGGTTGGAAGACCGATCACTTCCACTGTCAGAGGAGTTGAGATCACCTTGAGTCCGGAAAGCATTTGCCGGATTTTCGATATACCATCAGTTGGACTGAGGGTGTATGAGTCCAAAGTGTGGCCCACGGTGCCGGGATTTGAGCCCAAAGAGGCTATTCAGAGGCTGTGTGGACTTGCCGATGGCCAGGGGATGGGCAAACCCTCTGCACATAGCCTGACAGTGATCAGTCGTATCCTACATCACATGGTCTGCTCCATTCTATTGCCACGCGGCGGACATCGAGACGAGGTATCCTACCTCGAGGCTTTCATAGTGGATTCCATTTTGACAGGGAGACGGATTCATGTCGGGTACCTGATGATGATGCATATGATATCTTGCTATGAGAGCAAGACCCGCGTGCTCCCCTATGGTCACTTCCTCACGAGAGTATTCAAGGATGCCGGGGTTGATTTAAGTCGCGAGACAGATTTAGAGGCCCCAACCACGTATGACACATATGACGAGCAGTCTCTGGGGCGGATGAAGTTTGAGAAGGCCCCTGATGGCTCTTGGATCAGGAGAGCTGAGCGACCACCGGCACAGGACCAGGGGCAGGGACAGATGCATCCCGAAGATGAGGAGGAGGCCGAGATTCGAGAGATGGAGGGTGGGCTAGACCCTCAGAGGGACTTTGAGCAGAGCATGCTTGAGTGTGACATTCCTCCTCCTGAGCCGATGATATCTGAGCCAGCATACACAGCTGGACCATCTGAGCCATTCTTCACTGAGCCTTCTCACGCAGAGATATCATTTCAGGCACCTCACGCACCTGATCATGCGCCTTGGATGGATTTATCCGCTCAGATCAGTTCTCTCGGGACTCGTATGGAGGAGCTTGCAGTTGTCAATGATACTTGTTTCCACTCTATGGAGGATCGCATAGATGAGTATCAGACCGGCTTCACATCGCAGTTTGAGCATCTCGATCAGAGACTTGGGCGTCTTGAGGAGCGTATGGATCAGCAGCATGAGGAGATGATGGCCTACTTTCGCTCAGTGTTTCCTCCACCTTCGCCTTGATATCTTCGAGACCCCCACCCCCCCCCCCCCCCCCCCCCCCCCCCCCCCCCCCTTCGTTTCTTTTTTATGTTGCCAAAGGGGGAGAAATTTTAGGATGTAGGGGGCACACACATGCATGACATTTCCATATCATTAGTCTTGTTTTGTGTATATGCGATATTATTATATATGATATGATATTTTCAGAATTCACATTGTCTCCTATAGAAATTTTGCATGTCATTTAAAATTTTCGCTTTAATTAATCCATGTTTGGTTTGAGGGGGAGATTTCTTCTCTCCTAGATAACCAAGGTTCTTTAAAACCCGAGTTTTATCAAACATACCTAAGGCAAATTGATTCAAAAGTGGCATATTAATTCACATAAAGACCTTGCCTAAGTAGTAGAAAAGAAAGGAATTGCAAAAGGAAGGTTTTCGGGGCCAAAAAGCTCAACCGGTCGAGAAGTGGCAAAAACACTATCTCTCATCCAGTAGCCTTCTCTTCCCGGTTGAGGTTCACACCCTTCCAGGTCGAGGTTCGGTCGAGGCAACGATAACCTGTCATGCATTAAATGCTCCAACATTTTGCTGTTGCCTTTTGCAGAACGACCGGATGAGGTTGCCTTTTGCTGTTTTTGACTCCCGAGCTTAGAAACCTAAAAATTGATAGCTCCACTTCATTTATGACTGAGAGAAGTCATTTGTCTTGATCTCATCGCCATATCACATACCTAAATGAAAACAAAATGAAGTATATGAATCGGTCGACCAGTTATATTCTACCGGTTGCATACTTATCTGAACTGGTAGCCACTGCCCCTTTTGGTTGCTGCATTGTCAAAGGGGCAATGGCTACCGGTTGAGATAAGTAGCCAACCGGTAGAATATAACCGGTCGACCGGTTCATATTTCCTTGTGTAAGTTGTAATTTGTTTGGATTCCTCCATAGATTCGTGTATTGATAGGCCATTTGGTATTTTGCTACATGTAATTGCTCTTTCTTTGAAGGGACATCATTGTGGTAAACGAACATCCATATAACCCAACCTTTAGTTGCGTGCAAGCGGTTATATATTTTATGAGAAGGTGCGTTAATAATAAAGGTCGAATTGAAGGCCTTAAGGTGGAATTTGTGTCCTCCTAACACGGAAGTTCAAAAACAGTAGCACACAAGGTAGGGATAATCCAATGGGAATAATGTTAAAGACGATGGTCAATGCAATGACACTCGACTAACATGGTGGTCAACTCTATCATGTAGTATATGCATAGGGAATAAAATTTGTTTGGTGTAAGTGATATGGATTTTATAATTGAAAATGTATGTATAGGGATGAGTATAGCTGAATGTTTACTCAGCCATATTTAAAATACATTTACACAAACTAAATATTATAAGCATTAGAAACCTCTTAATCCAACTTCAAGTCTTCGAATTGTGATCTTGTAATGCTCGAACAATCATCTATTGAGTAATCATGACATCCTCGTACATTGTGATGAATAAGAAGTCAAGGTCTATACAATTTTGGGAGGTGGTAAAATGATATCCGGGAAAATCCAAATCCAAAAATACTAAAAAAATCATAAGAGTACGAAGAATGTGAGGAATCCTCACATTCTTCGTACCCTCCCAAATCTCCACTTCTTTGGAGTTTTTAAAATTTTTTGGGGCATTATATGGTTTGGATGTTGTTTAAATAGGTTTGTTACACTTGGGAGGTGGTCAAATGATATCCGGAAAAATCTAAATCCAAAAATACTCCAAAATTCACAAGGGTACAAAGAATGTGAGGAATCCTCACATTGTTCGCACCCTCTGATTCCTGGGAGGGGACCACCCTTGAAGTGCATGCCTCCAACACTGATAGTTGGGGCAGAGCATGACTGGATGCGAGACCGAGCCATTGCTTATTCAGAGGAGCTCCGGAAAGTTAATGTGGATGCGCCCCTTCTTGATTACAAGGATGCTGTGCATGAGTTTGCTACCCTTGATGTGCTCCTCAAGACACCACAGGCCCAAGCCTGTGCTGAGGACATTGCCATATGGGTCAAGAAGTATATTTCACTCAGAGGCCATGAGTTTTATTATTAACTATGCTGACAAAAAGGGGAATAAGAGTATTTGTAGAAGGAAAGGAATATGGTTAAACACCCATAGGAGCAGTTAGTTGATGTTAGGAATCCTCACATTCTTCGTACCCTCCAAAATCTCCACTTATTTGAACTTTTGAAAATATTTTTGGATTTCATATGGCTTGTATTTGTTTAAATAGGTTGATTACACTTAAGAGGTGTTCGAATGAGTCCCGGAAAAATCCAAATGCAAAAATACTAAAAAATTAGACAAGGTACGAAGAATGTGAGGAATCCTCACATTCTTCGTACCCTCCAAAATCTCCACTTCTTTGAACTTTTGAAAATATTTTTGGGTCCTCATATGGCTTGGCTATTGTTTAAATAGGTTGATTACACTTAGAAGGTGTTTGAATGTGTCCTGGAAAAATCCAAATGCAAAAATACTAACAAATTAGACAAGGTACGAAAAATGTGAGGAATCCTCACATTCTTCGTACCCTCCCAAATCTCCACTTCTTTGAACTTTTGAAAATTATTTGGGACCTCATATGGCTTGGATATTGTTTAAATAGGTTGATTACATTTAGGAGGTGTTCGAATGAGTCTTGGAAAAATCCAAATGCAAAAATACAAAAAAATTTGACAAGGTACGAAGAATGTGAGGAATCCTCACATTCTTCGTACCCTCCAAAATCTCCACTTTTTTGAACTTTTGAAAATTATTTGGGACCTCATATGGCTTGGATATTGTTTAAATAGGTTGATTACACTTAGGAGGTATTCGAATGAGTCCCGGAAAAATCCAAATGCAAAAATACTAAAAAATTAGACAAGGTACGAAGAATGTGAGGAATCCTCACATTCTTCGTACCCTCCCAAATCTCCACTTCTTTGAACTTTTGAAAATTATTTGGGACCTCATATGGCTTGTATATTGTTTAAATAGGTTGATTACACTTAGGAGGTGTTCGAATGAGTGCCGGAAAAATCGAAATGCAAAAATACTAAAAAATTAGACAAGGTACGAAGAATGTGAGGAATCCTCACATTCTTCGTACCCTCCAAAATCTCCACTTCTTTGAACTTTTGAAAATTATTTGGGTCCTCATATGCCTTGGATATTGTTTAAATAGGTTGATTACACTTAGGAGGTGTTCGAATGAGTCCCGGAAAAATCCAAATGCAAAAACACTAAAAAATTAGACAAGGTACGAAGAATGTGAGAAATCCTCACATTCTTCATACCCTCCAAAATCTCCACTTCTTTGAACTTTTGAAAATTATTTGGGACCTCATATGGCTTGGATATTGTTTAAATAGGTTGATTACAATTAGGAGGTGTTCCAATGAGTCCCGGAAAAATCGAAATGCAAAAACACTAAAAAATTAGACAAGGTACGAAGAATGTGAGGAATCCTCACATTCTTCGTACCCTCCAAAATCTCCACTTCTTTGAACTTTTGAAAATATTTTTGGGTCCTCATATGGCTTGGCTATTGTTTAAATAGGTTGATTACACTTAGGAGGTGTTCGAATGAGTCCCGGAAAAATCCAAATGCAAAAATACTAACAAATTAGACAAGGTACGAAGAATGTGAGGAATCCTCACATTCTTCGTACCCTCCAAAATCTCCACTTCTTTGAACTTTTGAAAATTATTTGGGTCCTCATATGGCTTGGATATTGTTTAAATAGGTTTATTACACTTAGGAGGTGTTCGAATGAGTCCCGGAAAAATCCAAATCCAAAAATACTAAAAAATTTGACAAGGTACGAAGAATGTGAGGAATCCTCACATTCTTCGTACCCTCCAAAATCTCCACTTTTTTGAACTTTTGAAAATTATTTGGGACCTCATATGGCTTGGATATTGTTTAAATAGGTTGATTACACTTAGGAGGTGTTCGAATGAGTCCCGAAAAAATCCAAATGCAAAAACACTAAAAAATTAGACAAGGTACGAAGAATGTGAGGATTCCTCACATTCTTCGTACCCTCCAAAATCTCCACTTCTTTGAACTTTTGAAAATTATTTGGGTCCTCATATGGCTTGGATATTGTTTAAATAGGTTGATTACACTTAGGAGGTGTTCGAATGAGTCCCAAAAAAATTCAAATGCAAAAACACTAAAAAATTAGACAAGGTACGAAGAATGTGAGGAATCCTCACATTCTTCGTACCCTCCAAAATCTCCACTTCTTTGAACTTTTGAAAATTATTTGGGACCTCATATGGCTTGGATATTGTTTAAATAGGTTGATTACACTTAGGAGGTGTTTGAAAAAGTCCCGGAAAAATCCAAATCCAAAAATACTAAAAAATTTGACAGGGTACAAAGACTGTGAGAAACCCTCACCATTGTCCGCGTATATGAGGGTGTGAAATGGATTCTTGAAATTTCAAAAAGGAAATTTATGAAAAAATATTGTGCGGGGTTTGGATTTCCATATGGTTAGTAATTATACATTTTTCGTATTTTCAATATTTTAACCAATTTTTTTGCGTAATTCAATTTAAACGCTAAGAAATAATTTAGTCATATATTCTCAATTAATAATTAGTACACAACTGATTTAATTTTAATTTAATATTTATATTTTATCTAATTTATTTGTATTTTTTCCTTTTATTTTCACTGTATAAACCAATTATATTGCTTTTCACACTTCAAATATTCGTCACATTTTGTCAACAAATTATTTGATGTTAAAATAAATTTGGCAAAAAATTATTTGATGTTAAAATAAATTATATTTACTTTTCCTTAATTTATAAATTATATCACCAAATTAGTTTGAAAATTTTTTTGTTTATTTTAAATTTAATTTTATCTTGGGTTCACACTTCAAATATTCGTCGAATTTTGTCAACAAATTATTTGATGTTAAACTAAATTTGGCAACAAATTATTTGATGTTAAAATAAATTATATTTACTTTTCCTTAATTTATAAATTATGTCACCAAATTAGTTTGAATTTTTTTTTTGTTTATTTTAAATTTAATTTTATCTTGGGTTTAATCACTTTATATTACAAAAATAAAAAACTGCTATTTATTTTTTCAAATTTTTCTTTATTTTTTCAGTTTCATAAAAAAAATTCCCCAAACAAAATAATTACATTAAACAGGATTTTATAATTGGTTATTGTAATGGATGTAACAATGTGTGTTGCATGGGATTAATTCCCATGGCAACTGGTTGGGTGACCTGAAGAATTGGTTTTGTAGAATTTTTTATTAATTTTGCATGCCATGTGTCTTAATCCTATTAACCCAAAAAAGTGGGTATGGTACCGAAAAGTGCTTTTCGGTACCGAAGCATAACCCTAATTTTAAATAGGCAAAAACATTCCCTAACAATTCATAGTGGCTGCACCTAGACCTTACTAGCTGACACCTAATCCCATCACCCATAATCCTAACCCATTAGCCTTTCATAGCTGCAATTGCAAAGTACCTACCTAGACCCTACTAGCTTACACCTAATCCTGTCACCCATAATCCTAACCCATTACCTGAGCTTCGACCCAAAATATTACCTTTTAAAAAAAAAATCCAAAAACTAAACTTGTTTCGAAAATAATGTCCTGCATATGTGTCACATAAACTGCTACATCATAAAATCATAGTTGGTGATTACGATTTTATTTTTCTAAAACGATTAGAAATCGTAGTCGCCAACTACGGTCCGTAATCACCAACCACGATTTTAACTTTAAGTTTAAAAACGCAATTAGTGACAACGATTTTGACTTCTTTTAAAAATGGTCAAAGTCGTAGTCACCAACTGCGACTTTAACTTTATATATATTTATACATAACTTTAATTTTTAAAATAAAAATATCATATTATTTTTATTTTAAATAAACTTATCTCATTATTTAAAAAATAATAATATATAAAATTAAATAATTGATATTTTTAATTTGATATAAAATTAATTTTTTTATTTTTATTAAAATAATAGACACTATATTTATTATAAATGTATTTAGTTAATTATATTTAAATATAAATAAAATATAATAAATTATATTTATTTAAAATAAATAAATTATAAATGCCTATTTAGAAAAAAAAAATTAAATTATTGTATTAATTAATAATTTTTTATATATTATATCTAAGTCGTATATAATATTATGAACTTAAATTAAAATATGATAAATTTTAAACTTAAATTAAACTTATATACATGTGACATTATATACCACTTACATATGGTATATAAAAAATTATTAATTAATATAATAAATTATATTATTTGTTTTTTAATAGGCTTTCAAAATTTATTATATTTTATTTATATTTAATTTTAATTAATTATTTATATTTATATTAAATATAGTGTCTATTATTTTAATAAAAAAAAAAAAATTAATTTTATATCAAATTAAAAATATCAATTATTTAATTTCATATATTATTATTTTTTAAATAATGAGATAAGTTTATTTAAAATCAAAATAATATGATATTTTTATTTTAAAAATTAAAGTTATACATAAATATATATAAAGTTAAAGCCACAGTTGTTGACTACGGCTTTGACCATTTTTAAAAGAAGTCAAAATCGGTTGGTGACTACGGTTTCTAACCATTTAGAAAAATAAAACCATAGTCACCAACTACGGTTTTATGACATGGCAGCCTATGTGGCACATACGCACTAGATTGGGCATTATTTTCGAAACAAGTTTAGTTTTTGAAATTTTTTTTTAAAAGGTACTATTTTGGGTCAAAGCTCCCATTACCTTTCATAGCTGCAGCTGCAAAGTACCTATACCATCCCTTATCACTTCTGTAGTTGTTTAAGCCGATAGGTGAATGTGCCGGGCAGACATGACCCACTTAAAAATTAGGCCTGGCTGGGCCGGCCCATGCAAGAAAAGAGGTAGCCCGACACGGTCCATAAGTCTGCGGGCTAATCGTGTTAGGCCACGTCGGCAAGCCATGGTCCATGGGCCACCTACTTTGTTAAAAATTTTAATTTAATTTTTTAAGTCATTTTTTTTTTTTGTTTTTTTCATTATTAAATAAAATTTATTTTTGTTACTTTAAACACCTCTAATAATTAATTTTTTACTTTTTATATATCTCTAATAATTATACTTTTTATTTTTTACATTTACATTCATCGAGTTTGTAATTGTAAAATTGATAGAAATATTAGTTTTTTGTTTTTAAAAATAGTAAAAAAAAAATTATATTTGAATTTGTTTATTTTTTATCAAAATAAAAATAAATTTAAAATAATGGAATATAAAGTGAAATTTAAACGGGGCAAGCAGACTGTTTCTTTAGGCCCAACACAACTTGCTCCTTTTAGGTCGTGCCAACCTAGCCTGCTATAGTTGTCGGGCTGTTCCGGCCCAACCCAACCTTTTGCCATGTCGTGCCAAGGGCCCAAAATGGGTTACCCGACCCAATGGAAAAGAAACTGTTAACCCAAGGGTTCTCCTAATTAGGTTTTAATGATAACAAACCATGGTTAAGTGACTAATTGGTTTAATGGTTAAGAATCTCAGGCATAAACTTGAAAATTCATCAAGGACCAAATGGATACAAGATTGAGATTTTTTGGAAGACTTGTAATCATAGGAAATGAATGTAAGATGAATGCATGAGTGCACTTAGGATTTTCATACCGTTTCATGTAACTTAGAAAACTCGGTTTATCCTTTAAAATTTGATTTTCTGTAAAAACCCGAGTTTTATCAAATATACCTTAGGCAAAATGATTTAAAATTGGCATATAAATTCATCTAAAGACCTTGCCTAAGTGTTGGAAAAGAAAGAAATTCAAAAAGATAGGTTTTTAGGGCCAACCGGCTCAACCGGTTGGGGAACCGGTCGACCGGTTGCCCTTGTCCGGTTGAGGTCCGGTCGAGGGAGGCACAAAACTTTCTCTCTCTTCCAATAGCTTCCTCTTCCAGGTTGAGGTCCGGTCGAGGCAACGGTAACCTGTCAAGCATTAAATGCACCAACGGCTAGTGATCCGATCGACCCTTAGCTCGACCAGTTGAGGTTACTTTTACTGTTTTTAACTCCTGAGCTTAGAAACCTATAAATTGAGAGCCCCACTTCATTTATGACTAAGAGAACCTTTGCAATCAATTGTCTACCTACCTGTTCTTGATAAAAAAGCTCTCATTTATTTCCTAGTGCATTAAATCATCACTTGCATATCCTTTAGTGCACTCTTGTGTGTCATCCTAGCTTTCTCTTGTATTTGATCCATCCTTAAGCTAGGTTGAGAGTTCCATTCTTGTAAAAATTGAGTGTTAAAGCCTTCAAGAGGTTTAAATCTTGAAGAGATTGTGTAAGAGCCCATTGGAGCCGGAATCCAAGTGTAAGAAGATTGAAAGCTAGATTGAAGCTTCAAGTTAGTGGAACCCTCACTCGGTTAGGAGATTGAGGAGAGTGGATGTAGGCAAGGAAGTGCCGAACCACTATAAAACCCGAGTTTGATTTCTCTATCTCTATCTCTATATTTTGTTTATATTGTGCTTATATTATTGTGTTTGAAAAAGTTTTGAAAAACCCAATTCACCCCCCCCCCTATTGGGTGTTTTCCTTAATTAATCATAGCCTTTATTTTATCAATTGGTATCAGAGCTAGACCTCTTGTTTAAGACTTAATCGTCTAAGAGGAAAATGACTATTCTATCAAGCTCGTCTCAAACTGAAAATTTTTCAAAACATAGAGCTCCATTCTTTACGGCAACCGACTATCCATATTGGAAAACTAGAATGACTTGGTACCTACAATCAATTGATTTAAATGTATGAGATGTCATTGAAGATGGCCCAACTTTTCCCACTAAATTAGTTGATGGAGTTTTGGTTCCAAAACCCAAGCGAGAATGGAATGAGCTTGATAGAAGAAATTTTCAATTAAATGCTAAAGCTGTTTTTACTTTGCAATGTGCTATGGATAGAAATGAATATAATAGAATATGCCAATGCAAATCGGCTAAAGAAATTTAAAGGTTGCTTGAAATAACTCATGAAGGAACTAATCAAGTAAAAGAATCAAAAATTAATTTACTTGTTCATAACTATGAATTGTTTTCAATGAAAGAAACTAAATCTATTGTTGAGATGATCACTAGGTTCACCGAAATTGTCAATGGCCTTGAAGGATTGGGAAGGACCATCAATGAATCCGAAAAGGTGATGAAGATATTGAGGTCTCTCCCATCAAAGTGGCATACAAAGGTCACCGCTATTCAAGAAGCTAAAGACTTGACCAAGCTACCTATGGAAGAACTCATAGGGTCATTAATGACATATGAGATTAACTTGACAAAGCAACTACAAGAGAGTGAAGACAAAAAGAAGAAGAGCATAGCCCTCAAAGCTACAACCAAGGAGGAAGAAGATGTTGAAAAAGAAAAACCAAGTGAAATGACACATCCTCTCTTATTGAAAGTGTTTTGTTAGTAGATGGTTTAAAACATAATCTTATGAGCATTAGTCAACTTTGTGATAGAGGTTTTAAAGTAATTTTTGAAGCATCTCATTGTATCATCAAAGATATTCAAAATGATAAAACCATCTTCATGAGCCATAGATGTGAAAATGTATATGCTATAAATATTTCAAAATATGATGGTCATGATAGATGTTTTTCAAGCATGCATAATCAAAGTTGGTTGTGGCATAGGAGGTTGGGACATGCTAACATGGACCTCATTTCCCAACTCAACAAAGATGAACTCGTTAGAGGCCTTCCCAAAATTAATTTTCAAAAAGACATAGTTTGTGAAGCTTGTCAAATGGGAAAGCAAATCAAAAACTCTTTTAAAAACAAAAATTTCATTTCAACATCTAGACCTGTTGAATTGTTACACATGGATTTATTTGGTCCTTCTAGGACACCAAGTTTAGGAGGAAAATCTTATGCTTATGTCATTGTGGATGATTTCTCTAGATACACATGGGTCTTGTTTTTAAGTCAAAAGAATGAAGCTTTTTATGAGTTTTCAAAATTCTGTAACAAGGTTCAAAATGAAAAAGGTTTTACAATCACTTGCATTAGAAGTGATCATGGGAGAGAATTTGAAAACTTTGACTTTGAAGAATATCGCGATAAGCATGGTATTAATCATAATTTTTCGGCTCTTAGAACTCCTCAACAAAATAGGGTAGTTGAAAGGAAAAATAGAACTCTTCAAGAAATGGCTAGAACCATGCTAAATGAAAACAATTTACCAAAGTATTTTTGGGCCGAAG
This sequence comes from Vitis rotundifolia, assembly GCA_030254885.1. Taxonomy (NCBI): domain Eukaryota; kingdom Viridiplantae; phylum Streptophyta; class Magnoliopsida; order Vitales; family Vitaceae; genus Vitis; species Vitis rotundifolia. The sequence continues at coordinate 13,225,437 of CM058154.1, read as the reverse complement.
CGGTAAACACTTCTTACTATGTTTTAAATAGAATATTATTGAGGCCCATTCTTAAGAAAACTCCCTATGAGCTTTGAAAAAACAAGAAACCCAACATTCAAATCAAGCAACTAAAGGAAGGAACCTTCATCAACCAAGCAAAGTATATAAATGATCTTTTCAAGAGGTTCAACATGGAAGAAGTCAAGGTGATGAAAACTCCAATGAGCTCATCCATCAAGCTTGACAAGGATGAGAAAGGTAAATCTATTGACTCAACTATGTATAGAGGTATGATAGGCTCATTGCTTTATTTGACTGCTAGTAGACCCGATATCATGTATAGTGTATGCTTGTGTGCTAGATTTCAATCTTGTCCTAAAGAATCTCACTTAAGTGCCGTAAAACGAATTCTTAGATATTTGAAAGGGACAATGAATATAGGCTTATGGTATGCTAAGGGTGATAACTTTGAATTGATTGGATTCTTGGATGCCGATTTTGCCGGTTGTAGAGTTGAAAGAAAGAACACTAGTGGCACTTGTCATTTCCTAAGACAATCACTTGTTTCCTGGCATAGTAAGAAGCAAAATTTGGTAACTTTGTCAATAGCGAAAGTCGAATACATAGCAGCCGGTTTGTGTTGTGCACAAATTCTTTGGATGAAACAAACACTTAGCGATTTTAATTTGACTTTTGAGCATGTTCCTATTAAATGTGATAATACTAGTACCATAAATATTTCAAAAAATCCTGTGCAACACTCTAGGACTAAGCAAATAGAGATTAGACATCATTTTCTTAGAGATCATGCACAAAATGGTGACATTACACTTGAATTTGTAAGCATAAAAGATCAACTTGCCAATATTTTTACAAAACCTCTATGTGAAGAACAATTTGCCGATATTAGAAGACAACTAGGGGTGATTTCCTTATGATCTAATGCTTGCTTAATGATTTATTGTTGAATATACCCTCTGATTGCATGAATTTCATATCATACGCATCATATAGCAATCTCTTAGGAAAAAGGTCAATCTTTGACCAAAAATCAAAATTCCCTTGGCATTGGACATAAAAAATTGGGGATTTCAACTGAAAAGGGCAGAGGGAGGATCACAAGACAAGAAAAAACAAAATTTGGAGCGTTGACCATTGACTGTTAACCGTTGACCAAGCGATCGATCGGTTTGTCGGGGCTGGGAATTTAAAAAGCCCCCCGCGCTTTCTTCACTGTTCTCCACCGTTCCTTGAAGACTCTTCACGTTCTCGCCTTCAGAGACCAGTTTGGGCTAGTTTTTGGACCGATTTCAAGTTTTAGAGTGGATTTTGGGACGATTTTGAGGCTAGGGCTTCGGATCTTATGACCTAGGGTTGCGTCTTTGGGACTGTTTCTTCTCTGCCTGCGCGCCTCAGCCAGTTCAACTACATTTCGGCATGCCCAAGGCTTCTAGTTTGGTTTCTTTCTCTCTTGGTTGGGTTAGTTTTCTCCTTCGGCTTCTTTTCTTCCATCTTTGGTCTTCAGATGACACCTAGGAAAGAGACGAGTGCTTCCAGGGCTCAGGGCAAGCGCCCTGCTAAGCCATCTCAACCTGAGCAGACAGAGGCTCACCGAAAAGCGAGGTACGACACTGCCCTCTTCAGCTCCGTTGAAGATTATCAGAGGTTCAAGTAGAAATTCGCCTAGAGAAAAGTCGTGCTAGGGAGAAACATTAATTTCTCCCAACTTCAGAGCTTCAGATTTGAGGGACTCTTCACTAGGATGGGATGGTTGCTAGTTGTGACGATCTCCGAGCCTATCTTTCCAACTCTGGTGCGTGCATTCTATTTATGTAATTTTGTCATAATTATGTGCATTTAAACATATTTTTATTGCATTTTTAGCTATGGTCATAGGAACGATTTCATGTGGGTCGTCCTAGTAGATCACTTCCCCATGCACTAATGCCTGTAGATAAGAGATTCCCACCAGATGCACTAGGGAGTAGGTGGAGAGTTCCCTTATCTCATACAGACACTCCTCATCATGTGTTGGTTACATACAGAGATGAGTTTGATAGACAACGATCTGATCAGGTTTGGGTTAAATATTAGTATTCTTTAACAAGATTATTAATATTAATAATATAATATAAACTTTATTAAATACATACTAAGATTTGAATATATCAGGTATTATGGCAGCCTTACACAAATGATATGCTAGCGTTGCTTTCAGACATTTGTGTAGCTGATCAGGATATTTGGTAGACGATGTCACCACTTATTTTTTTTTTATATTATTAAGTGGCATCGTCTTAAGCGTGTGTTACGACAGCTTGGACTCAGATAGGGTATTCCTTTGACACTCCCTATAGATTCAGACCTTCACTCCATAGATCGACGTAGTCGACCTCAGTTTGATTGGAGGTTGTATCATGAGCACTACATGGCATTATGGGAGGCTAGGGGGGACCACATTGTCACTGCGGAGCCTATAGAGCCTCATATGGACTACTATGCTCCATACATGACATGGTATCATCGTATTACATGTCGTTTTATCACACCTATGGATGATTTTGGACTACTAGGCTACTACCTTATCTGCCCACTTATTGGTTTATATCACTTTAATATTATGTACATATTGTGTATAATATTTATTCCAACAAATAATTATATATCATTTTATGTAACAGATTGAGACTATGACATCTATCATATCTCGAGGAGGTCATGCATTGGAGGACTCTAATAGTGATGTTTGCCGCACTGGTGTTGTTGATATTATTCGTATGGCCACTAATGTTATGTGCATTATTCGAGAGGATCATTGTATCCCACATGTAGAGCATGGAGGAGGTAGGTCACCAGCTCAATTGACAGTTGCTCGACCACTACTTGTTCGGGGTCGGTCGACATCTCGAGAGAGAGGTAGATATAGTAGTTGTCAGCCCATCACATCATCAGTATCAGCGTCATTACAGCCCCTTACCTTTTTATCCTCACGATTAGTACAGTCACCCATCTCTTCAGACGTACCATCAGTGCAGCACCCTACTTATTCAGACCTACCATCAGTGCCACCCTTTACCTCTTTAGACCCACCATCAGTACAACTTCCTATTTCTTTAGACTTATCTCCAGTTCAGGCTCCTACTTCTTCAGACCACCATCAGCCCAACCCCTTACCTCTTCAAACCCATCATCAGTGCAAATTGACACATCTACTCAGTTAGATTTACCGCCAGCCATTCCGAGGGGTAGGCGAGGCCTACGTCGACCTAGATTGCTACCTCTACCACCACCTCTATTTCCAGCTCCAGCCCCATCACAGACAGATGTTCTTCATGTGTCACATGCAGTACCTACTACAGTTAGAGAGGAGCATCCAAAAAGGAAGAGAGTACCAGTTACATATAGGTTCTCTCCTTATGGAGGCATGTGAGATTATATATGTTTTTTATTTTCCACTATATTAATGTTTAGTGGATATTTTTTGTGACTTTGATTAAACTATTAAAAATTACATTTTGTAATTAATTTCATTAACTAATTTTGTAAAAAAATCTATATATGACAACTACGGCTTAAGAGTATACTATTATTTCGATAAAGATAAATTTGTCATAATACAAATAAATTAATATCTTAAAAAACAACAAATTAAATATCTTAAATTAATAAATTATACAATTTTATATATTATTTATATGTTTAATAGTTTATTATTTTAAGATTATTAATTTATTAATAAATAAAACATTCATTTATAATATCTTCTATTTATTAATTTATGTTTGTTGAAGTAATACTAGATTCTTAAGTTTAAATATAAATAATTTATTATTAAAGTATATATTTTTAATTTCAATAATAAATTGTAATTTAATAGTTTTTAATTAAATTTGAAAGTAAAAAAAAAATTATAATTGAAATCTCAGTTACCAACTGCGGCTTAAAAGTATACTATTATTTCGATAAAGATAAATTTATCATAATACAAATAAATTAATATCTTAAAAACAACAAATGAAATATCTTAAATTAATAAATTATACAATTTTATATATTATTTATATGTTATATAAGTTTATTATTTTAAGATTATTAATTTATTAATAAATAAAATATTCATTTATAATATTTTCTATTTATCAATTTATGTTTGTTGAAGTAATACTAGATTTTTAAGTTTAAATATTAATAATTTATTATTTAAGTATATTTTTTAAATTGCAATCATAAATTGTAATTTAATAGTTTTTAATTAAATTTGAAAGTAAAAAAAAATTATAATTGAAATCTTAGTTATCAACTGTGGCTTAAAAGTATACTATTATTTCGATAAAGATAAATTTATCATAATACAAATAAATTAATATCTTAAAAAATAACAAATTAAATATCTTAAATTAATAAATTATACAATTTTATATATTATTTATATGTTATATAAGTTTATTATTTTAAGATTATTAATTTATTAATAAATAAAATATTTATTTATAATATCTTCTATTTATCAATTTATGTTTGTTGAAGTAATACTAGATTTTTAAATTTAAATATAAATAATTTATTATTTAAGTATATTTTTTTAAATTTCAATCATAAATGGTGTAATTTAATAATTTTTAATTAAATTTTTAATTTTTTAAAAAATTAACTAAAGTCGCGGTTGGCAACTGCGGCTTTAGTGCAAAAATGAAGCCACAGTTGACAACTATGGCTTTAGTGCAAAAATGAAACCGCAGTTGGCAACTGCGGCTTTAGTTCAAAAATGAAGCCGCAGTTGGCAACTACGGCTTTAACTAAAATTACGAAAAAAAAAATATTTTTTAATGACATGGCGCCTACGTGGCACCAAAGAGGCCAATTTGAACATAAGTTTCAAAAAGTGGTTAGATGTTACAATTCTTTTTAAAAATGGGCCATTTTGACCCAAAACTCCCAATATCAAGTGCTAAATTCACACCTCATCCCCACACTAGATAGAGTCTTATCAACCGTCCCATCTTTCTGCCACAATCCAATTGTAGCTGTCTAAGTCCACATCAATACAGCCCACATCAGCTACCCATCCCTACAATAATTTAGCATGCCTCGGTCGTCCCTAGCAACCCTTCATACAAACTATAACCCTAGCCGTCCAAGCTACACTTACGGAGCCACCCACTAGCTATCCTTGCCGTCATTTCACTATCAAAAGCTCTCATCTAGTCTACCATGACTGCAAGCAACCACCCACCAGCCGTCCACTCTTTAGTCCATTTCTCATACACATGTCTCAAACTTCAACCTCTTTTATGGAGTTTGTAGCCAAAGTAGTGTTTAATTGAAAAAAAAAAAACCAAACTAATACATCTTTCAAACTATTTGTCAAAATAGTCTTTTGAATCCACATCAGCAATCCACATCAGCAAGTCATGTTTGTCAAACTAGTCTTTTACTTTGAAGACCCAATTTTTTTCCTGAAATCATTCAACAAAGTATTTTCTCTTCTCTACGGCTCCCATTTTCTCTCCTCACCGTTTGCGGCTCCCACCAACAGCTCCACTAGCAACATCTTGCAGTGGCTAGGTAAGTTTTTAAAGCATTGTAACAGAGTGGTTTATGAGTTTTTTCCCCTCATTTTCCTTAGCTTTCTCACTAACCAAACAAAGGAAAACAAAATATTAAAATCAACCTTTGAAAATTTTAAAAATCTCAAGTTGTTTTCAATTTCGTAGCTACCTAAAAAACTTGAAAAACCCCAACTTCCACCTTGTCTTCCTCTTATACTGGAACCCAAAAAACCCTAACCTTTGCCTCATTTTCCTCTCATCCTGGAATCCTGATTAATGTGAAGAAGAGGAGAAATTGAACAAGTTGTGGGTTTGAGTTCCAGACAAAACCATCGACAGAGGAGTAGAGAAAGAAGCAATGTCGATCTGCCCATGATTCATCTTCATCGTGATCCAAAATTCCTTTCCCATCTTCCACTTCTTGGTTGCAGGCCTCATCATAGGAAACAAATGGCTGAGACTTAGTAAATTGGGAGATGAAGCATGCTAGTTGTAGGTGTGAGAAGTAGCGGGAGAGACATGGACGAAGGTGGGGGAGAAAGAGAGACTCGGAGGGGTTAGGGTTTTTTCGGATTGGGGTTTCAAAAGGGAGTAGAGTAGATGGAAAATGTGGATTTGGTTTTAAGTTTTAAGTTTTTTCGGTTTTTTGATTTATTGGTAATTTTTTTTTTAATATTAGGCAAAGTGTGGATTTGGTATTTTTTTTATTTTAGGCAAAATTTTAGGCATGGAAAACCCAAATTGAGGAATCAGGATTTAATGTTTTGTTAATTTTAGTAGATGAATATGTGTTGCAGACCCCCTTTTCTTAGGCTTTCTGTACATCATCTTGCTTTCTATACATTTTCTTAGGAATGTAATTTTTTCTTAGGAATGTAATCCAAAAAGCAGTAATATTTTTTTTTTTTTTTTTTTTAATGATACTCTTCCAGAAAGTGGTGTTGTTTTTGGTTTGACATTTGTGCATAAAAATCTTCCATTGATATTGCTTCCATTCTAGCTTGATTAATGGTTGGGCTGTTGTATGGCATCTCAGCCACCCACAACATGGGGAAGTTGAGTATTGAAAATTACTTGAATTTGTCTTCAGAAAGGGGAATTTGGTTTGAAGAAATTGTCTTCACAGAGTAGTACATAGATGAGTTATGTAGTGCTTTATATTCATTCTATGGGCAGCAGAGAGTGGACTGTATATTAGTTGAAAAATAGTTAGTCTTTCCCAAAGGTTGATTGGATAATTAGTTGTCTTAATTTGTTATTGTTTTTTTTTTTTTTTTGGTTGAGTTCATACAACTATCTTAAGGGAGCACAAACTCTACAACCTAGATGTTGTTAGGGAGTTAAAATAAATATGGTCTGGGGCACTCTTGAGGAGTTTGACACTCTTGCAAGGTCATAACATGGAATGAATTCTAACAACAGAATAATTATAAGAGAGTGTTGGGGGCACTGTACTTGTTTTTATAACCTCTTTAGTTTATTTTTATTTTATTTTATTTTGTGTCTCATTTTGTTGTATATCACTTTAGCACCTATGAGGAAGTGGTGAACACTAAATAGAATGTTGTGGAGAACTCATTTATTTCCAGAATCAGTTTTGATGATCTTCAAGTTTTTTGTTGTTTTTTAGAATAAAAATTTGTTCTTTGCCAATATTTATGGTGAGGTTCAAAATAAAAATAAACACAAATATCGACCTTTAAGGAGCAGAATCTTTACACTGCATAATGTCTTTTAAGGGGGTAAAATCAAAATGGTGTATAGGGACATATTTTTGAAGAGTGTGGCATTCTTGCTAATTATGAATGAGCTTTAACAAGAGAGGGAAAATGAAAGAGGAAGATAGGGAGGGGAGGGTTGTGGGGCGTCATCTTTTTTCTTTCTTCCCCCTCCCTTTTCCTGATTGGGTTTGGCATCCAGTATTGATTTTACATCATTAATTTTGTTGGGATTTCTTTTATTTATTACTATTCCAATGTTTGCATTAAATTAGGAATTCTTTGCATGGGTATTATTAAGCATGGAAACATCTTGTAATTACTCTCTTCTTCTTGTCATCTATGTTGCTTGATCATGTTGCATGTTTATGCTTTAGATGTACTGAATGAGTTACAATACATTTTCTGAGCTTTGTTAGAATACTTAAAATAGCCATGAAATAAACTTGAGGCTTTTAGATTTAAGTTAGGTTTGGGTAGATGAGATGAATATTTTATTAGGAAGATTGGAAACTTTCTTATTATAAAAGAGGTGTGAATCTGGATCATGTACCTCAAATAAATGAATCTCAGTATTTTAGGTGAAATGCCTAGTGATACCCAAGCTGCCCAAATGTGCACCTTTAATGTGCATATATGGCATATTTGTGTCAATGTTGCACTCAGTCAATGATCAGTGTGCACTCCTACCCTAGTGAACACAAGCCTTGGCTTTTTCAGGATTTCTGCTTTCCAAAAATCTCCTGTTATCCTGCATTATCAATTAGGCATCATTTATCCTTTCGTTGAAAACCACTAAAAACACCAAAAACATGTTAAATTACGAAGCAAACTAAGTTGACTAAAATAGATGATTAAAGGTTATGATTAGCACAAGAAATAACTTGCTGGTAATTTTTTTTTTAATATTAGGCAAAATGTCGATTCAGTATTTTCTTATTTTAGGCAAAACTTTAGGCATTATAAACCACCTTAGTTGGTAATTTTTTTTTTTAATATTAGGCAAAATGTCGATTTGGTAGTTTTTATTTTAGGCAAAACTTTAAGCATTAAAAACCACCTCAATTGGTAAATTTTCTTTTAATATTAGGCAAAATGTCGATTTGGTATTTTTTTATTTTAGGCAAAACTTTAAGCATTAAAAACCACCTTAGTTGGTAAATTTTCTTTTAATATTAGGCAAAATGTCAATTTGGTATTTTTTTTATTTTAGGCAAACTTTAAGCATTAAAAACCACCTCAGTTGGTAATTTTTTTTTTAATATTAGGCAAAATGTCGATTTGATATTTTTTTATTTTAGGCAAAACTTTAAGCATTAAAAACCACCTCAGTTAGTAATTTTTTTTTTTTAATATTAGGCAAAGTGTTGATTTGGTATTTGTTTATTTTAGGCAAAACTTTAGACATTAAAAACCACCTTAGCCCACAGTGCATGAAACCCAAAATATTTTTGTTTTTAAAACCACCAATTTCTAAACATGTTTTTTGTTTTAATCGTTATAAAAAATATTTTTTATTAACTCAACCAAACATGTTTTAAAAATGGCCTTATTAGGTATATTTTTTCAAGTATTTTAAATTTATTAAATTGTTAATAAGTCTTAAAAATGGACTTTGGAATTATATTGTATGAAAATGTTAAATATTTGCAAAAAAAAAAATCTAAAAAAACACTTAGTCCTCCCTTTTAAGCAAATCAAAATTATATTTTAAAAATGTTATTATTAATGTTACATTTTATAAAACTTTCATTAATGACATGTAAAACCATTACCAAAATATTTAATTATTAAAAAAAGAAAAAAAAAACACTAAAAACAATTTTAATATATAGAAAATAGTAGTTTTTACTTAAAATTTAACTTATTAAATTATAAATTGTAAAAATTTTATTAAATTAGAAAAATTAAAAAATTAACCAGATATAAGCAAAAGTGTATTAATATGTCTTTTCCGCTTTCTCTTTTTTAATTATTTTAATAGAAAATATTAAAATATTTATAGTCGTAATTATTAATTATGCTGAATATGTACACTTTACATCAATATTTGAAACTTATATAAAATCCAATTTTGGAAAAATTTAAAAAATTTCCCACTTAATATGCGTAGCTTAAACAACGGCATTTTAATTGTTAATAGAAAAATAACAACATTTTATTCAATTTTAATGATAATAAATAATAAGAAAATATTATTAATAAAAAACATTGAATTATTTGGATATTAAGGTGTTATTTCTTATTTGATTATTGTTAATAACATACCCTATTATTGTTATTTGTTATTTCATTACAAATTGATGTTATTACTAATGATTTTTTTGGCTTCTTCTATAGGTAAACTATGTCTAATTTATCGGTGGCAATAGTTTGTTTTTGTAATGGGAAAATTGTGCGAACACAAACCGATGTTGATTATATTGGGGATAGAGTTGTGGTTGAACCTATTGATGTGCCTTTTGGGAGAACATATGAACAACTGTTGGAAATGATATACTCGGTCACTGACATCAATAAAGAACATTTTCGATTACTTCTTAGTTGTAAGTATCCTATGAAAAGAGGGAATAAATTCCAACCTTGCCCAGTAAAGAATGATAGTGGTGTAGCTCGAATGTTAGAAATGCATAACAGATTTGGAATGGATGAAGTTGAGTTATTTGTTGAACAAGTACCTATTGACTTACAAATGAATTCACCAATTGGTAATTGCATACCTTTGTTACTTGGTGAAAATGATGGTACTAATAGTGTTCAAAATCTATTTACTTTTGAGCATGGACCAGAAGAGGATGAGGAAGACGAAGAAGGAAGACAATGTGATGATGACAGTGTAGGAGCTGAGGATGTTCATAATGATGATAATTAGGATAGGGAAGGTAGCTTGCCTTTTGTATCTGTTCATGAGGCAATTGAAAGAGAACAAATGAGATATGTGGATGGGGAATGATGTAACTTGTCAAACAATCTAGATACAAAGGATTTGGATGACCCAATTGAATTATCTCCAATGCAATATCATTTGGCACCATCACCACAGTTTGAAAATGTTGAAAACATTGGTCATGTTGTGTCAAGTGATTGGACCCCATGGGGAAACACTCTTATGGGACATCCAATTGGAGAGTTCATAGTTGGCCAAATATTTAATTCCAAAGGAGATTTACAATATGCTGTCAAGATGTACTTTATTGATTCGCACCAAGAGTATATTGTTTTCTCATCCATAAAGAAATTGTTGGTCATAAGATGCAAGAAAGCTGAACAGTCTCAATGTCCTTGGAGACCTCGTGCTACGGTTGTTAAAGGGATATCTTTATTTGAGATCAACAAATATAGTGGCCCACACACGTGTCAATCCTTGCATGAACCAAGATCATCATCAGTCAGATTAAAACTAATAGTCGTCCATATAGAGGGAATGATTAAGACACAATTCACGCTTTTAGTGGCTGCCATTCAAGCAAGTGTTGTAGAAAGATTCAGGTACCATATCTCATACACTAAGGCTTCGAAAGGCAAGCGTAAAGCATTAACTAATTTGTTTGGTGATTTCTATAAATCATACGCTAAACTGCCACATTTTTTTGGTGCCTTAGAGCAATCCAATCTAAGATGTGTTGTAATTTTTAAAACATTCCCAGGTAATATGCAAAATGAAGAGGTATTTCAGCGAGTCTTTTGGGCATTTCATCATTTCATAGAGGACTTCAAGCATTGTCGTCTTGTGCTAACTATTAATGGTACACACTTGTATAGGAAGTATAAGGGCATTGTAATGATTGTCATGGGTTGTGACGGAAATAATCAATTGTTTCCTCTTGCTTTTGCATTAACTGAGGGTGAAAATGTTGATAGTTGGGAATGGTTTTTGGCATGTATTAGAAATCGAGTAACTCAAAGGAGGGGTCTTTGTGTTATCTCTGATCATCATCCAGGCATTATGGCTGTGTTTGCTGATGTTTATCTTGATTGGTCTGAGCCAAATGCATATCATCGGATTTGTATGCGTCATCTTGCTAGCAACTTTATGACTCGCTTTAAGGACAAATGCTTGAAAGAGCCGCCTTAAAGACTAAGGTAGAAAAATTCAACATGCATATGGAGACAATTGGGAGAATTAATCAAGATGCACTCAGCTGGTTGGAGGCTATTCCTTTTGAGAAATAGGCACTATCACATGATGGAGGTCGACGATATGGCATAATGACTACAAACATGTCAGAAGTGTTCAATAGTATGCTTAAAGGGGCACGAAGTTTCACTGTCACCGCATTTGTTCAATTGACATTCTATCGAGTTAATAGTTACTTTATTGTAAGAAGAGAACATAGTGCTAGTCGACTTGCTTCAGGTAAAGAATACACTCCTTATGTTGATGCTAAGATTAATGTAAATGTTGTTAAGACAGGTTCTCATGAGGTTGTTTTCTATGACCACTTCCAAGGACTGTTTCATGTGAAGGCCAGTAGGGGTAGTAAAAAGACATCATTTGGTGGGCGAACATATCGTGTTAACCTATGTGAGCATGGATGCACATGTGGCAAAACATTTATATATGGATTCCCATGTAGTCATTTTCGTTCAATTGATTTTAGATCATTTGTTCAACATTATTATTCTATGCAATCATACTTTAGCACTTGGGCACCACTGTTTAACCCTATATATAATGAGTACGAGTGGCCACCATATGTTGGTCCAGTTATTGTGCCTATAGATTCAATGAGACGTGTCTCAGGTAGACGACCTAAATCTACTCGTTTGCACAATGAAATGGATGTTAGAGAAGGTAAAACCTCGGTTACATGTGGTTTGTGCAAATAAAGTGGTCACAATCGTCGTTCTTGTCCAAATAAGAACATAGGTGCTAGGCCTTCATGATGGGTGCTGGGCTTTGGATGTTGATATTATGTTATATGTATTTTGGACAATACCTATGTTATAAGAGAGACTTTGCTATTAATTTCAAAATTGTAATATTAATAATTATTAATCTTAGAATAGTATATCATTTGCATATGAATATTTTGATTAATCAAGTTGTTTGTATTTTGGAGAATACCCTATTAATAGGGGAGACTATGCCGAAATTTTTAAAATTTGGATGTGAACATTAGTGTTTGATATTTTTTTTTTCATTATTGTACTTGGATATTGATATTGGTTACAAATGAATATTTTGATTAATCAGGTTGTTTGTATTTTGGAGAATACCCTATTTATAGAGGAGACTCTGCCGAAATTTTGAAAATTTAGATGTGAACATTAGTGCTTGACATTTTTTTTTTTTAATTATTGTAATTGGATATTGATATTGGTTGCAGATGAATATTTTGATTAATCAGGTTGTTTGTATTTTAGAGAATACCCTTTTTATGGGGGAGACTCTGTCGAAATTGTTTAAATTATAATATTAACATTAGTTTATTATGACAATATAGTAATGGAGCATGGAGAGAGCAGATTTGATCCAGATCCATTAGATCGCTCTATTTTAGTGCTACAGGACAGACATACATCTCAATTAGTGGATTTTGGTCAGGTATATATGTATATATAAATATAGATGTATAGAAAAACACAATTATAAACCTTAATTAAGTTCTTATTTAATCGAAATGGTATATTTTGTAGCTTAATCGGGTATTGACATGTCGCCAACGTTTATAGACATTCATGCGAGAGTGGGAGATGGACCCTCGTATTCGGCGATATGTGATGCACTCCGGATTTTATGGTGTATATCATGTCGGACACATTTCACTAGATTGGCCATTGATCACGAGTCTTGTTGAGCGATGGTGGCCCGAGACACATACATCTCATTTACCTATTGGAGAGATAACTGTTACTTTATAGGATGTAGCCATGATTCTAGGATTACGTATTCATGGGCCTCCTATCACTGGCACATGTGACATAGATTGGTCACTACTATGTTCAGAGCTTTTAGGTGTTGTCCCACCTCCATCTCAAATTAGAGGGTCAGCTATATCAGCACGATGGTTGCGTGAACAGTTTTCATATCCACCAACAAGGGTCGATGATGTTATTTTACAGCGTTATGCTCGTGCTTTCATATTAGCACGAATGGGTGGAGCATTGTTTGTAGACAAGACTGGTACACATGTACAGTTATGTTACCTTCCACTGTTGAAAGACTTCACTGAGATTTCTCACTATAGTTGGGGTAGTGTAGTGTTGGCATACCTATATAGAGAGCTATGTCATGCGAGTTTGGATAGTACCACAGAGATTTCTGGACCTATCACACTATTACAGGTATTTCGACATAACTATCTATTCTAATTAATTGACTCACATTATTGTTGTAAGTTGTCTAATTTTGATAATGTTATCTTATTTTGCAGTTGTGGTCATGGGAGAGACTTCATGTGGGTTGATCTGATTTCAATCGTCCTCTAGTGCCTATAGTTGTCCCACATGTACATGATGATGTAGTTGACGGTTTACATGATCATCCATTGCCAGATGAGGCACTCCCAGTCAATCCATTGGGCCACAGGTGGAGAGTACCCTTGTCTTGGTCTCATAACTCATCACCACATGTGTTGACATTCTATCAAGATCAATTGGATGCCCAGACACAGGATCAGGTAAAGTGTAGATGCATAAGATTACCTTTGCAACATTTTCCACCAATGTGACTAATTAAGTTTTTTTTTTTAATTATAGGTATTATGAGAACCATATACAACAGATTTGATTGCACATCTTCCGGCTATATGTTAGACTGATCAAGAAATTTGGTGAACTATGTCGCCTCTAATTTGCTTTGATATTATTGAGTGGCATAGACTAGAGCGAGTTTTACGCTAGTTTCATATGCAACAAGGGATACCTCCACCTTGTTTGATAGATATGGAGCTACATTTAGTGGATAGGCGAGGACAACATCAGTATAATTGGGTGACATTCCATGCTCAGTATATTTCTCTTTGGGCTACTTGTTCTGAGCGTATTGCGACAGCACCACTTGCGATTACTACCATGGATTTTTATGATCCATATATGCAGTGGTATCGACGTATCACGCGACACCTGATCGTACCTATTTTGCATAAAGATCATATGAGGTTCCATAGTACAGCTTTTGCCACTGAGTTATTGGTGAGACCATTTGAGATACAAAACCATTTTTTAATGAATGTTAAACTTAAATTATGTGCAAATGCCTCATGTTTCATTTTCTTATACAAATCACTGCCATATCGCAGATGGCTATTTCAAATGACTTGGGGGAAACTCACCGAATTGCTATTGATGTTTTACGTGCTATAGGAGAGGACCATCGCGTACACTCCACACATGAGCCATCCACATCTTCAGGGCCATCCATGAGACCACCATCATTGATTACACCTATTAGGGTACCACCCATTAGAGGTCAGGGGAGAGGTGGTCGTCGAGCTAGTCACCGACATGTACCTTTGGCATCTACTTTGGTACAACCCTCACATCCACCAGTCACATCTACCTTTCCTCTATTTCAGCCATCTGCATCATTAGAGTCACCATTCTCTCCCCCAAATGTATCCATACCAGCCCATTCATCTCGACCCGAGACTACCATACCATCTACCTTTACACCTGTTGAGCCATCTCCACCTCCACTTCCACCTCCATCCCAGCCATCGATATCATTGGATGCACCCCCACCTGTTACAGAGTCTATTGCACCTCCACCTATTACAGAGTCTATTTCACCTCCACCTGTTACAGAGTCTATTGCACCTCTACCTTTTTAGTTATGATTACATGAGTTCTCCTTAAAAATAATTTTGAAACCACAATTAGTAATTGTGGTTTTAAAGAAAATTATAAGATATTTTTAAAACCACAATTACTAACTGTGGTTTTATGGTTATTATGATAAAAAATATTTTTAATAATATTAAAATCACAATACCATTAAAACGGGCAAGGATTAAAAATAATTTTGAAACCACAGTTAGTAACTGTGGTTTTAAAGAAAATTGTAAAACTACAGTTCGTGACTATGGTTTAAATGATATTTTTAAAACCCCAGTTACTAACTGTGGTTTTATGATTTTAATAAAAAAATATTTTAAAAATAATATTAAAATCACAATACCACTAAAATGGATGGGGGTTAAAAATAATTTTGAAACCACAGTTAGTAACTGTGGTTTTAAGGAAAATTGTAAAACCATAGTCACAGACTGTGGTTTTAAGGATATTTTTGCAACTTTTAAAACCAGTCACCAATAGTGGTTTTTTACACAAAATAGCAAAAACCCATCTAGATGCCTACGTGGATACAAAAGATTAGTTTGGCAAATATTTTGAGATGGGTACTATTTTTACCATTTTTTTCAACAAATATATTATTTTGAACTTAAACTCTCTTTTATGCCCTTAGCTTTCTTTCTCTTCTTTCTAGACCATATGAATCCATATTATCCATCTTCATTTCCCTATATTTTCTATCTCAAGCTCTCTCTCCCAACTTCACATGGCAGCAACAAAAGCCCTTGTTCCCATCAACTCATTTTTTTTCCCATCGTTGCCACTCTCTCACCCGAGCTTTTCACCTCCATCCACCATTTTCTAGAATCCAGCTGCAACTACTGGACGGCCTAGGCCGTGCCAGAAGCGAAATATAGAAGAAAGAGAAGAGCAGCCTAAGCCAAGCAACAGTTATCTTCCTCACGTACCTTGCCGGAGTTGTCTTCAGTTTCGAAGCTGTTGTTTCAATCCCGAGCGCTTCCCTCTACATTGCCGACGATAGCCAGCACACCATCCTCTTTGACCTTTCTTGCGAAGTGATCGATGACGCCATTGATGAGAACTCCAACTTGATCAACAGCTTTCGTCGGAATGGATTGAGCTGCGTTTACGAGAAGATTGGTTAAAAACTTGCATTTCAGGCCTTGAAACCTTTATTTCTGGTCCTGCAATTCTCGGCGTAGCTGAAAAGGTGAAGTACTTTGGTGCTGGTTTTCTTCCCCGACATGTTAACGTAGTTGGAAAGGTGAAGTTTGGTTCACTGTATCTATTTTATCTTATTTTATTTATTTATTTGTATTATTATTATTATTATTTAGGTTTTATCCTCTTTTGTGTTTTTGAGCTTGTATTTTAAATTTTGAGACTGTAAGAAGGGCGGTATTGTTAGTTTCATCTAATAAGGCTTGTTTGGCTGAGAATATAGGAGGATGATGGTAGAGTCATGCTGATTGCATTGGGTTCAGGGGGTGTGGTCATGTGAAAATAGAGTTCTTTGGA
Source organism: Vitis rotundifolia (assembly GCA_030254885.1). Lineage (NCBI taxonomy): Eukaryota > Viridiplantae > Streptophyta > Magnoliopsida > Vitales > Vitaceae > Vitis > Vitis rotundifolia. Next base: position 13,208,912 of record CM058154.1, on the reverse strand, counting down.
GGTTTTCAGAGGTCGTATAAAAGCAGGGGAATCGCCTCTGTTAGGGATCTCTTCGGCTGTCATTTTTTTTCGTCTTAAATGAAAAGCTAGAAAGAGGGCAGAGAAAAGGATAGGGTTGAGAGATCGCTGGGAAGAGTGTTTGGTATGAGTCTAGACTGTGTAATAGGGCTTCCGACTGTTTAATTTTGTATGCTTCGTCTTCCTTTCAGATTCCATTTTCTCTAATTATTTTGTGTATTCAAGGAAATCAAGCCTATGATCCTCTGGTTTTGCCTTTTTGTTTTTTGGTTCGGATCAAATCATTTTAGATATGATGATTATATTTTGTTCTCCTATTGTTGATCTGTGTTTGGTTATCTTGAAATTCTGAAATTAATTTTTTTTTTTTTTTGCCTTCTTGCTTTTCTTTGTAGATGTTTGTTTTGTTTGCTGCAATCATAAATTGATGTTCTTTTATAGATTTTTGTTTAAGAAAGTCTGAATAGGTTATCACATGATTAGAGATTCATTGTTTTAGGTGCCAATTATGAAAAGTTGATGTAATCGGCTTCAAAATTTTGGATCTAGACTTTTCCCCCTTTTTCTTTGTGGGTATTTGGTTTGTTTTGTTGCAATTATAAATTGATGTTTCTTGTAAATCTCTATATAATAATTTTTGACTTGGTTATCACATGATCACAAATTCATTATTTAAGGTATCAATTATTAAAAGTTGATGTGATTGTTTTCAATATTTTTAGATCTAGGCTTTTCATTTCAAAACTGTTCATTTTAATTTTTCTCATTCTGCGTGGTTGATTGGTGATTACTTGGGATTTCCATGAATCTAATTTAATTTAATATACTAAGAATTGTAACTCTATAAATTTAAATGAACTCGATTGATCGAAGTCCTTATTTTACAATTTTTCTCAAATCCTTGTTAATTATAATGGTTCGAAAGGAAAATTTTCGGCATTTTGTTTAATAACACTTTGAATTATTGCATAAGTAGAAGTTCATCTTATCTTTTAATCTTAATTGTTATAGGTTGATCCAAAAATTGTGAAGAATTCAAAATCTGGATTTCCCAATTTTATTGTGTTACGATAATATGATATTATATGTGGTTAATTGGTGTCTCACTTGACATTTCTATGTTGATTCAAAATATTTAGATTCTAGTTCATGTTGACTAAATATAATTAGGTTGTATTTTTTGTAATTTTAAATTAGTTTTAATTTTTTTTAAACCTTGGATTTGTAATCATTATTCATTTTCCACCAATTTATAATAGCTTGATGTCATTTAGAAGTATGATGGGATCTATTGATAATTTGGTTTAGCTATGTTAATTTGTAGTTTTTATTTTTTATTTTGACAATTTAATTAATATTCAAGTAATAGACAATGTTAATATATATTGCTTTGTTCAAATTTACCTGTTTGAAGAGTTTGTACAAGGGGGAAATCAAATCTACACCTAGTAATTTGATTTAATTGAAGACCTTAGAATAACCTCTTCTTGATTTACATTGATTTTGAGTTGACATAATGAGTTTTAATTTGATAGTGATTGAATATTATACTTAGAATTCTAGTTCATTATGTAAGGCTTTCCTTTTTTTAATTGTATCAAGGAATGACAATAAAGATGGAATTCCATTTGTTTTAAACGTTTGTATGGTTATTATGTGATTATGAGAGATTTTTGGACTAATACAGAAATGGTTAAATAGATGAGAAACAAATGAATGAACAATAATTCTAGGAAGTGAGGATGGATGCTAAAAGGGTTGTGGAAGGTTAGGGTATCGAAATTTTATGGTTTAAATAAGAAAAAGGAAATAACAATAACATTTTTAATTAATTGATTCAATAATGTAGTCAACCTATATTTAAATGCAAGTGATTGAAGGTGATTGATTTAAATAACCAATAGATTACCATCTTACAATGACATGGAAATAAAAAAAAATGTGTATAACTTTTGATCATAATAATCTAAGCTTATCACTCAAATTTAATGGTTTTAAAATTTTATTTTGAAAATATAAATTCTAATTTTTGAAAGCCCTTGGACATTGCATGACAATGGGCTATGGAATAAAACTCTTTGTTTTAGAAAAATTTGATTTCAATTTTTTTTTTTTTGTGATACATAAAATGTCTCTCCCACTCTAGTTTTCTTAAATCATTGAACTTCAAAATGGTACTTTATGCATGTTAAATAATATATTGTTTTGAAATAAGTTTTAAACCCTTTTATAATAATTTAGTTTTCCTTTAAAAATAATTTAGTTCTCGTAGTCCATTTAATTGATTTTTTTTTTACTTTGGATTCTACCTAATTTCATTTTTTGAGTATGTTTGAAAAAAGTTTTAAAGGGGATTTTGAATATACATGCATTGAATCTCATGACAACAATTAAAGGAGGCTTGGGAAATGGGACTTAGTAAGTCCCAACATAAATAATGCTTTTATAATTGAATTTTGTATCTCTTATTTGAATTTCCATCTGTTTAAATAACTAGTTCTCAAACTAAAGCTTAAATTATTTTGGGGATGTTTGAATTTCTTTAGAATATTAGGAATCGTTGAGGAACCGTATGTTTTTAATGATCTCTTAATTTTTGTCGTTTATTGGATCAAAACAACCTAATTTGTAAGCTAATTCACTATTCTAGAGTAGTTTGTACCTGATCAAAAATGGTTTTAGTACAAACTACTATAGTATAGTGGTTTTTAGGTGTCGTCTACTAGGATGGATTATTCTTAGTAATTAAAGCTTAAATGAGAGGAAAAGAAATGATTGTGATCAAGTGAAATTGATTTGAAAATTTATGATGAAAAAAAATCAAGTTAACAATGGTCTAAAACTGAGAAGAAAAATGAAATGTAAAATAGAAGAAAATTAATAGGAAATGAAATTTTCGGAGTTAGGATTTTCTAGAAAGCAATTTCCATGGTGAATAGATGTTGAGATCTAATTTTCATTAAGTTAGATTGAAAACCTAAACTTTCATCTAAATCGATTTTTGATTTAGGTTTAGGTCTAAAGTTAATTTCTCTTCAAATTAGGTCATTTAATCCAAGAGATCAATTCAAATTATATATTCAATTCACCTTAAATTATCTTTCAATGATTTACACAATGCAACTATTCAATCTCATCAAATTTAACATTAAGAATTTGATGAATCTACCTAGTTTGCATTGTAGTAATCATTCAAGATAATTTGAAGAGAAAAATCCTCAAATTTTAAGTAATTAATCAATTGGATTAAATTACCTTTGCAATTCAAGCTCATTTCTCTAATTCACCATAGATTTTGCCTCTAGATCCTCCTACCTTCAAGAAAAATGAGATTTAGCCACTCAAACTTGGAGATTTGGTCTCAGAAGGCATGTTTGGCTAGTGAGAAAATGAGAGAAAATGAAGGAAAGTAGAAAATTCTAAGGAGAGAAAATATAGAAAATTCTACAATTAAAAATGTTGAAAAGTCTTTAAATAAGTAAATCAAGTTTTTATTTATAAGCCAAGGTCAAGTGGACACTTGGAGCCATCTAAGAGGTCTTCTGGAGGCTTTTTCACCAAGAAATTTGGAAAAATGCAATTTCGCACAAGATCCGCAATTTCGCACGAGCTCCAATAATTTTGTACGATTGTGCGAAATGGAAAATGCATCAGCACCAATTTTTCCTTCTTGGAGCATTTCGCATGACTGTGCGAAATTTTCGCATGGTCATGTGAAATCAGCTTTGAGATTTCCCTTTGAGCTGCAGCCAAAATTGTCTTCTGGTCCATTTTGCACGACTGTGTAAATTTTCCGCATGTTCATGTGAAATGGAAAAACATAGTTTTTCAACTCCTTTTTGTCATTTCTTCCATTTCTTTCTTTTGATTCCACCTCAACTACCTGCAAATCAACTCCAAATCCTAATCTAAACTGATTGCATTGCTTTTTTCATTATGCATTTGGATCATCATCAACTTTATTTGTTCTCTTCAAATTGATTAATCTCTTTTATCACCAATTCATCAAAATCATACCTTGAAATGACTCCAAAATTTCATAAAACTTGTTAGTAACTCTTACAAGGGCAATAACATGTTAATTGAATGTTTTAGACATAATTACTATTCAAAAGATGTGAAATTCATGAGAATTATTATTTAAAATATGCTTTTTTTGAGTAGTAATCAGTTAATCAAACAAAATAACCTTAGGTTATAATTTGATTTTGTACGGTCATGAATTCAGATGTGTTTCTTTTATCATATTTAATTTCTTATTATTATTCATCTAATTAGTTAGATTTAAGTTTGCCCTTTAAAGTCATTGTTATTGTATTTTATAAATTAAATATTGTCCTTGTAAGAAATGCTATACCTTGCTAAACAAGGTATGCAAACTTTTCCCTCACCTTTTTTTATTTAAAATAAGGTCTATGGGTGAACTTTATTTGCAATTTTTTGTTAGATGTGTTGAAAAGCTATTGGTATGTAATGCTTATACTGCAATTTTTTATTTATTACTTACCATTTGAGTTTTATAAAAGCGCTTTAAATGCTACCAATGTACGCTCCTCTGCCTTATCTTTTTGTATACATCAGTATCTATGCATAATTCCTATGATTGGTTGACTTTGCTTTGTTTGATTTTTATGTTGGTATGTCCTTACTTATTGATATTGGGTGGTATGCTTATCGTATACGTTATGATATAGTTGTCTCTGAACTAATTATTTTGTTGTATGGAAGCGCTTAACGGACTATGAAGGTATGTTCTCCACTTTTTGTGATTATTTGCATGTTTGTGTGATTATTCTTTGATCCATGGTATCCATTGATTTACGCATTAAATACCATTATTACTTCAACTTTCTTAGTAGACACCAAATTTAGGGATTAGTGGGGTACTACTATTATGGTACCTTCTTGATACGTAACATGCCCGTCGGACTTAAACTAGGGTTTTCAAAGAGAAGCTTTTCCAAAACAAGGAGTCATATTTTTTATTTTGTTTTCTCTTGTAGAAAAAAAATGGTGACTCCAATATATATAAATTAGTTTTTCACAAATAAAGAAAAACAAATCAAGTCATCGAATTGTAATGCATGTGAAAAATGCAAGTCCATACAAATATACCAAAGTTCAAGTAGAGAAATAAAAGACATTGAACTTAGTATATCAACCCTTCAACTGAAGAAAAGGGACACTCTTTTCAATGAAATAAAAGAGCATCTTGGTAATAAGAGTTCAAGTAGAGAAAAGTAACCCCATAAGAATATGGCTTTCCAGGAGCTATTTTCTCTGTTGTTTGAAACTGTCGGTTTGACTGCAAGTGGGGCACTGGTGGGTGTCCAACTTCGCTCTAATGGCAGCCCACATAAAAGAGGGTTGCCCTCATAACTGATTTGTTCAAATGTTGCAAATTGAAACTTCCTCTTTGGAGTCTTACCTGATAAATTGTTATGAGCAACTATGAAGACTGTTAAGAAATTTAACTCTACCATCTGTGCTAGAATATGATCTGTCAATCCATTGTGGGATAGGTCCAAGCTTTCTATTTCCTTTAGGTTGGAAAATGTCTGTGGAATAGATCCTATCAACTGGTTGTACGATAAGTTTAGAGTATGAATTCCACTTAGATTTCCAATTTTTGGAGGAATAACACTTGTCAATTTGTTCATTGAAAGATCCAATCCAGACATGAAGTACAAGATGTTTCCCATATAAGATTTATACCTGCTCTTTGTTATGAACTCTATTTCTTCACTTTCAGCATATGTCAAAACATTGAAATCCATATCCACGGGCACAAAAAGTTGATTTCATATGAATATGGTTCTGGGGATCCACCCTACAACGTCCAAAAGCAATCCATAGAAAAAGTGTCATCCATTAATGCAACTTCTCTTCCAAAAGTCATTATCTAGGCAAGGAGGTATGGATTCAGAAAGATGATTATGAGAAAGATCCAGTATGCTGATTGATTTGAGCTGACACAAATGAAGAGGAATTGAGTCTTCAAGTTGATTTCCTTTCAAGAGAAGAACTCTCAATTTTGAAAGTAAACTAATCCAAAGGGGAATTGGGCTTGATAGTTTGTTATCCCTCAAATTCAATGTCACAAGAGAGGTAGCTTCAGCTAGAACATGGGGTGTAGGTCTTGTTATTTCATTGCTTTCCAAATGCAAAAACTTCATGTTTGTTAGATTGGCACACGGAGGAAGGGTTGTGCTAATTTTGTTGTGAGAAAGGTCTAAAAAGTGTAGTTCATTGAGTTTGCAAAATCTTGTTAGCACACCACCATCCAAATAATTTCTAGACAAGATACGTGTCCCCAAGGCTGAGAAGTCTCCAATCCAATCTGGAATTTGACCCATCAACGAGTTGGAGCTGACATCAAACAATCATAGGAAAGAGCTATTCAAAAATCCACGAGAAATCTCTCCCTAGGAGTCATTGTTATCCAAAGACAAAAGGATAACTGTGTCAAGTTTGAATTTGTAGGAAGAGTGTCATGTAAACTGTTGTTGGATAGCTTTAAAACCTCTAATGAGATGCAACCCATCATCATGTGCTCAGGTAGTTATCCTGAGAGATTGTTGTTTGTCAAATCTAAAGATCCCAATTGTTTCATGTCACCCATCGAGGAAGGAATATTACCTTGTAATGCATTTCTAGACAAGTTTAAGACCACCAACCTTGGAAAAATAGAGTCGATGAAAGGTGAAAGCTCTCCATGAATATTCATGGAGAAATCAAGCAAACGCATGTGGTAGTGTATTGAATTTTCAAATTCCTTAAATTATTATCAAATGTCATATTTTATAAGTTAATATTCTTTACTAAGATAGCTTCAATATGTGCATTAGTAGTTGTTTTATCATTTTTTGTAATTTCCAACATTTTTTAGTTTGATCAATTTTCGTTTTACCAATATTTTTTTATTTGAATTTGGGTCCCTTGTTTTCAATATTTCCCCTTGTTTCCCTAAATCCAAGTATTCATATTTTCATAAATTCTCATATTCAAAATGGGATAAATTAATGGGATGAATTAGATAATAACAACATTAGTCAAGTTATCCCTTGAAGTGTTATTGAAAGAGAATTTTGAAACATAAAATCTTGAAGTAGAAACCACACCTTGGCACTCTAATGAAACATAAAATTATTCAGTAACAACTACATTTTAATGGTAGAATCAAACATACAAAAGTTCATTTATTCAGACATTGGACTTGGCTTATCAACCCTTGAACTGAAGAAAAGGGACATGCTCTCCAATGAAATAAAATAGCATCTCTCGGTAATAGGAGTTCAAGTAGAGAAAAGCAACGATGCCTAACAATGCCACTCCGAATGATCCTCCAAAACTCCATAAGAATATGGCTTCCCAAGAGTTATTTTCTCTGTTGTCTAAAACTGGTGGTTTGATTGCAGGTGGGGCACTAGTGGGAGTGCAACTTCGCTCTAATGGCAGCCCACATAGAAGAGGGTTGCCCTCGTAATTGCTTTGTTCAAATGTTGCAAACTGAAACTTCCTCTCTGGAGTCTTACCTGATAAATTGTTGTGAGCGACAATGAAGACCGTTAAGAAGTTTAACTCTATTACCATTTGTGGCGGAATTTAACCTATCAATCTATTGTGGGATAAGTCCAAGCTTTCTATTTCCTTTAGGTTGGAAAATGTCTGTGGAATAGATCTTGTCAACTGGTTGTACGTTAAGTTTAGAGTATGAATCCCACTTAGATTTCCAATTTTTGGAGGAATTGGACTCGTCAATTCGTTCCCTGAAAGATCCAATCCAGACATGAAGTGCAAGATGTTTCCCATATAAGATTCAGACCTACTCTTTGTTATGAACTCTATTTCTTCACTTTCTCAAAACTGATCTCCAAATCCACGTACATAGAAAGTTGATTTTCATATGAATATGTTTTTGGGGAAACACCCCACCATGACGCAAAGCCATCCAGAGAAAATGTGCCATACATTAATACAAATTCTTTTCGAAATGTTATATTATCTAGGCAAGGAGGTATGGATCCGGAGAGGTAGCTTCAGCCAGAACATGGGGTATAGGTCATGTTATTTCATTGCTTTCCAAATGTAAAAACTTCATGTTTGTTAGATTGGCACAAGGAGGAAGGGTTGGGCCAATTTCTTGTGAGAAAGGTCTAAAAAGCGTAGTTCATTGAGTTTGCAAAAGCCTGTTGGCACAGCACCATCCAAATAATTTCTAGAGAAGATAAGTGTACTCAAGTCTAAGAAGTCTCCAATCCAATCTGGAATTTGACCCATCAACGAGTCAGAGCTGATATCCAACAATATTAGGTAAGAGCTATTAAAAAATCCACGAGAAATCTCTCCCCATAAGTTATTGTTATCCAAATACAAAGCAAATAACCATGTCAAATTCGATTTTTTAGAAAGAGTGTCATGTAAACTGTTGTTGGATAGCTTTAAAACCTCTAATGAGATGCAACCCATCATCATGTGCTCAGGTAGTTGTTATGAGAGATTGTTGTTTGACAAATCTAAAGATCCCAACTGTTCCATGTCACCCATTGAGGAAGGAATATTACCTTGTAATGCATTTCCAAACAAGTATAAGACCACCAACCTTGGAAAAATAGAGCCGATGAAAGGTGGAAGCTCTCCATGATGCAATTCAAGGAGAAATCAAGCAAACGCATGTGGGAATTGAACTTGAGCCCAAATCAAGAACACCTGTCAAGTTGTTACTTTCAAAGCTTAGGTATTCTAGTTTAGTATTATTGGCTAATAACCAGGTCGGGACTTCTCCTATCATATTGTTGTAGCCAAAGTCGACCACTCTCAAATCATATTGACTCAAAAGAAAGTTGGGTACAACCTGGCTTGGCCAATTGAGGGTGCAGTTGGATAACCGGAGGATTTTCAATTGAAATAGAGGAAATGACCCAGTTGGATTTTCAATCTTAACCTTCAAAAACTTGTTATTGCTAGAAAGTTCGAAAACCTCAAGTCTAAAGTGGTTGAAAAGTGAACCAAAATAGATTGAGCCCTCGAAATGATTATAAGAAAGAGAAATGTACTCGAGTGACTTCAGATTGGAGAAGAAAGATGAAAGAATAGTTCCCCAGAAATCATTTGCGGATAGGTCAAGCAAATGTAGGGATGTCAAATTGTTGAGACACGCAGGAAGACTAAGATCCAACTCTTCAAGGTTGAGTTTGCACAGGCCTGTAAAAGTGAAACATGTAATTTATATTTACAATTAAAAGTAATGGCAATAACTACAAAGTAAAAATTATATTCTGAATTATCTTGGCTGATATATGTCACCACAATTCCTAAGGTAACTTGTAGATAATTTTAAATATTTTTTAATTATATTTTTATTTTTATTAAAAATAAATATGCTTACCCTCGCAATCTTTTTATTTCTTGTTTTAGAAAATAAAATTCCCTGGCATTTTTAAGAAGCCAAACATGTACCTATTAATATCTAAAATGCCAAATAAAATTTCATCATTTAAATCTGCATTTATAATTACTGTGCTTATTGTTCCTCATATTATTTTCTCTAATTCTTAAAATTTATTTTAAAATAATGTTTGTCAATTACATCCATTAGTTGACACTACTATTTTATTTAAAGTTTTTAAAGTTGTGTGATAGAGTTAACTAGGAAATTTTAATGGTAAAAAGCAAATTAAAGAGATGCAAATGGAAGACTAAAATGTGAAAAAAAATAAAAATAAAAATAAGGAGAGAAACTATTGAGGAAAAATAGGAGAGAAAAAAGTATAAAAAAATGAAAAATAGAATTATGCTATGTTTGGTTGCTAGAAAGTTTGATTAAAATGTAAAGACAAAAATAGAGAGAAAATGTAAAAGAAAAAGAAAAATGGAGCAAAATAAAGAATAGCTTTAAAGTTGATGAAACTTCAATTTTTTTATCTTATTTAACTCTTATATACAAAAATTAAATAATTAAAAAATATATAATTTTCTTTCATAGTGAAACTAAATATGAATAATTCATTTTCCTTAGAATTTTTTTTTTCCTTGATACTTTTTGGTAACCAAACATAACATTAAAGTTAATAAATTATTTATATATAATACTTCAAACTCAATTAACTTATTATAACTTTTTCATAGAAAGATTTAATGTTTTGAAAATGTATAAGTTTTTTACTAATTTTAATTATATTTTATTAATTTTCTTTGATATTTTTCACATTACAACCAAATATGACAAAATTATTCTCCTTAATATTTTTTTTCTTTTGAACTTTCTTGGAACCAAATATAGCCTAAGATTTACTCTACTACAACCTTGAACATGATTAAATTGACTATAGAATGGATTGATTGATTCTATGTAACTTCATTTAAGGAGGGAGAAGTTTTGAGAGTTAAAATTGACATGCAAATCAAGTAGCTACAACTAATCAAGGGACTCAAATTTAGCTAAACTCTATGTTATTTGTGTACGTAAATATATGTATATAGCTAATCAAACTTAGAGTGCTAATCTAAAGTGATTTTAGAAAACATTTTTAACATTTTTACCACTTGAAAACAACTCATTTAATAAAAAATTTAAAGTATTAGAAATGTTACAAATACTTCATAGAATTAATATCAAATGGATTCAAAATATTCAATATAGAACTGCAAATAACTCACATTTGTCTTCTTGAGTTCCTTGTATCAAATTCAAAATGGCTAATCAATCAAACTTGGAATTTCCATAAACCATACTTGTTTGTGATACTCAACATGATGTCTGGACAAGTGCATGCGGCATCAAATTTAAAATTATCAATCAAATTTAGAATTGTGAATAAGTTATACTTTTGTATATAGGTGTTACTCAACGTGACGTGTGTGGTTTAAAGTTCAATTTAGATCAAAAGTTGATGAATCATAAAGGAGGTTCAAGGTAAAAATTAAATGATTAAAAATATAATTTTAAATCAAAATATGATGAATCATAAAAGGTACAATGCGAACTGTAATTGAAGAAAATTCAGTTGTTTTAAATTTATTTTCTAACTCTAATAAAGCTTGTTTTACAAATTGGAATAAATATATTTGCAACTTAGAATCACACTCACATGGGAACTAGTTAACAAATCTATGTTTGGAATCCATAAAAAATTCAAAATCCTAACCACTTGCCTTCCATGGATGAAGAACCATTTAAATTATTATAGCCAAGAGATAAGGATTTAAGATAGCTCAAAGTGCCAATAATCGATGGAATACCACCCATTAAACTATTCCGCTCTTGATTCAACACCTCTAACTTGCTCAAATATTTTAGTCCTATCAAAGAATGGACAACCACGTTAGTATTAGGAGCAAACCGCAGATATACCACATGCTTTTATTATAATTAAGATGCACACACAAAGCAATTGGGAAGAATTTATATCATTGCGGCTAAGATCCAGAACTCGTAATTTCTTCAATCCTAGTAAGCCTCGAAAGCCTACATTAATAAATAAATAATATTCATATGTATTTATAAATTTAATAAAACTATATTTTTTAGGAACAACTCAAGAAGATGTAAAAGAACTTCATAAGTTAGAACAATTATAATTATGTAACCTTTCGTATATAAGGGAATATGAACAAAATTTTAGAAAATATGCAATCTTTGCAAGAGTAGATAGAACCCCTGAATATTTAAATAAATATATATTAAAAATACAAGGACCGGTAGGACTTAGACTATGGAATGAATTTACAACCTCCGAATATAAAAACTCTCCTTATATAGGTGCTAGAATAGAATTTGTAAAGAATTGGTTAAAAAGAGAATGTGTAAGTATAGGAGAAAAAAGCCAAATAAATAAACAAGACATAAATCAACAACTTTATAGAAAATTACATATAGGAGAAAATTTGGACATAGGATGTAGAGAATATAAGTTTAGAAAACCCAAGAAATATAATAATTTTTTTAGGAGAAAGTCAAGAACCTTTTATAAAAAACGACCATACCAAACAAGATATAAAAAACTTAGAAAGTTTTGGATAAAAAAAAAAAAAAAAGAACTACAGAAACAAAAAGATAGTGTAAATGTTATTTGTGTGGTCAAGAATGCCATTGTGGACCTGCATTTTTCGCGTGCGCCCCCACTCGATCGGCGAGACTCGCTTTTATTTGGTGAAAAACTAGTTTTTTTAAAAAAAGTCAGAGTCGCCACTTACTTTATTTTTATTTTAAAGGGAAAATAAAACAAGAAAAAAAACCCTAAAGAAGTGACTCCATAATTTTGAAAAAACATGTCTTTGAAAAACCCGAGTCTAGGTATGGGTATCAAGTTACTTATTGGGAAGGTACCTCTAAGAAGGAGCACCCCTCTAAGCCCTACAAAGGTCTCTATTGACTAAGTTGAGGGAAATGTGGCAATTAATTGATTAATTGAGGGTATCTAGGTAGGTTAAGGTTATTTCAAAACTAGCATGCCTAACAAGAAAAACCAATTATGCACGTAAAGGAGAGTTAGGATGCGTACCTGGACTACTTCTTAAGCGCTATCATAAAACATCAATGGTTAGTTTAAATAATATATCATCTAGCATACGTTTTATTATAAATGATCAAACAATGTAACAAATATTAAGACATCCCAAGCATTCTCAAACATAGGTATAATTCACAATGACAATCATATTTACAGAATTTAGAAGGTAGGTGATAGGGGATGTACCTGGATAGCATAGATAACTCGTAACATGCTTCCACAAGACATGAGGGGTTAGATAACAAATGATAAAATAAGAAATCCTAGCATGTTTGTTATCTAATTAGTATAGAAAAAATTATCACAATATATGAAACCATCAATTATCACTTATATCTTCTATATAATTCCTAAAAAATAAATAGACATGATTTCATCAAAGAGCAAAGGGACAACAAAGATGAGTTTTGAAAATTTTCCTTATATAGGGTTTCACCAATTCCCTAATTGATATATATTAAAATAATAAGCATAATAAATACGTTCACACTCAAAATAAAATTTAACATTTTGAAGAACGGAGATTTCCAAACTTTTTCAACCTCGGAATATAAAAACTCTCCTTATATAGGTGCTAGAATAGAATTTGTAAAAAATTGGTTACAAAGAGAATGTGTAAGCATAGGAGAAAGAAGCCAAATAAAGAAACAAGACATAAATAAGAAGAAAGTCAAGAACCTTTTATAAAAAACGACCATATCAAACGAGATATAAGAAACCTGGAAAGTTTTGGATAAAAAGAAAAAGACGTACAGAAGGAAAAAGACAGTGTAAATGCTATTTGTGTGGTTAGGAAGACCATATAAGACCTGAATGTCTTGAACTTAAAAAACCATTAATCTACAAAATGCAATGGCAGGATGATGTCAACAACGATGACAATGAAGCAGTAAATGCATCTTCAACTACAAAAATTCAATAAAGCAGTACAAGTCCAGAAGTAGTAAAACCATCAACAGGCCACGTATTATGCATGTAGAAAAGAGAAGAGAAAATGACAAAAGAAAATGACAAGAAGAAAGAGAAAGAAGTAACAAATGGATGAGAAAATAAGAGTCAAATGTCTCAGAAGACTTATAGTCAGATGTCTCAGAAGACTTTTACAACCCTTGTATTTACTTTGTAGTTATTTTGAACCAAACCTCTGCATAGTTTGTAAAAAATTTCCTACCGTTCAACCACTTGACTCACCTGCCATTGTAAATGTTGAATTAATTCTCACCTGTCACTCATAAAAGCCTTGTCTATAAAAGAAATTGTAATAGAAGAAGAGAGTGTGGTGTCTGAAGGTGTGCGAAAGAGTGTAAAAGTGTCTGTGAAAGAAAGTTGTATTTTCAAGTCTTGTAAATTTATTAGCAATAGCAAAGTAAGAATTTTCTTTTAACTTTCTGCTTTCAATTTTATTCACAATTTATTTTATTTTGTGTATTTTTCTTACTCTTTGGGGGTAAAGTGGTAAAACGATAAAGTAGGGAAATGAAAATTATTTGAATTATTCTAGTTTTCTTTATAGTTAATATCTGTAATATACACAGATCCTTGTTATATATAATGCTCCCGTCCACATAAAAAAATAAATAAATAAAAAATCGGTTATTTAGAAAATTTTGGGCGTAAATCACGTTTTAGTCTTTAGTCTTAACCTTTGACCTATAACCCGTTTTTGCCGAAAAATTGGCGTTTTAGGGAGATTCTGTCTGGTCGGAGGGGGGGTTTTACCTTGACACGAAGTGATGTTTTAAAAATTTTGAGTTTATTGCCTTAATTTTTGAAATAGCCGATCTTCAAAAACATTACTCATATAATAAATGTTTTCACACTATAAGTTGAAGGTTTTGGTTTAAATAAATAATATAATAATATGTAATAAATAGGTTTCACACTGTATTTGAAAGTTTTTATATTAAAATAATAAGCATAATAAATGCGTTCACACTCAAAATAAAATTTAACATTTTGAAGAACGGAGATTTCCAAACTTCTTCAAACCTCTTTAGAACTCATTAGTGAATTAGATTTTGAAAGTGAAAATTCAAGTGTATATAGTATAGAAGATAGTGAAACAATATATATATGATGGAAACAGTCTATGAAGGATCTATATATATTACAAATATTAATTAGTAAAAGAAAACTGAACTATGAGTAAAATAATTTCCATTTCCCTACTTTATCTTTTTACCCCTTTTACCCCCTAAGGATAAGAAAAATACACAAAATAAAATAAATTCTAAATGAAATCAGAAATTTAAAAGAAAATTCTTACTTTCTTATTGTTGATAAATTTACAAGAACAAAAGAATATTTACCAAAAATATTATCCATCATTCGTTGGAATATTTAAGGAGCATTTTTTAGTCCAAATGGCATTACATTCCATTAAATTATGCTAGGCCATATATTAAAAACCTTAGTAGATTAGCTGGACCCCTTTATAGCAAAACGAAAAACACAAGACAAAGATATTTTAACCTACATTGATGATATTCTTGTTTTTTCATACACTCTTCAGCCTCAAATAAATAAACTAGTAATAAAATATCCAACATCTAGTCATTAGGTTTTTCAATCATTAGTTTCAACAATAGTTAGATACATGGTCAAAGAGGTTTGAAGAAGTTTGGAAATCTCCGTTCTTCAAAATGTTAAATTTTATTTTGAGTGTGAACGCATTTATTATACTTATTATTTTAATATTAAAACTTTCAAATACCATGTAAAACCTATTTATTACATATTATTATATTATTTATTTAAACTAAAATCTTCAGCTTATAGTGTGAAAACATTTATTATATGAGAGTAATATTTTTGAAGATTTGCTATTTCAAAAATTAAGGCAATAAACTCAAAATTTTAAAACATCACTTCGTGTCAAGGTAAAACCCCCCTTCCGACCAGACAGAGTCTCCCTAAAACACCAATTTTCCAGAAAAACGGGTTACAGGTCAAGGGTTAAGACTAAAGACTCTAGTTTTAAAATTTGAATTTTACACCCAAAATTTTCTAAATAACCGAAAAAAAATTTATTTTTATTTTTATTTATTTATTTATTTTTATATGGACGGGAACATTATATATAACAAGGATCCATCTATATTACAGATATTAACTAGTAAAGAAAACTAAAATAATTCAAATAATTTTTATTTCCCTACTTTATCGTTTTACCCCTTAACCCCTGAAGGGTAAGAAAAATACACAAAATAAAATAAATTGTGAATAAAAATGAAAGCAGAATTTTAAAAGGAAATTCTTACTTTGCTATTGCTGGTAAATTTACAAGACTTGAATTGCTACTTCACTCTCACACTTTCCACACACCTTTTTCTACACACTCTCAGACGCCACTTTTCTACCACACCTCCTTCTTCTATTACAATTTCTTTTATAGACAAGGCTTTTATGAATGATAAGTGAGCATTTACAATGGCAGGTGAGTCAAGTGGTTGGACAGTAGGAAAATATTTACAAACTTTGCAGAGGTTTGGTTCAAAATAACTACAAAAGTACAAAGGTTGGAAAAGTCTTCTAAGACTTTAAAAGTCTTCTGAGACTTTTTTATTCTTCCATTACTTCCTTCTCTTTCTTCTTGTCCTTTTCTTTTGTCTTTTTCTCTTCTCTTTTCTCTATGCATAATATGTGGCCTGCTGATAGTTTTACTACTTTTGGACTTGTACTGCTTCATTGAATTTTTGTAGTTGAAGACGCATTTACTGCTTTATTGTCGTCATTGCTGATATCATCCTTCCATTGCATTTTATAGATTATTATAACTTTCATCGTCCAGGTTTTCCCAAAATAGTGCGTCATCGTTGAGGTAAGAAGATGGTTCTGGTATATCTACACCGACTTCGATTATAAAATCTTGTTCTTCAAAGGTAATAACAGGTTTTGGAACAATTATGTGTTCTAAAGGTTTATTCCTCCATATAGACATGTTTTCGGTTTCACCAATGAGATGAAATAATTTATTCCAGGTTGGTCTAAGATCATAGATTTGAAAAGCTCTAAAGCGAGTAAAAAATTCTGGAAATTCATTTGAACGGTCATTTCTCATTCTGGTTCTTGTTGAGGGATGAGTGGTTTTTTATTGTGTTTTATATATACATGGTGATATGCTGGTACTACTGATCCATCGATTTGAAACAAAGGCGGAATGGTTTTAAAAGAAATGTCTATCTATTTTTCGGTTTTAAAAAGATAGGTTAAAATATCTTTCAATTTTTCTGGGAAATGTTCAGGGATCTGAGATACATGGTTCATAAAAACATTTTTTTAAATTCCTTGTTCCATAAACTGAGGTACTAAATCAAGATTTTCTTTATTTATAATAGACATATTCACATAGGCTAAATATATAACAAAGAAAAATTCAGGGTCATGATATGCCCTATACCCTATTTTTATCCCGACATTTTTGGTTCTAAAATGTTTATACAAAAGTTCTTGATTTTTAAACACTTTGTTATATTGGGTTTGCAGAAAAAAGGTTTCGACTAAAGAGTAGTTATCAGCTCCAATAAGGTTTTTAGCAACAAGTTTTTCATATTGTTCAGATAGAAGAGCTGATTTCTTAATTAAACTAATTACTTCGGGTTGATTATTTGAACAACTAGTTTGACTGGTTGATTCTGTACTGGTTTTCAAATCTTCTATCAGTATTTCTTGATATTCTTGGATTTTGAGGTTTTGAAAATTTTGGGTTTCTAAAGTAATCAGTTGGTTTTGAAGGTTTTTCAAATGTTGGGTTAAGGCTAACACGGTTTTTCCATAAGCGTATTCTAAATTTTGGTTCGGAAAACTCTGTGGTTTTAGAGACCAAGAGTTATCTACAATAACCTTATGTTCTTCAAAAAGGTTTTGAGAAAATAAAGAGTTAAATCTCAAATTTGGATTCAACACTTCGTTCAGACATATGGTTCCATATTGAAAAGTTTTAGCTTTAGTGGGTTTTCTTTGAGCCATGTTCCTGTAACATAAGGTCAATCGTTAGTATTATCAACATTATTAACATTATTGATTATTTGCCTACTTAACCAATCTGCTAATATATTATCTTTTCCTCTAATATGTTCAAATTTAGGTTTAAAACCAATTAAAGAGTTTTGAAACTTTATCCATCTTTTGGTGGACAATTTTGAAGAATTTTTATTTTCAAAGAAATAGGAAATATTGTGTATTTAGATTTAGTATCTCCAGAAACAAAACATAAATTATTTTTACCTTGACACGAAGTGATGTTTTAAAATTTTGAGTTTATTGCCTTAATTTTTGAAATAGCCGATCTTCAAAAATATTACTTTCATATAATAAATGTTTTCACACTATAAGCTGAAGGTTTTGGTTTAAATAAATAATATAATAATATGTAATAAATAGGTTTCACATTGTATTTGAAAGTTTTTATATTAAAATAATAAGCATAATAAATGCGTTCACTTTTAAAGTCTCAGAAGACTTTTCCAACCTTTGTACTTTTGTAGTTATTTTGAACCAAACCTCTGCAAAGTTTGCAAATATTTTCCTACCATCCAACCACTTGACTCACCTGCCATTGTAAATGCTCACCTATCACTCATAAAAGCCTTGTCTATAAAAGAAATTGTAATAGAAGAAGGAGGTGTGGTAGAAAAGTGGCGTCCGAGAGTGTGTAGAAAATATGGAACCATATGCCTGAACAAAGTGTTGAATCCAAATTTGAATTTAACTCTTTATTTTCTCAAAACCTTTTTGAAGAACATAAGGTTATTGTAGATAACTGTTGGTCTCTAAAACCACAGAGTTTTTTGAACCAAAATTTAGAATACGCTTATGGAAAAACCGTGTCAGCCTTAGCTCAATATTTGCAAAACCTTCAAAACCAACTGATTGCTTTAGAAACCCAAAATTTTCAAAACCTCAAAATCTAAGAAAATCAAGAAATACTGATAGAAGATTTGAAAATCAGTACAGAGTCAACCAGTCAAACCAATTGTTCGAATAATCAACCCGAAGTAATTAGTTTAATTAAGAAATCAGCTCTTTTGTCTGAACAATATGAAAAACTTGTTGTTAAAAACCTTATTGGAGCTGATAACTACTCTTTAGTTGAAAACTTTTTTCTGCAAACCCAATAAAACAAAGTATTTAAAAATCAAGAACTTTTGTATAAACATTTTAGAACCAAAAATGTCGGGATAAAACTATCAGCAGGCCACGTATTATGCATAGAGAAAAGAGAAGAGAAAAGGACAAAAGAAAAGGACAATAAGAAAGAGAAGGAAGTAATGAAAGAATAAAAAAGTCTCAGAAGACTTTAGATTCAAATAATTTAAAGAGTACCAAACTTTATCTTACCCCATTTAAAGTCTGATTATATTTGCTTGATTTATTCTGCATCTTTATTTAATTTGATCATTTATTCGCTTATTTGATATGCATTGATGTCTTTTATTTTTTATCCTCCTGGTATATATATAATTTAGATTATGATTGTGTAAAAGAATTTAATGATAGGTTGTATGCTCAACGTAAAGAATTTAGAGAAACTTGTGATAAATCGTATAATTTAAGAACTACTATAAAAGATTTAACCAAAGATATCAAAAACCTAATTTCTCTTAAATATTTGAATGAATACGAAGTAGCTATACAAGAAGCTTTTGATGAACTTTTTGCTATAGAAACCTTAATTAAAAGAGAAATTATAAAATATTATATTGATAATTTATATGCTAGCTCATCTTATTAGGAAATATTAAAAACTAATGAACCCTCATCTACAAACCCAAGAGGTGAAACAGTTAATTTTTTTAGTAGAAACGCAATTAAAAATAACAAACGTAAAATTTTGAGTTTATTGCCTTAATTTTTGAAATAGCCGATCTTTCAAAAATATAACTTTCATATAATAAATGTTTTCACACTATAAACTGAAGGTTTTGGTTTAAATCAATAATATAATAATATGTAATAAATAGGTTTCACACTATAATTGAAAGTTTTTATATCAAAATAATAAGCATAATAAATGCGTTCACACTCAAAATAAAATTTAACATTTTAAAGAACGGAGAATTCCAAGCTGTATTTTCAAACTTCTTTGACTATTTATGTAACTGTTGTTGAAACTGATGACTAAAAAACCTGATGGCTGGAAAAGTTGGTATCAGAGTTATGTGTAATGCAGAATATTAATTAGAAAAGGAAACTATAGATTCAATTTTATTTTCAGAGTACCGAACTTTACCTTACCCCATTTAAAGTTTGACTATATTTGCTTGATTTATTTGCATCTTTATTTAATCTACTTATTTGATATGCATTAATGTCTTTTATTCTTTATCCTCTTGGTATGTATATTTTAGATTATGATCGTGTAAAAGAACTTAATAATAGGTTATATGCTCAACGTAAAGAATTTAGAGAAACTTGTGATAAATTGCATGATTTAAGAACTACTGTAAAAACTTTAACCACAGATATAAAAAATCTAACCTCTCTTAAATATTTGAACGAATACGAAGTAGCAATACAAGAAGCTTTTGATGAACTTTTTGCTACAGAAACCATAATTAAAAGAGAAATTATAAAATATTATATTGATAATCTATATGATAGTTCATCTTATTAGAAACTAATAAAACCTCATCTACAAACCCAAGAGGTAAAACAGTTAAAATTTCTAGTAGAAAAACAATTAAAAATAACAAACGAAGTATTGCAAGAATATAAGAAGCAAATTTAAGAAGAAAACCAGAGAAATATTAACCAGAGTAATATAGATTGTTTAAAGGAAATCCAGAGAAGACAAATAAAAGCTGTAGAAAAACTAAATACAGTCCTAGGAATTAGGAAAGAAGCTGGAAGACTTTAAGAACCATAACCTGTTAAGAAATAAGTTAGATTATATAAAAGAACAATTAGCTAGAGAAGAAAAATTTGTTAGAAAAGAGATAGAACAAATATAATTAGAATAACAAAATTTAAAAGAAACTTTAGAAAAAGTTAATCAAAAAGTAGATAAACTTTTAGAACAAAGAAATACATCAGAAGAACAAAAATTAAATAACCTTTTAAAGCAATTTGAAAACTTTGGTTTAGGAGAAAAACCAGTAATTAGAACAGAAAGAAAAATAAATCCATTCAAACCAAAAAGTTTAGCAATAAAACCATGGAAATAGTAGAAGCAATAAACCCCAAGGATAATGTAAAAGAATTTGTTGAAGAAAAATTAAAAAAGACAGTAAAAGAGGTAACACCTTACAAAAAACAATTAGTTCAAAATACTAAAATAACTAGATTTTTAAACCAACATACTATAAGTTCAATAGGAAATATTGTGTATCTAGATTTAGTATCTCCAGAAACAAAACATAAATTATTAAAAAATAAAACCGATAAATATATGCACTTAGGAATAATTCTAATAGGAATAATAGGCCTTCATCGTAAAGAAATAGGAGCACTTATAAATATTAACCTTTTAGATACCAAAAACAATACAGTAGGACGAGCTCTTTTAGCTAGCGCAGAAGTAAATATGAACCAAAATTACGCAGTCATTGGCTGTATACCACAATTTTGTATAGATCCTAAGGAATTCACGGAAAAAATAAAAATAACTGTAAATACTAAAGGTTATGATATGGAATTAGGGAGTAAGAACCTAAGCATAGCTATAGGATTTATAGGAAAAACCACAAACGCCTTAAGTTTAAAATGTATGATGGAATTTGATGATATAGTAAAAACCTTTGGAAGTAAAGTTGTAAATATGATAGAGGTAAAACCTGTGAATATTGATTATCTACTAGGACGAGAGTGGGAATTACCTCAAATAAATAAACCAGTAATAAAATATCCAACATCTAGTAGTTTATATGAAAACCAAGATGGAAGTGCAAGTATAACCTTTGGAAATTATAAAACAGTAAATATAGAGGTAGAGTCAGATAGTGAGATAGAAACTGTAAATGTTATATAAGAAGATATTTTACTAAACATTGAAACAGTAGAAAACCTATACAAAAACTCAGAGTTAGTTAATATAATGTTAGAAGAATTCAGTAACCCAACATTATTGGAAGAACAGGTAGACCAAGAAAAATTTGTTGATATAATGTGTAAAAACTATACAGATGAGCAAATAATAGAACAACTTTATAAAACCAACTTGATTAAAGAATTGGTAGATATAGAACTAACAAATCAATTTACTATTCAACCAAAAGTTAAAGAAAACATAGAGATAGTCCCAAATGAGTTAGTAAATACAATGAAAAAAAGGAATTTGTAAATGTAAAAAGTGAAATAATAAGGTATAATAAGCCGTACAGTAAGCCAAAAAGACCTCAATGGAAAACTAAAACAAAACCTTCTAATTCTTTGCAACCAATATATGAATATGGAACAATACTAGACATAGATAGTGCACAGGATCTTAGGAAAACCATAGAAAATTGGGAACAATCCTTAAACTCAGCAGGAGTGGTAGTATCCTTTGAAAACCAACAAGAAATTTATGAATTTTGTAAAAGTACCTTTAGAGGAACCGTATTACAATTCTTTAGAAACATGGAACAAGAAAACAACAGTTATTTTCAAGAAGTTAGAAATAATTTTAGCATATTTGTATTTATAAATTTAATAAAACTTTATTTTTTAGGAACAACTCAAGAAGATGTAAAAGAACCTGTAATATATCTCCATAAGTTAGAACAATTGAAGTTATGTAACCTTTCGTATATAAGGGAATATGAACAAAAATTTAGGAAATATGCAATCCTTATTAGAGTAGATTGAACCCCTTAATATTTAAATAAATATATATATTAAAAATACAAGGACCCGTAGGACTTAGACTGTGGAATGAATTTACAACCTCGGAATATAAAAACTCTCCTTATATAGGTGCTAGAATAGAATTTGTAAAAAATTGGTTAGAAAGAGAATGTGTAAGTATAGGAGAAAGAAGCCAAATAAAGAAACAAGACATAAATCAACAACTTTGTAGAAAATTACATATAGGAGAAAATTTAGACATAGGATGTAGAGAATATAGGTTTAGAAAACCTAAGAAATATAATAATTTTTTAAGAAGAAAGTCAAGAACCTTTTATAAAAAACGACCATATCAAACGAGATATAAGAAACCTGGAAAATTTTAGATAAAAAGAAAAGGACATACAGAAGGAAAAAGACAGTGTAAATGCTAGTTGTGTGGTCAGGAAGGCCATATAAGACCTGAATGTCCTGAACTTAAAAAACCATTAAATGAACGAAATAGAAAAACCTAAGTAAAAATAAACCTAATAAATGAGTGTCAGACAGATAGTGAAGAAGAAAAACTTATTAGCGAATTAGATTTTGAAAGTGAAAATTCAAGTGTTTATAGTATAGATGATAGTGAAACTGAAAGAGAAGAAATTTGTATGATTATTGAAAAAGAAGAAGATCAACCTGAGAAAACCCCTTTAAATCTAGAAAATCTTGTACAACCCTTAGAAAGCAAAATAAAACCTTATAATATATGGAAAGACTTACAAATAATAATTAGAGGAAAAAACTCGAAATAAGAGGAAGGTGGTTGTTCAAACACTAAAGAAATAAAAGAACCAAAAAGCCCTGAAAAAGAAACAAAAGAACCAGTAAATCCTGAAAAAACAACCATACAAACAATAAAACAAGTAAATAGTGCCAATAAAGTTAAATCTATTATTTTTCGACAACAATTAAATTAAAAACCATAGAACTAAATGTAGACGCGATGTTAAATACTGGAACAAGTAAAAACCTTTTATTTGAAACCTTAGTACCTCAAAAAGATCAACAAACATTAGTTCAACCAGTTGAATTAATTCAATATAATCAACAAAAACTAGTACTAACCAAGTATATTTCAAATGTACCAATTATAATTAATAACATAACCTTAGCATTACCCCAAACTTATCTTGTACCTACTATAAGTTTATATCATTTTATTTTAGGCTTAAATTTTGTACATTCTTTACAAGGAGGGATAACAATACAAAATAACCAAGTCAGTTTTCATCCTAAAACCACAACAATTGTTTATACAAATGGAAAATGTATTAAATAAAAATCAAAATGTAATCTCTCATCAAATTAACAAAATAGAAGCACAAAAGGATAGCATAATAAATGATTACTCAGAACAATTAAGAAATGCAGATAGATTAAAAAACTTTATATTAGAAGCAGAAAAAATAGGAATCATAGGAGAAGATCCACAAAAAAATTGGAATAAAAATAAAACAACCTGTAAAATACCAATTAAAAATCTAGATTTAACAATAAAAACTGCAGATATAGCGTGTAACCTTATAGATACAAAAGAATTTAAAATTCAAATAGAAGAACTATTGCAAAATAACCTCATAAAACCAAGTTTTAGTTCTCATAGATCCTTAGCCTTTTTAGTCAGAAACCATAATGAAGAAAAACGAGGAAAAGCTAGGATGGTTATCAATTATAAAAGATTAAATGATAATACGTATGATGATGCTTATAAAATTCCAAATAAAGATTTTTTAATTAATTCTATTCAAGGATGTAAATACTTTTCTCAGTTAGATTGTAAAAGTGGATTTTGGCAAATTAGATTAGAAGAAGATAGTAAACCATGGACAACGTTTTCATGTCCTTGTGGATTATATGAATGGAATGTAATGTCATTTCGACTAAAAAATGCTCCTCAGATATTCCAACGAATGATGGATAATATTTTTGGTAAATATTCTTTTGTTCTTGTATACATTGATGATATTCTTATTTTTTCATATACTCTTCAGGAACACATAAAGCATTTGGAATTATTTTTGAAAAACTAATTAGTCATGGATTAATAGTAAGTAAGAAGAAACTAAAATTATTTAAAACCCAAATAGAATTTTTAGGATTAGAATTAGAGGATGGACAAATAAAATTGCAAGATCATATAGTACAAAAAATAAATAATTTTCCAGATAAACTTGAAGACTTAAAAACCCTTCAAAGTTTTTTAGGATTATTAAATTATACTAGACCTTATATTAAAAACCTTAGTAGATTAGCTGTACTCCTTTATAGTAAAACAAAAAACACAGGACAAAGATATTTTAACCAAGAGGATATTAAACTTGTACATAAAATAAAAGAACTTGTGAAGCATCTCCCAACCTTACATTTACCCTTAGAAAATGAATATAAAATAGTTCAAACTGATGCTAGCCAAACAGGATGGGGAGGTATACTTTTAGTAATCACTAACATAGGAGAAGAAAAATTTTGTAGATATTGTTGTGAAACTTTTAATGATTATCAAAAGAACCTTAGTTCTACAGACTTAGAAATCGAAGCAATAATATTAGTCTTAGAAAATTTTCAATTATTTTTAAACCAAGAACAATTTACTTTAAGAACCGATTGTGAGAATATTAAAAAATTCTTTGAAAATAAAAATTCTTCAAAATTGTCCACCAAAAGATGGATAAAGTTTCAAAACTCTTTAATTGGTTTTAAACCTAAATTTGAACATATTAAAGGAAAAGATAATATATTAGTAGATTGGTTAAGTAGGCAAATAATTAATAATGTTGATAATTCTAACGATTGACTTTATGTTACAGGAACATGGCTCAAAGAAAACCCACAAAAGCTAGAACCTTTCAATATGGAACCATATGTCTGAACAAAGTGTTGAATCCAAATTTGAGGTTTAACTCTTTATTTTCTCAAAACCTTTTTGAAGAGCATAAAGTTATTGTAGATAATTTTTGGTCTCTAAAACCACAGAGTTTTCTGAACCAAAATTTAGAATACGCGTATGGAAAAATCATGTCAGCTTTAGCCCAACATTTGCAAAACCTTCAAAACCAGCTGATTGCTTTAGAAACCCAAAAATTTCAGAACTTCAAAATCTAAGAAAATCAGGAAAAACTTATAGAAGATTTGAAAACCAGTGCAGTGTCAACCCGTCAAACCAGTTGTTCGAATAGTCAACCTAAAGTGCTTAGTTTAATTAAGAAATCAGCTCTTTTGTCTGAACAATATGAAAAACTTGTTATTAAAACGTGATTTTACGGCCAAAATTCTCTAAATAACTGAATTTTTTTTTTTTAAATGGATGGGAACACTATATATAACAAGGATCCATGTATATTACATTAACTAGTCAAGAAAACTAAAATAACTCAAATAATTTTCATTTCCCTACTTTACCGTTTACCCCTTTACCCCCGAAGGGTAAGAAAAATACACAAAATAAAATAAATGGTGAATAAAAATGAAAGCAAAATTTTAAAAGAAAATTCTTACTTTGCTATTGCTGATGAATTTTACAAGACTTGAATATATAGAGGCACCTTTACACTTCTCGCACACACCTTCGGACACCACTTTTCTACCACACTTCTTCTTCTATTACAATTTCTTTTATAGACAAGGCTTTTATGAGTGACAGGTGAGCATTTACAGTGACAGGTGAGTCAAGTGGTTGGACGGTAGGAAAATATTTACAAACTTTGCAGAGGTTTGATTCAAAATAACTACAAAAGTACAAAGGTTGGAAAAGTCTTCTGAGACCTTTTTATTCTTCCATTACTTCCTTCTCTTTCTTCTTTTGTCCTTTTTTCTTATCTTTTTCTATGCATAATACATGGCCTGCTGATGGTTTTACTGCTTCTGGACTTGTACTGCTTTATTGAATTTTTGTGGTTGAAGACGCATTTACTGCTTCATTGTTGGCATTGCTAACATCATCCTTCCAGTGCATTTTGCATATTATGATAACTTTCTTCGTCCAGGTTTTCCCAAAATAGTGCGTCATCGCTGAGGTAAGAAGATGGTTCTAGTATATCTATATCAAGTTCGGTTATGAAATCTTATTTTTCAGAGGTAATAACAGGTTTTGGAACACTTATGTGTTCTAAAGGTTCATTTCTCCATATAGACATGTTTCCGGTTTCACCGATAAGATAAAATAATTTATTCCGAGTTGGTTTAAGATCATAGATTTGGGCCAAACAAGCCAGTAATTTGGGCCTGGAAACAGGGCCAAAACTTAAGTTTTTATAAGCTTGTGATTGGATTGGGCCTATTGGCTTGGGCCATGGTTTAAGCTTTGATGGTAATGGGCTTAGTGGATAATAAAATTTTGTAACAATTATGGTCTAACCGGTTTGCAAAAAACCGGACGGTTTGTCCGGTTTGCAAAAAACCGGACGGTTTGTCCGGTTTGCAAAAAACCGGACGGTTTGTCCGGTTTGGTGGTTGAACCGTCGGTTCGAACGATTCAATACCGGTTTGACCATGAAACGGTTTATTGCATTGAATCGAACCAGAAAGGTCAGCGGTCGACGGTTCGACCGGTTGGACCAGCTGGTCCGATCCGGTCCCGTCCAGTCCAGTTTTTAAACCATTGGTAAAAACTATACATATGAGCAAATAATAGAATAGCTTTATAAAACCAATTTGATCAAAAAGTTGGAAGATATAGAAATAATAAATCAATTTACTATTCAACCAAAAGTTAAAGAAAACATATAAATAGTTTCAAATGAGTCAGTGAATATAAGAAATGAAAAAAAAGAATTTGTAAATGTAAAAAATGAAATAGTAAGATATAATAAGTCATACAGTAAGCCAAGTAAGCCAAAATGACCTCAATGGAAAACTAAAACAGAACCTTCTAGTTCCTTACAACCAATATATGAATATGGAACAATATTAGATATAGATAGTGCAACTTATTGCCATAGAAACTCAAAATTTTCCAAACCTCAAAATCCAAGAAAATCAGGAAAAACTGATAGAAGATTTGAAAACCAATACAGTGTCAATCAGTCAAACCAGTTGTTCGAAGAGTCAACCTGAAGTGCTTAGTTTAATTAAGAAATCAGCTTTTCTGTCTAAACAATATGAAAAACTTGTTATTAAAAACCTTATTGGAGCTGATAACTACTCTTTAGTTGAAACATTTTTTCTGCAAACCCAATATAACAAAGTATTTAAAAATCAAGAACTTTTGTATAAACATTTTAGAACAAAAAATGTCGGGATAAAAATAGGGTATATGGCATATCATGACCCTGAATTTTTCTTTGTTATATATTTAGCTTATGTGAATATGTCTGTTGTAAATAAATAAATTTTTGATTTAGTATCCCAGTTCATGGAACAGAGAATTTAAAAAAATGTTTTTATGAACCATGTATCCCAAATCCTTGAAATTTTCCCAGAAAAATTGAAAGATATTTTAACCTATCTTTTTAAAACCGAAAAACAAATAGACATTTCTTTTGAAACCATTCCACCTTTATTTCAAACTGATGGATCAGTAGTACCGGCCTATTACCATGTACATATAAAACACAATAAAGAACCAGAATGGGAAATGACCCGTTCGAATGAATTTCCAGAATTTTTTACTTGCTTTAAAGCTTTTCAAATTTATGATCTTAGACCAACCTGGATGAAATTATTTCATCTCATTGGTGAAACAAAAACCATGTCTATATGGAGAATCAAACCTTTAGAACACATCATTGTTCCAAAACCTTTTATCACTTCTGAAGAACAAGATTTTATAACTGAACTCAATATAGATATATCAGAACCATCTTCCTACCTCAGCAATGACGCATTATTTTGGGAAAGCCTAGACGATGAACAAAAATTTAGAAAATATGCAATCCTTACTAGAGTAGATAAAACCCCTGAATATTTAAATAAATATATATTAAAAATACAAGGACCAGTAGGACTTAGACTATGGAATGAATTTACAACCTTCGAATATAAAAACTCTCCTTATATAGATGCTAGAATAGAATTTGTAAAGAATTGGTTAGAAAAAGAATGTGTAAGTATAGGAGAAAGAAGCCAAATAAAGAAACAAGACATAAATCAACAACTTTGTAAAAAATTACATATATGAGAAAATTTGGACATAGGATGTAGAGAATATAAGTTTAGAAAACCCAAGAAATATAATAAATTTTTAAGGAGAAAGTCAAGAACCTTTTATAAAAAACGACCATACCAAAGAAGATATAAAAAACTTAGAAAGTTTTGGATAAAAAAAAAAAAGAACTACAGAAAGAAAAAGACAGTATATTATTTTATAAATATATTTTTTTTGTTCTTCTTCCTTAACCATAAATTTAATATATTAAATATTATTTTACAATATATTTTTTAGATATATTTTTAGTTATTCTTCTTTAACCACAAATTCAATTTTGTAATAATTTTTTCTTTTATTTTACAAAATAAGTAATATAAAAAATAAAAAATAAAATTCATGACACATGAGATGTACATCCTATATTTTAGTATAGGATCAATATATCCTATGTATAAGGAATATTAAAAAAATTGGATAACATATCCTACCATATATTGTATTCCATAATTGGTGGAATATAAGATAAGTGGTAGGATAATTTATTTTATTTTATATTATATCCGGTTAACCAAATATAGTCTTAAATGTTTTTTTTTTTTATCTTTTATTTTATTTGTTGAAACAACTTGTTTTCAAATTTTATATCATTTGTTTTTTAGTTTTTTTGTTAACTTATACTTATTTATTAAATTTTTTGATTGAATAAAAAAAATCAAAATATTTACTTTTTCTTAATATTACAAGTAACATTTTTTTCTTTACTTCTTAATTTTTAATAAAAATAAAATACTAAAAAACAAACAACTTAATACTTAATACTATTTAAATACTATTTAATTTTAAGTTCTACTTAAAATTAAATAAATAAAATAAAAATAAAACACCACTTTAGTAAATAATTTTATCCATTTATTATTAAGAAGTTTTTTTAAGAACTTTTATTTTGATGAATAAATGGAAACTATTCTGTCTCCCAATTTATAAAAGTTATATATTCATTATTAACATATTAATAATTATTATTTTATAAAAAATTAAGAGAGTCAAGGGCGAAGTCAATTTTCCGTTCATGATTTTGAGGAAGGTGTAGATTACGGATCAAGGGGTGCCTAATAACTTAATTATATTCATGTTTATGAAACTAATGAGATTCAAAATTTTATGGGATCATGATTTTTTTTATGTTAATTTTTTGCTTGAAAGACTAACAATAAATAGAAAATTTTACAAATTGATCAATCAAAAAAATATTTTTTGAGATCTACATAAAAATAATTTTGTTCTCACTTTTATATTAATAATAATGTTTTAAGTAACGTTTCTTTAACAAAATTAAACTTATTGTAGAATTTTTTTGTTTTATTTTGGAAAAATTTTCCAATTATAAACTTGCATATTAACATTAATTGTACATGCGCATTATGTATTATTAGTTTATTAAAAGTGATCAATTAAGTTAATTAATTTGTTAGACTTTTTAGGCATTTCTCGAGGGTATGAGCTTGCAATGTGTGGAGACTACATGTAAATATATTTTATTTTTATGATAGAATAATAAATAAAATAAGATAGAACATGGGTATAAATAGAGTTATGATTCCAATCTAAATACGAGGTATTACTATTTTACTCACATCCTTCATCGCGGAGTGAAGTTTAGGTTTTTTTTAATACATTGTTTGAAGAAGACTCAAAATCTCATTACTACACTCCAGGATATAGGTATATTTTCCTAATATTTTTCTTGATGATTTAGTATGAGATTTTGGTACGATGAACTTAGATTTTGTCATCTTTCAATTTTCTAAGATTTTGTCATCTTTCAATTTTCTAAGATGACACACGTGTCTCATGTTGAATTATATTTGAAATAACATAAATAATTAAAATATGAGAAACTATTTTTTTTATTTATTATAAAATTAACGATGTAATAATGAAGTGATTGAGCGTTGGACGCAAATTAACCTTCCAGCTTGGAATTAGCCGAGCTTGGAAAGCCTTGGCTCATCTGGGCTAGGATTGGGATGATGGGGTTAGGACTCGACAGGCCCAACCCAAAATCAAGCCCACTATATTGAATTTTCGTTCCTCTGTGGAGGAAAATCAGCAAAAGGGCTAAGGCCGCCTTCTTCATATTCTAGGGTTTAACTCTTCGCGCTTCAAAGCTCTCTCTTGATTCGTCAAAGCCCTCGATTTCCATAGATCCACTATCCAATTCTTGAGCTTATCTTCTATTTTTCGGTACTTTTCTTCAATCTCCTCCGTTTGACTTGATTTATTCTTTGAGTTTGCACGGTTTCTATTCCTTTTCTTGCCCTAATTCTGAGCTCTTTTTTGGGCTTTCCATGGTCCTTTTTGGACGAATGTAACTACTTTATTACTTCTTTTCTTTTTCCATTTTTTTTTGTAAATCTTTTGTTTTGTATTAGATGGGGCTTTCGTTGATTCTGGTTTGTTTTCCGTTTGGAAACTGTTGGCGAAGAAAAGCAATCATAATTTTAGACGTTGACAGAAAGTTGGTAACTTTTTTTGTTCTCCCACATTTTCTCCGCAGTTAAACGGAGCGTCATGGTTGGGTTACTTTTTGTTTTCTGCAACTCCATGTAAACGACTCGGGGGAAAACGAAAATAGCTCAATTTAGTGTAGTAGAAATCACATTTGGCTTTGCCGAATTGGTTATTTTATTTTTAGAAAGCAAAAAATTTGATTTTCTCACCGACCAAATAGAGAATTTTTTTCCTAGATATGCATTGGCTGTTCTCGCTTTGTATTTTCTTGAATATATATGCATTGGCTGCTTTCGCTTTGCATTTTCTTTGATTATATATATGTACACCAATTTGTTTCTAAAATTTTAATTTTGATATGAACCTTGTTTTTGCTGCAGGAATGAGATTATGAGGCTTAAATTGAACTGTTATGCTTGAAAAGTTTTTGTTTTGTCAGTTTTGACAAAGTGGGTGTGTGCATATTTGATGATCTATTATGGAGATACAAACATCTGGGAAGCCAATAGATTCGTTGTTAGAGAAGGTTCTGTGCATGAACATTCTCTCATCTGATTACTTTAAAGAGCTTTACCGGCTGAAAACATACCATGAAGTGATAGATGAGATCTATAATCAAGTTGATCATGTGGAGCCATGGATGACTGGAAACTGTCGGGGCCCATCCACAGCATTTTGCCTTCTTTATAAGTTTTTTACCATGAAGCTCACTGTGAAGCAAATGCATGGACTACTAAAGCACCCGGATTCTCCCTATATTAGAGCTGTGAGTCTAGCCTTTTTCAGAATTTATTAATTTGGTGCTTTTAACAATTACTACTTTTTTTAGTTTAACTTAGTATCTTTGCATTAATTAATGGTCATTTAGGTAAGTGATTTGTTTGTTCATGTGAGCAAAAACTTTGTGCATGTCTACTTCAAATTCTAGGAACGTTTTTCTTAAGGAACTATATCATGAATTAATGGCCTTTGCGGGAATTGATTTGTTTGTTTGTATACATACAATTTGGCTTGTTACTTGAATTCTATGAATGTCTTTTTGTTACAGAACTGGCTCATGTTATTTGGTACTCCTTGATTATTTCTTAATCCATTTGAGTTGACTATGTTCAAGTTGACTATTCTATACAACTACTCACTAGAATTTGGTGGGAACATGATTGTGTAAACATGTAATTAGCATAGAAGTGCGTTGCATGGGAACACACCACAATTGTTCATGGACCCTACAAAAGGGGAAGTGGGTAAAAATTTATGATATAAATAAAGAGGAAAAGAAAAGGCTAAAGGCCATTCACAAACTGTCAATTTTTTAGCCTCTACACTTTGACATCATCTATGGGAAACGACGCTTAAAAATATAGAGGCTCTTAGGAGGAAGCCAACAAGGAGAATCCTTCCCCTATGAAGGGCCCAATCTAACACTAATAGAATCAATCTAGCACTAATAGAATCAGTTGCACCAGCAATGGGACCGATTGGCGATTGCAATTTTTTTTTTTTTGATAAGTAAGAGAATGTAATAAGAGTGTTAAAAGTGTACAATAGCACACAGGATGTATACAAAGTACACTTGGCAAAAAATAGGATTGATTGGCGATTGCAATTGATTCTACAACAGAGCAAATAGTTGGACAAAGAAAACCAGATTCTGTGATCACTTTTGAGGATTGGACAGGCTGTTGCATGAATGTTTTCTCCTCCCTTATGTCAGGGGCCTTGCTCCTAGTAGGAAGATTCTCCACCTACAACAGAGGAAGAGAGGTGTGTGCAAAATGGACCCATCTTATGAGGAGAAGGGGATGTTGAAGCTGAAACTCAATGAATTGCAAGTAAGATATTATCAACATACACTTACCATCAAGGCACTAAACCTTTTGACATAATCACTCTCCACCTTGAAAAGGTGCAAACTTACTGTCAAGGTCAATGTCTTCATTCTCCAAACTTAGCACCCTTTTTATTTCACAACATATGTGTTCTGTTCGAGAACTATGGGATATGGATTCTATTTTCAATGTTTGAATGATGGAGAAGGAGGGATTATGTGACTATGTCAAAAGGTTTAATGCAACATTGGTTCGACTTGAGGGACTTGATGATTCAACACTACAAATAGCTTTTAAAGAAGGATTGTCTTATGATTCAGATTTGGATAAATCCCTTTATAAGAAAAAGCCTTTAAGTATAGAAGGAGATGTTTTCACCTTGTGCTTATAAGTACACCAACTTAGAACAAGAGTCAACAATGATTCGAGAAGAGAGGTTGGACCTTGGAAGATAATGACAAGGCGTGTCACAATAGTAGTGAAAGAGGGGATCAAATGTCCAAACAAAGCATGCTGAGTTCTTATGATTCAGATTTTACATGCACTTGACTAAATACAAGCTACACTAATGTGTTCCAAGAGTTATCTAAGTCAGCACCTTAGCGGGAATCACTCTAAGAAAGATTAGAATGAATATTATGACCATCATTGAGTTCTTAGGCACTTCACTAAAGAATGGTGGAGTCTCAAATCCGTTGTAGAAATATACATCCACATCTAGAGAGAGAGCAATTTGTTCTTGAAAATGGAGTTGGAGTGCAAATTACTTGAGAGTACTCCTAATAGTCCTCATAGTGCACCCCAATGGAGGGCAATCTCAGTCATACATGTAGGGAGTTCCAAAAGTGTTAGAAGTTTGGGATCTAGGAACTCAATCGAAGTGAATAAACTTGGAGTACAAATTCATCGAGTTGAAGGAAGACCTCTTTAGTAGTATGACTTAGGCCTTGTTTAGAAACTGTTTTTTAAAATAGTTTTTTATTTTTTAGAATAGAAAATAGTTTTCTGACTTTGGAAACACATTTCACAAACTTCTGACAAAAAACTATGGGCCTATTTAGGAACATTCTCAAAAACTGCTCTCAAAAAACAACTTTTGTCAATAGTTTTCAAAAACAGTTCTATGATTTTTTTTGGAAAAAAGTTTGTTTAGGAATTTGGAATGTTCTCAACGTATTTTCTATGTTTCCAACTATTTCATAAAAATTACTTTTATTTTGAATGCTTTATTTTCAATCATGCTTTATGTTTATACAATTATTTTTTAAAACAACCATTATAAAACAAGTGAAAACAATTAAAATATGTTTTCAGAAAAGACCCTGTTTTTAAAACAAATTTTCAAAAAAATAGTTTTTTTTTTTCCAAAAAAATGTCAAATGTGTTTTCAAGTATGAAAAATAGTTTCCAAAGAGTCTCCATATTTTTGATAATTTGTTCTTAGAGCATGTTGTTTTTGAGACCAAATTCGAGCTGTTCTCAATTTTTTTTTTTTTTTTTGTTTTGTTTTGTTGTTACCTTCATGGATAAATTATTTTCATATTTAAGTTTTCAATCATAGTTGTTAAAAACTTATGATACATGATATGATACAACGAAATGATACATTTTTTTTATGGAAATCGATATGTGTTGCGATCCGTATCTTACTTTAAAGTGTATCTTACAATACATATATGATACACGATATAATACGTGATATTATGATACAACGATACATACATTTTCAACTATTTTTTTTTTTTTTTTTTTTATTTAAAAAATCAAATCATTATTTTTTTGTTAAAAGAATTTATTATATTAATTGTTTATAATAAACAAAAAGATTAAGAATTGATTGTAAAAAGGAGAAATAGGTAAAATAATCTTATATCTTCTTGTTATTAAATGCTATATTAGAAGTCAAGTAAATTTATTTTTACAATGAATATGAAAAAGTAATGAAAGTGATGGTGATTAGTGAATAAAAATTTCTACTTAAAATATTATTTTTTTATAAAGGTATATATATATATATATATATATATATATATATATCAATTAACAATACAATGAGTGTATATGCCTAGTTAGAATTTGAAACTTAAAATCATAACTAAAAATTGAATAAGCTTATTTTGTAAATTATGTGAGGAATCGATATATTAAAGTCATATTTTGTTTATTTAAACTTGCCAAAACTTTGACATTCAATGTTTTCATATAATATGATATAGTTTAGCTCTTTAGATCCTACTATCTTCCATAAAATTTGTTATATATTACTCTATACTTTATACTTTCAATAGATATACGCACATATACATATTTTTCTATTTATTTTTCACTACATAAAAAACTTATGATACGATACGTTGCATGATACAAAAAAATAGAAAAATGATATACAATATGTTTTACGAGTCAACAACTATGCTTTTGATACAATTTTGTTCTTGAAAACAATTGAGAACTGTTTTCAAGAATTGTTCTTAAAAAAACTATTTCCAAAAGCGTTCCTAAACAATCCCTTAGTTTTTTCCTTTGAGACAAAGCTGAAACCAGTACACCTGCATGCCAATGCACTGGTCCTGATGCCTTTGATAGCCAACTGCAAAGTTAATAGAATTTTGATCTATCCTAGTAGTTTTGTTGAAATGCTGTTCATATTTGAATAGGAGTGGCAATATTTGAATTGAATGCTAGTACTAGTGCACTGGTAGGGTTTAATGGTGAAGCAACAGTAGCTCAAGGAGTGGTTTACCATAACAAAATTACTATTTCCAACTGACTATGGTGTCATGTAGATGCTGGGAGACCATGTCCTTGCAATGAAGTGCTACCTTACAGCCTTGAAAGGGGCAATGAAGTGACCAAACAATGAGCCACATTTGTAGCAATTACAGCTGGTCACTTGCAAGTGAGGCAACTCCTTTTCGGCAGTTGAAGATATAGAAGAAGTTGGCATAGATGAGACTCGTGAAGACTTCACAATCCCGATAGGGACATTACTCCAACAGTTGAGAGATCAGAACTTATTATTTTTTTAAAGCTAACTAGTGTAATTTTTTAAATCCATCCATTGTGGTCCTTCGTTTCAATGTGGTCCCACAATGCTCTCTTTTACAACTAAAGATTCAAAAGTCTTTGTCCAAGAAGAGAGAAATTGTGAGCAAAGAAATAGAGTGACTCCTGATGGTAGGGTTTAGACAGGAAGTAAAATACCTGAGTTGGCTTGCAAATACGGTGGTTGTTCCTAAGAAAAACGAGAAGTGGAGAGTTTGTATCAACTATACTGACTTAAGTAGGTCCAAAGGATTGTTATCCACTTCCAAGCATAGATTAGACGATTGATGCAACAATGAGCCACAAGAGACTCTCCTTCATTGATGCATATCCTTGATATGACCAGATCAAAATGGACTCAAGAGATGCAGAGAAGACAGCATTTATAACAGAAAGAGGAAGCTTTTTCTACCTGTACCCTGTCAGTTGACTTAAAGAACATTGGAGCTACATGCCAGCACCTGGTCTCTAAATTGTTTGATAGGCTACTCGTACACGCATATATTGATGATATGCTGGTTAAAAGTCTTCAAAATCAGGACCATTGCCAATATTTACAAGAATGTTTTATTGTTCTAAGTGTTTATGGAATGAAACTGAACCCCAAGAAATGTGTTTTCAGAGTAAGCAGTAGCTAATTTCTTAGGTATCTGGTGAGTTAGCATGGCATAGAAGCCAACCCAACACAAATCAAACACTCCTAGATATGCCACTTCTTGGTGTAAAGGATAGCCAAAGCTGATGGGACGAATAGCAGCACTGCAAGGATTCATTTCCAGAAGCTCCTATAGATGGCTCCCATTCTTCAAAGTCCTCTCTAAGATTGGGAAGTCAGTCTAGATGCGGGAATGCCAACAGGCACTTGATCAGTTGAAATACTACCTGACTTCTCCAGTTTTACCTTTCCCTTGACTTGGGGATCAGTTGCTGCTGTTTTTTGCAATATCAGTTAGTGTAGTAGGTGCAGTGTGGATGAAGGAGGTTGGGTCTGATCATCTATGAGTATATTGTGTTAGCAAGGTGTCTTTTTATTTTTTATTTTTATTTTTGTTTTTATTTTTTAATTTCCCCCCAGAAAAAGGGTTGAAGAGAAGGCACCCATGAGCTCTCTTGCAGGTTCCACAATAGGGTTCAAAGCCCTTTTTTGTTTTTGAATTTTTTTCCCCCCAAAAGGAGATTTCTGGTAGAAGCTCTGGAGGTTGAAGATGTTGCAGGTGCAATCCCATTCACTTTGCAGTTTTTGGCATGCTTTGGTGTTGGGTTGGGTAGGTACTGTGCCATTGTCACTGTTGTGCTTGATCTCAATAATCCTTTTGTTATTTGTTTGTTTCCCTTGAGACAAATAATTATAGGTTTATAGGTCTAAGCCTGCAACTCATATTTTGGTGTTTTATTTATTTATTTTTCTTTTATTTAATCTATTGAATGTTCTCATGTGAATCTTCTGCACTAAACTGAAGTAGTGCAAATGACAGGTTGGGGCAAAGGCTAAAAATGCCTTACATTGTTGTTGTTGTTGGTTTTCTTTTTTCTTTTTTTCCTGTCAGAGAAAAGGTTGCAATTCTCCTTTCAATGTTTTTGGGTTTTAAACAACTCTAATCCAAAATCCTTTTTAGTTGCTTCCTCTAAAATTAAAAATTTTAGGACCCTTTGGTCCAACTTGGAATATGGTTTTATACAAGTGTATGGTTGATGAATGTGTCATGTTTTTGTTCTCTTTGTATGCTCGGTTCTTTTTCATCTATTTCCAGTGTGCAAAAAAGCTTATGATATATGATATGGGGAAATAGGTAATACATAATATGCTTATAAGTCAACACTAGGGAGAAAGAGGGAGAAGGGAGGGGGGGGGGGGGTTTGGGTTGTTTCTAGTGTTTTCATCTTATTAGAAGGCTTGTTGCATGTGAAAGCGCTGTGTCTCTCCAACCTAAATGTAGGAGATTTTGGCTTGTGTTATCTTTTAGGTGTCTAATAGAGAGAGAGAGACTCATGGAAGTTCAATAGTTGGCTCTGCAAAATTATAGATGTTGCTAGTGAATGGGATGCTCCTTCTATCGAGTTCCTTGCTTAGCTAATCAAGCTATGAACCAATTCACTAAGCAAAGAGCAAAACACTGGTTTCTTTCATTGGAGACTTTTTTCTTCCTTGAGTTTGCAGAGCTTGTGTACTGTGCAAATAGTAGTAAGTTTTGTGAAGTAGTATACATTTGTACATTTTGACCAGCAATTGTATATCCTGTAATGATTGCTCATTCTTATTTGTATTTAATATTCAATGAAATAAATATATTTTATCACTTATTAGAGAGGGGGGGAGGGGGGATGTATACTTATTTCATCACCAATTTCCCAATATATAAAAGAATTTATGTTTTGTAATATGCTATTGATGTGTGAATGGTTTCCTTTTTTTGGGTTCAAGTTCTATTACCTTGTATACTTTTAGCTTTTAAAACTCAGTTGGTGATGGCCTTACCAAAACAATTCCTGGCTTGAATGGACAGTGTATGTCTACTCAACTGAATCATAGAATCCTTTTAGAATGTTAAATTTGTGCAGGCCATAACCAAGCTTGGCTTTTGAATAAACCATTAGGTGCTAATCGAATCATATATTCTTTTAGAATGTTAGATTTTGGAATAGTAGCAATAAACATCAAACTAATTTTAAAACCATGTTCTGTCCCAATTTGTTTTATTATTCTTCTTGATGGTGTAGGTCTGTTCAACTGATCATAGAATCCTTTTTGAATGTTAAATTTGTGCTGGCCTTAACGAAACCAGTCATGGCTTGAATAGACTGTGTAGGTGCTAATCAAATCATATAATTCAGGTTAGATTTTCGATTAGTAGCTATAAAGATCAAACCAATTTCTTCACAATAAACGTCAAACTAATTTTAAAACCTGGTTCTGTCCCAATTTTCCTTTTTTATTGTTTTTCTTTTTAAGGATGAGATGAATTTATTTTGAATTACTTATTTATGTATTTATTTATTTATTCTGTCCCCATTTGTTTTCTTCTTCTTTCTGTTTTTTCATTTCTTTTTGACAATGAGATGAATTTATTTTGAATTACTCGTTCTTATTTACATATGTTTCTTCTGTTTTTAAAATTTTTATGATTTTTAACAGATGAAAATGAATTTTTTTTTTTTTTTCATTTTCATATATGTAACATATATATGTTTATGCATTGGTGGATTCCTAGAACTCTCAATCAGATTATAACACCTCATACTGTTTCAATCCAAAACACCTGCTTTTCAAATCCTTGAGATATTTTGAGTCCATTTGTGTCCTACAATAGGTTTTCAACAGTGTTTTAAGTAGCATCAGCAAAGCTTAAGGCACTGTGATGCAATCTACATGTGCTTCCTCTTGACCAAGGTGAGCTGAATTCAGGGTTTAAAGTAAGTCAGTTATGACTCGGTTGAGTCATATCTGCCTTGGCTAGGTCTGAGACAATTCTGATACTCAAGTTATGACTTACAACATTGAACATTGACTCTGTGCTAACTCACCTCAAATCATCTAACACAACTGATTTTTAGAAAAAAAACTTGTTTGACTCGATTGAGTTTCAGATTCGACCCTAATACCCCTAGTTAGGTCACAAATCCATCTTCTTCTTCTTCATCCATGAAATTTCCCTCTTTTGTTGCCTGCTGGTGCTACTGTGGTGATTGAAACTTGAGAATCAATGATTCAATGCTATGATCTCTCTTCCTCCAATTGTTGTCTTCTAATCCTTATCACTATTGGCAACATTTTGGATGGTGCTGGATTTTTTGCTGGTGATGACATCTTAGTGGTGCCTTGGCTTTTCTTGTATGGCCATCTCCGGCTGTACTTCATGGTTCTGACCTTGAAAGCTTGAGAACAAGATTCACCTCTAGCCGGAGAAGAAGATTCAAATTGGGGAAAAAATTGGGTATTGGGTGTTGGGTATTGGGTATTTTATTACATATCAATAATCTGTATGGTGTTATATTATTGTATTTGGTATTATATTATATGACATAGTGGACTAGATATAGGGGCTGAGGATGGGATTTCAAAAATAGATATGGAAGATAAATGGAGTATCTATATAGCTCTAGGCATAAAGGTATGAACATGAATTTTATATGGTTATAAATATAAACTGTTAATAAATTAATTGACGTATAATTGAGTCTGTAGTACTTGCAAATTGAGAAAAATAATTAAAAAAAAATGATGAATTCACATAACAAATATCCTTAAAATATAATTGTTTTATCATATTCATTAATTATATTTTATTTTTGAAAATTTTGAGCTATTAAATTAGAATATTTTATGTATTGCCCAATATCGATCCTAGTTACCGAATTCAATGATACTCGGTACCTTCCGAGTCAATTACCAATATCGCGACTTAGAACCATGGTTGAATTTAGTTAGGCATAAGGGCTTACTGGTGTGGCATTTGTAGCTACATGTCTTGCAGTTTGCATTTACCCTAATTATGCTAACATAAATTGTTGTACCTACATGGTGATATAGTCCATATGTCTATAAATTCATTCCACATCTTAGGCCAGGGATCTTGCATACTGTACTAATACATGTAGCACATGTAATGTAAATGAGGTTGTCATCAAATAAAAGCAGATATGGTCCAATATTTCTTTGTTTCCTTAGTTGGTCACGTTCCTCATTTTTTCATTGAGTGGAAGCTAATTGAGGTCCATTTGATCTTCCTTATATGGAAGCCGAACAAGTTGCAAGCTATTATGTCTAAGATGAGTCAAATATAATATAAGTGATGATGATGTCATTCCAAGGAGTTGGAAACTTTATGGGATCCATTATTGAACCATGGATCCCATCATAAGGTGCCTCATGGTGGAAGGTACTCTTGGTTGGGAAGAGTTGAACCTACTTTCTTGTTTGTTGAAGAAAAAACAAGGTGAACCTAATTTGTTCTAGCTTCCTTGCATTTAGAGAAATCTGAAATTACTACATCTAGTGGCATTTTGATCTCTCTGTAACTCTGGTTGTTTGATGTCAAAGTTAAATGGATGTCTGGCTATGGGCTTGATCAATTTATATTCATATTTGCCAGGAAGAGGTTCTTGTCACCTCTTGGATGCTTTTCTCTTGTCTTGGCATCCTTTATTTATGTTATGTTCTCTCTCTCTCTCTCTCTCTCTCTCTCTCTCTCACTCTATATATATATATATATATATATAAATTTGAAATCTTAATTTGTTTAAATTGGAGGAGTTTCATCTTTTGATTGTTGGTATTGTATTCAAAACAAAATGAAGGCTTACTTTGTTGGTCATTGTTTTTCACAATATTGGAAATTGATATTTACTTCCACTTCCTTTATGAAGCCTCTTTTTTTTTTTTTTTTTGGTAGACTTCTTATTTTCTTGAATTTATAAGTCTGTTTATTTACATCAACTAGTTCCCGTTTTCCATCAGCACTGAAGCTGGGGTTAATTTTTTATTGCTTTGTTGCGCCAGTTATCTTTTGCTTGTCTATGTGCTCTTTACTTGTTAATCCTGGGCTGCCTGGTACATCACAACTTTTACCCTCTTATGTGCTGCAATTAATACCTGAAAGTTGTTTTGCAGGTAGGATTCCTCTACTTGAGATATGCTGGGGATCCAAAAACTTTGTGGAACTGGTTTGAACCATATGTGAAGGATGAAGAGGTAGTATTTTGGTAGCCTTTTCATATCAATTTGTAGCTTTGACTGTTTCCTTGTTATTTAAAGATGTGTCTATTGGCTGATTTGAGCTATATAGCAGAGAAAATATGCCATTTGTAGCCCATGGTTGGTTCCTTGAATTCATGAGTCCTTAACTATATATTTTTCTAATAATGTTTTTCACATGTGGTAAATTTCTTTCCTGCCTTTACCTAGGTTTCTGAAATATAATGGTTTTGGGATAATCGGTCATCTGCCTAAAGATTCTAGAAATGTCACCAGATATTGATGTAGAAGTGATTTTACTGTTAACTATGTGCTGTTAACCTCTTTTTGAAATCTGAAATCTTGTTTTTAATCTGGTCTTGATTAATGTGTTTCACTCTTAAGCAAAGCATTTCGT
This sequence comes from Vitis rotundifolia, assembly GCA_030254885.1. Taxonomy (NCBI): domain Eukaryota; kingdom Viridiplantae; phylum Streptophyta; class Magnoliopsida; order Vitales; family Vitaceae; genus Vitis; species Vitis rotundifolia. Next base: position 13,167,016 of record CM058154.1, on the reverse strand, counting down.
ACAAATATTTTTCTCATGGTTTTGACCTGCAAACTTTCTATGCTCTATTTCTATACTTGATCTAGGATGCAAGGGGCTTCATACTTGCTCAATGATGGACATGATTTGTACAGGTGAACCCTTTATGTTTTTACCAGCCTGTGTGGTGAAAGACATTACAATTTCATATTATCCTTCACCGTGTTGTGATGTTCATAATTTCTATAATAGATATTATGCAATGAAGAGATTGTGCTTTTGGATGGGGATATATGACTAACTAGCTATTCCCAGGAGCTCCTTAATAATGTGAACTTTTGTCGTTAGATATAAAAATAAGAAGCAAACTCTTGTATGCATATAGCCTATTACTTGTTGCAAAGGCGACCTGCTGGATTCATATGAATGGCAGCTATATGAAAAATCAAGGAAGCAATTACCTGAAACTCTTCCATGCACTCTGCCATTGAGAGATGTAGAACTTAGAAGAAAACCCCTTTCTTTTATAAACATATTCCTGCAAGCATGGGGATCTAAGATGGAAGATGTACCAGCCCAAGACTTTTCTCAAGTAAAGCTTGAGAGGAATGTGATTCCTATTGTTCTTAAGCTCATCTATGATGAGTATATCATGTATTTGCAATCTCTTAACCCAATGTTGTAGAGGAAATATATCCATTAGAAGCCCAGACCCCAAAATGTCGATGCCACACCAGTTAGGACACTTTGGTTGGGAAGAAATGTCTTGGTGTTAATTCAGGTCCTTTAGATTCCTTATTTTGAGTCCTTTATATGTTAAAAATCTGTTTTTGGTAATTTTTACATTTTATGTTAGGTGAGAAAATGCAGGTTGTTGTAGCAAGAGGTGGAGGATTATTAATTCACATGAGCAATTTACTATTCACATGAGAATTGGAAGCTTTGAGCTATGCTGTGATAATTTGCTTTGTTTTGTTAGGATTCCTCTTTTTCTTTTCTTTTCTTTCTTTCTTTCTTTCTTTTGTTCTTATTCATGCTATGATTCCCCTTTGAGGCACAACAAGCCACTGAGTTTATTTTGGTACACAATAGTTTTGCATCATTTAGCTTTCTCAATAGTTCCTTTATATTAACTTCAACTTTTTCTTTTTTCTCCTTTGATAAGTGTATCTGATATCTAGTTTGCAAATATTACATTCTCTATGAGTTATTATTTTCTTCCTATTTTATTTGTTATTTCCTTCATGACAGCTGGTTATTGCTGCTTATTCTTTTGGATTGAATATAGAATTCTTGACACCATTCCATAGTGATAATTTGTGTTTAAACTTTATAACATGTAATAAGATATTAAAAAAAATAATGTTTTTGAGATTCAGGAATTGCTTATATAATTTTAGTGACTAAATTATTGTGGGAATGTGTTTTAAGGATTTGGGAATTTACTAAATTAAAACTGACAAGATGAATTCTGTCTCCTTGTTCAATAATAATAATCTCCAGATTCTAGATGCATCAAGTTGTATTCCATTGGCTCCAACTACTTCTTTGGGTCTCGATTCCAAAGTCTGCTAAAACGACACAGTAAAGGTTCTAATAAGGAATGGATTATTAACAACTCTTAGTGCATAGTAACAATTTATAGGATCCATCAAAAAATAATGAGCAACTTGTAAAGAACCCTGGCTAATACAATCACTCTCTTGAATAAGAAGCAAATGGCAAGATGCAGGGCATCATACCAATTAGCGAACATGCTCTTGAGAATTGCTCCAGCCACTTTTTGAAGTAAAGAAAATGTTGGGCAGAAGTTAATCAAACTTTCTGTAGTTGGTTAATGTGGTCCAAAAAGCACTATGCAATACAGCTTTTAATTGGCTTGAATGCCCATTAACTTCAAGGATATCTGTTTGAACCCTAACATTTCTACTTGCTGCTGATATGGTTAGAATTCTCAATAAATCCTTGATTTTTGTTCTCTTATTTCCTGAGAAGGGAATTGAACAGACTTGCTTTTCCTTAGTGTAACCAAAGTTTGATTATCGCCTTTGAAATTGTTCATAGCTTTGAATGGATATTTGAAAATGCCAGTTTGAGATCTAAGTCTCTAGTTTGTAAGGATAGCAGCCATGGGTTTTAGTGCTACTATCCTTGGTAATTCTATTTTATTTGCTATAGCTTTTTATTACTTATTTGTTGTGAAAGACATGGGATTTCTAACATAAATCCATGACAATAATTAAGAGGTTTTTCTTTCTACATATTCACAGAATCACAGTATTATCTCTATGATTTGTGTTTCAGGAATTCTCCCCTGGATCTACTGGTAGAATGACCACAATGGGTGCATATGTTCGTGATTTACTCCTGGGACAGGTCAGTTGCAATACATTTATGGCACAATTCTGAATTGATGACTTGAACGATCACTTCATCTGCTGCATTTTCTCACGCTGCTTGTTATTGTTGTTAATGTTGATGTTTTATTTTCTATTTTTTAACCAAATGTTGTCACTTTTTAGGAACCAGGTTTATGCGTTGCTTCCCAATACCTTCTTATTAAGATTAGGTTGTGTTTTCAAGTTCTTTGAAAGAAAAGTTGAGTTTATATCATAAATTCAATTGCTGAAGCATTGAAATGTTAACTTGAAGTTTAAAACCTTCTAGGCCTTGTGTGTATGTATATATATATATTTGATAGAAAAATGAGAAAATATATTAAAAGCACCTAAGAGGAGGTGCACCAGTGTACATGATGTATATGGTAGAAACCCAGTGAAAACCCCTCTTACTTGAAGTTCAGCTGATCTACCAAATCTATCAGTCACTATGTGATCCTCTGTGTACACCTAACCCAGTTCACAAAAGTAAACATAAAATTGGAGTTGATTGTTGGGTCCAACTGCTCAACATTGTTAAAAGACGTCCTGATCCTTTCCTTCCAAGGAGTCCAAAACAGACATAAGGGAGTGGCCCTCTAGGCTTTTTTTCTATTTCTTCCCCATGAAAGAGCCATGCTAATCCAAGCTAGAGGTTTTTATTTTCTGTAATCACTTTAGGATTAATTTCATGACTTGACTAAAGTTTTGCCTAGTAGAAGTTTAATCCTTCATTTTAAAATTATAGGAGGCTTTATGGATTAGTTTCAACAGAATGTAGTAAAGGTCTTTTAATTTCTTTTAGCCTTAAATAAGCTATCTGGAGATTCCTTTCTGTATTGTTTAGGATTTTAAGGAATTTGGAATTCAAATCCTCTTTTTCCCCTATGCATCTACCTTGAAAATTGAATGATATAATTCAAGAATATTTCAAGAGAGAATTTGTAGAACTCATTGGTGGTAAAAGTCTGTAATAGCATGTTTTTGGGGCAAGTTGGAAGGTTTCATGAATAGGTTGTGGTCTTCCTTTTCTTATGTCAAATGGGTTTGGAGAGCAGTGCTGGATTAGAAGATAACTTTGAAGTATTGGGATTTCCTTGGTAACTGGGATAGTAAGAGGGTTTCTCTTTGATGAAGGCAGAGCCATTTGTTTTGTTGCTGCATCTAGGGTTTCCAGATGGACAAACCCATGGGTATGGGTGAAAAAATTGCATTTGAACAGGTCATGTGTGTTGCAAACAGTTCTCAGAAGTGGGTAATTGTTCTATTGAGTATGGAAAATTTTTGTGGATGGAAAAAGTAAGTCCATGATCATTCCAAAGATTGAAAACTTATTTGGGTGGGTAGTCCTGGACTTTATCGTAAGAATTGAACTGTAATGCAAGAATCAGGTTGGTATGAAACCTCAAGAACTGGTTTCAGCTTTTAAGTGGAGGCACTGATTACAAATGAAATTTTTGTCTCCAAGCTTCTGATAAGGAGAGATGCATGTTTTGGGGGTGTGTTTAGTTTAGTTTTGGACTTTGCATCAGGGTGGAAGGTTCTCTCCTTACATGGATTTGAGATTTGTTCTTGAGGAGCTTCTCCACTCTGCAAATCATGACAGATTTGTCTGAAACAGTTTACTCATGACAAATATAGTGTTTCTTTTCAATCAATGAAAAGCCTCATGAATATCAGCTTTTATACTTAGAAAAAATAAAGATATACCCCTCTTTTTTCTGCGTGACCTTTGAAGCCAGTGTCTGTATTTTTCAGACTGTAGGTCATGATTGTTTGTGTTTTTCCATTGAAATATAAGCTTCCTTCTCACTGTACTTATATTGGCTGTGTAAGTAGCCAGATCTTATATTTTGGTGTGGTTTGTATAGATGCACCTTTATGCATGATAGGACAGTAAATGTGTTTTTTCTGTCATGTATCTTGGTTTTTCAGTTACTCTTTCTGTTAACTGTATTAAGCTTCCTATTATTGTCAAATTTACCTCCTGAGAGGAAAGACTTAATCCGTATGATGTTCTTACTGCAGTACTACTTTGATACCCTTTTCCCACGAATCCCAGTTCCCATAATGCGGCAGATCGTGTCTAATCTTGAAAAAATGAAGCTTCCTAGCAAACATGCTGGTGTCACAGGGGATTCCACCCGTCATGGTTCTGATGATACTGCACGTCGGCCACCTTCTGTGAAAGCTGCCCTTTCTGTCTCTTTTGGTCAGCGTGCTCCCCATCGTGCTTCAACCAGGGACTCATCTCCTGTTCGTCGCACCTTACCACCACCACCACCTTCTTATGATAGGAATAGCAGTGATGATTTGCGAAGATCTCCCAGCAGCCGTCGCAGCCAAAGCCGTGAGTTGTCTGATCGAGAATATTCAGACAGGGATCGAGACAGGGGCAGATCTCGGGAATTGGACAGGGACAGGGATCATGATCGAGAGAGGGACAGGGAAAGAGACAGAACCCGAAACAGAGATAAGGATAGAGACAGGGCTATGGACAGAGACAGAGACAGAGACAAAGACAGGGACAGAGACAGAGACAGAGACAGAGACAGAGAGAGAGACAAAGATAAAGACAGGGACAGAGAGCGGGAAAGGGACCGAGACAGGAGGCATGATTATGATCGCAGATCCAAGTATACAGAGAGAGAAAGCAGAAGGGACTATGACAGAAGCTCTCGTGATGGCAGTAGGTACAACAGAGAAACTAGTTCCCGTAGAAGTAGGAGTCGGAGCAGAAGCAGAAGTCAGAGCTTGCAAGCTCGCAATGACCACATTGATCATCGTTCGAGTCCACTCGCAGATGGGAGCAAAGAGAAGACCTCTGCATCTGCCAATCTGGCGAAGCTCAGAGATCTGTATGGTGACACAGGTGATCAAAAAGGGGGTGCCATGGAAAGAGGCACTCATAGGGACAATAGCGGTGAAGAGGTGATTAGACTTGGCGGTTCATCTTGGAAGTAATGCAAAAACTTTTTCTGGTTGCATGTCCCTTGTATGGAATCTGGCATTTAAAAGCTGTGGGTAATTCTGTGTTGGAACAAAGCAGACTACAGCAGCTCTCTTTCTCTCCCTTCTGTTCTCTTTATATTTCTGAGTAGACATGGTGAGCATGGGTGGATGATGATATCCATACCATCATATGCAATGCGTGTCTAGTGGGAACAGGCATTGCTTTTATGCAAAGAGTTATTAAGCATTTTCCTATTTGTCACATTATGTTAAATTGCCTGTTATGGTTTAATTGTTGTTTTGGGGACCTTTAAAACATGTCATATTGTAAGCTCTTTTCATATGTCAATAAAAGAAAATGTTGACTACCATGTTTATGCTTTGGATTGGGCTCGTCAGATTTTATTTGACAAGTGAGGGTTAAAGCCAAATGTTAAAAGAGTCCTGTCATTTTCATCTGGGAAAATGGGATCTTTGAATATATTGAATCAGCGGGTGTTTGAAATCCTTAAAGAAAATTTCAATTGTACTAATATTGGGCTGTCTTGGAAGTCAGATCGTGTCTGCATGATTTAAACTTCAATGTAAATTCTGAAATCTGTGTAATTAGAACCGATCTGATTCTCTGAACAATCAGAATTTCGTCCTTTTGCTGGATTGAGCTTGTGTAGGTAGATGTTGCCTGGTAGAGCCAATAGTAGTAAGTAGTGACACGAAGGACCCTTCTCACCTCCTACGAGGAATCTAGCTAAAAAGACTATATGAATGGAGACGGTGGTAGATGCTCACACTTTTGAAAGTGAGTCCAAAAAGGATGCCTTTTTTTTTTTGGTGGAAGTCCAAATTAGTCAATTTGTGTGATGTCCCACATCGGTTAGGGGAGAATGTTCCTGGCGCTATATATGTAGAGGCTCCTCTTAAGTAAGTAGACGCGTTTTAAAGCCGTGAAGGCCCATTTGGGTTTAAAGCGGACAATATCTACACGGTTGGGAGCGGGCCATTACAAATGGTATCAGAGCCGATCCCCGACCTCGGTATGGGAGTTTGTTTGGCCCCGTAAGGGGTGTTTGTCTGTTTGACCCCGGTATGGGAAAATGGGATCTTTGAATATATTGAATCAGCGGGTGTTTGAAATCCTTAAAGAAAATTTCAATTGTACTAATATTGGGCTGTCTTGGAAGTCAGATCGTGTCTGCATGATTTAAACTTCAATGTAAATTTTGAAATTTGTGTAATTAGAACCGATCTGATTCTCTGAACAATCAGAATTTCGTCCTTTTGCTGGATTGAGCTTGTGTAGGTAGATGTTGCCTAGTAGAGCCAATAGTAGTAAGTAGTGACACGAAGAAGGACCCTTCTCACCTCCTACGAGGAATCTAGCTAAAAAGACTATATGAATGGAGACGGTGGTAGATGCTCACACTTTTGAAAGTGAGTCCAAAAAGGATGCCTTTTTTTTTTTGGTGGAAGTCCAAATTAGTCAATTTGTGTGATGTCCCACATCGGTTAGGGGAGAATGTTCCTGGCGCTATATATGTAGAGGCTCCTCTTAAGTAAGTAGACGCGTTTTAAAGCCGTGAAGGCCCATTTGGGTTTAAAGCGGACAATATCTACACGGTTGGGAGCGGGCCATTACAAATGGTATCAGAGCCGATCCCCGACCCCGGTATGGGAGTTTGTTTGGCCCCGTAAGGGGTGTTTGTCTGTTTGACCCCGGTATGGGAAAATGAGATCTTTGAATATATTGAATCAGCGGGTGTTTGAAATCCTTAAAGAAAATTTCAATTGTACTAATATTGGGCTGTCTTGGAAGTCAGATCGTGTCTGCATGATTTAAACTTCAATGTAAATTCTGAAATTTGTGTAATTAGAACCGATCTGATTCTCTAAACAATCAGAATTTCGTCCTTTTGCTGGATTGAGCTTGTGTAGGTATATGTTGCCTAGTAGAGCCAATAGTAGTAAGTAGTGACACGAAGAAGGACCCTTCTCACCTCCTACGAGGAATCTAGCTAAAAAGACTATATGAATGGAGACGGTGGTAGATGCTCACACTTTTGAAAGTGAGTCCAAAAAGGATGCCTTTTTTTTTTTGGTGGAAGTCCAAATTAGTCAATTTGTGTGATGTCCCACATCGGTTAGGGGAGAATGTTCCTAGCGCTATATATGTAGAGGCTCCTCTTAAGTAAGTAGACGCGTTTTAAAGCCGTGAAGGCTCATTTGGATTTAAAGCGGACAATATCTACACGGTTGGGAGCGGGCCATTACAAATGGTATCAGAGCCGATCCCGACCCCGGTATGGGAGTTTGTTTGGCCCCGTAAGGGGTGTTTGTCTGTTTGACCCTGCAATCCTATGGGACACAACGAGGATGTTGTGTCTGCATGGGAGGGGGGGGGAGGGTGTTTGTGATGTCCCACATCGGATAAGGGAGAATGTTCCTGGTGCTATATATGTAGAGACTCTTCTTAACCAAGTAGACGCGTTTTTGTAACGACCCACTCCCAACCGTGTAAATATTGTCCGCTTTGGACCCGAAGGGGCCCTCACGGCTTTAAAATGTGTCTACTTGGTTAAGATGAGTCTCTACATATATAGTGCTAGGAACGTTCTCCTCTATTTGATGTAGGACATTACAAATACCCCCCCATACAGACACAACGTCCTCATTGTGTCCCATGGGATTGCGGGATCAAACAGACAAACACCCCTTACGGGGCCAAACAAACCCCCATACCGGGGTCGGGGATCGACTCTAATACCATTTGTAACGACCCCCTCCCAACCGTATAAATATTGTCCGCTTCGGACCCAAAGGAGCCCTCATGGCTTTAAAACACGTCTACTTGGTTAAGAAGAGTCTTTACCTATATAGTGCCAAGAACATTCTCCCCTATCCGATGTGGCTCTGATACCATTTGTAATGACCCGCTTCTAACCGTGTAGATATTGTCCGCTTTGGACCCAAAGGGATCCTCACGGCTTTAAAACGCGTCTACTTGGTTAAGAGGAGCCTCTACATATATAGCGCTAGGAACATTCTCCCCTATTCGATGTGGGACATCAAAATTTGCGTATTGAGGAGCACATTATATCTTCAATTATTTCCTCAATCCTACTTGATAATGGGGTAGAAGTTTGAACTTGGAACAAGGTAATCATAATACAATTGTATGGACCCAACTCGGCAGATGGAAATCGGGAGAAAGCATGATATGGCAGGAAGTAGTTGACAGAATTTAAACTAACGTGTCTTTGGAATATTGCAATGCAAGTGCAACGCAAGTGGCCTGGGATTATAATGTGACTCGAAGAGTGTGGATAAGGTGGCATGATTAATTATGAGTTATGAGTGATGTTGGGAAAACGGAAGTTATTATGAGCCCACACAAAGTTTAAGGCAAATTAATTCAAAACTTCGATATGGCACGCAGCCATAAGAAGTTTGTAGGAAAATAAGGAAATAAATGCGACTTATGGGTGAAGATGCTTACTTGAGAAAACGATCCATTATTGATGAGGGGATTTATGATAAACATAAGTAATTATTTGACCAAATATATATATATATATATATATTTGAAAATGTATATATTCAACTATAAATATCTTTTTATTATCTCGTCGTTAGGAAAATAGTCAACCTCTAAAATTGTTCCCACTACAATTTTTAACAATCTGACCCTATAAATCATGGCACATAAATTGAACAGAAAGAATTTTCTTCAACGGTTACGATCTGTTCAAATGGTAATTCGTGGTAAGGGAAAGATGGGCTACCTAGATGGTACTATCACCCATCCCAAGAGTGTTTATCCCTCATTCTTCATTTGACCACCAAAGGAATCTGGTTTCATAACTCAATGGAAGACAAGATTGGGGACACATACCTGTTCTATCCGACCACCAAAGGAATCTGGGATGCTGTAAATTTGGGATACTCAGACCTTGAAAATTCGTCTCAAATGCTTGAGTTATGAAACAAAGCTCTTGACTTGTGATAGGGTGAGCTAGACCTGACTCAATATTTCAATTCCTTAATCAAATTGTGGCAGGAATTAGATTTCTTCAACGCTTGCTAGTGGTGCGATCTTGAAGATGTTGTGATATACATGAAGATGATAGAGAAAGAACGAGTCTATGATTTTCTTAGTTGTCTTAACAAGGATCTAGATGAAGTTCGAGCGAGATTTGTTGGAATGAAACCACTTCCATCCATTGAAGAAGCCTTTGTAGCAGTTTGACATGAAGAAACTCACAAACGTGTTATGCTTCAAAATTCATCACCTCCTGTCACATAAAATTCTGCTTTTATTTGTTCATGGGTCTAACATCTTAAGGAAGGAACAACTATGGTGTGATCATTGTAAAAAACCACACCATACTAAAGGCACACCTGGTGTCACTTGCTAAAGAACAAATGGAGTATCTTAGCAAAATACTCTCTGAAAATAAGATATCTAGTACCTCACTAATGGTGCAGAAAGGTATTCCTCTTAACTGCTTTCAGTGGTTTGACCAAGAAAAGTAAATTGTGGATCATAGACTCCGGGGCTATAGATCACATGACAGGCTGTGACAAATTGTTCTCATCTTATACTCTAAGCCCCAAGAATCATAGACTCAAATTTGCAAATGGATCCTGTATAGTTATAGTTGGAATTGGTACCCCGTTGAGATTAGTCCTACGATCTCACTTAAGGAAGTTCTTCACGTGCCAAATTTGTCTTATAATTTAATTTCTGTTAGTAAAATTACTAAAGAGTTGAATTTTTTGGTAAAATTTTCTCCCATTGATTGTGTTTTTCAAGACTGGATCTCGAGGAGGACGATTGACAATGCCAAGGAGTTCAATAGATTAGACCACTTTGTGAAGAATTTTTCGATGAAGAGTCAAGCTCATACTATAGTGTTGAATATCCTCTCTCTCTCTCTCTCTCTCTCTCTCTCTCTCTCTCTCTCTCTCTCGTGTAAAGATCAAATAATGCTTTTGCATCGTAGGCTAGAACATCCAAGAAGTTTCTCGTATTTAAAACATCTTTTTCCACCATTATTTAAAATAATGACTCGTTTCAATGTGAAAATTTTCAATTACTCATTTATATTGTGCTTTGAAATCTTTTGTATTGATCATAGCGATATTTGGGGTCCCTCTTGTGTTTGGAGTCTTATGAACAAACATTGGTTTATTATATTTGTTGATGACCATACTCGAGTGTGTTGGGTTTATCTTTTGAAGATAAACTTAAAGCAGAGCAAGTCTTTAAAAACTTCCATATTTTGGTAAAAACTTAATACAACAAAGATGTTAAAGGTTTTTATGTATTGATAATGGTAAGAAATACTTTAATTCCATACTGGATGAGTTTCATATCAAATATGACATAATTCATCCAAGTTCTTGTGTCAACACTCCATGACAAAATGGAATTTTAGAAAGAAAAAACAATCATTTGTTAGAATCATTATTGTTTCAATGCAATGTTCCAAAATATCATTATTGAATCATTATTTCTTCAATGTAATGCCATACTTACTGCATGTTATTAAATAAATTGCATGTTGAGTCGTGTTTTAAATTACAAAACTCCATTAAACTGCCTTCAAGAGTCCTATCTAGAGTCTCGCATGTTCTCAAGTCTTGATTTCAAAATTTTTGAGTATTAGTGTTTGTCCACAATCATGATCCACACCGTACAAAATTAGATCCTAAGGCATACAAGTGTATTTTCCTTGGATATTTAGTCACTAAAAATGGATATAATTGTTATTCATTTGAAAAATGAAAATATTTCACATCTCTAGATGTAACATTTTTTGAAGACATTTCATTTTTTTCAGAAAAAATTGGAGAATTTGAGTGGATGTACATTCTGTACAATCCAGCTTGAGGGGGAACATAGGAATATTTAGAAAATGTATATATTCAATTGTAAATATTTCTTTATTATATGGTTGTTAGGAAAATATCTATATCTTTATTTCTAGGAGATAGTTTCAGTAATACCAAAAATAGTCGGACTGATTATCCTATAAAGTCCCGGTTGTACTCTTATTATTACTGGATGAATGAAATAAATATTTCATTAAACAACTTGCAGTGTTTTAGATCATATTTCTCCTACTGTTAGTTTTTAATATATATATATATAACTTCAGTTTGAGAAAATATACAAATACAACATATATAACTCAAGAAAATTCTTATTTTCATTGCCAATCATAGTAGTTTCGTTATTTATTTATTTATTTGTGTGTGTGTGTAGGAGTAAGGTAAAGTAAGTCAACCATGGGTGCATTAATAAAGGAGTATCCAAACACTTGTTTCCTATTTCCTTAGTTGGAATCAATGGACTAAGTGGAAGAGTAGAATCCAATCCTAAATCGATAGTGGAGAAGAAGTCTAATCAATATTCAACCACTAGCTTAGTATCATTATTTAGGGAGATGTCCTCTTGCACGGATCGTGCCACACCTGTCTAGTAGACCACCATCTTTGCAATATTTAGTGCATATAATAATAGACAGTGACTAATAGATTAACAAACATGTCGTATGCTCTCTAGTAAGGTGTGGAGTAATCAATGTCATAGTATTTGGCTCCAAAGATTGCTGTGAAGTGTCGTGATGGGCTATCAATGAGATCAACATCCTGTGTATTGCACTAGGATGACCACTCTTGGGGGAATTGTCCTCTCTAATATGGTCTAATTAATATTATTTGATGTTCTTGTAGTAATTTTCTTACTAAATTAATATAAATCCTTCAATTATATCTTAATCAACCCCTATAATTTAATTGTGGTAGATCAAATTCCAGTTAAAAAAGAGTTAACTAGCCTATTCTCGTAGCTAGTTTATTTTTATGGTTTACTATCCTTTCTCTCTTAATATTAGTTTTGGTACAGCTTTGGTGGTTTAAAGACCTAAGTCCATGCACAAAAAATGACCTAGTGTGTGGATAAAGCCCTAAAACTCACTCACAAGTACTCAAGGAAGGAAGATATGAGAGCATTCTTCCAAACACATCACACTAGCCTAAAAGAATTGCATTATTTAGGGATAATGACTAACACTTTAAATAAGGCTAGATAGGCACTATTGAGCTTTGAATTACTCTAAGGCAGTCACATATTAGACTAATATTATCATGACCCAAATTTCGAGCCACCTAGAACTCAATCCGTGATCTAAGTCAAAGGTTTGACTATAAACCCTCCATTTTGTTCTCATAGCACATGTTATTCATCATAATTTGGCCTCCTTCATCTTGCATTTTCATATAGCATACGCATAGGATCTCTTTGTGCTTAGCTATTCCTTTCACTCCTTGGTGGACTGCATGTTACTCGGTTTAGCACCGACTCTTAGATCACTTTTGGAGACATTTTAGAGGGATTTTTTTGGATCCATATCGTGAATTTAGAGGTACCTTAGGTGTTTCCAAAGTTTTGCTGTAATTGAAGCTTGTTTGGGCACTTTTCGGTAACCCTGAACTCATTTTGGCTTATTTTGGCCTATGCTGAGGGTTTAATCGCTTACTATAGCAACTCAACCAGTTACTATAGCACTCAATTGGTTATTGTAGCAACCGGTCAAACTGCTTCCCTTAACAAGTTCATCGTATTTTGTTTGTTTCTCTCTCATTTTAACTTTGATTCAAGCACCATTTTTTCCTTTAGTTTCCTTACATTCCTAGGAGTGTTTTGGTGACCTTTAAGCCTGGTTTAGAGGCCCCTTGATTTTAATTCTTATTTAAATGGGTTTTTAGTTGTTTTGAACATAGGGTGAGATGATGACAAGTGTTTAAACCTCACCCTCCTTTGCCCTATAAAAGAAGGGCTTGATGACTTGTTTTGGAGGACTTTTTTTAGGGTTTTTGGAGGAGAGACTCTACTGAAATTTCTAGAGGAGGGAAACTTTGAGAATTTTGAAGATTTCCCTTGCTTTTAAAGGAAGAAAGTTTATTAAAAGCCAAACAAATCTTACTTGAGTGGAGGATTCTTGGTAAGATCACTTTGATTTCATTCATTTTCATTTACTGTGCTTCTTCATTCTCTACTAATTCTTAGAGTTATTCATATGTTGGATGTGGGTATTGGAGGCCACACACTGGATTGTTGGTGTTTTTATTCATGATATATACTTGTTCTTCTTCTAATCTTCTTTTGATTCACCATGATTGCTTGTGATTTGGTTTAATCTTGGATTTATGCTATTATACAATAGATTTTGAGAGTTTATTTGATTTGATTTTAGTTTCTTTTGAGTGTTTCTACTTATTTTTAAGCCCATTGATGATTCATGAAATGAGGTTTTGCTAGATTTTGAATTTTGGTTTTTCCTTTGGTTTGCTCTTTGAGGTTTTTGCTTTCCCTTACCTTTTTCCTATTTTTGAAAGTTTTTCTTAATAGATTTCAAAATAAAATTGAGAGCCACAAAGGTATTTGTTCATTTACTAAATATTTTTTTTAATAAAAAATGCCTCGTGAGGCATTTTTTGACCCTTTATGTTTTTTCTTTTAAATATGATTGTAAAATGCTTTGTCAAACTTATTTTTGGCTGAGATTTCAAGTATCTCTAATGATTTTCTTATTGACTAAGGATCACATCTCCTTTTATAGGCTTGGCCCCCATTTTTATGCTTGATAAAATCAATAGTTGCTCTCATGATTTATATGATTTTGATGGGCTTTTTCAAAAGGATTTTTATGAGCCATTTTCAATCCTATTAATCACTTTCCATGGTCATTTAGGACTTTAAATTGTGGTTGTTTTGTGGACATTAATGGCTTCCATGATTATTGGTACACAATGCATGATTTCATACGAGAATATCCTCATTTATGGGTCCTTTGTGATTTCAACACTCTTTTCCATGTGTGAGTGCTAATTTGGTCCTACATGCCTTTTAGGTGCTCAATTTCATACTTATTTGAGGATTGAGAGGGATTGTATGTCTTGTGGATTGATCTATGGCTCTTTCCTTTGGCCTAAATCACCAATTTTTCAAATTCATGATTTTAAGATTTTCTTAATTTTAAGATATGTGGATAAATCACATAAATCTCAATTTTGATGGGATAAAATCCAACACTTATGAGCTTCCTTCCATGATCATTAGAGGGTTGAAGATGTAGATTTATTCATGGAAATCAATTTGAGCATTGGTAAGGCCCACATTCTTTGATTTTCAAAAATCACCCATTTGTTGTCCTATTTTTAACCCTAAGAATGTTTTATTAATTTTAGACTTTTTGACACATCTTAAAATATTTTTGAGGGTTGGATAATGTTTTAGACTTCTTTAGTGTATCAAAGAATTTTTGTTTCCATTAAAAATCCTTCTTCAAGCTTGTGAATTAAACATGATTTTAAAAATTAGGCCGGATTGGCCGGTTCGATTGGTCTGATCGTTGGTCGGTCTGACTGATTTGATCGCCGATCGGTCACGATTCTGATTCGGTCCAGTGAGTTAAGCCAACCAAGGGTTGGAATGGCATCGGACCAAGTGAACCAGCCGTTGGATCGACAAATCGGATGAACTGACCGGTTCCCTATAAACCAAATAGTTCAAAACATTGGCTTTCCTTTCTCATCCATCAACTGCCCATCTCCTTGCTCCAGCTCCTCAGCGGTCCAACCACTTTGCCTATAGTACCGACATTGGACCACCTTACTCCTACCCCTTTCCTTGCTCTAAGCTTCAAGCTTCCAACTCCTCAGTGACCCAGCCACTCTGCCTACAGTACTGATGCTGGACCACCTTGATCCTACCCCTCTCCCTGATCTAGGCTTCCAGCTCCCTAGCAGCCCAACGCTTTCCCTACAATTCCGCCTCTTGACCACCTTGTTGTCACCGAAGAAGCTCAAATCCATATATATATATATATATATATATATATATATATATATATATATATATATATATATATTTTGTGGTTCTGATTTGTGAGTTTATTAAATATTACTAATAATTTTTGTGGCTCAATTTTTTTTTTTCTTTTTGTGGTTGTAAGCTGTGACTCAAATCCATTTATTAGTTTAACGTTTAAGTTTTTATTTTTGAGCTTTAATATTTAATATTTTTATATTTTATGTTTAATATTTAATGATTTAATTTTTTGTTGATTTATAATTTTTGTTGATTAAAATTTGTTATCCCTCATTTATTTATTGCATATTAAAATTTCAATTTATTGAATTTTTGTTGATTTATTTCTTGCAAATTGAAATTTGAATCATTTCCATATTTTATTTATTTAATTTTTTTAGTTTTAATAATATATAAATATATATTTATAACGTTAACGGTTCGACCACCGGTTCGACCAGTGAACTGTGAACTAGTAACTTTTTTGGTTCAATGACCAATCTGATTCTAAAAACATTAGAATTAAATCATTTTTTTTTCAGGATGTCTAAATTATGCCTTGTTTTTTTACATCAAAAATATTTTTGCAATTCTTTATTGGCTTGTGGGTTTTAATTGTTTTTCATATTTTTATATATTTAAGGCTTTGATTGCATCTAAAAATAATTTTCCAAGCTTGAAATTTAATTTAATTTTTCTTTGCTTGTTGTGTTGACTTGAATCTACATTTGTGATTTTTTCATTGAAATTTAGGATAGTCCATGTATGTTTAGACCCTTAGATATTTTTCATGTAATCTAGATATTTTGAAATTACTGTACAATTTTTAGTTTGATTTTATCTCACTTCTATGCTTGCCAATAAATTATTTCTTTGTATGATATGCTTTTCTACCCTATTTTTGAGGAATGGTAAGTTTGGTTAAATTTGAGATAATTAGTACATGTTTATGTACTTTGGGTTTTAGAATTGAATTCTAGACACTTTGAGGATGTTATAGATGTTTTGTTTCGATTTTATATCATCTCTAATTATTTTATTTGGATTTATTTTGTAAGCACCAGTGTTCTATCCTACTATTGTATACCTTGTATAAATGTGCTATTTCAATCCCCTTGTGCATATTTTTTGATTCTTTGATTATTTATTTGAATTATAGACATCTTGTATATGTTAGGACAATCCAATTTTGTATCATATCTTTTTTTTCCATTTTATTTGGATTTATTTTGATCTTGTATGTTTGCTGCCAATTTTGATCATCAGACATGTTTACTATCCTTTAACTCACCTTGATCCATGTTTAGCCATTCTCTGATTCTTGGTTTTGATTATAGACATCTTGTATATGTTGGGTAGCCTTTGCTTTGCTATTATATCTCATATCTTGCTTGTAAACTAACCCTTGCTTTCTTATGTAAGTACACTACCTCATTTTGGACACTTATTGAGGTATGCTTCCTCCCTTTTTGGATTTACTCCTTTGAAATGTATGCTTTGTTTTGGTTGTTCTAACTCTCATTTGTTAATGAGGGCGTACATGTGAGGAAGAGTGAGAGACACTTAGTAGAGCAAAAAGGCTCATGGTTCAAGGTGAAGATACAAAGGGACCTAGTAGTTGTAACTATTTTTTGTCATCTGTAATATTCTCTATTATATAATGAAATGTTTCCTCTCATTTGTAGATATAAGCATGATTGGTCAAACCATGTTAAAATCTCGTGTACCTTTTAGTGTGGTTGTTTTATTTTTGTGTTATTTCATTAATATGTATACATTAATGCTTTCGTTGGAACAGGAAGTGGTATTAGAGCCTTGGTTGAATATGTCTAAGAGACTTGGTTGAAAATGCTAAGAAAGAATCTTGGTTGAAGTTATTTTGAAAAACCTTCTTTGAAGATATAGAGAAGAGAAAAGAGATTAGAGCACTAAAAAAGATTACCAAAAAAATTTTACTCGAAGGTGGAGTCAATTTTCTATCATCAGTGATACAAGAAACAAGAAGATTGTAGTGTGCGACAAGAACATGGTGCAGGAACGGAATAACGACACATAAGGAAAGTGATGTGCACAAGGAACAATGTCCTTGTAATAGATCCACCCTCCTCGAAGACGAACTCGATGTACTAGGGTACCAGTGACCTCTAGGATTCAACAGCTAGATCTTGCCTTGGGTGCACTTTGTAAGCGAGACGTGTACAACTCGGTTTTGAAAAAATTCCTCTAGAAAGATTTATGAAAGACTCTCTAAAAAACTCTTTGAAAAATTGGTATTTGCATTGGGAAAGTGAGGGGTTACCTGTTTTTATAGGCCACTAACATAGTCCCAATAGGACTCTAATTATAAGCAGAATAAGATTGAAAGTGGAATGAGATTCTACTTATAAGTGGAATGGGACTCCACTACACAATCCCAATAAGACTCTTCCCAAAAATATAAAACTAAGTCAAATAGAATAAAAATTAAAATTAAAAAATATATATATTTTTTTGAATTTTTGTAAAAATTATCCGAATTCGCTAAAACACTTTTTCATATTTATGCTCTTCCTACAATCCCCCACAGAGTGTAGATGTGAAAAGAAAAAAAAAAAAAGAGGAAAAAAGAATCCAATGCATCAGTACTGGTGCCCAAAGGCTATGAACCAGTCTTAGGACAAATAAGTATTGAATCACAAAACATGGTGAAATTAAATTTCTATGAACCAGTGTTTTTTGATGTAACTCAAGGGACTTTTATCCACATTGGTTTCCTCAACTTCACTACAAGCTGTACAAAATGGGTTGGCATAAATAAGCCATGCACCTTGCCTCGATATTCATGAGAGCTCTAGAGAATCTGCCTAGGTTCTCATAGGAAATGACCCCACTTCTACTCTTATATAGGTGAATCCATCAAGTATGTTCTGCATTTAAACATACCATCCATAAGGAATATGGTATTCATTAAGAGTAAACACTCAACCTTAGTCAATGTAGAATACACTCTATCTACACCATAGGGATAGACTCTCATACAATTAGAGTTGATAGAATACCTCAAGTCAACAAGTGATTTGTCATTACCCATATGAACCTACTTCATAGAATTTCCATTCTAATAGGTTAGGTTACCACCACTCTTGACTTCTGTAATAGGCATAAGCCCCATCACCCTCGATGTTTCCTCCACTAGTTTCTTATTTAGTTGTTTGTTTAAAGGATCAGACAAATTCAACTTTGACCTTACAAATTCTAGGGATATAACCCCTGTTTCAAGCAGTTGCAGCACAATATTGTGCCTTAGGCATATATGCCTATTCTTCCCATTAAATATTTTACTCTTAGCCTTAGCAATTGCAACTTGGCTATCACAACGCATCGACATAGACGGGGTTGGTCCCATCCATAAAGGGATGTTTGTTAAGAGGTTTCTAAGGCAATAAACTCAACCTCTAGAGTAGACCAAGTAATGAAAGTTTGCTTGGCAGACTTCCAAGAAATTGCACTTCCACCAAGGATGAAAATATATCCACTAGTAGATTTCATCTCATCTAAATCTGAGATCTAATTTACATCACTAATTCATTCAAGGACACTTCAAAATCCACTATAACACAAACCATAGTTAATGGTGCCTCTCAAATACTTAAGGACTCTACGAATAGCAGTCCAATGGTCCTAATTAGAACTTTGGGTGTACCGACTCAATCTACCTACTACATAAGTAATGTTAGGTCTGGTATAGCTCATTAAGTACATTAGGCTCCCTATAATCTAAGCATACTCTATTTGGGCAACACTATGTTCCCTATTTTTCTTTAGCTGTGAGTTGGGATCATAAGGAGTTGACACTGGTTTACAATCAAAGTGTTCAAACTTCCTTAAGATCTTTTCAACATAGTGGTCTTGAGAAAGTTTAAGCCCATTAGGTGTTCTAGTTATTTTAATTCTTAGAATCACCTCTGCCTCTCCTAGGTCTTTCATATCAAACTTAGAACCTATGAATTTCTTGGTCTCACACACAACCTTTAGGCTAGTTCCAAAGGTCAGCATGTCATCAACATAAAGGCAAATGACTACAAATGTGTTATCCTCATACTTGCTGTAGATACACTTATCAGCATCATTAATGGAATATCCATTAGTTGCTAACACATTATCAAACTTGTTATGCCACTGTTTGGGAGCTTGTTTTAACCCATATAGTGATTTAACCAACTTACACACCTTTTTTTCCTTCCTTGGAACTACACAACCCTCAGGTTGTTCCAAATAAATTTTCTCTTCCAAATCCCCATTCAAGAATATAGTCTTGACATCCATTTGGTGTATCACCAAATTATGAATGGAAGCTAGAGCGATCAATACTCTAATTGATGCTATTCTAGTCATAGGGGCAAATGTGTCAAAGTAATCTACATCCTTTCTTTGTTTAAAGCCTTTGGCAGCTAAACGAGCTTTATACTTCTCTATGGACCCATCTTGTTTTAACTTTCTTTTAAAGATCCACTTACAACTAATAGTCTTTACACTAGGAGGTAAATCTACTAACTCTCATGTATGGTTATACATGATTGATTCGATTTCACTATTAATGGTCTCCTTCTAGAATGGAGTATCAGGAGAAGTTATAATTTTTTTGTAGGATCATCATTTATTAGGAAGGTGTAGAAACCATTTCCAAGGTTTGTTTATTTCCTATCTCTTTTACTCCTTCTAGGTTTAAATTCAGAAGGTTCAATAGACTTGTCTCTACTTGTTTTCTGAACTTGTTGTTCACCATTTAGTTTCATAGGAAAGATGTTTTCAAAGAAATCTACATTTTTTGTTTCCATTATAGTATTGACATCTACAAGACTGTTTTCTGACTTAGTAACAAGAAACTTATATGTCGCACTATTCTCAACATAGCCAATGAACATTGTATCAAAGGTTTTAGGACTTAGTTTTCGTTTTTTAAGTTCAGGGAGAAGAACTTTAGCTAAACACCCCCACACTTTCAAGTATGCTATATTAGGTGCATAACCCTTCCACAACTCATAAGGAGTTTTACCAGTTTTCTTGTAAGGTATTCTATTTTGAATATGACATGCGAATAAGATAGTTTCCCCCCACAAGTTCAAGGGTGCTCCTGAACTTACCAACATTGCATTCATCATTTCTTTTAAGGTCCTACTTTTCCTTTCTGCTACTCCATTAGACTCAGGGGAATAAGGAGCAGTAGTTTCATTAATGATCCCATGATCTTCACAAAAAGAATTAAAGGGGTTAAACTCATATTCTCCTTCCTTATCAATTCTAAGCCTTTTAATTTTTTTACTTAGTTGATTTTCCACTTCATTTTTGTACTTGATGAAAGCATTTTTTGCTTCATTTTTGTTTCTCAAAATATATACCCTTGTATACCTTGAGTAGTCATCTATGAAAGCTATGTAGAATCGTTTACAACCTCTAGTCATTGTATTTTTTAGGTCTCCTAAGTCACTCTGTATTAAACTTAGTAGATTTGATTCCCTTTCAACTGATGTGCAAGATTTCTTTGTGGTTTTAGATTCTACACAAGATTCACATTTTCCATGGTTTTCTAAGGATAGTTTAGGGATTAAACTCAATTCAACCATTTTCTTCATATATGAAAAGTTCATAGGTCCTAGTCTACCATGCCAAATATCACAAGAATCAACTATATAAGCAGAAGAAAAAGAAGATGTATTACTATTGATAATATCATAAACATTCAACATAAATAAACCTTGATTATAATAGCCTTTTCCCACAAATGCATCATTCTTGGTTAAAACTATTTTATCAAAGTCAAACAACATCCTTATTCCTGCTTTTCCAAGTAGAGATACTGACACCAAGTTCCAGCAAATATCTGGCACCTGAAGAACATCACTGAGGGCAAGCACTTTTCCAAAGGTTAGCTTGAGGAGAACTTTCCCTTTGCCAATCACTGGAGTAGATCTAGAATCACCCATGATACTTGTTCCTATCCTTTCTTTAGAGTGGTATAAGAAGTAAATGCACTTCTGTTTCCACATATGTGCCTGGTAGCCCCAGAGTCTACCACCTAGTTATTCATATTAATGACCATGCTCACCTCAGAGAAGACTACTGCTGAGATCACCTTTGTCTTTGCTAATTTTGCCTTTAAATTGGACTTCTCAGTTCTCTTTCTATGGCGACATTGAGCTGCATGGTGTTCAGATTTGCCATAGCCAAAGCAATTACCTCGTTTTTTAATAGTTGGGTTCTGGACCTTGTTTGATGCATTGGGCTTGGTCCTAGAGTTTTGCTTTCTGGACCTATTGTTTTTGGGTATGGGTTTTTCTTCTACTACATTAGCTTTTGAAGACAAATCCTTAACTTTCTCAACATTGTCCATATTTCTTTTTTATTCCTCAATCCTAATATAGATTATGACATCATCTAAGGACATTTGTTTCCTTTTATGTTTCATGTTATTTTTGTAGTCTTTCCAAGACTCTAGAAGAGTCTCTATTAAATAACCAACCACAAAAGGTTCAGGTAATTTCATGTCTTCAATAGCTAAGTTATTAATCAACAAGTGGTAGTCATGGATTTGAGATGATACATCTCTATCCTCGGTCATTTGGAAATTTCTAAAATTCCCTATGGCATATTTATGAGTTCCTGCATCTTCCAAAATATATTTTTTATTCATTGCATCCCATATTTATTTTGCAACTTTAAATTGACAATAAATATAAAAAATTTCATTAGATAGGATACTTAGAATAGCATGCCTAACTTGTTTATTTCCAATTTCCAAGGTTGGTAACAAATGAGAACCATCTTTTGGTTTTTGGTAAGTCAAAATGTGTCCCAAGTTCACTACATCAATTGTAGAGAAAACCCTTTCTTGCCATCTCTTAAAGAATGTCCCATTGAAGGGATCAATTTTAAAGGTGTCAGGACAGGTGTGAACTATGGAAGCTTCCATTTGGATCTATTTCAAGATTGTTGGTTTAAGGGTATGGAAACAAAGGACTAGCCTAAAAAACACAAACAAAGAACATAATGAATAGTAAGAAAAACTTATCGGCTGAGGCGTGACAAATACTGTCCTTGAAATAGATCCACCCTCTTTGAAGACGAACTCGATGCACTAGGGTACTAGTGGTCTACCTCCAGGATTCAATAACCAGATTGATAAGTCGATTTAGAGCGACTTATAATCTATGATTTAACTTGATATATCATTAGTTTAAGAGTAAATTTATCTCAACAATCATTATTTTTATTGTTTTAGGTTTCAATTAGCCAAGAATACGAAAAGGGAGCAATATGAGGCAAAATTGGAAGAAAAATATGAAGTTCGGCGAAAATGTGAAAATCACCATGGCGGGAACTCTCAAACGCTGCAGCAGCCTCTTACGTGACAATTTGCGTAACTTACCTGAGAGGAAAGCGCCGCTCCATGAAGGACTTAAGCGTCGCGGCGCATGCATGTGGAAAATCATAGTTAGGGACCCGAGACAAAACCGCCATGGCGGGAGGAACTTGTCTGCCGTGGTGCCCAAAGGAATTTCAAAAATCCTTAGGACTTGAGACTAAGGCACTGAGGCGGGAGGCATTGAGTGCCATGGCCCGATATTTAAAATTTGAAAACTATTTGTCTTCATCTCATTTCGTTCAGATCCGAATTAGGTGGGATGTTAGTTTGCAATACTGGGGCTATAAATAGACGAAAGTAGGGTTTCTTTGAGGGATCTTGGAGACCTGGGAGAAGAAGGAGCTTAGAGAACAAGAAGGAGATTTGCAGATTTCCTTTTATTTTTCTGGTTTATTCTTTCTTTTTCTTTATGATTGTAATTTAGGATGTTTGTTCTTCATCTTAACATGAACTAATTTCCTTTGTCTAGGGCTGAGATGTAGCTCAATCACGATTTATGTTTTTGATTAGTTTAATTTAATTCTTTGTTTTGCATCAATTTATTTGTGTATCTTTTTTGCTCTTAAAGCTTTCAATTCTTAAGGGCCCAAGTTTTGATTGAATTCATGATTTAGGTTGATAACGAGAGTTAGAATCTAAATTAGATCCATAGAATAGATTACGTTAGAATGAATGAATAGTAGAGATACATTACCATGTTCCAAGAGATTAATAGTTAAATATATAATAATTCCATAGATTTTAATTACTCATTCAGACTTAAATTCACATAGAGATATGCTGGGTTAGTAATTTAAGGAGTAATCTGATATATTTCGAGAGAAAATATTGGTTGGCTTAGGGAATTAAATCTCCAAATAAAGTATAACAGAAATTAGGTTGAGCAATTAATTACACGAAAGTGTTTGTATTGAAATCAAAAGCCCTAGATCATTTAAATCATAAGAGTTTGAATTTATTTTCTTTAATTGCTTAATTTGCTTTCTTTTACAACTTTAAATACTCAATTGATCAAATGGTAGTAGAAATAATAAATTTTAGTAATTAGTTGCATAGTCCTTATGGGTTCGATATCCGTACTTAGGTACAATTATATTACTTGAACGATTCATATACTTGTGAAATAGCACATCAAGTTTTTGGCGCCGTTTCCGAGGACTATTTGTTACTAATATTAATACTAGTTATTTTTGTGCTAATTTGATTTATTTTCTTTTTATTCATACTCACTTGTTTTTCTCTTTTTAGGTTTTCTTAGTGTATGAGATGTACAAAGAGTTTGGACTTTGTACCAATCGACCTTGATATCAACAAAACACCGCGAAAGTTAAATCGAAAACGCAAGCAACAAGTAATTCAAGAGGTTCCTGCAATGGGGGATGAGAATCATGGTGATAATGGAGTCCCAAACAGAGCACTCAAGGATTATTCTGTTCCTAATGTGGGTGTCTTAAGCATTCGAAGGCCACCCATCCAAGCTAATAATTTTGAGATTAAACTGGCAATTATTCAAATGATTCAATCTTTGGTTCAATTTGGAGGATTGGCCAATAATGATCTTAATTTACATATTGCAAATTTCTTAGAAATTTGTGATACCTTCAAGCATAATGGTGTGACCAATGATGCAATAAGACTTCAATTGTTTCCATTCTCTCTAAATAGCAAGGCTAAGGCATGGTTAACTTCATTACCTCCAGGGACAATCACTACATGGGATGGACTGGCTAACGTTTTTCTTGCTAAATACTTCCCACCGGCAAAATCTGCAAAGATGAGGAATGATATAACTAACTTTTTACAGCAAGATCAAGAGTCTCTTTATAAAGCTTGGGAGAGGTTCAAAGATCTTTTAAGAAAGTGCCCACACCATGGCCTACCAATGTGGATGCAAGTGCAAACGTTCTACAATAGTTTGCATCCTAATACTCAAACCATGGTAGATGCAGCAAGCGGAGGAGCTTTTTTTAAAAAGACACCAGAGGAGGGATATCAGTTTATAGAAGTGATGGCTAGCAAAAATTTCTTGAAGTCTACAGATAGAAATGCACAAAAAAGGACAGCTAGGGTTCATGATATCAATGCTTTTAATAATTTGGCTGCTCAAGTTGCAATTTTAAATAATAATTTTAAGAAACTGAATGTTGCTACCGTTTCTAATTTAGTTTGTGAAAATTGTGCAGGTAATCATCTTAGCTTGGAGTGTCAAGCTGGAGGCCCATATGAAGCAAATTCATTCGAACAAGTGAACTATGTGGCCAATAATCAACGTCAATACAATCCCAGCTCCAATTATTTCAACCAAGGGTGGAAAAATCATCCGTACTTCTCATGGAGTAACAACACTAATGTGCAAAAACCACCCTTGGGTTTCCAATCTCAAGAGAAGAAGCCAAACTTGGAAGAAATTTTCACCCAATTTATGCAAAAGACTAACGATTTTATTGATGAGATTAAAGCAACTTTCAGGAACCAAGGTGCAAGTATTCGCAACCTTGAGCATCAAGTGTGGGAGATTTCTAAGTTATTAATGAAGAGAACTCAAGGAGCACTTCCTAGTATCACTGAGATAAATCCTAAGGAGCATGTAAAGGCCATAACTCTTAGAAGTGGGAAGGAATTAGAACAATCAAAGGAGGTCGGGCAACAAGCAAATAAGGAGGATACTTCGGTTCCCAAAAAACAAGATGCTTCCACTCCTATACAGCCATCTACTCCAAAACCATCATCTAATACCATCCCATTTCCTCAAAGGCTGAAAAAAGCAAAATTTAGATAAACAATTTTCTAAATTTATTGATATTTTTAAGAGCTTACATATCAATCTTCTTTTTGTAGATATGCTAGAGCAAATGCCAAAATATGCTAAATTCTTAAAGGAGGTGTTATCAAATAAGAGGAAATTGATCAACAATGAGAAGGTGATGCTCACTGAAGAGTGCAGTGCCATTCTTCAAAGGAAGCTTCCTCCTAAGCTAAAAGATCTAGGGAGTTTCACTATACCTTGCACTATTGGTGATTTTGATTTTGATAAAGTTTTATGTGATCTTGGTGCAAGTGTTAATTTGATGCCTCTTTCTATTTTCAGGAAACTTGAACTAGGGGAAGTGAAGCCTACTATGGTATGTTTGCAGCTTGCGGATAGATCTATCAAACACTCAAGAGGCATTATTGAGGATGTTTTGGTAAAAGTGGATAAGTTTATATTTCTAGCTGATTTTATTGTATTAGATATGGAAGAAGACCGGGAAGTTCCACTTATATTAGGAAGACCTTTTCTTGCTACAGGTGGAACTCTTATAGATGTTCATCAAGGTTAGTTGATTTTAAAGGTTCAAGATGGACAAGTTACATTTAATGTTTTTGAGGCTATGAAATTTCCATTTGATGTTGATGCATGCTTTGCAATCAGTATTTTGGATAGGGTGGTAGCTGAAATATTTCAGGAAACTTTTCCTCCTTCACCTTTAGAAAATTTTATTATGAATAGTAGAACTTTAGGAACTCTTTGTGATGATGATGATATAATTGAATGTGTTAATAATCTTGATGCATTGCCAACCTATGAGTTTCCAGGAAAGTTAAAATTTAAGGAATTATAGGCCATTCAGGTTAACAATCATACATTAAAGGAGTCTCCCAAACTTGAACTTAAAGTATTACCATCTCATCTCAAGTATGCCTTCTTAGATGATTCTAGCCTTTATCCTGTTATTATTAACTTTTCTTTGAATGATTTGGATGAGGAAAAAAGCTATGAAGAGTTTTGAAGGAGCATAGGAAAGCTATTGGATGGACTATTGATGACATCAAAGGAATAAGCCCATCGATTTGGTAAAAGAAGGTATTGTGTTGGGACATCAAATTTCTATAAAAGGAATTGAGGTGGATTGTGCCAAGATAGATGTGATTGAGAAGCTGCCACCACCTACAAATGTTAAGGGAGTTAGAAGTTTTCTTGGTCATGTAGGATTTTATAGAAGATTCATTAAAGACTTTTCAAAAATTTGTAAACCTCTTTGTGATTTATTGGCTAAGGATGCAGTTTTTTATTTTTCTAAAGAATGTTTAAATGCTTTTGAAACTCTTAAGTCTAAACTAATATCTTCTCTTGTTATTTTTGCACTTGATTGGGAATTGCCTTTCACATTGATGTGTGATGCTAGTGACTTTGCTATAGATGCTGTTTTAGGGCAGCGGAAAGGTAAAATTCTCACGTGATTTATTATGCTAGTAAGGTTTTAATAGAGGCTCAAGTAAATTATGTAACTACTGAAAAAGAACTTTTAGCAGTTGTTTATGCTTTTGACAAATTTCAGTCTTATTTGATAGGTTCTAAGGTGATTGTCTATACCAACGATTCAACTTTGAGGTATTTGTTTTCTAAAAAAGATGCAAAGCCAAGGCTACTTCGTTGGATCTTATTGCTACAAGAATTTGACTTGGAAATCAAAGACAAGAAAGGTTCCGAGAATTTAGTTGCAGATCATCTTTCTCGGATGAATCATGTGAAGCTTAATGAAGGAGTTGATGATGATATTAATGAAAGATTTCCTGATGAACGACTTTTTGCAGTTGAAGAAGTGCCATGGTATGCAGACATTGTCAACTATTTGGCTAAGAAGATATTGCCTCCCGAGTTTACTTATCAAAGGAGGAAGAAGTTTTTCTCAGATCTCAAGTACTATATATGGGATGATCATTTCCACTATAAGCATTGTGCCGATTAAATAATTAGGATATGTGTGCCGGAAGAGGAGATGAAGAGTATTCTGCATCATTGTCATTCCTGTGAAGTTGGAGGACATTTTGGAGTTACTAAAACTGTAGCCAAAGTTTTACAATCAGGATTTTATTGGCCTTTTCTTTTTAAAGATTCATTTAATTTTGTTGCCAATTGTGATAGATGTCAAAGGGTTGGGAATATATCTAGGAAAAATGAGATGCCTTTGACAAATATTCTAGAAATAGAATTGTTTGATGTATGGGGTATTGATTTTATTGGTCATTTTCCATCCTCTTATGCTAATCGTTTTATCTTGGTTATTGTAGATTACGTTTCCAAATGGGTTGAAGCTGAGGCACTACAAACCAATGATGCTAGGGTAGTGGTTAAATTTCTTAAGAACATTTTTGCAAGATTTGGTACACTAAGAGCTATCATAAGTGATGGGGGATCTCATTTTTGTAACAGACAATTTGAATCACTATTGGGTAAATATGGAGTAACACATCGTATAACTATTCCTTATCATCCGCAAACAAGTGGTCAAGTTGAGGTATTTAATCGTGAGCTTAAGCGAATTCTAGAGAAAACAGTTAATTCTTCAAGGAGGGATTGGTCAAGTAAGTTGGATGACGCTATGTAGGCTTATAGAATGGCATTCAAGACACCTATTGGGATGTCTCCATATCAATTGGTTTATGGTAGATCATGTCATCTTCTGGTTGAGTTGGAGCACAAATCATTTTGGATTGTTAAATTTTTGAATTTTGACTTACGAATTGTAGGGGAGAAAATATTGTTACAATTAAATGAGATGGAAGAGTTCCGTAATAATGCTTATGAAAATGCTAAGATTTATAAGGATAAGGCAAAAAGATAGCATGATAAACATATTTAGAAGCACGATTTTGAAGTTGGTCAACAAGTTCTTCTTTTCAACTCACATCTCAAACTTTTTTCGGGTAAATTAAGATCGTGATGGTCTGGACCATTCACATTAGTAAGATTTTACCATCAGGAGCAATAGAAGTTCATCATCCATCAAAGAGAACTTTTACAATGAATGAGCAATGATTGAAGCATTATTTGGGAGCCAATTTTAGCACCAAAAGGGTGTCCTTTGTGCTTTCAATTCCAAAGTAGAAGAGTGGAGAAAGTCTAGCTAGCGACTTCAATTTTAGTGCTTTTCGGGAGGCAACCCGATTTATTTTGAGCAATTTTTTTTTTCGAATTTCGAATTATTTT
The DNA here is from genome assembly GCA_030254885.1 of Vitis rotundifolia. Lineage (NCBI taxonomy): Eukaryota > Viridiplantae > Streptophyta > Magnoliopsida > Vitales > Vitaceae > Vitis > Vitis rotundifolia. The sequence goes on along the minus strand of CM058154.1, from coordinate 13,138,481 downwards.
AGTTATTAGGATTTTTATCAATTTCATTTTTATATTGTTTCAAATTTAATTTAATTAGTGAATTTTTAGAGTTAATTGTTTGGTAGTTTAGGATTAATTTTATTATTATTATTATTATTATTTAACTACTTTTCATTTATTTTCAGGAGAAAGGGGCTTTTTACATACCCAATGAAAGGGCTGCGGTTTGAGGCATTGTGTGCCGCGACTGACTCTTCAAACACTCCTCCTAAGAAGATTTGAGGCTAAATCGCCATGGCAAGTAAGGCCTTGCGCTGCAGCGATCACCCCCAATTGAATTTCTTTTATGAAAATTAGGGCTTTGCGTCGCGGCGGGAGGACTTGAGCGCCGTTGCGCGATAAGTAAGTGGGTGTTTTAAAAGGGTATCTTCCTTCATTTTTCACGAACAACTTTTCTCATTTTCTCATCTTCTCTTCACTTTCTCTCTATCTTTCGATCCTAATCATATTTAAACTTTGAATTCTTTGTTTTCTTTTGGGATTCTTCATGGGTTTTAGAGATTTGGCAAGATTAAAGCTTCATTTGGTGTAATTTTGGAAGGTAAATCGCAGATCCAATCTGTCTTCTTGTTGGGTTGCAATTTGGGGTGATTGTTTCTACCTTTTTGCTACAATTTGGTAAAGATTTCTACCTTTGATATTCGTTTCCGTGATTTGTTGCTGGATTGAAGCTTGTGTTGAATATGGATGCATCGGGTAGTAAGAAAAGAAAGGGCAAGGGTGTGATAAAATTTGATAAAACCAATTTGTCAGGGAAAATGCCGAGAATAGATATTATGACTCTATTTCAAACCAAAACCCGATAGCTGAGAAGGGTTTATGCATAACTAGAATAAATTGGCCAAGCAATATTGCTGATATTAGGGAGAGAAAACGGGATAATTTTTTTACTCAACCTCTAGATGCTATCGTCCTGGTTGTTAGAGAATTTTATGCCAATGTGCCTGAACATCATCACCAAAAGGTATTTGTGAGAGGAAGACAAGTAGGTTTTAGTGGACATGCTATTAATGTCTTTTTCAACTTTCCTGATATTGAGAATGATGATTATACCGCTTTCTTTGGTAGGAAAATTGATTATCACGAGGTATTAAGGACTATTGTAGTTCTGGGTACTTAATGGAGGATGTCAGATGATAAACAAGTCACTTTCCCAAGTATTGGGTTGACTAGGGAATGTAAAGCTTGGTATTATTTCTTGGCGGCGAGGTTGATGCCAGTGAGACATTTTAGTGACATTAATAAAGAACGGGCAGTGCTTCTTTATTCTATTGTTACTGAAAAGTCTCTGGATTTGGGAAAATTTTTATCATCTCATATCATTCAGTGTGCTAAGCAATCATCCATGTCCTTATTTTATCCGTCATTGATTACTGCTATGTGCGTTGCTAATGGGGTCCAATATGGACCGAATGAGGAGGCTTTAGCTCCTATGTCAGCAATAACGAATAATAAGGTGCAGGCAATGAAGGGGAATGACAGAATGGGGTCGGTTGTTCAGGGTTCATAGGTAAGGCGGCAGTATTCTTCTTCAAGACCTCTTACTATGGCCGAGCGTATGGAAAAATTAGAAGGCTAGGTTACTCATTAGGGTGAGCAGCTGTAGCAACTAATTGATTATCAATATTCCTCCAATAATACTATTGGAGAGATAATGAAGATGTTGGCAATTGGAATGGCGATGGATATGTGTCAGTTCCCGACTATGCCAGTTTTTCTAGGTCGTCCACAACCAGAGGAGCATGCCTCTTCACAGCTAATGGAGGATGGCGGAGATGTTGGTGGTGATGAGGATGATGATGAGGAGCTACATTAAATTTTTATGTTTTAATTTATGTTTTTTTATTTAGTTTTTATTTATGTTTTATTTTATTTTATTTTGGTTTGTAAAAACTAAGTTATGACTTCTGATGTTAGCTAACTATCTTATTTGGTCACAAGAGTTTTCTTCTTCATTTTCTTTTATGACATTATTGAATGAGAAAGGAGCGATTTTGCGATGTGTCCCAAAAATTCGTCACAAGGGAGTTTTTCTTTTCCTCAACTTTTCCTTACTTTATTTTCTTTTGTTCATTGAGGGCAATGAAAGTAATTAAGTTTGGGGGGAACGATTAATTTCTTTTGGGTTTAGCTAAGTTCAGTTAAAACTGTTTTTGAAACGTCTTGATTTTTTTTAGCATTATTTTTTTCGAGTTGATTCATATAGTCAATGATAATATCTTGATTGCTATGATGCATGGTTGTAGAGATGGAATTTGATATTACTTAGATTTGGAGGATAATTTGGATGTTTGTTTTATTTGGATTTGAGATTCAATGTTGGTCTAGTATGGTGATTTCGATAACGATCCTATTTTGCATGCTTAGAGACATTTTATTTAGACAATTTTGGATGATTAGAGACCTCAACAAATTTTAGAACTTGGCTAATTGTTACTCGAGGCGAAATCCTAGATTTTCATGTTACTTAGGAGATGATTTAGGCCATCTTTGGATCGTTTGAGCTTTTCTTACCCTACCCAGAGTATTTTATTTCTAGTTACCTATTTGAGCCCTTTTATATAATGTTAGCCTTATTTTTCTTTCTTTAAACCTATCTTCTCACCTATGTTAAGCCTATACACTTATCCTTACCCTTGATGAGAACATTCACATGTTTGTTATTTATTTTGTTTGAGAGCAAAAATATTTTATTAAGGAGGATGGAAAAGTGTATTGTTAACCCCAGCTATAATAAGTTTGGGGGTTTTGAAGAATTAAAGGAAGAATGTGCCAAAAAAAAAATAAAATGGCATTAGTAGTGAAATATGTGAAAAATATTTATGAGCACAAAAGAAAGAAAATGTAGGAAAAGTTTCAAGATGATATGAAGTGATGTTAGTATTGAAAGCTCTAGAGTCTATTACATTTTGTTCAATTATGAGTGTTCTCATCACTTGAATTTATCCTTTCCATTCTTTACGAGCCAACACCTTAGCCTAACATTACAAGCTTATTAAAGACCTTTTGATTCAAGGTAACATGATGAGTCTACATTAGTGGAGAGTGACAAGAAAGCCAAGCCTATGAGATTTGATATCATACATTACTTTTTAGAGGTCAACTTTGTCTATAATTGTTTTTATAAAATTATCTGGGTAGTAAAATTGATTGTTTGAAAGGTTGCTTACTTGGATTTTTCGGAAGATTGAAGGTTTAAATGGAATGAATATTTGAGTGACCTTTCTAATTTTTGTAATGTTCGATAGATTCTTGACGGCTTTATGTTATTAGTAATTTTTGAGACAATATTATGAATTAAACTTGACGAATGAATTTGATTCTGGAAGTTTGAGAAGTTTTAAGTCTTGATTTAGTTTGTGATTTAATTGTTTTTAAGATAGTTTTAGGTTAGATTTTATTTTGTGTTTGCTCGAGGACTAGCAAAATGTTAAGTTTGGGGGAATTTGATAAGTCAATTTAGAGCGACTTATTATCTATGATTTAACTTGATATTTCATTAGTTTGAGAGTAAATTTATCTCAACAATCATTATTTTTATTGTTTTAGGTCTCAATTAGCCAAGAATACGAAAAGGGAGCAAAATGAGGCAAAATTAGAAGAAAAATATGAACTTCGGCGAAAATGTGAAAACCATCATGGCGGGAGCTCTCAAGTGCCGCGACGACCTCTTACGTGACAATTTGCATAACTTACTCGAGAGGAAAGCGCCGTTGCAGGAAGGACTTAAGCGCCGCAGTGCACGTATGTGGAAAATCATAGTTGGGGACCCGAGACAAAACCGCCATGGCAGGAGGAACTTGTCTGCCGTGACGCCCAAAGGAATTTCAGAAATCCTTAGGACCCGAGACTAAGGCACTACAGCGGGAGGCATTGAGCGCCGCAGCCCGATATTTAAAATTTGAAAACTATTCGTCTTCATCTCATTTCGTTCAGATCTGAATTAGGTGGGATGTCAGTTTGCAATACTAGGGCTATAAATAGACGAAAGTAGGGTTTATTTGGGGGATCTTGGAGACCTGGGAGAAGAAGGAGCTTAGAGAACAAGAAGGGGATTTGCAGATTTCCTTTTATTTTTCTGGTTTTTTCTTTCTTTTTCTTTATGATTGTAATTCAGGATGTTTGTTCTTCATCTTAACATGAACTAATTTCCTTTGTCTAGGGCTAAGATGTAGCTCAATCACTATTTATGTTTTTGATTAGTTTAATTTAATTCTCTGTTTTGCATCAATTTATCTGTGTATCTATTCTACGCTTAAAGCTTTTAATTCTTAGGGCCCAAGTTTTGATTGAATTCATGATTTAGGTTGATAATGAGAGTTAGAATCTAAATTAGATCCATCGAATAGATTATGTTAGAATGAATGAATAGTAAAGATACATTACCATGTTCTAAGAGATTAATAGTTAAATCTATAATAATTCCATAGATCTTAATTACTCCTTCAGACTTAAATTCACATAGAGATATGTTGGGTTAGTAATTTAAGGAGCAATATGATATATTTCGAGAGAAAATATTGGTTGGCTTAGGGAATTAAATCTCCAAATAAAGCATAACAGAAATTAGGTTGAGCAGTCAATTACATGAAAGTGTTTGTAGTGCAATCAAAAGCCCTAGATCGTTTAAATCATAAAAGTTTGAATTTATTTTCTTTAATTGCTTAATTTGCTTTCTTCTACAACTTTAAATACTCGGTTGATCAAATAGTAGTAGAAATAATAAATTTTAGTAATTAGTTGCATAGTCCTTGTGGGTTTGATATCTGTACTTAGGTACAATTATATTACTTGAACGATTCGTATACTTGCGAAATAGCACATCACAGATCTCGCCTGAGGTGCACTCTATAAGCTAGATATGTATAGCTCGGTTCTGAAAAAATTCCTCCAGAAAGATGTATGAAAGACTCTCTAAAAAACTCTCTGAAAAATTGGTATTCATATTTAGAGAGTGAGGGGTTACTTGCTTTTATAAGCCACTAACACAGTCCTAATAGGACTCCAATTGTAAGTAGAATAGGACTGAAAGTGGAACTGGATTCTACTTATAACTGGAATGGGACTCCACTAGCACAATCCCAATAAGACTCTTCCTAAAAATATAAGACTAAGTCAAGTAGAATAAAAATTAAAATTAAAAATATATATATATTTTTTGAATTTTTGTAAAAATTATCGAATTTGCTAAAACACTTTTTTAGATTTATGCTCTTCCTACACAATTTACAGGGTTCCCTTTGAGCTAGGGAGATTCTACTAAGATCAAGTTTCTTGAGCCGTCGGTAATCCTTTGTGAGACTCCTTTCAACTTTAACATCCAAATCAGCAACTGTTACCTCACATTGGACATGCTTTTATAACTTGTGAAGCAATGAATTAGAACTTGGGTATTTGCATGAAGTATCAAGCCTATCATTACTATCAAATTTATAAGAGCTAAGACATCATCAATCACAGCCCAAGGTGGCCATGCACAAGAAATTCATGCAAGTTGAGGATGAGTGGTAGACTTTCCAGTGTGTGATTGGTAATTGAAAATATTGTGGCAGAACCTATGACCTCTACAAGCATGTTTAGGAGATATTGTGGTAGCTCCACAATGGCGCTATTATATCACTTGGTGCTATAAAAGTAGCCATGAGGTGAGGATTCAATTCAACTCTGCCATAGCTTGGAGAAGAAACTAGTACTCGATCTCTTCACATTTCTCCCATATCAACTTCTTCTTGTTATTGAATACCCATCAAGATACTCATCCATGGGCACTTACTTCTCAGAACTAGTTTTCGAAGACTTTGAATGTACTCCTAGATTAGATGAAACAAATGGAGGCCCTCTTCCCATTGACAGAAATCTCTATGCAACTGGTGTTACAACATTCTTCATTGCAGATGTGTACTTAGTTAGACTGACCAAGTATGCATCTATCTCAGTTGATGTCTTCTCAAGAAAACTTTGAAAACTCAAATCGAGCCCATGTCAAATAGTGGTCAATATCGTGTAGGAATGACGAGTGTTTAGTGGGCATGATGATGTGGGTTAGGTTGATGGTGGTGAGTGTGGTATGAGACATAAGCTGAAGGTGGTGGGTATGGTGATGAGCTGAGTGGGTATGAAGGATGGGGAAATGGTGGGTTTGTCTTAAGGCTTTATGCATGGAGTTGTTTGACATGAGATTCAGATCTGATGGAGGGAGGATTTTGATGGACGGCTTTGGAAAGGCTTTGGGTGGCCATGCACACATGGGTCACATGCACGTGGATAGAAGAAGTGTGTAATGGAAATGAGCTAAGGGGATTGGTATTAGCAAATCAATCTTGTTTTCTAGATTGTTCTGAGCCTAAGGACCCTCAACAAAATCCTCATCCTTCAGAGACGTCTTATTTGGAACCTAGTGAGGTATGAGTCATCATTCTTCACAAAGAGAGTAGATCATGAACCCTTATAGTTTGATTTAGGCAAGCTGGATGTAAACCTTGAAACTCCTTGCTCAAGGTCTTCAAATATGCTAGCGGCAGTTCCTTCAGCACAATAAAAGTTTATAACAGCGATTTATGTTGATATACTTCGTTGCCCACAAGCTGAAATTCTCTTTCATGTATGGTTAAGGCAGCAAAGCTGGTCCTTGAATATGGCCTCATGCTCAAGCATTGTCATCATGCTCAACTTTTGGGGCCACAACCCGAGAGCCCAATTTTTGAATAATTTCCCAAGAATGGTTGTGAACCAAGACACTAAGAAAGCAACCTTCTATAACCACCTATTTGTCTTCATATTGAAGCATAACTTCCTCTTTGATTAATTCTTGCTTCTATGTTCTATGATGGCCTAAACAATTAAATAGGATTTTCCATATTCCAATGTGGCTCAATGTCAATCCAGCCTACCCTTTATCTGCCCTCGATTTTCATGTAGTCCTTTGTCAAATCTCTAGGATACACAACCTTTACAAAAAAATGTGGCACACTAAAAGGTGGCTATGCAGCTTTCAAAAACCACTAACACATGAAATAGTAAGATGACCATGCATATAGAAACTAAGCTTCAATATTTTGAGAGAGTTATTCACCGACCCCTCAATACAGTTCGACCCATAACTTTCATCACCATAGCAAAAGAGTTCCTCTTCTTTCTCAGTTTTGGATTGTCCAACTAATCCTGCATTAAGATCTTCAATTCTTGGGCTTTTTGAACGAGATTATCACATTACCTCTAATTACCTCCACTTCATTCAATCTCTTCCTCTTATTTTCAGTTGCTCAAACCTTACCACCCAAATGAACTTCAACCGCCCTCCACGAACACAGAAACCAGATACTCCCATGAAGCAAAACAGAGCAATTTGAAGAATGCACGGTAAATGAGAAATGAACCGAGATGAGATTTAAGATACCCGATGCAGAGAAATGAAATGCCCCAAAAAACAAAGTATGATCCAAAAGAACAAACAAAAGACCTATTAAATAGAAACTCATTTCATGTTGAAATCAATAGGCTCCAGGTTTAGTGGCAAAACTGAAACTACCCCGACTTATCCTCATATGAAAATCAGAAGAAAATGTGAGAAAAGCAAAGCATTAACACACTTTCACAACCAGATGAATGACAGTGTTCAGGGACCACATGAGATGATGAAAAAAAAAAACTCAATTAGCCTAATCTAGAGACCTTGTTCACTTACCCCTATGCAACCTTGTGTAATCATCAAAAGCCCTTATGTACAAAAGGGAACCTAGAGCCAATCCGATCCTCATAACTCATGTCAATAAGGTATTTGATCTCAGAGCAGGGACCACTAAGACCCATAGGAATACTGGCTCCCTTAAAATCCAATTTTAAAGTTGATTCAACATCCCACTATAGAGAATCAACTAAATTCTAGTATCCTATGTAAATAACAACAAGACACTAAGTGCTTATGTCCGTGACCTGCTATTCATTATGTTTAGTCTCCCCATAAACTAGTGCCCGTAGTCTAACAAGGTGAAAATTGACAACCTTTCAAGACTACCTCTACCATCCTTGAGTTACAGATCCTTGTATTGTGTGTTTAATTGACATATCTTAACTCTCAAAGAACCTATGTCAAGTTCCACTTAAGGAACTACTATGGCCATAGTGTTCATGAGTACACCTCTTAGGATCACCCAAGGGGACACATTGTCTTAATCCTAAGAGATATCATGGTACCTCTATTAAGAATACCTACTGCTATAGGTTTCCATCAATAGTGACTCAATCCATAAGGAATATATGATCAACTTACGATCTCACTCGTAGGTCAAAGCCACTGCTAACTCAATATTCTCTCAAGGTTAAGAGACAACACAATGAAGCAGCTTGGTGGAGTCATGACTACTTGATAGCCTTAAGTCATAACTCACCATTGGTCCTATCCAATGTACACACTAGTGCACTCACCACGGGAAACCCATCCCAATAGCCAAGACCAGCCATCCCTCCAATTAGGAGGTGGTGCACTGCAGTCTCTAATGGGTTACCTAAGCTCATGAACCGATTATGAACAAGTCATCTATTTACAAGAACCCAAGACTTAGATCTTCTATGCAATTCCTAATGCACCTAAGTCACATACAATATAAAAGATACAGACAAGAATACTCATAAAGTATAATTCATGGAATAAAGATAGATAAACATGAAACTAGAACGTCATTAAATAAATCATGAATTCCAAATTTATTACATCATGTCATGCTTTCAAGGGCTCTATCCTAACATCCTAGAGTCACACCCCGACTGTCCGATTTTCTCGTGTATCTTTAAAGTCGTGTCCTGACTGTCCGACCTCCTTTATTTTTCCTAAAGGTGTCTTTACTATTCAGCTTGTTTTTGTCTCCTAGAGTTGCACCTTGACTATTTGTCTCTCGTGTTTCCTAGAGTCACGACCTAATTATTCAGCTTGTTCATGGTCGACCTTCCCATGTTTCTTTAGAGCCGCACCTTGACTATCTAGTCTCATTTATTATTTCCTAGAGTTGTGTCTTGACTATCCGACCTTCCCATGACTCTTTAAATCTGCGCCATGATTGTTCAACCTGTTTTATGTTTTCATAGAGTCGCGCCTTGAATATCCAACCTTCTTATGTTTCTTTAAAGTTGCGCCTTGACTAACCAACCTCCTTTATGTTTCTTTAAAGTTGCACCATGATTGTCCAATCTTATTTCTTCGAGTTGTGCTCTAACTGTTCGACCTTTCTATTGTTGTTTAGGGCCACACCCTAATTGTATGACCTTTCCTGTTTATGTTTCCTAAAGTCGCTCCCCAATTTCCTTTTTTTTTTTTTTCTCATCATCTTGGATACCTTTCTTTCTATTTTTTGATGGCATAGTCCCTTGTTTCATATAGACATTTTCACTGTCTCATTCAATAAATCCTTCCTTGAGATCCACGTGGATGTTTACATGTTTCCCTTATAGGTAGATCAATGAGCATATTTTGTGACCTTAGAGAGCTCATGAAAAATTAAAACAAATTTGATAGTCTCTTAGTTCTTTGGTAGAGCCTACTTCGTTTCACTTGTGTATGCACTCACTTGTGGACCTTATCGAAGAGGAACATATTTATTGACCCCAATTTTGTAACCTAATTTTTCTTATTTATACCTCATTCATACCCCACTTTCTTTTCTTTATATTTTTTCTCTTCATTTTTTATTTTCTTTTTTCCTCTTTTCTTCTCCCTAACCCACGACGAACTCATTATTGACCCATTACGTTCCAGTGATCTTTCTCCAATGCCAGTGACACTCACCGACCTCTTCTTGTCTCTTCTCTCTTCCCCTCTCTCTCTTTAAACCCACCCTCACCCGACTCACCCATCTCTATATCTAACCCTAATCTCGTTACTTTCTCTCTTTAAGTCTTCCTTCATGATCTCTCCCTACACTTCGACAATGAATTATAGAATAAGAGTATCATCCTCCTAAGACGAGGCTTCCCGTTGATACCTAGTTCAACTCTCGTAAGACCATCACCACTATCTGCATCACATCCATTGCATTGTTTTTCCTTTAAGGTTCTTCAAAATTTGGTAAGTTTTCCTTGTCTAATCTCTACAATAACCATTTCCATACTTGGGCGCCTTTTTGAGCTTAGTTTTAGGTTTTACATATAAGATTTAGACCCCTGTTTAGTTTAGCCCTCCATTTGGGTTAGGTGTTTGATTTGGGCCAATTTATTAGATTATTGGATTTTGTTTTTAGGCCTTGATTTGGGCCTTGATTTGTATATACATTTCATTTGGGCTCTACTTCGTTGAATTTTTTAGTTAGGCTAATGGTTTGGATTTTAGCTCGAGACTTTGTTTACTTATTAGGCTTATACCATCTCTGGTACATGGGCTTTCACCTCTTTCTCTCTCTCTCTCTCTCTCTCTCTCTCTATCTATCTATCTATCTATCTATTTATCTATCTATCTCTCTCTCTCTTTGGTTTTGTATGGTTTGATTGACTCAGAGATGACAATTGAAGGCAGCGAGATTGACAAGGTGATAGATTGACAAGAGGACAACTTGATGGAAAGCAAAAAACTACTTAACAAGGTGTTCCTGATGCTTATTTATTTATTTATTTTTCGTTTGGGGGGCTATTTATTTTTTGTGGAGGCAAAGTGTAAAGAGGAAAGGGGGGAGAGCTCTAGGATGACTCCCTATGTTACTAGTGTTCTAAGAGTGAAGGAGTGTGTTTTGTTGAATGAGCCATGAATTAATCGTATGTAGGTATATTCCCTTGCCCACTTAATTTTATGTTTAAGCTTCATGTTTATTTTCATTTTCTTAACTCTGTAAATATGACAAATGCTATGCCTATTTTCATTCTCTTGATCCTGTAAGTGTGAATTTGTAAATGTTGATCTACAAGTTGATTGTGAATGTTGGTTTGTTGTGTTTTGCCTTTATATATATATATATTGTTTATTTGTCAACTTATCTATTTCATTTTAATAATTTATTTATTTCTTTTATTTCTTATTTAAACATGTATTGATTTTTCTCATCCAGTGTTTAAATGAAATGAAAATTTTTAATTAATTAATTAATTTATTTATTTTAATTTACATTAATATAAACACAAATCCTTTTTCGCTAAATTATTAATATCATTTTTAAAATTCGTTTAAATTAACTATAGACCCCAAAATTTGACCCATTTTTATTTTTACGTTAATTTTGAGCACAATTTTGTCTTTGGATTTTAAATCCCAATTACATGTGATATTTTTTGCCTACTCACCCTTGAATTCTTAGTTTTTATCATTTTGTAAATTGTTTTATTATTATTATATTATATTTTTATATTTTTATTTTATTTTCTTCATTTATTTATTTATTTTTTATTTTCCCTCTCCTCTCTCTTCCCTTTTCTCCTCATTCTACTTACCCTTTTACCTACCCCTCACACCCCTACCCATACCCCCCACGTCCAAGGCCAACCCCATTTCCTCTCTTCATTTTTTTTCTTTTTTTCTTCTCCCCCCCATTCCCAAGGCAAGGTGGCCGAGCCCCCCATTTTTTCCTCGCTTCCCTCTCAATTCTTTCTTTTCTTCCTCCCTTTATTTTCTTCTTCCCACGGTCAGCCCCCCATTTTTTTCTCTATGTTTTTTTTCTTACCCAAACACCCACATAGCAGCCGGCCATCTCCAATTTCCTTTCTTCCATTTTTATTTTTTCTTCTCCCCCCAAACTCCCACATAAGCTAACCCCCATATTTTTCCTTCTCCATTTTTTGCCCCATTTTTCTTTTTCCCTCCCCCAACACCACTCCCCACACTCCATGGCTCTCATTCCCAGCCAGCTGCTCATCTCCTCATCTCTTCTTTTTTTCTTTTTTCTTTTTTTTTCCTCATTCTCTTCTTCCTATCCACACACTGCCACACGCCCCCCTCATTTTTCCTTTCTTCCATTTCTTTTTCTTTTTTTATTTCTTTTTATTTCCTGTGAAACACACCTCCATATCCACGGTCGGTCAGTCATCATCGGCGAGCAATCGCTGACAACGCTATTTCCGACAGTCGGGGACCACCTCCCCTTCCACCCATTTTTCATCCCACCACTACCATATCACACATTTTCCATTATTATTATTATTATTATTTATTTATTTATTTTTCTTGATTTGATTTTAATAGTAATTGTTGTTTGTGAGATTTGAATTGTTGAATTAATATGAAATTTGGGATAATTTATTGTTAGTGAATTAATTTAGAATTGGCTAATTTGGGTTAGATTAATTGATAATTTATATGGTTGTGCTCATTTTAATTATTTAATTTGGATATGATATAATATTGTGGTATATTTTGGATGTGAGTTTGCATATTAAATTGGGCTTAGATTATGGGATATCAAATTTAGGCCTAATGAAATTTATTTTAATTTATCATGTTTGGGGTTTGATTAATTGAGCTTATATTTTGGCTATTAATTTGGAAACTTTAGATTAGGGTTTATGATATGGGAGATATTTTTATTGGGTTATATTTGTTAATTTGGGCTAATTTTTAATTACTGAAATTTATTGGACTAATTTAAAGTTTGAATTTGGGCTTGAATAATTATTTTGAACTCTACATATTTGATATTTACATTTGGACTATTTTTGTTTTTGCATGGCCTATTCTGCAATTCTGTTGACTAAGTACAAATTTATGACACGTGAAGCACAGAATTTCATGGAAGAAAGTGAGAATCAAAAAGTTGTAGAAAGACATTGAACTTGTTATAAGCTTGTTTGAGTACATATTTTATTTCCCACTTTTATTTGGTTTTATTTTTATTAGTTATTGTAAATACTCGTTTGTATATATTTATTGAGTGTGTACAAAATTGAACATAAAAAAAAAAAACCTTGAAATTTTGTTTAAATAATAAGAAGAATTCAGTAAATATGTTTTAATAAAATAATAATTTTAAAATATTCTTTTTAATAAAAGAAAGTTTTTTTTATTAATAAAAATTCAAAAAAATGCATTTATAAAAATCCTAAAGAATTGTTTTTAATAGAATTTGAAAAATCATTTTTAATAAAATTGTCCAAAAATTTCTTTGTTTAATAAAAATTGTCCAAAAATTGTTTTGTAAATAAAGTTGTCCCAAAAATTAATTTTTAATTAAAAATTCTTTTTCAAATAAATTTTTTATTTTTTTAATAATTTGTATAACTCACTTTTCTTAAATAAAAACAAATTGAAATACTTTTATAAATAAAATTGTAAATTTTTGTAAAAATAAGTAAAAATAATTTTTATGACCAAATTGAAATTTGTAATAAATTCTTTTGATATAACATGTGTAAATAACTTTTTTGAAAATTGAATACAAATGAAATTGAGAAAATAAATTGACTTTCTTTTTGTAAATAAATAAATTGAAACCATTAATTCAAAATCATTTTTAATAAAATCCTTTGAAATTTCTTGAAAACAATTTTTTTAATATCTTATTTATTTATTTAGTTCAATAAATCATTTTGCATAATTCTCTTGTTATTTATTTTATGTATTCGGGTAATTAGATTTCATCGTTATTTTTGTGTATATTGATTTTCACCATGACTTGTACATTGATTATTTTTCTTGGTATCCATAATTAATTAATTAATTGCCACAATTTCCTTAATTCATTTAGTAGAGGTCGTACGTATACAGGCTTAGAGGGGTGCTATGACTCACCACCGTACCTTCCCAATAGGTAACCTGACCCCCGGACCCGACTTTGGTTTTCCACAAACTGTTTTTTCCAAATAAGAAGTCACACAGGGTTTTCTTTCTTATTTTGTTTTCCCTTAAAAAAAATAAAACAAAAATAAGTGGCGACTCCAAGTCTTTTTCTAAAAATCAATTTTTCACAAATAAATAAAAAAGCAAGTCTCGTCATCGAGTGAGAACACACGTGAAAAATACAGGTCCACAAAATGACGACTTTGCTAGGGATATTTTAGAAGGTCAAACTTGAACTCGAGTTGAGAAAAATGTGGCGTTTGATTGGTCGATCAGTGGATACCCCTCTCTATTTGTTTTTGTATGATTGGGTGTTGATTACACATTGAGAGCTTTGATATGTTTATCTGTGATTCATGTTTGGTTATTATTGCTCATTGGAGATGTTCACATGTTGATTACATTGATTGATTCTCTTACCTACTTTAGCATAGTGACTCTTCTTGTTGTATGATTATTTTACTTTCCTTGACATGTATATTCTCATTTTTGTATATGTCGTTCATATTGGTGTGATTGATTCTCTTTATTGTATATTATCTTGTTTATCTCAATATATTGTTTATTCTTGTTATATACCTATCTTGCTTATCATATTTTTGCCTAGCTTGTGTGTAGATATGAGTGATATACTTGTTATTTGCATGACTGCTTGGTGCATGACTGCTATTCTTCTATGCGATGCATGTATTGCTTGTCTGTGTAGGACACACATCCATCCCCTTACCTCTAACTCCCTAGTCTCGATTGACCTTATTTCCCTTGATCTCATATTTGATATGAGACTTGTTACTTTGTTTGCTCTTCGACCGAGCTAGTGATTTGGAATAGGGTTTAGTGATGGGCTATATCTATGTTTGGAAGCATTCTGGAGAAGGTCGACACATTGATGCTGATTGGAGTATGATATTTGAAGACTTGTATAGCCCAGAGCTAGATTTTAAGATATTTATGTGACCAGTGTGTTTTCCCTCTGCTTAGTTTGATAGGATTTTCGGATGCACCCACACCGTTCACTATGCACCTTAGATTTCCACTGAGAGCTGAGAGTTGTGAGAGCTTTCACTATAGGAAAGCCCCTAGGATGTCGAGGTAGTGCATGTGTGGAGGTGATGACCACCTTGTATGGAAGCACCCCGTCTCTTTGGAGGTGTGCAGAGAGTCGTGTACTGTAGAAGGGTATGATCGCTTCTGTTAGGACTCCTTTAAAATCCACTTTTTCTTTTTAGAGCCATCTTGACCTTGTAAGTTGAGCCTTAGATCTTTTGATTAGTATTTCCTTTCTTACACGTGGGTGTATTTGAGAGCCTTTGAGGCCACTTTAGTCACAACATGGATCCAATACTCCTTTTTTTGGTTTCCAATCAAGAGTGCTTAGATATTGGTGCAAGTTTAAGTATTAGTTGGACCACCCTTTCCTATATGGATTTGGTTTCTTCTTGTCGCTTGTTGAGTCTAGCACACTTTCTCCCTAAGGCTTCAGATAGTCTTCTTTTCTTGAGTCAACACATTCTTTTGGTTTGTTGTCACTTTCTACTTGACCTTTTTGGATATGCTCATTGATCATGCTCACATTTTTACATTTTTCACCTGTCATGGGCTTGGTACTTCATTCTTTGGTTGATTTGCCTATTTCTATTTTCAACCCGATATTTTTATTACAAGAAAGTGAAAGGCATGTTTTCACATTCACACCATTTTTTTAGAGATCCGCCTTGATCACCTTATCATTTTTGTTTATGAAGCTTGGATTGAAAGTGAATCAGGGATATTTTGTTATAAATGGAGTATCGATCTCATGACAATGTTTTTTTTCACATCTCATTCATTTTTTGGATTATTGATAAAGATTCTTTAGTCACATTTGTAGCCATCTCATAGTGGACACCTTTATGACTTTAAAGTTTCTGTCATTTATCTAGTTTTTGATTGTTATCACAAGACCATATATCATATGATGTGTTGTACTTTTAACTTGAGGCATCTATTTATTTGCACATTATGGTCTTAAGGCCTGACCTATCATAGAGGATATTGAGCCTATTAGCCTAGGACCAGAGATTTGACCTAGAGAGTTTGAGATTGTGACCCATCTTCTTATGATCAGAGCATTACCTTACTCACACATTAATTTTCTTTGACCTACATCCACCCATTGTGAGCTTTGCACAACCTCACCCTTGACACCATTATATGACCTTTCCATCCTCAACTTTTTTAGCTTTACACATCCCCTTTCTGATTCAACCAAGTAGAGTGTGAGGAGTTTGAGCCCAAGGTTGATCTCGCATGGTGAGGGATGGCTTATGATCTTTAGGTGGCTTACGATATGTGGATTGGTCAATTGCCTGATGAGACTATCACTTATTTTGCCATGAGTATAGAGATTGATCTTGCTTTATGAAAGTTGGCTTGTGATGAGCACTTGTGCCTGATGAAATCATCATTTACTTTGCTTTGAGAGGATTACCTTTGAGATTATTATGGAGCATTTCGAGTATGGTTTGGCGCACGATTCTAGAGGGTTGACATGGTTATATCAGATAAACATCGATCTTCAATATCGATCACTTGAGGGCTTAAGAGCACGATGTTTGAGACCATGGTCGTAGGATGGGTGACCTTCATTTCAGTTAGCTCACACCCTATTACCTTTATTGACATCTGGACCATTGCTAGCCCTTTGAGCCTCACATGAGCATCATAGCATTTTCTTTCTTATAGCCTTGCTCACCTTTTACACCAAGATAGGGGCCCTCTGGTGTATATATGCTTTATTCGGGAGTCTCATGAGCCATGAACTTATTGATTCAATCTTCTTCATTATTTTTTTTGTTGTCCTACCATCATTTTTCATCATATCTCTTTGTTTATATCCTTTGTTCTATCATTTGTCTTTGTCATCGTGCCTCTTTCTATGCCATGAGTGATGATCTTTCACATTTCAATGCATGGAGGACGGTCATATCCCTCTCCATTCCTATCTCATGGACATTGGTTCGAAGATCCTTAGTTGAAAAGGTCATCTTGTCAGAGAAAGTTCATGTACATCATTGTTTGAGAGTATATCCATTTCATTACGTATTTTCAGTGGAGTTTATTTGTTGATATTCAAAGTATGCACAAAAAAAATAATAATAATAATAATAAGTGCATGTATTTATGCATGTATACAGTGTTTTTCTCCATTGAGTGTAGATATTGGTCATTGATAGCTATTCTTTTGAGTCAGTTGCTTATGAAAGTTCCTATGTGAGCTTTTAGAGACCAACCTTTCCTTGTGCCTATCTCATTATGTATTTTACGTGTGAGAGACAAGTGACATTTTCCTAGGGACTCTTGATCATTGTCTTCTCCATCATTACATACATTAGTGATTTAACTGTTTTTCATGACTTGATTTGAGTAGATCAGTGCTCACTTATTTTCCTTTGATCTATTTGTTCTTCTCATGGTATCTGATTCTTTTAGCCTACAGTGATCTTCATCCATATCGATTTACATTCTATGTTCGATATTTTCCACACATCATTCTTATACATCCCATCAACAGTTCAATATTCTTCATTTCTTCTCTTTCACCACTGATATATTCATCTTGGATTCTTTCTTCCTCACTGATATATTCATATTGGACATCCTTAGATCCATGGTTTGAGACTCTCTACACATATTGCATTTTATACATAAGGGTATGGGGTTTTATCATTGGGATTATTGAGCCTAGTTTCCCTTCATTTCTTTACCTTATTACCCTAGCCTACATTGCATCCCGAGTCTTAAGACCAACCTGAGGCCATGACATCACACATGGTGTTTGATAGCTCTCATGTGGACGGTACTTGGATTGATTGGAGAGTATTCTGATTATGATTGTTTAGGAGTTATGGTATGACCCTACATTAGGGCATAGCCACCTTAGAGAGTTTTTATTGGATATGCAGCCATTTTGCTTAATACATCACATTGGGGCACACTTTCCTTGGTAGGGGGTTGATTTTTAGATGACCATTATGTCGAGGCATACTCTTCTCAGTCGATGATGGATTTTGAGTCATGGTCATCCCTTAGAGGAGATCAGATGTCCTTTTTCACATTGGAGCATGAGACATAATTGATATATTTCATCTGGTCTACTTTACACAAGGGCATACCCCTCTCAATTGATGATGGTTTTTGCAGCATAGTCGTTCCTAGTAGGTGATTAGTTTCTTCTTTAGATTGGAGTATGAGATATGATTGGCTGATTTGATTGGATGTGTTTATAGGAGAGCATAGCCCTCTCAATGGTATTGATGGATTTTTGAGTGATTGGATCTTGGCGCACACTTATGAGAGCTATATTGGTTCTTGAGCATTTCAGAGATCGCCTTACATTAGGGCATAACCCTCTCATTAGTGATTGATCTTAGAGATACTGGCTTACATCGAGTCATGATCATGTCAAAGTGCATTTTTGTCGAGGTATACCACTTTGCTTGATTTTTTTCACATTGGGACATGATCTTTCTTTTGATGAGGTCATATACTTTCTTCACGTTACCATAATGACTTTGAGGAGTGGAGATTCATTTTGATAAGATTATGTATGATTGGTTGTACCCCTTTCATCGATGTTTGCTTTGGAGATGCTTACACTAAGATATAGCCCACTCATCGGTGATAGATTTTGTGAGATAACAGTTTATGCCAGACACATACTTTCCAGATATTATCTTGCACTGAGGGCTTACCCATTTTGAGATGATGCATTCATACTAGGGCATAGCCACCTTGCTGGTTTTGACATTAAGACTCTACCTTTTGTTTATGATTGTTGTTTTTGATAGATTATAGAGTTATTGACACCTTGGGTTCAGTCTTCTCAGCTCACTTGGTTCGACTTGGATACCCACTTTCCTTTGTTGGACATCCAGACATTTCGCCTTTGACATTGTTACACCTATATCCATCATTTCAGAGCTTAGTAGATATTGAGCCTACTTATCTCACTATTGAGCATGACCTTATCCCATTCTCTTGATCAGGGGAGGATGTAGACCAATCTTGAGTTTTTTTTGGTCAAGTTTTCACATGCCTTTAGACTTTAGGTTCAACATCTTCCATGATGGTAGGGCCTATTAGATTGTTGAGTTACTTGTGATGATGTTTACATGTTGATAATTGGCATGTCGTGTCTTGACTTGCTTACATTTTAGACTTAAGAGTCTTGGTCAACATTTGTTTGGCCTATTATTTTAGTTTCTGTGATGCATGTTCTTGTTTGAACATTTGTTGATTGAGGCTATATGTTTTCATTGCATTGTCATTGAGCATATCCTAGAGTGTCTTATATGGTGACATTTTGTGTCTTATGTTGGTTACTATCTTGCACTGGGGCATACCCCCATCCTTGAGTTCATCATATCTTTTGCAAATTTTCTCACTTCTTGATCTATTTCCTGATTCTTGTGAGTCGTCATACTAGGGCATATGCCCTCTCTGGATTTATCATATCTTCTGTTGATTTCATGGTCGTTCAACCCATTTGCTAATACTTTTGAGTGTTTTACTGGGGCATACCCCTTTTTCATTGAGTTCATTATCCCAGTCACTTCTTTAAGGTTCTTTTGGATGTTTCTAGTTGTAGACCACATTCCTTGTTTCTTGTTTATACTTTAGGTGTCTTTGTTTGCAAATCGTATACTTCTCCCTTTTCCATTAGTTTGTTTAGGGCATCCCCTTACCGCTAGTTTGTTTGGGGCATTCCCCTTTCTTCTAGTTTGTTTAAGTCATTTCTCATTTTCTTCAATTTATTTAGGGCATCCACTTGTTGTCAGTTTGTCTAGGGCACCCCCCTACTGTCAATTTATTTGGGACATCCCCCTTTTTTTAGCTTGTTTAGGGCATCCCCTTACCATCGGTTTGTTTAGGGCATTCCCTTACCACCAGTTTGTTTAGGGCATCCCCCTACAATCAATTTGTTTAAGGCATCTTTTTTTCTTCTAGGTTGTTTAGAGCATCCCCCTTTCTTCAGCTTATTTAGCCCGTACCGTCAATTTGTTTAGGGTACTCCCCATTTCTTCAGTTTGTTTAGGGCATCCCCCTATCGTCAGTTAGTTTAGGGCACCCTTCTTATTTCAGTTTGTTTAGGGCATCCCCCTATCGTTAATTTCATTTATGGCATCCTATCATTTAAGTTTCAGTTGTGGCATCTTTTCATTTTTTTAGTTTCATTAGCTTTACTCGTTTCCTTTGAGTTTCATTTGGGGCATACCCCCTTTCTTGAGATGTTTAGATCCTCATTTTTTGTGAGTCGATCATCCTGATCTAGTCACCCTTTAGTGGTTTGACTTAGAGTCGTAGACCGTGATCTCCCTCTTTGGGCGTACAGTGCCCACATCTTAGAGTTGTTCATTTCATTATAGGCCAGTGATGTTCATTGCATCCATAGCCCAGAGCTGTTCATTTTATCTTAGTTTTGAGTTAGTTATCGCTTCAGTTTCATTTATGGCATCCTCTCATTTTAGTTTCATTTGTGTTATCCTTTTATCGTTGAGTTTCATTTGGGGCATACCCCCATCCTTTAGTCATTTTGATCCTTTTTGTTAGTGAGTTGATTTTTTCCTCATCTTAGTCACCCATTGGTGATTTGACTTGGAACCGCAGACCGCAACCTCCCTCTTTAGGCGTACAGTTCCCACATCTTAGAGTTATTCATTTCATTACAGCCTGGTGTTGTTCATTGCACATTAGTTATGAGTTTGTTATCATTTCATTTTTATTTATTGTATTTTCTCGTCTTAGTTTCATATGTGTCATCATTTTACTATTGAGTGTCATCTAGGGCATACCCCATTTCCAGAGATAGTTATGTCTTCATTTTTAGTGAGTTGATCATCTTGATCTTAGTCACTCTTCAATGATTTGACTTAGAGTCGCAGACCATGATCTCCCTCTTTGGGTATACAGTGCCCACATCTTAGAGTTGTTCATTTCATTACAGCCCAGTGTTATTCATTGCACCCACAGCCCAGAGCTGTTCATTGCACTTTAGTTCTGAGTTTGTTATCTTTTCAGTTTCAGTTATGGCATCTTTTCATTTTTTTAGTTTCATTAACGATACTTATTTCCTTTGAGTTTCATCTAGGGCATTCCCCCTCTTGAGACATTTAGATCCTCCTTTTTAGTGAGTTGATCACCCTCGTCTTGGTTATCCTTTAGTGGTTTGACTTGAAGTTGCAGATCGCGATCTCCCTTTTTCGGGGTACAGTGCCCCTCTTCTTGAGTTGTTCATGACATCCACAGCCCTGAGTTGTTCATTGCATCCACAATCCCAAGTTGTTCATTGCATCCACAGCCCTAAGTTGTTCATTACATCCATAGCCTTGAGCTGTTCATTTCATTACAACCTTGAGTTGTTCATCATCTTTAGACATCCTTGAGTTATTTGACCTAGAGTTTGCGTATGGCATTCTCTCTTTTGGCCAACCTTTAGGCATTCAGTGCCCACATCCTTGACTTGTTCATTACGCTACAGCCCTGAGTTTTTCATTGCATCATAGCACGGTGTTGTTCATTCATATTCATTAGCAATGTGCACCTTATCCTCATAGCTTTGCACTCGTCGCTCTTTTCTCACTTCGTTACATTGTGCTTATCATTTCTTTATCATGCTATCATAGAGCTTCCCCTCCTTCATGGCACACAACATAGTCTTTTCGATTCGTAACACGTGTTTCACTCATATTATTAGATACACTATGCCTTGTGTCTTGGTATGGTACACATATGGTTTTTCCCTTTATACTCATTCCTTTGCTCTTTGGTGGTTCGATTGCTACTCGACTTCGATATCGATTTTCGAGTCACTTTTGGAGACTTTTCTTAGGGACTCTGGATCCATAATGTAACTTTAGGGGCACCTTAGGAGTTTTCATTCTTGCCATTTCATTTTTGTAGGGTTTTAGAGCCTCTTTGTTCTTATTTTGGTTTAAAAAGCTCGTGCCATACTGGGACAAATTTGGTGGTCTTTCTTTTTCTTCAGCAGAGCCCACTTTGTATCGTTTGTGTATACACTCACTTTACTTGTGGACTCTACTGAAGAAGGGTATATTTGTAGACCCCAAAATTTGACTCATTTTTATTTTTACGTTAATTTTGAGCCAAATTTTGTCCTTAGATTTTAAATTCCAATTACATGTAATATTTTTTGCCTACTCACCCTTTAATTCTTAGTTTTTATTATTTTGTAAATTTTTTTTTTTTTTTATTTGTTATTATTATTATATTATATATATATATATATATATATATATATATATATATATATATTTTATTCATTTATTTATTTTATCTCTCATCTCTCTTCCTCTTTCTCCTCATTCTACCTACCCTTACCTACCTCCCACATCCAAGGCCCCATTTCCTCTTTTCATTTTTTTTCTTTTTTTCTTCTCCCCCCATTCCCAAGGCAAGGTGGCCAGGCCCCCCATTTTTTCCCCACTTCCTTTTCCATTCTTCCTTTTCTTCCTCCCTTTCTTTTTTTCTTCCCACAGTCGGCCCCTTATTTTTTTCTCCATTTTTTTCTCTACCCAAACACCCACACAGCAGTCAGCCATCTCCCATTTCTTCTCTTCCATTTTTCTTTTTTCTTCTCCCCCTAAACCCCCACATAAGCCGGCCCCATATTTTTCCTTCTCCATTTTTTCCCTATTTTTCTTTTTCTCTCCTCTAACACCACTCCCCACACTCCATGGCTCCCATTCCCAGCTAGCTGCTCATCTCCTCATCTCTTCTTTTTTTTTTTTTGCTTCTATTTCTCTTTTTTCCTATCCACACACTGCCACGCGCCTCCCTCATTGTTCCTTTCTTCCATTTCTTTTTCCTTCTTCATTTCTTTTTATTTCCCGTGAAACCCACCTCCATATCCACGATCGATCAGTCATCATCGACGAGCTGCTGCCGACAACACCATTTTCAGTAATCGAGGACCACCTCCCCTTCCACCCATTTTTCGTCCCACCACTATCACCATATCACACATTTTCCATTATTATTATTATTATTATTATTATTATTTGTGTTCATTTTAATTATTTAATTTGGATATGATATAACATTGTGGTATATTTTGGATGTGGGTTTACATATTAAATTGAGTTGATTTTGATTTTGGATTTAGGTTTTCATATTAAATTGTGCTTGGATTATAGATATTAAATTTAGACCTAATGAGATTTATTTTAATTTATCATGTTTTGGGTTTGATTAATTGAGCTTATATTTTGGTTATTAATTTGAAAACTTTAGATTATGGTCTATGCTATGGGAGATATTTTTGTTGGGTTATATTTGTTAATTTGGGCCCATTTTTAATTGCTGAAATTTATTGGACTAATTTGAAGTTTGAATTTGAGCTTGAATAATTATTTTGAACTCTACCTATTTTTTGATATTTACATTTGAACTATTTTTGTTTTTGCATGGGTCTATTCTGCAATTTTGTTAGCTAAGTACAAATTTATGACACGTGGAGTACGGAATTTCATGGAAGAAAGTGAGAATCAAAAAGCTGTAGGAAGACATTGAGCTTGTTGTTAGCTTGTTTGAGTGTATATTTTATTTCCCACTTTTATTTAGTTTTATTTTTATTAGTTATTATAAATATTCGCTTATATATATTTATTGAGTGTATATAGAATTGAACATCGAACAAACTAGAATTTTGTTTAAATAATAAGAAGAATTCAGTAAATATGTTTTAATAAAATAATAATTTTAAAATATTCTTTTTAATAAAAGAAAGTTTTTTTTATTAATAAAACTTCAAAAAAAATGCATTTATAAAAATCCTAAAGAATTGTTTTTAATAGAATTTGAAAAATTGTTTTTAATAAAATTGCCCAAAAATTTCTTTGTTTAATAAAAATTGTCCAAAAATTGTTTTGTAAATAAAGTTGTCCCAAAAATTAATTTTTAATTAAAATTCTTTTTCAAATAAAGTTATTTATTTTTTTAATAATTTGTATAACTCACTTTTCTTAAATGAAAACAAATTGAAATACTTTTGTAAATAAAATTGTAATTTTTTGTAAAAACAAGTAAAAATAATTTTTGTAACCAAATTGAAAATTTGTAATAAATTCTTTTAATATAATAAGTGTAAATAACTTTTTAAAAATTGAATACAAATGAAATTGAGAAAATAAATTAACTTTTTTTTTGTAAATAAATAAATTGAAATCATTAATTCAAAATCATTTTTAATAAAATCCTTTGAAATTTCTTGAAAACTATTTTTTTTAATATCTTATTTATTTATTTATTTATTTATTTAGTTCAATAAATCATTTTGCATAATTCTCTTATTATTTATTTTGTATATTCGGGTAATTAGATTTCATCATTATTTTTGTGAATATTGATTTTCACCATGAATTTTACATTGATTATTTTTTTTGGTATCCATAATTAATTAATTAATTGTCACAATTCCCTTAATCATTTTGCGTTTTCTCAGTTTTTTTTCTTATTTTGTTTTCCCTTTAAAAAAATTAAAACAAAAATAAGAGGCGACTTCAAGTCTTTTTCTAAAAATCAATTTTTCACAAATAAATAAAAAAACGAATCTCGTCATCGAGTGGGAATGCACGTGAAAAAACGCAGGTCCACATTAACATTTATAGAATCTCCCCAATAATTCTTTCCGTAATTAATCAAACCACAAAAAAAAAAAAAAAAAAAAAAAAAAAAAAAAAATTATTATTAAAGTCCGTATAGTTTCCTATTTTTATCATTATTATTATTATGGGATAAACCAAAATTTGAAATAATTTTTTTAAAAGATAAAACTTAAAAGCTTTTTTTTTTATTAAACCAAAAATGATTTCCTCAATAACCTGCAAAACTTCCTTTTTCATACATATATATCAATTTGTAAAGTTTCCTTTTAGTTTTTATTATATTTTTATTAAAATCTGAATTTCTCTTTTTTTTTCCCAAAAATAAATCCAAACTCTTTTTTTAAAACAAAAATTAAAATTTATATATATATATATATATATATATATATATATATATATATATATATATATATAAAAGAAATAAAAAAGTAAATAAAGAATTGAATTTTCTTTTTAAATAAAAATATAAAGTCATTTTAGATAAAATTGAGAATTTTTTTTTTAATAATCCGAAATCATGTTATTAATAGATTGAAAACTTTTTTTTTAATTGACATCATCTTTTTTTCCTTTCTTTTTCTTTTTTTTTTTTTTTAGTTTGATTTTTTTATCTCAAAATTAAATTAGCTTGCAAAAATCCTTTTAAATAAAATTAATAAATACAAATAAAACAAAAAGTTTTTTTCAATAAAACCATGAAATGATAAAAATCCTTTTTTTATTATTTTATTTTTATTTTTATTTTTATTTTATATTTTTTTAGTTTGATTTTTTTATCTCAAAATTAAATTAGCTTGCAAAAATCCTTTTAAATAAATTAATAAATACAAATAAAACAAAAAAAAATTTAATAAAACCATGAAATGATAAAAATCCTTTTTTTAATTATTTTATTTTATTTTATTTTATATTTATTTTTGAACCATCAAAACCTTTTTTTTTAAAAAAAAATGGATATGTGAAAATATTTACCCAATAAGAATACAAATCCTTTACCATAAAAGATTAGACAAATTCTCTTAAAATCAAATTCTTAAAAATTCCTTTTTTAAAATGAATAAAAAAAATTAACTTGGAATATTTCTTTTGTAAATAAAATTATGAAAATCATTTTGTTATTAATGACCCTTTTAATATAAATTTGAAACCTTTTTTTTTCTTAACAGTAAATTTAAATTTTTTTTAATAAAATTGAGTTGAATTTTCAAATAAATTGTAAAAGTCATGCTTTCAATAATAAATAAATAAATAATAAAAATCACTTTTAGTGTAAATAAAATTGAATTGAGATATACTTTGTAAATAAATTTGTAGAAATTTTTTTTTTTTTAAATGTTTAAAAATCACTTTTGTTAAATAGAAGTTAAATTGAAATAGTTTTGTGTATAAAACTGTAACAATTCTTTTCCTAACAAAAATAAATAAGAATCATTTTCCTATCAGTTGACTTTCTTTATTTATTTTTTTCTTTTAGCAGCAATAAGTGTAAATAACCTTTTTAAAAATTGAACACAAATAAATTTACATTGGATCACTAGTTGAATATAAATTCATTTTCTTTGCTTGTAAATAAATAAAATGAAATTGTTAATTCAAAAATGTTTTTAATAAACTCTTTTAGAATTTCTTGAAAAAATAATTATTGAAACATTTCTTTTAATTAGTTTAGTAAATTAATTCTTTTGTCATTTATCTAATATATTCTTATAATATGTTTTTATGATTATTTTCAAGTATATTACCTTGTGTCATTAATTTTGGTATTCATGATTAATTAATTAATTGTCAAAGTTTTCTTAATTTGTTTAGTAGAGATTTGTAGATATACGGGTTTACAGGGTGCTACGACTTTTTATCATATTTACTCGATAGGTAACCTGACCCCTAGACTCGGTTTTTACAAAAATGTCTTTTATAAATAAGAAGTCATATAAGGTTTTTTCTTCTTATTTTATTTTCCTTTAAAAAAAATTAAAAAAACTAAAATAAGTGGTGACACATAAAAGTGAGTCTCGTCTTTTCAAGTGAGGATGTACATGAAAAATACTCAAATTAATAACCAAGTATTGTCACAATATAGTGAAGACTAATCAAGGTTTAAAGTATCATATTTAGGATGTTTGACAAGTTAAAAAATAAAAAAATAAAATTACTTTTGTCAAATATGGATCTTATTACATGCCCACATTTGTTGCAACTCACAATGACTAGGGAGAAGATAATATTGCTTTCAACCAAATTTTCAATTCCAATATCAATACCAAAGCAATTCACTGCAAAATACAATCGTTCAAATTTAAATTGAAATCACCCATACAATATTTTAGCATCTATCCAGTCACGGAAGTGCTAGACTTGATATATATTCTCCATTTGCTTATCTCTATTTCCTAAATAATTGCTCTATGACATAACGACCTTGCAATTTTTATTTTTTTTTAAATAATTAATAAGATCAATTTCCACTCAACAAGTACGAATCAGAGAAATTCGACACTCCATTCTCTCACCAACAACTCTCACCCACCACAAAGAAAATTATGCCACTTTCCAAGCTCTCCTCTTCGCCTTTCAGAAATCTGCAGCAAAAAATAAAAATAAAAATAATACATAAACCCGCCAAGTCAACATAACAAAGTGGAGCAGTTATCAAACGCAAAAGGCATCCTCGGTTAGCTCATTCACTCACGAAATCTCTTTACGTCATGAGACTCCTTGGATTAGGAAAATTGTAGCACAAGGAAAGGCAAAAGAAAATGGGAGAGAGAGAGAGAGAGAGAGAGAGAGAGAGAGGAGTGCAATGTATGCTTACCATCATCATCTTTCTTGACCCACGACTTAATGAGCTTTAAAAAAAAAAATCCAAAAAACAAGGCAGCTGCTGCTCCCACCGCTATTGCTACCATTTTTGCTGTACTTGTTTCCGTCCCTTTCTCTGTGTTCAACACACAAAGGGCTAGCATTAGCAGGGTGAAATTTATAGAACCAAATACTAATGCTATTAAAATCACAAAGAAATTAAGGGTAAAAACAAAGGCGATTGGTAAGCTTGGGAAAAGTCATGCTCATTTTGAAGAAAACAATTCATGTGGCCTAACCAATGAAACAAGAAAAAGAAACATTTTTCATTTTTTCTGTACAATTGATTTCAAAAGATGCAGGGCCGTTGATTAAAAGAAATTAATTAGACAATATATATATATATATATATATGCCTTATCATCTTCTTCCTCAATCATGATGGCCTAGAAAAGAGAAAACGCAAAAGCAAAATCAGGTACCATGATGACCTTTACCTTGGTGTGAGTTAGTTGACGGTATCCCATTTGGATAGAAGGTATAGCTCAAAGAGCACTTGCCCATATATATTTGCCCTGAAACTGAAGATTTACATTCTTCCTGAGCCACCTGCACTGCATTAGTCACGCACTCACCGCACTCACAGATATCCAGATCCCTCTGGCACTGCGCCATCAAATTCACCTCTCCACTGGTCTCATGATAAAAACCATTATTGCCGCTGCTCATCACACCCTTTTCAACTGCGGCAAAAGCCTCAGTCCTCATCTCCTCAAACTCACTTCCTCTTGCTTCTGTTTCACTGCACAACTTGTACAGCAACTCAGGTTCAGAATTCTCAGCAACTCCATCAGCCTCATACTGTATGTAGCACCCAGAAAGTTGAACCCGAGCACCCAAACTTTCTCCACATAGTCTCTTTGACAGTGCAGGAAGCCTGCTCACGCAGTTGTAGCAGTTGGCATTACTGAGATCGCCTCTGCACTGGAAGAGACCCGAAAAGGCCGCTTTATCATCCTCTACACTGGTCTTAAAGAAGCTGGAATGCAGAGATTTTGCAGTAAGAATTCCAAGAAGTGATGAGAGAGTTTGGGAGTAAGACTCAATGGGATCTGTAAGTGTCTGGTTTGCACAACTATTGTATACTAAGTTGCTGTAGTCTGAAGCAGCTTCAATATTTGGAACCAAGAACCCAGAACAGGCAAAGAAAAGCAGTACTGCAATGGCAGGTAGAAAGATGGGTTTTGATGACAGGTCCATGTGGGGTTGATTCTTGTGTAATGCATCATCCTCTTCTATCACAAATACCGGTGGTTTTAATTTGATTGCTAGCTTGAGGCATTGTGCTTTAAGTTTTCGGTTTTTCCAGCCTACCCCACCTAGATTTGGAAGAATTTGAGTTCTCCATCAATACAAGATTTCTAGAAAAGATATAAAATTTTAACAAAAAGTCAAGTACCATTGTATTTACCAAGGATTTAATTAGCAATAAGGGTAATGTTGTGTAAGCGAAAGCTTTAATGCCAACAATGTTAGTTCAAGAACACAAAGATAAAACAATAACACATGTGGTACATGAGGTTTTAACGTGGTTCGAACAACCATGCCTACGTCCACGGATGAGAGAGAATGATTCCACTATACAATAAAGAATATTACAGAGGATAGAACCAGATACAACTATTAGGTTCCCGAAACATCCCATATTTCCCCACTCCTTGTATCCATACCCTACTATGAGTCCTCTCGCTCCATCAGGTACCTTCCGTTCTTCCTCACATCTCTATCCACCTCATGTAGTCTTTACAAATCCATCTTCATCTCATAACTTTTTCCCCTCATGACCTAGAATATTTATAGAGATATTTTTGCAACAACCTTCTTTATTTTATAAGGAAGTCTAATATTATAATAATATATCAACCTATAAATATTCTATATAATATTCTTTACAAAATAAGGAATCTATAATAATTAGGAATTTGGGACACTTCCTAACAATCTCCACCTTGAACCAAATTCCATGAAGTTAATCTTCAAACTCTCCATGACACAAACCTTTTGTATCATATCACCACGAAAGAGCAATCGACTCCACTTTCAATGAAAATTCCTTTTGTTTTCATCTTATGTGCTCTGTGATCTTTAACCCTCCTCTACCATAGGCCGAAATTCCCAAATCCATCAAACTTGACCACGTTGAACTTCGCAGAAGAAATCCCAAACATCGATCCCAACCTCGATCTGATACCAATTGTTGTGCCAGCGAAAGCTTTGATGCCAACAATGTTAGTTCAAGAACACATAGATAAAACAATAACACATATGGTACACGAGGTTTTAACATGGTTCGGTCAACCATGCTTACGTCCACGAATGAGAGATAATGATTCCACTATACAATAAAGAATATTACAGATGACAGAACTAGGCACAACTATTGGGTTCCCGAAACATCTCATGTTTCCCCACTCCTTGTATCCATACCCTACTACGAGCCCTCTCGCTCCACCAGGTACCTCCCGTTCTTCCTCATATCTCTATTCACCTCGTATAGTCTTTACAAGTCCATCTCCATCTCATAACTTTTTCCCCTCATGACCTAGAATATTTATAGAGATATTTCCAACGACCTAGTCTAATATTACAATAATATATCAACCTATAAATATTCTTTACAAAATAAGGAATCTATACTAATTAGGAATTTGTGACACTTTCTAACAGGTAGATCTTAAATTTAACATCTAATTGACTATGGAGAAAAGTATGACAATAGAAATAGAAATTGAGGGAAATGTATGACATAATAAATGAGATAAATCAGAATTTTAATAACAGTGGGTTTTAATTTTTGTCAATGTTTTTTTTTTATTCTTATTTTCATTTTAATAAGTAACCTAAGTAATGAGTAAAGCAAGGAATGACAAAAGAAATGGATTTCTCAATCTTATTTCCTATTTCAATGTTCTAGGCATACCCTTCAAATAAAACTAGAATTGAGGGCTCAAATGTACAACCTAGTGCGAGCATTTTAGATGGTATATACATTTTTTTTAAAACTTATTCTATAAATATAAATATTATTAATAAATATATATATATATATATATATTTAAAGTCATAAAGTTTTTGTTTATCTCACATTTTTAACGTAAAATTATTATTTTACTTTTTGTATGAACCTCCTCTTTCAGTCAAACCCAAGCAAAAGGCCCACATTCCTTTTAATGGGCTTTAACAAAAACTTAGCCCATAACATTACTCCGTGGGCTTCACTTGGAATCCAACGACCATACACAGAGATTGGATGAGCCATGTATACAAGGGCGTCCTTGTTCTTGTCCATATCCGATGTGGGGTTGGTAATTTAGTTTAAGAAAAATCAATGAAAGAAAAACCCACTTAATGGATCTAAACCCAAGACCTGAACGAAGGACATGGGTACTACTTGGCTACCACACTTTGTTGTTTAGCACAGCAAATAAACAAATCTATATTCATTTCTAAAAAGATTTATGCTATTAAATAAAAATCATATAATATTTTCTAGAATTATAAAATTAGTTAAAATTAAATAATTAAAATTTCTTTTATTTTGAATATATTCACATTTAACTATTATGCATATTTTATTTAATAAAATTTCAAATATTAATGTATGTATAATTATATTTGATAATATTAAAGATAAAAAATAAATATTATTGATTTTTAATTTATTTATATATATATTTTAAATAATAAAATATATTTATGACATTGTTGGTTCAATCATTAAACGTGAATCGGTAATTTTTTTTTATTCGATGACTAGTATAATTTTAAAAATATTGTATGACACTATGGATGAAGGTGTCAAAAGAATGAAATTTGCCAAAATATGGCAAGGAGGACAATTAAATATTTATTGACTAAAATAGGAAATTTTGGAGATCATGTAGGGGCACGAAAATTCACTTACACATAAATTCTTCCAAAGGCTATACCAATGGAGCACCATCCTAAGGCCATGTCTTTGCTATAATTATGGTGATAGGATGTTCAATACATGAATAGAGAACAACATTTGACCACCATCTAATGGAGGCCACCCCCATGGGCCGCATCCCCATCAAAGGACGTAATGGCTACTAGCAATCAATACATTATTAAGACTCCTAATGGATGACCCCATAACAACCATTTGAGATAGTCAACTAAAAACTCATCCAATACTCATAAACCCTATCATAAATATATATATGAGCTTAAAGTGGGAATCATTAGGACCCATAGGTGTACCAGTTCCCTTATAATCAAATTTTGAAATCGACTCAATATTCTACTATAAAAAGTTAATTGCACTCCAGTACCCTATCTATATTATAACGAGACACCAAGTGCTTAAATCTATGACCTGCTATTCACTGTATACAAACTCTCTATAAATTAGTGTTTGTAATCTAACAAGATAGTGTTCTCACCTATTAAGATTACCTCTCAAATATTTGAGTTACAGATCCAACATATTATGTGATCAAATGACATACTTTAACTCCAAGGAACATATGTCAAATTTCATTAAAAAAATTATTGTGACACAGATTTTCTGATCACATATCCTTTAGATCACCCAAGATGACACACTATCTCGATCACATGATATATCATAGTACTTCTATTAATAATACTTGTTGTCACCAACATCCATCAACAGTAACTCAATTCATAAAGATATATGACCACTTTAAGGTTTCACCCATAGATCAAAGTCTCCTATTGATTTTCGCACATGTTTAATATCCTCACAAGATTGAGAGTTCATGCAATATAACAGCTTAGTGAATCATAACAATTGATAGTCTTGCATCATGATTCACTATAGGTCATGTCCAATGTGCATCACATAAACTAGTGTATTCACCATGGAAAACTCATCCCGACGACCAAGACAAGTCATCCCTCCAATTAGGAGGTAATGCACTACAGTCTTTACTGGATTACCTAAATCCATTAACCGATTGTGGACAACTTATCTACTTATAAGGAACTCATGACTTGTATCCTCTATGCAACTCTTAATGCACACAAGTCATATACAATGTAAGAAACATGGGCTGAATGCTCGAATTAATGTCAATACACCCAAGAGATAACAAGAGGATAGTTAAGTCTAACTTTGTTACATCATGTCTTGCTTTTAGGGGTTCAATCCCAACACTTGTAAGCCACTAATCTTTTGCTCGATGACTCTTCCTTAATGCTTGGCACAAAGATGGTGAAAATTTAGAAGGTGAAGGCTAGGGTTCAATATTTAAAATGTAAGAGAGAATGGCAAAGTTTGAGAAGAAGAAGCTCCTTAGGTATTTATAAGTTTTCCTCTAGGTTTAGGTGACTTGAGTTCACCTTAGGCTTAGGTTACTTAATCTAGCCCAAAAAAAGTCTTAATTGATTAATTAACCCAACAAAGCTCCAATAAGTTAATTAGCTCACTCCAATATACTATTCACTAACCTTTGTGCAACATTACGTAATTACCAAAATGTTCTTATGCATATAAGTGAACTAAGAATTAATTCAACTCTCATAAATTATGTCATCCAGGTATATGAATTTGAACAAGGACCATTGAGACTCGTAGGATAGTATTGACTCCCTCAAAATCTAATTTTAAAGTTGACTCAACATCTCACTATAGAGAGTCCATTACATTTCAATATCTTATGTATATTACAACGAGACACAAAGTGCTTAGGTTTATGACCTGCTATCCATTATATATAGTCTCCCCGTGAACTAACGCCCATAATTTAACAATATAAAAGCTATCAGCCTCTTAAGATTACCTTTACCATCCTTAATTGCAAATCCTCCTATTATGTGATCAACTGACATGTCCTAACTTAAAAAAAGTTATGTCAACTTTTACTAAATGAATTACTAAGACCACAGATTTCTTGATCACATGTCTTTAGGATCACTTAAGAGGACATACTGTCTTAAAGTCCATGAGATATCATGACGTCTTTTTTAGAATACCTGTTACTATTGGCTTCCATTAATAATGACCTAATCTATAGGGAATATACTTTAAAATCTCACCCATAGGTCAAAGCCATTGTTAACTTTGACACAAGCTTAGTAGTCTCTTAAGGTGGAGAGATGATATAGTATATCATCTTGGTAAAGTTATAACTACTTGATAGATTTATATTATAACTCATCGTAGGTCATATCCAATGTGTAATAATACACACTAGTTCACTCACTATAGGAGCCTCATCCTAATGGACAATACCTCTATATATGATCACTTTTGGATCTCACCTAAAAGTCAAAGTTATTGTTAACTTTGGCACAAGCTTAATATTCTATCAAGATTGAGAGACAATACAATATAGTAGCTTAGTGAAGTCATAACTATCTGATAACCTTGTATAATAACTCATCATAGATTTTGTCCAATGTGTTATCGTACATATTAGTGTACTCACCATGGGAACCCCATCCTAATGATTAAGACCAATCATCCTTTTAATTAGAAGATAGTGTACTACAATTTCAAATGAATTGTCTAAGTCCATGAGCTAGTTGTGAATCAATCATCAACTTGTAAGTTACTCATAACTTAGATATTTTGTATAATTCCTAATGCACCTAAATCATATATTATGGGAACCCTAGATTACTTTGTTCTCATGTCCTGGATCTCATAAGGTGCATGCATATATCCCTAAGAATCTATAGATCTAACATAGTGGAAATAAATGGCTTCAAAAACCATGGAATAATATAAATCTAGAGATTAAAACTCATACCTACAATCTAAATGTTCATAGATTGAAATCCATTTGATAAAGAATGTGTTTGAATGCTTTGGATGTCTCGTACACCCAAAGTCTTCTACTCGATCACTTGAACCATGTCCATGGCACTCTAAAGAGTAGACTTTGGAAGGATGGATGCCTAGACTCTCACTCTCTCTCTAGACTTGGAAGATAATAGTCAAAAGGCCATTAGGAAACCCTAACCCCATAAAGGGTTATTTATAGGTTCCCTTACTAGGCTTAAGTGAGTTAAGCCCACATAGACTTTGGTCAGTTAATCTAGCTTAAAACGAGTCTTAATTAATTAATTAATTAACCATACTATGTCATCTAATTAATCAATTAGTCCAATCTAAAGACTTTATTCACTATCCCCTATGCAACCTTGTGTAATTACCAAAATACTTTTATGCACAAAAGTGAACCAAAGGCAAATCTAACCCTCATAAACTATGTCAACGTGATGTATGAGCTTAGAGTGGGGACCACTAGGACCCATAGTAGTACTGGCTCCCTCAAAATCTAATTTTGAAATTGATTCAATATTCTACTATAGAGAGTCAACTACACTCCAATACCCTATGTAAATAACAATGAGATAAAATTCAGGTTTATGACCTATTACTTATTGCATGCATGCAGGACCCCCATGAATTGGTGTCCGTAATATAACAATGTATTGTTATAACCCATTAAGATTATCTCTCCAATCCTTGAGTTACACATCTTATTATGTGATCAACTAACATACTTTAACTTCAAGAAGCATATGTCAAATTTTATTAAAGGAATTACTATGGCCACAAATTTCATGATCACATATCTTTTGGATCATTCACGAGGATATGTTGTCTCAAACCCATGAGATATCATAGTCCTTCTATTGAAAATACCTATTATCATAATCATCCATCAATTGTGATCCAATTTATATGGATATATGATCACTTTAGGATCTCATCCAAAGGTCAAAGTCTCTTATTGATTTCAACACAAACTCAATATCCTCTCAAAGCTAAGAGTCCATATGGTATAGTAGTTTGGTGAATCATGACAATTGATAGCCTTGCGTCATGATTCATTGTAAGTCATATCCAGTGTGCATCACATACATTAGTACACTCATCATGAGAAACCCATCTTGATAGCCAAGTCAAGTTATCCCTCAAATTAGGAAGTGGTGCATTATAGTCTCTATTAGATTACCCAAATCCATGAACTAATTGTGGACAACTTATTTATTTACAAGAAACTCATGACTTGTATCTTTTGTGCAATTTTTAATGCATCCAAGTCATGTACTATTAAGAGACATGGACTAAATATTCAAACTAATATCAATATACCAAAATGATAACAAGGAGATGGTAAAGTTTAATTTTATTACATTATATCTTACTTTTAGAGGCTCAATTCCAATATATAAAATGTAAAAGATACAAGTCAAAATGCTCACACCGTGTAACACATGAAATAAGAATAAATAAAAGTGAAATTCAAATATTATTAAATAATAAATCCCCATTTGTTATATCATATCATACTTTTTTAAGAACTCCATCCCAACACTTGAAATATACTTTATAATATAGGTAAAATTTATTTATATAAATCCATAGATATATTTTATATTTCATTTGTTCGTACAACTACTTATATATTTTTTCATTCATCATATTTTGATCATTATATGTGTTTAATGACCAGTATAAATATTCTCTATTTTATTTTTTTAATTAATTAATTAATTGCTTGATCATATCGGTTAGATAGTGAATTAAATGTCAAAATTTTCTCGCTTGTTTATTAGAGATGGTATTTATTGGGCTTTTTTCGGAAGGCTCACACAGCGATATTTCCCGAGCCTAATATTGGTTAAATCTATATCAGCCCAGCCCGCTACATAAACTTCAAAATTTTTCAATCATAATGAAATAGGCCTTAACACCCCAGCCCACTAAATCTAGATCAGCGCAGCCGGCTACACACCATACATACATGCTTGTTCTTCTCATCTTTTAAAAATAATTGAATTAAGGGGAGAGATGGGATTCAACCTCTCATGACATCACGAATGAGAGCAGCAAGAGATACTTATAAATTTATATTTTATAAATATTAAATATCTTAATTATAATATAAATAAACTAAATTTAAGTTGTAATTAAATAAAAAATAAATATAAATTTATATCAATATTTTAAAATAAAATATAATTTATATTCACACACACATATATATATATACACAAAATAAATATAAATTTACAAAAGAAATTATCAATATTTTAAAATAAAAAATACTTATATTTATATTATTATTTATTTTACATTATTGAATATATCCAAATTATATATAAAATATACATTTAAATTCTAAATATTATTATTGAATGTAATAAGTTATAATTCTTTAATAAAACAATCTTAAAATGTCTATTATTACTCCAATATCATTTTTTAAATATTTTAAATATTTTTATAAGTTTTAATTGATTTTCGTTGCATTGATATTTTATGTCCAAATATTATTAATATTTTTTTTTATATATTCCATTATATTAGAAAAATAAAGTTTACCCATATATCCA
Organism: Vitis rotundifolia; assembly: GCA_030254885.1. Taxonomy (NCBI): domain Eukaryota; kingdom Viridiplantae; phylum Streptophyta; class Magnoliopsida; order Vitales; family Vitaceae; genus Vitis; species Vitis rotundifolia. The sequence continues at coordinate 13,101,854 of CM058154.1, read as the reverse complement.
TAAAAGTCAATATTTTTATTATTGTTCCTAATATATATATATATATATATATATATATATATATATATATTAATTTTTTATTACACTAATTATTTTCTTTTCTACATAGTTATTATTTTTAATCCGTGAGAATAAAATATGCATAGCTGACAACTAGGGGTCTCCAATGGGCGGGTCGGGCCGTAAATAAGAGGCCTGCGGCCCAACTCGGGCCGTAAATAAGAGGCCTGCGGCCCAACTCGGGCCGGGCCATGCTAAAATGCTAGGCCCGCGGCCCGGCCTATGAGCCCGCGGGTTGGCGGGCTGGCAGCCGGGCCGGCGGGCTTTTTGATTTAAGCCAAAATGGCTTTCAAAAAAACTAAGGGAAGGGAGAGGAGGGGATTCAAACCCCTCCCCTCATCCTTAAACCTTAAAGATCTAACCAACTAAACTACATTCTTTTTATGTTTATTAATTGAGTTAGTTATATGTATATAAAAATAAAGTATATTATTTTTTTAAAAAAATTAAAGGCTCCAGCCCATGTGAATATTTTTAATACTTTTTATTTTTGTAGTTTTTTTTTTAAAGGGGCGGGCCTACAGGCCTACGGCCGGCCCGGCCCGCCCAAAAAGGGGCTCGGGCCCGGCGGGCTTGGGCTGGGCTTTAGCCCGTCGGGCCGGGCCGGGCCTAAAGCGGGCCGCGGCCCGCGGGCTTTTTGGAGACCCTTGTCAACTTATAAATAAAACATTTTGAAGAATTTATGAGGATAGATTGTGACAAAAGTTCGCCGCCTTTAGTCTTCCTCTTCCTTGCATAAAAGGGCTCTAGGGTTCATTTGTAGGAAGAGAGAACAGAGACCGAAACACGAGCGGAGGCCGTTTCAGCCGCCAGGTAGTCCCTAGCCCTTGCTTCGTCCTTTTCTTCTTTTTCATAGAAGGACATAACCCAAAGAAAATCAAAACAAAAATTCTGAAAAAAAATTTCAAACCCCCCTTTGGTATTTTCTGTTAATCTCTAATTCTTTGGTGTGTTTTTGACTTTTTATATTTGCATCTAAATATTCATTTGATCAATTTTTTGTTAATACGATTTCTTATTTATTTATTGATCAGGTCTTGTTGGAATCTATTTTGCATTTGGATTGTTCTTGAGAATTGAATACAGCTCGATATTGAAATCCAAGTTTCTGAGACCAGGAAAAGGTGCATTTTTTTTCTTTCATTTTCTCATACGAGCTCCCGGCGGCTCATCTTCCTTGATGCATGTTTGGTAGTGGAATTAGAACTGAGAACTTTTCTGGGCTATGAAAACATAAAAGATGAAGAAAATAACCAAGTAACACATTTTCAAGAGCTATTTTCAGCATTTTCCTTTCATTTCTGTTGGTGTCGAGCCAAAGGGTCTTGAGTCTGGGAAGGACACGTGGAAGGAAGCCCCCCACAATTTCCACAAAATTCTCTCTTTGAGATCCTAATAGGGTTTAAACTTTTCATAGGTTAACTTGTTTTTTGTTCTTATTCTTTGTTCTGGTGTTTTAATTGGCAGCCATGGCTGAAGAAGCAGGCATGTTTGTGGTACATCAAACTGTTGGGAGTGTTCTTTGTTGCAAATGTGGTATACCAATGGCACCGAATGCTGCAAATATGTGTGTCAAGTGTTTGCGCTCTGAAATTGATATTACAGAAGGCTTGCAGAAGAATGTGACCATCGTGCACTGCCCTGAGTGTGATACCTACTTGCAGCCACCAAAAACTTGGATTAAGGCACAATTGGAGTCGAAAGAGCTCTTAACATTTTGCGTGAAGAGACTAAAGAATTTGAATAGAGTTAGGTTGATTCATGCAGAATTTATTTGGACTGAACCTCACTCCAAGAGGATCAAGGTCAAGCTAAGGGTTCAGAAGGAGGTTCTCAATGGAGCAATACTTGAGCAGGCTTATATTGTTGAATATGTTCAGCAAGAGCACATGTGTGAATCTTGTTCTAGAGTCCAGGCCAATCCAGACCAATGGGTGGCTTCTGTGCAACTTCGGCAACATGTTTCTCACAGACGTACTTTCTTTTATTTGGAGCAGCTTATTCTTAGGCATGATGCTGCAGGCCGTGCCATAAAAATTAAGCAAATGGATCAGGGTATTGATTTCTTCTTTGCTAATCGGAGTCATGGTGTAAAATTTGTGGAGTTTATTGGTAAAGTGACTCCAATTAGGAGCCGTCATGACAAACAACTTGTGTCCCATGATACCAAGAGCAATAACTACAATTATAAGTACACTTTCTCAGTTGAAATCTGTCCAATATGCCGTGAGGATCTGATCTGCCTCCCTCCAAAAGTTGCTGTTAATTTGGGAAATCTTGGTCCTCTAGTGATTTGCACAAAAGTGAGCAACAGTATTGCTTTACTGGATCCTTTTACTCTTAGGCACTGTTTCATGGATGCTGATCAGTATTGGAGGTCATCTTTTAAGGCTCTACTGTCTAGTAGGCAGCTTGTGGAATATATAGTATTGGATGTGGAGATTGTTTCTTCTGAAGTTAATGTTGGTGGCTCAAAGTATGCATTAGCTGATGCTCAAGTGGCTCGTGTATCAGATTTTGGGAAGAATGATACAATTTTCAACATAAGAACACATCTAGGTCATCTTTTAAACCCTGGGGACCATGCCCTGGGTTATGACTTATATGCAGCTAATAGTAATGATATGGAACTTGAAAAATACAGGGGTTTTGTCCTTCCAGAAGCAATTTTGATAAAGAAGAGTTATGAGGAGAAGCGCCAAAGAAAGCGTGGAAAGCCTCGTTCGTGGAAGCTTAAATCCCTTAACATGGAAGTGGACGATTCCAAGGGTAGAGCTGACCAAGAGAAGATGAATACAGAGTATGAAGTGTTCTTAAGAGATTTGGAGGAGAACCCTGAGTTGAGGTTTAATATATCATTATATCGAAATAAGGAATATCAACCATCAGAGATGGCTTCTATGACTGATGGAGAGGATTTACCTTCTGTGCCTTTGGAGGAATTGCTTGCTGATCTAGATTTGAGTGAAGAAGAAGATGGAGATGATAGCATGAGGGAATGACCTGAAGTGGTATTTTTTCCAGTTTTGCTGTATCTGAATTTGGGTTCTCAGAATATGGTAAGTGTGAACTTACCTTTCCAATTTTTTGGACATGATGTTTGAATGCTCCTCTTTATTAAAATATTATTTGAATGTTCCCTTATTCATTTACTCATATATGACTTTGTGCTTGCATGCATAAAGTTCTGATAGCTGGTTGAATATATGTTTTTAGTTTTTATCTTAATTTAATTTCCTCCCGTGTTGATAGGTTTTTGACTTAGAAGTTTAGGAAATTAAGTGGCCCTGGTAGGCATGTCAAATTGCAGAGGCATTCTATTCAACCTGAATTAATATGAATACAATCTGTTTTTCCCTTGAGTTGAATGGACACAAATCATTTGATACCAAATTGATGGAAGATGCCATTATGTCAATTGTTAAAAAATGTCATGGTGATTATGTGTGTGTGTGGGCAATTCTTTGAAAAATTGGAGCTCTGCTTTCTTCTAGTCCTCTTGCCAAAACCCCAATTCTACTTGAAAAATGGTCCAATTTTTTCTTAACAAAAAACTTTCTTATGCTATAACTGCATTCTTTAGCTATACTAAATCAGAATCGCCTTGTGCCAAGCCCCTATTTATCTACTATGTGTCTGAACTTCATCGGATATTTGTACACAATGTTTCTGAAATGATAAAACTCATTGAAATTCAGTGTTATCTCCAGCATTGTGTGCATGGTTCAGAGTGGAGATGACAACTCCTTAGGAGTATCCTTGCTGCCTAGTTTGGAGTGGATGTAGCAAGATTCAGGATCTAATGCCCTATGCTAACAATATGATATTGTTTGATCTAATAGTTAGCCAGTCAAATGGAATGTTCAGTGATATGATTGAACTGTACTTTTAGAAGCAACAATATAGTTTTCATGGACCTGATTAAAGAAAATTCACTTAAAAAATAATTGATATTCAGGTTTTGCATATGATGTTTTCTTATTACTGGACTGGATGGGCTTAGGTGATTCTTTACCGATCAGCCTGGGTCGAACCTTTTGGGTTTAAACCTGAGCTGTTCACAGGCAAGCTTCCCTGTGGATGCTATATCATACAGACTTGGGGAGTTAATTTGAGTTGGTCTGTTAATTTTTGTTGATACCAACATTTTGTTGAATTTACTTGGGACAGTGGACTTGTGAGGGCATGTGCACAAGACAGGTGGCATTGGCATATGGTACAAGCTGCATCAGATTTATTTCAGAGATGGAGACATGGTTCCTTGATGTTTTGTTTGGAGTTCACTTTCTTGTTTGGAGTTCTGCCACCAGTTTGATGATTTAAAATTTACAATTATGTATTAGAAAAGATTCTTCTTGGGGGGGTTTATCTGTAAGAATAATATTTGGTGTGCCTAGCTCAAGTGGTAAAGGGTATTATTTCCTATCAAGAAGACAAAATGAAGATTTTAAAATCAAATGACTCATATTATGATGTGGAGTGAAGTTTGTAGATGATGCTTTGGGACTATAGGTTAGGCATGCTGGAAAAAGACCAATTTACCAATGAAAGAGGAGAATGCTTAGAAGATGGTTAGCGGGCTGCTGTTTCCGTCTCCTTCTAAGATTACTTGTCTTGCTATGTTTTTGTAGTCTTATTTGAGATATAATTGATGATTTTACATTTCTCTTTTCTTGGGTTTAGATTTATTTGAAATATGATTTATGTGAACAGGGCAAAATACCCTTGGAAACGTTCAAATTGTTTGCCTCTAGAGAAAATATAGAATAATGAATGAAAACCTTTGTTTGTTTAGGAAAAATCTCAGTCCCATATTATTTGGTATGAGCAATCTAACTCAAGTAAAAAATAGAGGCTAGAAATTAGAATGCACGCATTTATGCTATCAACCCGATCCCATTTATTTTAATGAAGCTGAAGTTGCCATTGGCTCAATCGGGTGCCCTCTGTGATACAGTCAAATCGACTGAGTTGAGTTCTGCAGATGGACCCTTCGCTTCCATTTCCCAACCGCCAACTCTTGGAACTTGGATGGGAAAATGAATGAATGAAATTTGGGGATGTAAAAGGTTAAGTGGTAGGTGAAATAAAGCTATAAACCAAAGTGGGGATGTATGACATGGAAGGGCAGGTTTTGTTTATCAGGTCAAAATGATGAAGTTACAGGGTTTTCTCCATTGGCATGTATCACACGGTGATTATTATTATTTTATGTCATATGATTCACATAGAGCTGAGCATGTGGAAATTTTGAACGGTTGCAAATTTTAGAATCTTTAATATAGTTTTATGATTTTCTTAAGGATAGGCTTTGTTTCTAGAAAATATTTAAAAAAATTATTTTTTCATGATTGATTTTATTATAGAAAATATAAAAGACATTCAAATATAATTAAAATTAATTTGAAATCTATGTATTTTTTAATTGTTTTTAATCCTTATATATAAGAATCAAAATAATTGAAATGAGATAGAAGTAATATATAAAAAATAATTTATTAATTTTAAATCTGCTTTGACTTTCCTCAATTTTTTTTTTGTTTTTTTACTTTTCTTCTTTATTTTCTTTTTTTTCATGTGGAAAGTGTGTAGGCACATACCTGAAGATGATTTATGTTTAGATAGCGTTGCAATACTATGTGATGCTTGAATTCTTGGTGCGTGGAGATTACCCATTGGAATCACCATAGAACACCTACAATTTCATAAATATTCCCTAGAATTGTTCTAAGATTTTCTAATAAGAGAAAGAGGAGAAGGACACACATACATATGGAGGAGATATCCTAGAAAAGAAAGAGGAGAAGGATATGCATACATGGAGGAGATATCCTAGAAAATTTCTAGGATTCCTTATTTAGTTAGTATTAGGATTAGATGGTAATTGGCCCCCTATCTAATACTAATCTCTTAATTGGGCCAACTTGCTATGGATGCTCCAATGGGACTACTCCATAACCCCATAAGAATAGGTATATATATATATATATATTTACCATCTTATTAACTATTCCATTCATACTTGGTTAATAAGTCGTGCAACCATTGAGCCACTTGCAAAAAGAAACTCAAAGTAGTATTGTAATGTCTTGTTATGCCCTAGATTCATTTGGTCACATCAAATTTTAGCTTCTTTAATTCCTTTGAGTGATGTCTTAGAGCATGCTAGGAACCCCTCTATTTAGTCTTTATGCTCATAAGTTATATTGCAGTGCCTAGGTGCCAAATAACTTGTCAACGATGAACATAAAACATGAATGTGTTACCAAATAGTCTTCCCATTGCACTTATACAACTTAGTTTTGATTTAATTGCGTTCTCAACATTGCCCCTTTAGATCTAATCAAACATGACCATAGGAAACACGCTAGAGTAGCATATATCATACCTTCACTTCATGGCATGGGTGCAAGTCACATAAGGCATAGTAAAATATAGGATCATCCAAAGTATAATGATTTATACAAACTCACACAATGAAGAAGCAGGGATTCATTCTTCAACTTCCTTATTTTGGTCAATAAGCACATGTAGTATAAAATACATGCTATAGTGAAATTCTCTTTAAAGAGTGTCTATCTTTCCTCAAGACTCTAATACGGTGTTGGGATTAACAAATATATGGAGCTAAGCCAAATCCTCCATATATTCGTTAGTCCCAACGCCATATTAGGTTTCACATTTGACTATGCTATAGGTTATATGCATGGATAGTGGGATTTAAACATTTATCCGTATGTGGTCATGATAAAATGAGATACCACATCTTGGCTCTCTTTAATATGATTGAAATAGATTTGAATTGGCTTGCAATTCTAGCATCACAAACTTAATGTTTCTTATCTTTGCTTACTTTCCAAGCACTGAAGGCAATTGTTGGTGTGAGCAAGCTAGTCTATACCTATTGATATATCTTATATGTATGCTGAGATCTCTCATGTTACAATTAAATATAGACAATGAAACATGTTTATCATAAATAATATCCCAAATAATAAAGATCCGATGTCTTGGTTGGTAAAACAAAAACAAATCATAGTTACGGAGTCCTAAACTCCTAACATGAGCCTAATTGGTTTGCATACAAATCATCAATTTTCCTAAGCTTAAAAAGATCATTTTATGAGAGAAAAAGCATACAAATTTCTTCTCTTAAACCCTTGGTTGAGCTAGAACACTATTTGGGATTGATTGTTCGGAAATTATTGAGAAATTATATAGAAATAGAGTAAAGAAAGATTGATTTTCATCCCAAAATGAAGGACAAGGAAGTTAAGGAAGAAAGACTTGAAAATAGGGGAAAATTATAGAAAGAACAATGATGTATAAAAATGATTGAAGGCATTTTGATACATATTTTGATAATGGAAGGTTGAAAAATGACATTTCAATACCAAGTAGCTTGTGTCAAATCATTTCGTCACTAGGTTTTGACGAAGGAAGCTGAAGATTTATAATGATCAATCCAACATAGGAGGATCGTATCAAATTTTAATTCACTAAATGAAGTAACATTTTGATAAAAACCTAAGGGTTCTATTTTATAAGTTTTTATGATTTGATATAGTGTTCTATTTTTGAAAACATGCAATAAAAGGTGTATCTCACAGTCCATGTATCAAAGCATTTTGATACAAATTCTAACAATTGATGCTAAGTCCAAAGGAGAAGAAGGATTATCAAGATGTATCAAAATTGACTATGCTGGTGTCAAAATTTTGATATGAGACTCCTAACTTTAATTTTTACCATTTATTCCATTTGTTTTTCACTAGTTTAGTAAATACCTAATTATGATTTAGTTTTTTTTTTATCTTTTTTAGTTGATGTGTCATGATTTTGTTAGACCACATGGGTTAACCTACTATAAATAAGTGGTTGTTAGTTTTAGTTGGAGGGTAGTAGTTTTGAGAGTAGAGATCATTAGAGAGAGTTTTGTAGAGAGGTAAGTTGAATGAATTAGTTTCCATATTTTCTATATCACTTCTCAATAACCAAATTTGGAAAGTAAGGCTAATTTCTCCATGATTGGTGGATAAACCTCTCTAAATATAGAAGAGAAGTATTCTTAGGTGAAGATAAACCACTCTCCATAATTTGTTTTTTTTTTTTTTGGGTAATTCTTAGTTCCTATTTCTAGATTCATGAATTTCGATATTTAGAAGTAGGGGTCTCTTGAAATCTTTCATGAATTTGACATATGTGATGCTTTATAAACCTTATAAATACTTTACTTTACGTTTAAATTCATTGTGGTTTATGTAGATCATTTATGTGTGGATTTGTGATTAGATCTAAGAAAGAATCAACTTTTCATGTTTTGAGATTCAAAATTCGACGAAATGTAATTAAATTTACTTTAAAACGAAATCCTATTTGATTCCATGCTTGGATCTAAAGATACAATTCTTCTAGATATTTCTTTATTTTATAATTGTTGATCTTTGTGTTGTTTTGAACATTTATATTGAGCTTAATACATATTCCACTTTAAATCATTCAAATCATATCATTTTTAGTATTTTTAGAATTAGTTAATCTCATAATAGCTCTATAAATTTCAAAAATTGACAAAGGAATTCGAAATCTTAATTTTGGTCCTTAAGGAGATGACTGAGTTGCTATCCTGACTATTAGCTCTTTCTAATTAATTAAAACCATTTTTGGTTTGGGAGTTAATGGTATCAATAAGAAGTATGATTTATTTATTTATTTTTTAAAAATAATTTTTATGTTGTGATTCTAAACACACAATACTAACATAAGCTAGAAAATACACAAATTGTTGTTAAGCATCTTAGGCTATCAACTTAGTAAAAGGATCTGCAACCATGCAAAGTTTGTTACATCATGTCATGCTTTTAAGGGTTTTATTCTATAATGCCTCTAAAGCATACTAGGATCACATCTAACACCTATGTTATCCCTGTGACCATAAAAGACTCTTTACATCAATGTCTTGGTCAAGGGATCTGTTAGGTCATTTGCAGAAGATATCTTCTTAACCATTATATCACTCCTTTGAACTATCTTACAAATCAAGTGGTATTTTCTCTCAATGTGTTTACATTTTCGGTGGTTTTTTAGTTTTTTAGATTGTATCATGGTCCCACTATTGTCACAAAATAGCATCATGGGGTTGTGTAGCTAGAGGTACTACCCCAAGTCCCATGATAAACTTTTTAAGCCAAACGACTTTCTTTGCTATTTCAGAAGCTGCAACGTACTCGACTTCCATGACAGAGCCAACAATACAAAATTGCTTCACATTTCTCCAACTAACACTCGCATCACCAAAAGTAAAAACAAAACTAGAAGTAGACCGACAAGAATTTTTATCAAATTAAAAGTTTAAATTTGTGTACCCTTTGGGTACTAACTTGTCACTCTAAAGCACAAGTATATAATCCATCATTTTCCTAAGATACTTAAGTATATGCTTGATAGTTGTCTAGTGTTTTGGGCCTAAATTTGATTGATATCTACTCACCATATGTATTGCAAAGCAAATATCCGATCTAATACATAACATCACATGCATAAGGATACCCACTGCAAATGCATAAGGTATTGTTTGCATATGCTCTTTCTTCTTAAATGTCTTAGGACATCAATCTTGGGAAAGAGGAATTCCATGTTTGAAAGATAACAAACCCTTCTTGGAATCCTGCATCACATCCTTGACCAAGAGGTTGTCAATGTAGGTGGCTTCAGACAACGCCAGTTTCCCATTCTTACGGTCTTTTAGGACATTAATCCCGATAATATATTGCACTTATGCCATATCCTTCATTTAGAATTTTGTAGACAACCATATCTTAATGATGATAGTAGCCCTACATCATTACCAATGAGTAGAATGTCATTAAAGTATAAGGCCATGAAGAACACCATGCTTTCTTTCATTTTCTTGTATGCACAAGGTTCATCCTCATTTTAATCAAAGTAAAAGGTCTTGACAACTTGATCAAAACATTTATTCCATGAACGAGATGCTTACTTTAATCCATAAATGGATTTATGCAACTTGCATACCATATACTCTTAACCTTTTGCCATGAAACCGTTTGGTTGCATCATGTAGATGCACTCATCAAGATTGTCATTCAAAACTATAGTTTTGACATTCATTTGTCATATCTCATAGTGGAGATGTGTCGCAATGGATGAGAGTATGCTAATGGACTTGAGTATGGCTACCAACGACTTATCCTTATGACTGAAATTAGGTTTCTAACTATATTCTTTTCTACAAGCCTAGCCTTAAAAGTTTCAACCTTTCCATCTACTCCCTTCTTCCTCTTGTAGACTCACTTGCTCTCTATGGGTTTTATCCCCCTTTAGGTGCTTCTACAAGTTCTCAAACTTAGTTAGAATACATAGATTCTAACTCTACCTCCATAGCCTTTAGCCAAAGATGTGTATCCACATTGCTTATTGCTTCATCGTAGTCCTTGGGATTGATCTCATGTTCTTCTAGAATGATTTTGAAAGGCTCTCTTAAATACATGAATCGGTCTGATTGTATTACAACCTTCTCACTATGATGAGGCATCGATGTACTAGAAACAAGAATGGTTGGTATTGGATCCATAGTATTATGTACTTTTATAGGAGTCTCGTCTAGTGCTCTCAAATCAACCTCACTCCTAACTTTATTATTTGTCATATAGTCCTCTTCGAGATGTTGGGAACCCTGGATCTCTTTGTTCCTAAGTCCTAGATCGTATAGGTACATGCAAAATACCCTAAGCCTTAAAATCTTATGTAACATAAGCAAAATTAAAATTTTTAACATTCTAAGATCCAGAGAAAAGTCATTAGAAACCTTTACCTTTGATTTGGACGTTCTCAAATCAATTCTGGTCCATGAAGATGAAAGCTAAAGAGTCTAAAGGTCTCATACACCTAAGATCTTTCGCTCGATGACTTGAACCATGATATTAACACTTCAAAGTCTGGGCTTTGGAAGGGGGGAATTCTAAGCCCTCTCTTTCTCTGGAGGTGGAAGGTGACTCTTACTTTAAAGGTGATGGAAACCTTTAACCCTTAGAGGGTATTTTTGGGGTTCCCTTGCTAAAATGACTTGAGCCCACTAAGACTTGGATCACTTAATCTAGCCCAAAACGTATCCTAATTGATTAATTAACCATATAAGGTCATCTAATTAATCAATTAGCTTAGTCTAAAGAATCTTATTCACTATCGCTCGTGCAACCTTGCATAATTACCAAAATGCCTTTATGCACAAGAGTGAACCTAAAGCTAATCTAACCCTCATAAACTATGCCATCAAGACATATGAGCTTATGGTTGGTATTAGGACCCATAGGGGAATTTTCTCCCTTAGAATCCAATTCTAAAACTAACTCATCATTCCACTAAAGAGAATCAATTGTGCTCTAATACCTTATGTAAATAACAATGAGAGGAATGTTGAGTCCTTGACCTGCTATCCCCTGCATGCAGACTCCTCATGAATTGGTGTCCATAATTTAACAAGGTAGTGCTATCACTTATCAAAAATACCCTTCATTCCTTTAGTTACATATTCCACTTATTATGTGATCAATAAACATACTCTGACTTCAAGGAGTATATGTCAAATTTCCACTAAAGGAATAGTCTTTTAGATCACGTCTTTTGGATCACCTAAGGGGACATTGAATCAATCCATGAGATATCATGGTGCCTTTATTGAAAATACTTGTTGCCATCAACCTTTATCAACAACCCAATCCATAGGGATATATGAACATTTTAGGGTCTAACCTATAGGTCAAAGCCTCCCATTGACTTTGGCATATGCTTAACATCATTTCAAAACAATGGTTAGCACATCCTAGAAAGGTTCTATCATGTTTTGCCTAACCTAAGGCTTTGATACCAATTGAAGGGAATCTTGGATTCACCTCATTCCTTTTCTCAGGTTCAGGTTAGGTGCATGAAATCTCCTTAGGGCATTTAGATCCTATGTGAAGAAAGCAAAAATTCATTTTTTAAAAAAAACATTAATGATGTATAATAGTATTTTAGAAAATATCACCTTTGATATGAAAGTTCCCAAATCAATTTCATTCGGAGAAGACAAGATTTGTAACTATAAGAAGCTCATAAACCCATGATTTTTCGTCTGATTACTCCCACTTGATCTTTAGCATGCAAACGATGGGAAGTTTGGGAGGGTGGAGGCTAAAACTCTTTTCTTTCTTTGGACGGTGGAAAAAGATGACCAACTAGAAACCTTAACCATTAAGTGGGTATTTATAGGGTTTCCTAATTGCGCTTAAGTGACTTGAGGCGATCAACGATTTGCATCACTTAATCTAACCTAAATAGGATCTTAATTGATTAATTAGCCCAATAAGGTTGTCCAATCAATCAATTAGCCTAATATAGAGATATTATTCACTAAGCCATGTGCGGCATTATGAAATTACCAAAACGCCCTTATGCACATAAGTGAACCTAGAGTGTATTCAATCCTCATAAACTATTTCATCAAGGTATATGAGCTTGAGTAAAAACCACTAGGAGCCATAGGATAGTATTGGTTCCTCGAAATCCAATTCTGAAGTTGATTTAACATTCCACTATAGAAAATCAACTACACTCTAATACGCTATGTAAATGATAACGGAACACTAAATGTTTGAGTCCATGATTTGCTATTTGTTGTATAAAGTCTCCCCATGAATTGGGGTTTGTAGTCTAACAAGGTGAAAACTATCAACTTCTTAAGACTACTTTTACTATCCTTGAATTACAAATTCTTTTATTGTGTGATAAACTAACATATCTTAGCTCTTTAAGAGCTTAGGTCAAGTTCCACTTAAGAAAGCACACCTTTTTAGGGTCACCCAAAGAAATAAATTGTCTCCATCCCATGAGCTTTAATGGTGTCTTTATTGAGAATACCTATTGTTACCGATTTCCATTAACAATGACCCAATCCATAGGGAACATACGATCACTTGAGGATATCACCCATAGGTCAAAGTCACTGCTAACTTTAGCATAAGCTTAATATTCCCTTAAAGTTGAGAGACAATATAAAGTAGCAACTTAGTGAAGTTATGACTACTTGATAGCCTTATGTCATGACTCACTGTAAGTCTTGTCACACACTAGTGCACTCAACATGGAAACTCCATTATGATGATCAAGACTAACCATCCCTCCAATTAGGAGGTAGTGCACTATAACCTTTAATAAGCTGCTTAGGCTCATGAACCAGCTATGAACTAGTCATCCACTTGTAAGAAACTCGTGACTTGGATCTTCTATGCAACTCTTAATACACCTAAGGCACGTACAATGTAAAAGGTGCAAGTTAGAATGCTTACAAAGTATAATGCATGAAATGGGATAGATAAAAGTGAGGACGGATAAAAGTGAAAATAGGAGCTTTATTAATAATAATAAACTCTAAATTTTATTACATCATGTTATGCTTTTAAGGATTCTATCCTAACACAATGCACCAAATTACCTTCTCTCTCTTCCAAAACACTTATGTTCTCGGTAGAGGCATTACCTTTCTCGGTTGAGCATCAGTTGAGGTCTTATCGAGGGTCAGTCGAATCTTAGAAAGGTTCAATGGTCACTTGCAGTGTATTTAATTTCTAATAGGTACTCAATTGGTCGAATCGAAGCTTGACCGGTTAAGGCCTATCTCTGTAGAAAAAGGTGCCCAAGAATAGTTTCCTATAAATTGAGAGCTCTTATGTGTTTATTGATAAGAGAACACTTGTATTGGATTCCCTACCTACTCATTTCTCTCTTACAAAACTCTCAAACTCCAGTGCATTGATTTCCTCACTTGCAAATCCATATCTCTATAGAAAAAGGTGCCCAAGAATAGTTTCCTATAAATTGAGAGCTCTTATGTGTTTATTGATAAGAGAACACTTGTATTGATTTCCCTACCTACTCATTTCTCTCTTACAAAACTCTAAAACTCAAGTGCATTGATTTCCTCACTTGCAAATCCATCTTAGTGCACCAATTAGTTTTCATCCTAGCCTTTATTATATTGAGCTTGTATCGAGCTAGGTTGAGTGTTGCTATACATTCCTATTTGTGAAAGGTTGAGAGTTTAAGTCTCAAGTTGGCATTGAACTTGAAGAGTCTTGTAAGAGCCCATTGGAGCCATTGAATCCAAGTGTAAAGCTTGAAGACTTGCGTTGGAAGCCTTGAACTAGTGAAACCCTCACTCAGAAAAGGAGGTTGAGGAGAGTGGATGTAAGCAGGATTTGCTGAATTACTATAAAAACAAGTTTGCATCTTTCTTTCGCTTTCTATTTACTTTTATTACATAATTTGTTGCTTAATTTAAGTTTTCCTTAATTAATATGACCTTTTTTCACACTAGTGAAAGAAAAAAATAGGAACAAAAATGATTTTTCTCATGTTTAATGTACTATGGAATATATTAATATATATATATATAAAATTAAAAAATAGTTAGAACATTATATATTTTTAAATTGTTTAATCTTTATATAAAAGAGACAAAAAAGAAGTGAAATGAGTTTAAAGAAACATGTAAAAGTATTTATTTGCTTTAATTTTTTTTTTCTTTGCTCTATATTTTGTTTCCCTTAAAATTATAAGAATCAAATATAAGATAAAACTTTCTGTTTGGTACATAAAACCAAGTTTAAAGTTGTGAAAAATGCTTTTCCTGCAAATTATGATCCACAAAACTTAACTAAGGAGTATCCTTAATTCTATGGAAAAAAAAAAAAAAAAAAACCACATAATATCATTGAATCCACTAAACAATTCAAAACAACCATTTGTATCAAATTCCATATCTTGATTTCATACATCAGTTCCCTCTATATTAGAGGCTTGCCAACCACTCATGTAATATGTTCATTTTTGGAAGAATTTTACTTGTATTTTCTTCCTCCTGTGAAACTATTGTGATATGGTACAAGTATAGAGATCCTGCCAACACAGAATTCTTCATTCATCATTTGAATGAACTATGTCTACAGAAGAACATTGGTTGATCTTAGAAGCTGAGTGAAAAATATAGAGTACTTGGAAAGACTACTGGGTAACATATGTTGAACTAGTAGCTGGTGTTAAAAGACAAACTATGTGTCAGGCAATATAGCTTTCAAAAAGTTCTGTCTCTGGGGAACCAGGGATGAACAGATTGATGCCCATTCAGTGGGCAATGTCTGCTTAGAATTCTTCAAAAGACCGATCATCTGGCTGACGGTTTGTGCAGTGGCTAAGTTACTACCTGCCCATAGAATCTGCAAAAGAAGAAGAAAAATTAATTCCCATGATAACCAAAATGATGCAAATTCAAAAGTGAAAAGATAGGTTCGTGTTAACAAATTATTTTGGTGCTTCATTTAACAAGTCAGAACATGGATAGAGTCTTCACCTCAGCAAACACTCGGATAATTGAAGGAAGATAGACGGAAAGGGGTTCTGTTTTTGTCCTGAAAATGAAACACACGATGGACCTTGATTTTCAATCTCTCTACCAGTTATGGGCGAATATAGCAAAGCATATAAAGGAATAAGGAGAATAGAAATTAGTTTCTTCAAAATCCTGGTCACATATGCCCCAAATGATAAGGAAGTAACTCCTTACCTTTCAACCACCCTACAAAGATACTGGTGCGCAACTTTGGCCTCATTCAACAAGTTTGTTATAGGTAAATGACTTAACCATGTAGACAATACCTGTTGAACGGATAGCAATACAAAGTTATACGAGGCTGGGAAAAGTTAAAGCATATGGTGACTTGAACAACATTACTATTTGCCAATAAAAAGCCCACAGATGCCAGAAGATAGCATTTTAGGAGTAGATGGCTGGGGTTGAATCAATTCAGCCTTCTACTAGCTTAGCAGAAGGTTCCCTCCTAAAATAGCCAGAGGCATAGCAATGGGTAAAACCTCCAATTGATAATTGTCAAAATCGACATTGGTGAAATTAATTATCCCTGTTGAAGATCAGAAATTTGGTTCTATCTCACTGTCTTATAATCTATATGGAAATAAATAAGGTCACTGATTGATTTCTTCCTTCAAAAGAATAAATCAATTTATTTTGATTCAATTTCCTTTCCTTGTGTATTATGTAAATATTCCTAGGATTGTTTATTTCTGTTTTGCATTTTTGTATAGTTGTAATTTAATCTTGATTGTAGGATTTTTTTTTTAGCCTTATTTGACAAGAGGTCATGTGTTCAAACATCGCCATATGTTTTAGCCCAAAAGGAAACTGACTACATATGAAGGCAGGTGTTAAGAGTACATTATATATATTGCGGGTCCAAATTTATAATCTTGAGCTTTTAGGAAACTTGATTGTGTAATTTGTTATCAGAGACTTGACATTTCAAATAAGAGTTCCTAATCAATTTGGGGGAAAGTTATTCTAACGTTTCATATTTGATTAATAGGATGTTAACCAATGTTCATAACTTTGACACTACTGTAAATAACCTCAAACGGATCTACCTAACTTTTAGTCCTTTTTTTTCTTCTCTACCTCCTAGAGTGTTTGGTAGTATTGCATTTTTCCATGTTCATACCTAGAACAAGAGTAAGTTAAATCCTCAATCCATCAGATACATATTTCTTGGCTATTTACCAATAAAAGGGTTATAAATGCTTCCATCCCCAATTTCTTCAGTCACATTCTTTGAGAACAAGTCCTACTTTTGCCAAACTTCTCAAGGAGGAGAGTGAGTGAGAAGAAGATCAGTTATGGGTAATCCTACCTATGTCTGATATATCTACTACTCCATCTGCCGCCCGAACTCTTCAAATTGAGCGTTGGGGGGGGGGGGGGGGGGGGTTCCTTGAGTGGGAAGTTAGAGAATAAGAACATTTGGTATTGTCATGATGTCATTGTCTTCTCATATTTGAAACCTTCATCTAATATAAATATAGGGAAGAAAAAGTAAGTACCTCAGCTTCCTTGATATTGTCATAATGGAAGTAGCATATTTTCCCGAGAGCTGAAACAGCAACATCATGCACCATTACATGATCAGGCTGCAGCGCGTTAGGATGGCTTATCACAGAATTTAGACTAGAAAGAGCCACTGCGTAAGACAATAAAAGAGATAATGCATAGTCAGTATATATATATATATTAGTAATAACACAAGTGTAGAGGGCACTTCTAGTAGTAATAATAGTACTATTTGTCTCCAGTTTCTATAAAAAATTAGAGTAACTAAGCTACCATCAACAATAGTTTTGAAGAAGGATCCACCAAACTCTGCACAAATGCCGATTACCCATGCAGCTACCTGGCAAAAATAAACATTTTAGCTTCAACGATATGCTTCACTTATCAGGTGTATAACCACCACAGGCCTAAGTCAGTCTAAAAACCTGCTGAACTTCTGGTTTGTCACTCTTGCAAGCTTCTAATAGGAAGGGCAGATAAGACTGATAATGCCTGCTCAAAAATGGGATAGAAGTACACTGATATCAATCTATTAAGCTACTATCACTATTTTCAAACTACATAACTTGAAGGAAGTATTCTTGCTTTAATGCTTCTTCACCACATTGCTCAGCAATTTCATGAAAAATGCGGATTGCCAATTTTTTCTCTATAGTTGTTCTATCAACCTGTACAGAAAAGAATTGGTAAGGTAAGAAAAGGGAATGCAGAACGATCTAAACTAACAGAAAAAAAGAAAAAAAAGAAAAGGGACAGGCATTCAATTCAACTGTCAAGGATGTCTGGAGCTGAGACCCTGGTATATAGGAAGCATCCAAGAAAGACTGGAACATTTATTAGAGCTTGAAACAAATAATGGTGTGGGAAATGGTATAGGTTGGCATTGAGGAATCATTGGTGGTTCAATCATTGTGAATGTGTGAAAACTAGACTTTTCTCTTATTGTTCAAATAAATACAAAGAATTTATCAACAAATAAGAAAAGGCAAAAATAAATACACAAACTATATATCATGGTAATGAATTTCTGGTGAAGCATCTTTACATCCTAAAGGCATTGCACAAAGTTAGAGGGACTTCCTTATTGCTTGCTAATATTTGTTGTCAGCTTGTAACAACACTAGAAGCAGCCATTACAAGATAGGTTTCAGATACAGGAAGGAGAAAAGCAAAACTGTAGATTTACTTGAAGAAGTAACTTACCCAGGTACGTGCTACACATATTAAAAGCTTTTCAAAGAAGGGCACTACAGATAGCTTGAATCTTTTGATCAAAGTGGCCATGCAATCACCAACCTGTTCCAAGGAAAAGAAAAAAAGGGCCAGAATCAAATCGAAGTTCAAGGTGCTTGTACAAGCAATCAAAATATAATGTTAATTAATAGCCAAATCTCATCTGAAAAACATTTTGAAGACTGACATTGTTATAGACTTTTTTTTCATTCTCACTTTCCTCTTTAAGCAGTTCTCTCTCTCCTGCTTCAGAGTCTTGTGCTAAACCTTGTTCTCTTGCATGTCTTCTAAGTGATCTAGCTATGAGGAACTTTGTTATCTCATCCATGAGGAACTTAGCCTCATTGTCAGTCAGGTAAGGTCCAGAGATCTGAAAGAGAATATGCATCATAGAGGAAGTAGCACAGCTTTCAAGCAATACAGCAAAATAAGCAATCTAATAACGTGCATAATTCCAGGGTTGGATTTCAGATTGAAGTACAGTCCAGATTTATCAAAGTATATGGCAGACCTGTATGCATCCATTCAATGAGCCCAAAAATCTTGCACAATTTTCTGCCTTGGGCTCCTGTAAGTCAATTGCAGTTCAATCTGTCTCACTGTCCAGGCAAGCTTCGATTGCTAAAAATATAAGCTCAATTCAGCACACCAATAATATACAATAATATTACCATATATAGAGCCGCTGTCATAGCTGGTGTTATTTGGGCTGACAGTTTCATAACAGGAGATTCATCAACTTCTAGAATATACCCTTTCTCCACAGCTAATTTAGCCGAATCCAATATCAATGGCATAGCTAATATGTAAAGCATATGTAAAAATCATCCAAATTATTAGAAGAAAAAAATCATAGGACTCTGAAGAAAAAATAAATGGAAGAAGCTGCCAGTACAGATGCTACTACCTGAAGCAGCAGCCATTCTAACTTCTTGATGAAGATTAAATTTGAGAAGTGGAATTAAAGTGTTAGCAACCTACATAAAAGATTATTTTCATATATGTCAGAGAGGTAAGAGAAAGAAAAATCCATATATTCTGCATTATAACCAACCTCATCAATCCATAAATGAAAGTCTTCCTTCAACTCAGCAGCACAACTACAGAGCATGTTACAAGCTCTGGCTTTCTCCTCCAGTAGGTTAAGACTGCATGGACATACATCCCTTGAGATGAAACCCAAAAGTTTTGGGAAATACAAGTGCTACAATCAATGTACTTAGAAATCATAAGTCATCCAAATACAGTTAATGGATGGAAATTAATTGAATAGATCTTCCATTCTCATCCTAAATAATTAAAACACTGAATGCGCCCAAATGAATAAAACAATCTGTATCTCAAGTCACTGACCAAAATGTGTACATTTTGGCCTTTCCTGGGAAGTTTTAATCATATCACTTGAAGCCATGAAATTGGTTCTGAGAACAATCCTTAAGAATAGTATAACAACATTCGATCAACTTCATGCACTAAAGAAAAATTTATGTTGGGTTTCTCAAAATACAAACAAACTTACCTTGCATTCAGTAATTTATTGGTAAAATCAATTTTGAGTTGAGCTGCAGATTGAAGTAAATGTGGCATAGCAACATTCATATAAGGAAGGAACTCTTTCCCTAAGCATTTACAAAGTCTGCCCCATACCTGCATCCAAATTATGCATTCATCTCATAAAAGACAGTTTGAATGGACAAAAATTTGCAAAAACAATGTACATACACACAACATACTTCTAATATGCAGATTCTCATTGGATCATCTGTCTCCATTTGAGATTCCTGCAATGAGATTAGCAGTTCTACAACCTTGCAAGACATACAAGACGTATATAAGCACATATATAAACGAAATGCTAAAAATTATGTGCCTATTCTCATTTTCTATGTAATCACCTCTTGACAATCCTTACGACAAATATCCTTTCCGACAGCCATCCAAATCATTGTAATGCACTCCATGGCTTTGGCAAGAAGCCTGTGATTAGACTTGCCTTGCATGGACATAACTTTTAAGTACGGGATAACAGCAACATAGTACTCTTGAAAGTGCTCCTGCAAAAACATAGTATGATCAAAATGAAATTTAACTTATATATAAGATATCAAAATAAAAAATAAAATTGGCATATTAAGTATATAACTAAAAGCAAATTTTATTTCAAGAAGTACCTGTGATGAACTAGCTAATGATGCTAAAGCAGTTAAAGCTTCCTCTTTCAATGATTGGCTCCCCTTCTGAATGTTGCAGATAATGTAAGCATGAAAACTTATACAAATCAATAGTGAAAAATAGACAAAGTAGGAGTAAGAAGGCAATATGATCATGCAAATGCATAAGGGTAAAAAAGGTATAAAAGTATTCATGCATAATGTGCAAATCTGATACATTAAGATGAGTAATAAGTACCCAGTTATAAGTGATAACAAGGGGTTTCTGATGAGACTGTACCTGAAGGAGCTTAAGTAACGTACGCACAATAACATCGAGGTGAGGTTTTAAGATGCTTGAGGTGCAACTCTGACTGAAGCACGAAATTGCTGAAGCAGCATGTGCCTACATAAAGAAAGATCATACCAAGGTAATTGCGCATTTGAAGAAACTTTAAAGAAAGAAGAATCTCAACAGCTGAAGCTAAATCCACACTAGGAACTCCAGATGCTACTCAAGGACAGAAAACCATCTGGACAAGCTTATGAGGGAAGCAACAGCAAATTGATAAAGACATTGATTTGTTAAACAAAATAAGCAGATTGTAGAAAACATCCAAATATGATAAGAGAATTAAATAAAAAAAAAAAATATGAGACCAAAAGATTGAGAGGCAAAGTGAAAAAGACAGATTCCTAGAGAGGGAGAGAGACACCAGAGCTGATTTAGATGCTGAAATGTTACTAAGCTGTAAAGTTTTTAGACAATTGTATTATAATTATAATAGAAAGACACAAGTAAATAACTGAGAAGAAGAGGAGAATATATAAATACATCATCCACCTATGTGATATATAATTAGTAAACTTGAATGAGGACTGTACAAAGTTATATCCAAAAATTAAGTAAAAGAAATAATAAAAAGCCCAAAGTGGTATTGTTATAAAAGGCAACTTTTCCAAACAGAGGAGGCACATGACTCTTCCTCTCATTATGGGGAAAAATTAGAGTAGGTAAGCTTCAAAAGAGAGAGAGAGAGAGAGAGAGAGAGAGAGAGAGAGAGAGAGAGCAATACATTGTAACTTCAACTTAAACAACTCTTAGGAAACTATACTGTAAATAGAATAAGTTCATTATGTGTACTATGCTTGAACAATATTTAAGATATATAATCATGATCTAATTTCTCCACAGTCCTTTCCGTATCATCACCCTGATGAAAGAGATCATAAAAGCTCTTGAATTGTAACCTGCCAGTTTTCCTCATCCTATGACCATATGCTAAAGACAAGCAGGGGAGAATCTTCCAGTTATAAATTTTTCACACTCACTTGCAAAGGCCTCCAGACTGAGGACAAGACCTCCAAGTTGTGCTTAATACTCTATATTCAAATTTCACTTATCTAATTTTATCTTCTAGTAGCCAGTGGATACTGATGGAATTGGTAAATTTGAAGATCTGTAGATAAACCTTCTTCTGAAATTTCGTCTGTATGTCAAATTCAGCATTCTAGCTAGAAGATGGACGGCCAGTCCCAGTTATGTCTAAAACTGTCTAATGTTCAGAACACAACCTAATTAACTCTGCTTTTGTTCTATTTTGGTAAGTCATAAAATTTTGTTCAATGTAGAGATAGATCCAGTCTTAGGAAACAGCTTTCGTTAGGATGGCATGGAGGTAAGCGATTAAGATATGAAATATTAACAAGTTTCTCGATAAAGAATCCAAATCAATATACTGTCACGTTTCACGAGGATATAGTACTTGCCACCAACTTGAATTGTTCCAGGGCACATGATGTTACGAATGCAAGGAAAATAAAGAATTGCATGATTAATCAACTGTCAATGCATATATAGCACATATTTGCAAACACAAATACCTGTATTCTGGGATTCTGGAAATCAAGCAAAGCTTTTGTTAATATAGGAATGACAAGTTGATGATGCTGATTTTGCAGTTGAGGGCAAAAATACTTGGAGAGTTGCTCAAGTAAATCGATAGCTGCCCAACGCACACGAGGGTGGGAATCTTGGGAAGATCTTGAAGCAATTTTTATAACTGACGTCAGATCTGCTAACATTTCCTGCAATGGAAGGAAGACTATGAGGCATCTGCCCAGGTGCCATGGTTAATACTTTACAAAAATGGCTCCTCACAAATCAAAAAAGAATTAGTCCATCTCCATCAATGAGAAAATCTCAAAAAGAGAATCAGTAAACTATGAATACCTCTGAGCATCCCACAATCATTTGAGCTAAGGCAGCAGGTACAGCATGGCGCTTTTGCCATTCTCTATCATTTATATATTCTGCCAACATAGTTATGAACTTCTCGTCAGTGATATCTACATGCTTTGCAATTGCAAATCTCCGCAAGCTCTCCTTCCCATAACTGCAATTGTTTGTTTCTCCAGAATTCTTATGGTGGCTCTCTGCCTCATACCAAGAATTAACATCCTTAATATCGGCTACCATCTTGAACAATAGAGATAAGATCCTAGTTATCTTGTCCGGCAGTATCTTCAGCATAGCAATACCTTGGTGTCTTTTTTCAGCAAGAGTGATCAAGAATTTAACCGCAAGGTGCCTGCTTTTCTCACTCCATACCTTATTCTCTGCCATAATTAACATATATGCAATGCAAGTATCAATTCGGCTCCTCAAGAATCCCGGTTTCTTCCTCATTAACACTGTCAAATGCTTGACAACCTTTCTGGCATATCTCTCTATCCCATTTGCCATAGCATCATCGAATGTGTCCATGATGGGGGCACTTAGTTGTTCCAACAAGTCATTAGATGACGTACCCATCAAGAAAACAATCAACCTCACCGAAGCTCCCACTGCCGCAGCTCTAACCCTCCAATTCTCACAACCCAAACACTTCAAGAACAGTGACTGCAGCTTGTCAGGCTCACAACTCAGCTTTTCCCCAAGAGTCTCCGACAGTAAACCAAACAAGAAAAGGCTAGTTTCTTGAACGCGAATATCTGAAGCCTCAAAACACCTAAGCATGAATGGCACAAGCTCAGGCCATTCAGACTCGACTGCAACATCCAAAACCAACTTACAGAGAATCTTGGCGACTCTTGTTGAAGTTTCTTTTTCAAGACATTCAAGAAATACTCGTTTGATATCGTTTTGGTGAATGATGGAGAGGATCGTCCAGAAGTGGGCGCCTGAGGCTGTCCGGAGTAGTCTGAGAAAGTTTACGATGGATTCCCGAATGGAGGCGTCGCTTGTGGAAAGGATAAGGCAAGAAACACGAAAACAGAGACTGTTGGTGTAGTGTCTGCCAAGGTAAGCGAGAAGGGTCTGCGCATTGGAGTGCAGAGAAGGGTCAGGAGAGGTGAGGTTGAGGATGCTAGTCTGGAGAGCTTGTGGGTCAGAGCCTAGGAGCTCCAGGGCCTTCTCTCTGATACCAGGTTCTTCAGCATCCATGGTTTGTGAGCACAGACAGAACAGAGAATGTGAGGGAAAGAGAGAGAGAGAGAGGTGTGGGGAGAGCGTGAGTCTAATAGGTGGTTGAATGACGTTTAAGGACTTTGCATTTAGGAAAATCTGTTATCATTGCCACAAAATTCTTGCAAATTACGCATTAATATGAACGGTGGTCATCTATTTGATCATTTATAAAATTAGAGGCATTTGGGCCTTGATTTTTACTCCCCCAGTTTTCTGATCAAAAAAGCATTTTAGGAATTTTGTGACCTATCATATAAATTTTTGTTATACAGGTGCATGCAGCTTTTGTGGAGACTTTGGACTAATTTAGTTTGAAAACTTTACTCCATGACATGAATCTCAATATAACACACGGGTGGATAAGTATTTTTAAATCAATTTGAGATGTTACTTCACAAATGCTAATCGGTCTTTCAATTTTTTCGAAATGTTTTGATCTCCTTTTTTAATCCTACAAACAAGCAACCAAAATACACACAATAATGAATGCACCAACACTCTCTTATAGTAAATACAATCCACATGCAAATGTGTCAAACACTTCCTAACCAAGATATATAAGACATTTCATTTACTTAAAAACACATTTTTACATATCTAGTAATATCAATACCAAATCATACATTATTTCATACTACTCCAAATCTTAAATAATACAATTCCAACTCATTTCCTCAATCAACCAACATAGAGAAGTCAAAATGGCATCAAGCTCCCCTCGGGTGAGAGCTTGAACCTCTAGGGAAAAGGAAGGAATGTGAGATTCCAATCACAACATGCCAAGGACACATCGGATGGAGCATGAAGAAACAAGGAATCATTGACTATACATAGTCACTCGAAAGGTGACTTCGACCACAACTGAATGAATGTTCGCATAGAAATGCGAACTAGATGGGGATAGTAAGTCCCTTAAAGAGAGAATAGAGTCTCCCAACCCCACTCATGGATGATGACAGGAAGGACAATGTCTTGGAAGGCTTAGAGGTTAATGGCATGCTCGACCTCGACTCTATGATCACAAAAAGAAGTATAGTAACAGTCTCATGCCTCTTGGTGATGAAAACACTCAATCGGAAGTGCATCCAAGTCAAAAGGACCCTAAAGCGAGATACCTTGGACAGGCTCAAGTGACCCGGGAGGGGTCACCTCCCTTTGACATCTACGATTGGCCATATCTAATGTAGAAGACGAAAGAACATAAGTAACTGAAAAACTAAAGAAAATCCGAAGAAAAACTAATTTGCTAGAAATGCTAAACTTGATGCAAAGAAAAATACTATATGAGCATAAATGAAAAATATGAAATGAACTAACCTCAAATGAGAAAATGACGACAACCTAGAGTGCTTAAAGAGAAACGAAAAAGTTTGAAATGAATAGGGTGAGTTGGATGACCCTTATATGGGCAATAGGAGCGCTTGATGCAAATTAGTGCTCAAGCATGATGAACAAGCAAAGCGGCATTGGATGCAGCTTACAACGCTTGAGCACTAGGAGTAGTGCTTAAGCGCTTGAACCTTAAAGCTAGTTCAAGAAGAAGCAACAAAACAAACCAAAGGCACTTGGAAACTAGGAATAATCAAATTTAAACAGATGATAACCAAAAAAAAAAAAAAAAAAAAAAGACTCAGGAAACACAATCAAAAGCAATTTAGGCAAATCATGTTAAAAAACTCTCAATATTAGCTCAATCAGTAATAAATCAAGTAAGTTACTTTAGATTGCATACATAAAGGTCAAGGTTAATCATAATCTCAATTTCGAAACCTAATGTGTAACCATCAATGTATAAGAGAGCCAACATAGAAACACAAGTATTGATTTTTAAGGGAATACAACTTATTGTCTAGTTCTTTATTTCAAAATTGATCACTTAGAAGAAATCTAGTCATGCCTTTGGTTAAATTAAAGAACACATCCAATCAATTTGAACTAAGATCGTCGGGATTTTGTTTAACACGACCTCTACATACAACATAACTTGACTTCTCCTTAATTTGATACCATTTTTTCTTTTCTTTTCTTTTCTTTTTTCTTTTTTCTTTTTTCTTTTTCTTTTTCTTTTTCTTTTGAAAGTGGAGGCATTGTACATCATGATTAATAGATTTTTCATTTTGTTTTCATTCTTGGAATCGCCTTTGTATCCACTTTGGGGGTGTTTCCAAATATTGGAAATGCGTAATTTATAGTTGAGAGCATGAATCTTGGAAAGAGTATGAGAGTTATGTTTAACCAATGATTCAATATTATGCACCGACTCACTTCAGGAAACAAATATAATTATCTTAGTCAAACAAGGTATGTGGAGTAATAAGATTTGAACATGACAACGGATCCTTCCAAATAAATCAAAGTCTACTTCATAAGTTAAACTTAAGAAGTCTCCCTCTTAATCAAGCACAAGATGTAACTAAAGTTGAAATTTCAATATACAAAGACATTTAATTATCAAGAATCAAATACATTAATAGTGATTAACACATATCTATGATTCAATTCATATCAAGTATTGTAGTTATAGTATATTTCTCTAGTTCACAAACTCAAGATATTACGAATCATGCTAAAAAATATCAAGTAAATACACAAAAATCATATACTCGAGCTAAAAAAAAAAAAAAGGCCAAAAGAAACAGAAAATAGATGATAAGCTTAAAACCTTTAAGTCTTATAACTTTGATGATCAATTTATTAGGCATATGCCGAGGAATTTTCTAAGGAATTCAAACCTAAGAGAATTCAAGTGTTTGGTAAATATCTTCTAATTGATGTTCAGTGGGGACAAACTCTAGAGAAATAACCCTTTTTTCAACAAGATCCCTAATGAAATGATGATGGATTTCATTGTGTTTAGTACAAGAATGAAGAACAGGATTCTTTGAGATATTTATAGCACTAGAGTTGTCATAGTGTATGCTCATGGTCCCTTGTTCAATTCTATAGTCTTTTAGCATTTGCTTCATCCATATGAGTTGTGTATAATAGCTTCAAACAACAATATCTTCAATTTTGGTAGCAGATAAGGATATAAAGTTTTGTTTCTTACTAAGCCAAGCCACAAGACAATCACCAATAAAAAAACAAGCACCAAATGTGCTTTTTCTATCCTCAACATTTCAGGCTCAATCAGCATCGGAATATCCAATAATCACAATAGAATAATCATAGGGATACCATAAACCATAATCAAGAGTCCCATTTATATAATGAATAATTCTTTTGACAGTTGTTAAGTGTGACTCTTTGAGGTTTGCTTAGTATCTAGCACAAGCTCCAACACTAAAAGATATGTCAGGATGACTCACTATGAGGTATAGTAAGCATCATATTGTACTTCTATACAACTTTTGATCAACATCTTTTCCATATGCATCCTTGCTAAGCTTAGTGGTAGTGCTCATGGTGTCTTAGAGTGTTTAGTGGATTCTAGACCAAATTTCTTAACTAATTCCCTAGCATACTTGGATTGAGAAAGAAAGATTCCATCTTTTAGTTGCCTAATCTAAAATCCTAGGAAGAAGGTTAGTTCACCTACCATATTCGTTTCAAATTCAGTCTTCATCTCCTGATAAACAAAACTAAGGGCAGTGTCACTAGAGGTAGCTCCAAAAACTATATCATCAACATAAATCTAAGCTACTAACAACTTATCTTTGGACCTATTTAGAAATAAGGTTCTATCAATTCCCCCTCTTTCAAAATTTTTCTCCAAAAAATAGGTTGTGAGCTTATAATTGGAGCCAAAATATGTGCTATAATGGCACATATTCGATATGATTTATGTACCATAAGATACTCAAATCATCTGACTTGACCCGAATTGATGCTAAGGCCTTAGTCATAAGTTTAAATTTTATTTTGGAGATTTATCTTAGGTTTAAGAGAAAAAAAGGGCGCACATTAAAACCATTTTAGATTTTGAAAGATCAATGGGTTAAATGAGAAATTGAGTGAGTCAAGACTCATGAAATTTGAGGAAATGCAAGATAAGGATGTCATGAGTTTGTGAGATGAGGATTTATCATTATGAAGGAAGAAAGAAGGCACACAAACATGGACGATGAGGCATGAAGCAAATTCATCAAGTTTGCATGGAAACTTAGAACTCAAAATCTAGTGGCAACATGTATTTTGACTTTGAGGCAAAATTTGGAGTACTTTTCAAAGTCCATTTTAGGCCTTCTATGCATTTCTTCAAACCTCGGGAAGTCAAGATTCTAAAACTACAAACGTTGTGCAAATTGGAATTAAAACAAAGAAGTTATGGCCTTTTTAAGATAACTACAAAGATATGAAAGACCATTTTGAAATAATTTTGAAATTCAACTTATGAATTCAAAATCCAATTCGAAATGACCCCCAATTTCAAATTTACCCACTACTACTTTGGTCATTTCGCCTCTTCTACCTCGAGAATTGTATTTAGGGCACTTCATCCGCTCCAAGTGGGCCCCACATGACCATAAATCATCATTTTATTATTATTTTTAGTCATTTTTAGGTAATTTTTTTTTCTAATAAGTGGCCAATAAGAGTGTGCTACATGTTAGGTAATTGATGATATTATATAAACTCTCTTAGTTCTAAGGTTTAGGGATATTTTTCGGGGGTTAGACATTGAAGTGGAAGAAGACAAGAACTTTGGTTTGTTTATTTTCTTCTTTATTAAGTAATTGTTTTTAGTTCTTTTTTATTCAAATTATGGAATTTTACTCTTTTATGGATTCTGATTGTGACATCACCCCCCCATGGGAGGCTAAAAGCCAACTTGAGGCTTGAAGCATGAAAACCTAAGGACTAGGAAACTTATAGGGACAATGGACAAATCATTATAATAATGAGACTAATTATTGGTTGAGTTACAATTTATCAATTTTGTGTTTACCCTATCCTTGTGAGTTATTTTAGGGAATGATATGATAGGCTATTACTCGATATTAGTGATTCTTGGTAACTCTTGATCATTAGTCATCCTAATATTCTCTATTGTTATCATTATAACAAAGCTATAGGGAGTAGGAAGAGTTAAAAAGCCAAATATTAAATTGGTAATTCATCTCATTTATTTGATGGTTTTAGGATTCTATTTTTAAAAAAGAAAATTAGGTTTTAAATGCAATCTTGAGTTTCGAGCTCGGCTTGATCGCGAGCGACCAAGGATCCTAAAACCCTAAGGTCGTATCACTTAAAAGACCCTTGTTCTCTCTAGTTTCTATACCATAAGTTGGATTATGGAAAGCCCAAGAATTGAATCAATTGGATTTGAAATCAATATTCATTTTGTTATTAATTTAATTTTTTTCTTAGTTTCATTTCATAAAAGTTAACTCCCAGATTGATTTTCACTTTAGGATTTAAATAAAAGTGGTTCATTTATCCTAGTATTGAAAAATTCCATAAGTTAGTCCTTGTTGAAGATACCCGAACTACTACAAAAGCCGTAGTGACTTTTTCTCTGATTTTTCTTTACTAGAGTTGCTATGTAAAACGACTTAATATTTTGGACAACAAAGAAAACCAGTCAAAAAATTGGCACCATTGTCGAAAATTGACAATTTTCATAACTAAGATACAATGCATTGCTTTGTTTTAGTTCTTTTAATTTTGTTTTTCTTTGTATATATTTTTCCTTTATTTTATGCTTGGTTGGGAAAGAAATCTTTCAAGTAGACTTCAAAGAACAACTCAAGAATCTCAACCCAATATGGAGGACACTAAAGAGTTCAATAGCAACAACAATAGGTCGTAAACACCTATCTAGGGGCAAGAGTAAAGAACTATGAGGAAGTTTCTAAATCCTCTCAAGTTGAGCAAGCCATCGTGTTTTATCCTACCTCCAAATCAAGATCATGTTACCATTCAACCTTAAGGGGTTTTGCATTTACCCTTTTTTAGGGGAATTGAACATGAAAACCTATACTCCCATATCAAGGAATTTGAGGAAATCATTTCAATTTTTTGAGAAGCCAACACTCCTTTGGAGATCTTCTGCATAAAGCTCTTTCCCTTGTCATTGAAGGATAGAGCTAAGACTTGGTTAAATAGTCTTAGATCTTATAGTATCAGGAATTGGGGTGATCTACAATCAATGTTTTTGTAAAAGATCTTTCCAACCCATAGGACTAGTACATTGAAAAAGAAGATCTCAAATTTCAAAGTCATAGAGGATGACATTTTTTATTTTTTATTTTTTATTTTTTATTGCTGGGGAAGATTTAGGGAGATGGTTGTAGCATGCCCCCATCATGGATTTGACAACTGGATGCTAGTATCATATTTCTATAAAGGCATGATGCCACTAATGAAACAACTTCTCAAGACCATGTGTGGAGGAGATTTCATGAATAAAAACCTCAATGAAGCATTTCAATTTGATTATGTTGATAAGGTATCTAGAAGTTGGCAAGAACTGATCATCAACAAACCACCTAGAGATAAAACAGTGAACAAAGCAAGAGCTAAGGGAGTGTATACCTTACTAAAGGGTTTAGATGTCCAAGCAAAGTTTGTGACCATTATAAGGAGGTTGGATGATTTGGAAGCTAAGAAAGTTCAAGAGGTACAAATAGTTAATGAGTGAATAGTTCAACCATGCTTGATATGTAAGTCCACGAAACATGGTGCGCAATCTTATCCCACTCTACCTACAATGCAAAAGATGTTTTCAAAACAAGTCAATGCCTTAAGAACATGCAAACAATATTCCAACAACTCTCCATATTCCAACACTTACAATCCAAGTTGGAGAAATCATCTCAATCTATCATGGAGAAGAGGTAACAATGGCCAATTTTAGTAACAAGGAAACTGATTTCAGGGTAACCAAAATAATGAGCAGTAAGGCTATCAACCATAAGGTATGCCATCTCAAGTGTTTCAGCAGTAACCTCAGACCCCATCGTTTAACTTGAACCTAGAAGACATGATGAGACAATTCATACAAAAGAAAGACAAGTGTTATGAGGATCAAAATAGGATAAATGCTCAAACATCTCAAGAACTAGCAGATATTCAAACCACTCTGAGCCAACTTACTGCAAGCTTACCTCAAAAGAACATAAATTCCCAACTCAACCACAAAAAAATCCGATAAGGGTAAATGAAAATTTTGAAAAGCAAAATGATGATTGCAAGACAGTTATCACACTTAGAAATGGGAAAAAAAATATGAAGGGCCTAAGTTATTGATACGTGAAGAAAGTGATGCTACAAATGAACCAACTCTAGAAGAAAATGCAAGAAATGAAAAAGAGCTTGAGAAATTAGAAAAGATTGTGGTGAAAAAAGGGAAAGAGAATTATTCAAATCACTTACAATTCCCCATAACTATTCCAAGACATAGGGTAGGTGATAAAACTTCAGAGATTTTAGAAGTTTTAAAGCACATAAAGATCAACATACCATTCCTTGACATGATCAAGCAAGTCTTGATCTATGCAAAGTTTCTTAAGGATTTATGCACTATGAAGAGGATGATCAAGTTAAGCAAGAAAGCATTCCTCACTAAGCAAGTCTATGCCATCATTGAGAATAAGGCAATGGTGAAGTACAAGGATCCAGGTTATCCTACCATCTTAGTTCAAATTGGAGACTCATTTGTGGAAAGAGCTTTGTTAGATTTGGGAGATAATGAAAATTTGCTTCCAATTTCAATCTATAAGGAATTAGTATTAGGAGAGCTTAAGGCAACTACCATCATACTCTCTTTGGCAGATCACTCAATCAAGGTATCTAAAAGTGTAGTTGAAGATTTCTTGGTGCAAATTGATAAGTTCTATTATCCAGTGGACTTCGTGGTGTTAGACACATAACCATTCAGAAATGGTGTGAATTATATTTAATTATTCTTGGAAGATCTTTCCTCGCCATGGCCAATGCTCTTATCAATTGTCGTAATGGATTAATGTAGTTATCTTTTAGAAATATAACAGTTGAAATGATTGTTTTTAATCTATGCAAACAGCTTATGGATCATGATGAAGTAGAAAATAAAGAAGCATGCTTTATAAAGACCTTGGTGCAAGAACACACGGAATGATTAATGGAGGATAAAATAAAGAAAATTTTTGCTAAAGTGAGAAGAAAAGGAGATGGAAATATCTATAAGCCAATCAAAACAAGCTAACACTTAAGCTTTGAATAGGGTTGAAATAAATGAAGAAGGCAAAAAGAAGGAAATTGAGATAAACAATCAATGTTAAAGCCTTTACCACATGGTTTAAAGTATGCTTATTTGGAAGATAATGAAGAAAAATTAGTGGTGATTTCTACTAAGTTAACTAAAGAGTAAGAGATCAAATTGCTAAGGGTACTTAAAAAGCATAAGCAAGCTATTGGTTGGTCCATCTCAGATTTGAAAGGTATTAACCCTTTGATTTGTACACATCACATTTATTTAGAGAAGAAAGCAAAACTAGTGAGGTAGCCACAAAGGAAATTGAATCCCCTTATGCAAGATGTGGTAAAAAATGAAGTGTTAAAAATTTGGATGCTAGAATTATTTACCCTATATCAGATAGTAGTTGGATGAGTCCAACCCAAGTGGTACCTAAGAAGAGTGGGATGACAGTAATAAAGAACGACCAATGAGAACTCATTCTTACAAGGTTAACAATAGGATGGCAAGTATCCATCGATATCAGAAAGCTAAATTCAGTCACCAAAAAGGATCACTTCCTACTACCCTTTTTAGATCAGGTTTTGGAGAGGGTTTCTAGACAAGATTATTATTGATTTTTAGATGGTTATTAAAGGATTTCCATTGTCATTGCATTCGGTCACCAAAAGTTCAAATGCCCTTTTAGTATATTTGCCTATAAGCTTATGCCTTTTAGCCTTTGTAATGTGTCTGCCACTTTTCAGAGGTTCATGCTCAGCATTTTCAGAGACATGGTAGAAAGAATCATGGAAGTGTTCATGGATGATCTCATTGTTCATAGGAAAACTTTTGATGATTGTCTCCAAAATTTGAAGTAAGTTCTGAAGAGGTGCATTGAGAAGGGTTTCATTCTGAATTAAGAGAAGTGTCACTTGTTGGGATTGAGCCACTAAAAGCAAGATATGATATAACAAAGTTAGAATTAACTATCTCTTTGTTATCCCTTTAGTGTATTGACATTGATTTGAGCATTCAACTCATGTCTCTTACATTGTACATGATTTAGGTGCATTAGGAATTGCACAGAAGATACAATTCATGGGTTCCTTGTAAGTAGATATGTTGTCCATAATTAGTTCATGGATTTAGGCAATCCAACAGAGACTGAAGGGCATCACCCCATTATTGGAGGGATGACTTGTCTTAGCCATTAGGATGGGTTTCCCATGGTGAGTGTACCATTGTATGTGATGCACATTGGATAGGACCTATGATAAATCATTATGCAAGGTTATCAATTGTCATGATTCACCAAGCTACTATATTGCATGGAATCTCAACCTTGAGAGGATATTGAGTCTATGCCAAAATCAATAAGAGGATTTAACCTATGGGTGAGACCCTAAAGTGGTTATATATTCCTATAGATTGGGTCACTGTTGATGGAGACTGGTGAAAATAAGTATTCTCAATAGAGGCACCATGATAAATCATAGGATTAAGACAGTGTGTCCCTTTGGGTGATCCAAAGGACATGTGATTATAAAATTTGTGGTCATAGTAATTCCTTTAGTGGAATTTGACATATGCTCCTTGAAGTTAGAGTATGTCATTTGATCACATAATAAGTTGGATCTGTAACTCAAGGATTTGAAAGGTAATCTTGATAGGTGATAACACTACCTTGTTAAATCACAGATACTGGTTCATGAGGAGTCTAGATACAGTGGATAGTAGGTCACAGACTCGAGCACTTGTTGTCTCGTTGTAATATAATAGGGTATTGGAGTGTAGTGGACTCTCTGTAGTGGGATATTGAGTCAATTTCAAAATTTGATTATGAGGGAGTCAATACTCCTATGGGTTCCAATGGTCCTTGCTATGATATCATATTCCTTGATGACAAGGTTTATGAGGGTTAGATGAGTTTTTAGTTCACTTTTGTGCATGAAGGTGTTTTGGTAATGACACAAAGTTGCACAGGGATAAGTGAGTGGTATATTTGGAATGAGATAATTGATAATTATGGTCCTATATGGTTAATTAATCAATTAACAACCTTTTTGGGCTATATTAAGTGACCCAAGTCTATGGTGGGCTTAAGTTACTTAAGCCTAGTAGGAAGCCAATAAATACCCTTTTAGAGGTTAGGGTTTTCATGTGTTGCCATTCTCCCCTTCAGTCCAGAGAGAAAACCTTATCCTCCATCCTTAAGATCTCTACCATCTTAGTGCCTAGACACAAGGAAGAGTAATCAAGTGTAAGATTTTAGGTATACAAGAAGAGCACTGGAATCGCATAGGCCATATGCATGAGAACCATACGAGATGCACACGAATTGCGTGTATGAGAATCGCACAGGATGGGCATGTGAGTAGTAGCATGAGAAGAGATCGTTCAATTTTTCTAGCCATGTTCTTCACCACAAGGAATTGATTTGGGAACATCTAGATCCATGTATGAGAAGTTTTTCTCTAGATTTTTATCGTAATATGATTTTTTAAGCCATTATTTTCCACTGCGTTAGATATAGAGAGCCCTAAGGATAGATGCATGCACCTCATGAGATCTAGGGTATGGGAATAAAGTAATCTAGGAATCCAAAAATTGGTATCAGAGCCCTAGGGTAGGTTCTAGCATGTTAGATTTGTTCAAGGGTGTGTTAAATATGTTCTAGGTTGTTAACTTTGCTTTGTATGGTAATTCTTTTTCATCTCATGACCCTAAAAGATGAATGAATTTTATTAATTATTCATATCTTGAATTAATGAATATTAATTGATATGATTTATGCCTTTTGATTCTCTAGATTGGGTTGTACACCCCATAAGGGGTATAAGATTTTTATTTGATTGTAAAAATATTTTCTTTTCAATAGATGGGCTGTAAGCTCCATTATAAGAGCATAAGAATTTTTATTATTGTTAAATTTTCATTTTTTTTGTATCTATCTACGATGACCTAAGAGAAAAGAAAGAATCTTAAAGGTTATTTTTGAGATTCTTTGGTGGTTAAAGAAAAAAGAATTATCCTTGGAAGTTCTTGTTTTGAGATTCATGGCAACATAGTGACACCAACTTTAACTCAAAATTGGGACTATCTCCCAATATTTTCTTAAAGCAAGCCACATATGGTTTTGAAGATTAGAAAGTCAAGAATCCAATGCTTCAATGGATCGCAATTCGGAGTTGAAACAAGGGGGATATAGTCAATCAAAGCAATGCTGTGCAAAGAGCATGCTGTTATAGGATTTCATACGGACCCAATTCCTTTTAGTTATTTGGGCTGAATTTTGGTGGCAATTGGGCCTTTTGGGTTTTCAATTTTCACAAACCCTACCTTTGGTTGTAGCTCTATTTTTGGTAATTTGGATTATATCTAAATTTTAATTACCAAATAAGCAACAAGATACCTTAAGGCCACATAATAAGTTTCTATTTATTTATTCCCTTATTTTTATTATATGCTCTTGATTAATTGCACATGTGGCCTCAAGATATTTTGATATTCTTAATTGGAAAACTTATTTAAGTTGGAATGTGTATGGTTAGGAAATTTTATTTTAAAGAAAAGATAAGTTGGAAAAAGGATTAAGAGCTTTATTATCTTTTAAAAATTAATTCTTAGACATTTTAATTTTATTTAAAATCTTCTCAAATACTTGAGATCTCTAAGAATAAAATCTTTCTTTTAAGGAAAAGCTCTTATTTTTCCAAATCTTTATAAAATAGTATTTTTCCTATTTTGCACAAGATTTCTTATTTAAAGAAAATAAGTTAATTTTGAAAATTCATGATAGATAATTTATAATTAAGAATGGTTACCAAAATAAGTATTAGAATCCAAAGAATTTTTTTTCATGAGAAGATATTTTTCAAAATTATTTATTTAAACCGGTTGTTGCTAAGAAGATTGTTATTTCTTTATAACTACCTTTTTATTAAACTTTAGGAGGTTTTCCTATTCTTTCTCGATGAGAGAAGGAAAACTATACATATAGTTGGTCTTCTAGGATCTCCCACCCAAAGAGAAGGAGGACACCATTATTTTTGGATAGTTCAATGATAAGAAATAATAGAGCAATTCTTTTAGCACAAGAGTCGAGTTTAAAAGATAAACAATGGATTTATAAACTCTTATGATAGAAAATTTATGATAAGAAGGGTTACCAAAATAACTTTGGAAAGTTTTAGTAATTTAATAGAGATATAAAATATTTTGAAAAGGCTTTCTAAAATGGATTGTTTAATTCATTATTGGAAATAAATATTTTTGGAAGTTTTTCATAGAAAATATTTTATTTATTAAGGAATTACTAAAAGGTTTTATCTTTGGTAGTATTTAATGGAACAAATTATTATGAAATTTCCATGGAAATATTTATTTAGTTGGAAAAGTGTAAGGAATAAGGAAAGTAAATCTTATGAGGATTTTTTAATATGAGAAGTAAAGGTTCCTTTCTCGGATAAGATGCTCTCAAGATTATTCAAAATCTCATAAATTGGTAATTTCCCTATTACACAAGAGTTTCCAATTTGTAAAATAAATATTTTGAAAATTTTCATTAGAGATAATTTATCATTAAAAGATTATTACTCAAAGGCTTAGTAATTTAATGGAAATAAATTTCTTTGAAGCATTTTCTAGATAAAATATTTATTAATTGGAATTGTGTATAGAAGGAGAATTTTATGAAAATAGATTTTAAAATTTTGAGAATGGATATTTTATTAAAATTCTTTTTGAATAAATTACTCTCATGCAAATTTAAAATTTTTCATGTCGGTATTCTCCTATTACACTATGTTTCTAATTAGGAAATAAATATTTTTGGAAATTTTCAAAGTAGATAATTTATTCATCAAGGAAATTACTAATTGTTTTAAAATGCTTTTATTTATCTCAAAAGATTAAGTGGGAGAGGGCCTTAGGCAAGCCCACTATCTCCATTGTTGAGCCCATCTTGATTTGGGTTCATTACCACCCACCAAAGGGTTAGGCCTTAAGAATCAAGGGATATGGACTCACCATTAGGATGAGACTAGACATGTCTATAGTAGGAGCAACCACCTCATCGGTGGGGTTTCTTACCTGGTGACATTGATAGTTCTAGGACAATGGTTATACACTTATTATTGGATTTGAAGTAAACGAATCGCCCACCGTTGTTCCATTTGTATAGTTCATGGGCTAAATAAAAGGTATGTTGATCTTGCCTTTATATACCTTTCATGGTTAAAGTAGGGAGATTAATATGAGAGGGTCTCTAACTAGTAATAAGGTCATGACTTGCCCACCGTAGGCTTGATTCTTATGATACTAGGATACCTTGCAAAAAGATATCTAGTTTAAGAACACTACTTTTTTACTAAATTAATTACCAGAGGCCTTGAATGCTTAATTATGTCACTGCTTGGTTATATTCTTTGTTACAGATATCATGTTGGTTTTATTATCACTCTCTTTCTCACAATAGACCAAGCCCAACTAACCATTTAGACTAATTTTATTCTGGATATAGTAACTAATTGCATAAAAGCTAGTTTAGGAAGAGCTAACTATTCCTTATGAACTAACCTAGCAAAAGAATAGAGTGGTATATCAAGGTGGTATTAGATGGATTAGAAGACCAAATGTCTAACACTTGGATCTTTAGATAATGTGTTGTAATAGCAACACATGTCTATTACTAGACTTTGATATTCCCTTTCTAGTTTGCAATGGTTATTTGGTGATAAGGGTAGGTCAGCTTTCACAAGCTACTCTTAGGATTATTATGAACACCGGTATTCATGTGATCTTAGAGACCTTACCATTTTCCTTTGGGATAGCTAAGAGGATTCTCAAAGATTATAGGGTGTTCATATGGAAGTCAAAGGTTCTTTAGGTTCTTCTCTTAAGAAGAAGAAAAACAATACCAAATAAGCAAAGTTCAAGAGAAGGAATAAGATAGCAAACTCAAGGGCAAATGATTCTTTTGTGACCTTTTAAGACACTAGAAAAAGGAATGCCTAATTTACCTAAATGAAAAAGAAAATTATACATCATTTTTTCGTTGTTGAATATTTAGTGTTGGATTTCACGATTTATGGTGGATAGATTCCAAGCCCACTGTTTGTAAATCCTTATGGGATATTCAACAAGTGAGAAGGTTAAATGATGAGATTATACTTACCTTAGTTTCAAATGCAAGGTTAGTTATACAGGTTAGTGGGAGGTAATATTCTCTTCTTTTATATGTATTCCATTATCAGTTTGCCAAGTGATGAGAATAATCAGATCTCAAGATTAAACCTAGCACTAATTAAACGTTTGGTTTCTAGACCTAGGTTATATTAATCTAAATAGGATCCAAAGACTAGTGAAGTTTGGACTCTTTGATTTTAGAAGATATTTTAGTCTACGAATCCTATGTAGAAGGTAAAATGACTAAAAAGACTAAAGCCAAGGAATGTTTGGAGTTAGTGCATACTAACATACGTGAAACTTTTAATGTCCATGCATGGGGAGGGTATAGGTATTTGATCACTTTTAGTGATGATTACTCAAGGTTTGGATATGTACATAGGAGATCTGATTCCTTGGATACATTCATTGAATTTAAGGCGGAATCGGATAATCTATTGGGTATACATATCAAGTCACTTCAATTAGATTAAGGTGATATGTCAAGTAAGTCTGATTCTTTCCATTGGAGCATGAGATTATTTCCCAGTTATGTACACCGTGGTCTCTATTGCAAAATGGAGAGGTGGAAAGAAGATATCAAACTTAGACGGCCATAGTGAGATCATAGATAGGTTTCTCGTCTTTTCCCATATTCTTTTAGGGGTTTATCTTATCAAATGCGTAATACCTCTTTTTCTTAAGAAGTATATCGGTTTATAGGATATCTAAGAGGATTTTTTGGGTTATTACCTTTATAGTCAAGATTATCAACAGATATTTATTGACACAAAGGTCAATTTTTTTATGAAGACTATATGATAAGGAATAAGGCAAAACATGATATAAATTGGAGGATATATTAGAAAATAGTCCCATATTGCATAGGATACTATGGATTCAAAGGGTTAAAGGCATACCATTCCTCTTATTTCTAGTACACCAGTACCTTATCCTAGTGGGAGGTTTATATCCCATAGATTATGATAAAGCAGTGAGTAGAGTTTGTGCTCACTTAAGGCAAGGAGCTATGAAAAG
Source organism: Vitis rotundifolia (assembly GCA_030254885.1). Taxonomy (NCBI): domain Eukaryota; kingdom Viridiplantae; phylum Streptophyta; class Magnoliopsida; order Vitales; family Vitaceae; genus Vitis; species Vitis rotundifolia. The sequence continues at coordinate 13,062,684 of CM058154.1, read as the reverse complement.
GTAGTTAGAATCTTTGTATTCTAACATAGTTATAAATAAAACCTATAAGGGTAAGTTGGTTTACAAAAAGAACAAAGGAGGAGATGGAAAGCTTGAGTTTTATGTGGCTAAGACTGTAGCTAAAGGTTATAATTTGAAACTTTGTTTCGACTATGGAAAACCTTTTCAATAGTGGTCATACTCAAATCCATCAAATCACTCCTATCTATTATATCGTGTCACATTTATGAGATTTAATAACCAAAAATTTTCATAGCAAAGGGTCTTGTGTGTACAAAAAGGCACAAGGAAGCATGGTGACGCTTTAAGATTTTGCAAGTAGATGAAAATCTACTCATTGGATATGATGTAGGGATATTGTCATTTGTCAAGATTTGGTAGTCTACTTAGTTCTAGATGAAAATATAGAGGAAGACGCAATATATTCTTAGGGTTAAGTTCCTTTAGGATTGAAAAAATAAGAAAATTGCACCATATCACCTACATATATAAGCATTTGGTCAAGAACATGATGCAAAAATCCAAGAAGGGTTTGTTACTCTTTGGATTTGGGGTTGTCTTTCTTAAGATCATTGTCCTTGGACATTTGAGGAGAGAGATTGCATTAAAGAGGTATCCAATGCCTTTATAATGAATAGCCTTAAGTATGCGATGCTATGTGTTAGACCAAATATTTGCTTTGCTACAAGAATAATGAGTGGATATTAGTCCATTTCTTGATTAGAGCTTTGGGTAAATGTCAAACATATATTCTAGTATCTTTAGAGAATGAGGGATTATATGTTTGTGAGTCTTTGTGATGAGTTGGGGCTCTTTTTGTACCAAGAAATTGTCCTTTCGGTCTGATAAGGACTCTCATAGGTCTATCTTTGGGTATGTGTACACTCTAAGTGTTTTTTTGTTGTTTCTTTAGCAACAAAGGAAGCCTTTTGACTTATGGGTAGTTCCCTAGGTTATATCATCTAAGATACTATAATGTGGAACGGTGGCATATTCCAAAGAACTAAAGTACCACTAAAAGAGAATATTAAAAGCCCTGGATTTCTCTATTCCCTTACCCTAAATTGTATAGGTGCATGCAAAACTACCTTAGACCTTTAGATCCTATGCAACGAAAGCAAAAAACATATTTTTACAATTAAAAGATCAAAAGTAAAGCCATTAGAGAACTTTACCTTTGATTTGGATGTTCCCAAATCAATTCCACTCGGAGAAGATGAAGAATAATGAATCTAGAAGTCTTATACACCCAAGATCTTCTACTTGATGACTCGAACCACGATCTTGACACTCCAAAGTGCTGACTTTGGAAATGAAGATCTTTTGGCTCTCACTATCTCTTTCTTTCTCTAGAGGTGAAAGACAAAGTCTCTTTAAAAGTTATAGAAACTTTAGCCCTTATGGGGGTATTTTTAGGGTTCTCTTATTGGACTTAAGTGACTTGAGCCTACCAAGGCCTGAATCACAATATCTTGCCCAAAATGGGTCCTAATTGATTAATTAATCACGCAGGGCCATCTAATTAATCAATTAGCCCAATCCATAGAACTTTTTCATTATTCCTTGTGCAACCTTACATAATTACCAAAACACCCTTATGCATAAGAATGAACCAAGAGCTAATTCAACCCTCATAAACCGTGTCATCATGGTATATGAGCTTAAAGCGGGGACCACTAGGACCCATAGGAGTACTGGCTCTCTCATAATCCAATTCTGAAGTTGATTCAATATTCCACTAAAGAGAATCAACTGTATTCTAGTATCCTATGTAAATAACAACAAGACAAAGTTTGAGGTCCATGACCTACTATCCATTGTATGCATACTTCCGATGAACTGGTGTCCATAATCTAACAAGGTAGTGCTATCACCTATCAAGATTACCTTTGTAATCCTTGAGTTATAAATTCCACTTATTATGTGATCAATTGACATACTCTAACTTTAAGGAGCATATATCAAATTTCTACTAAAGGAAATGCTACGGCCATAATCTTCAAGATCACATGTCCTTTGGATCACTCAATGGGACACACTATCTCAATTCATGAGATATCATGGTGCCTCTATTGAGAATACCTATTGCCACCAGCCTTCATCAATAATGACCCAATCCATAGGAATATATGACCACTTTAGGGTCTCATCCATAGGTCAAAGCCTCATGTTAACTTTGGCACAAGCTCAATATCCTCTCAAGGTTGAAAGTCCATGTAGTATAGTAGCTTGGTGAATCATGACAATTGATAGCCTTGTGTCATGATTCACCGTAAGTCCTGTCTAATGCGCATCACATGCACTAGTACACTCACCATAGGAAAACCATCCTAATAGCCAAGACAAGCTATCCCTCCAATTAGGAGGTAATGTACTACAGTATCAGATGAATAACCCAAATCTATGAACCAACTGTGGACAACTCATCACTTTACAAGGAACCCATGACTTGGATCTTTTGTGCAACTCCTAATGCACCCAAGTTATGTACAATGTAAGTGATGTTGGGCGTGTATGCTCAAATAACCAATTAATACAAATGAGATATTTAAGGGAAACCAAGAAACATAAATAAATAAATTTATAAATGAATCTCAATCTGTTACATCATATCATGCTTTCTAAGGCTAAATTCCAATAGAGAAAACACATAGAGAACAAGTGACTCACCAAGCTACTATACTGCATGTACCCTTAACCTTGAGAGGATATTGAGTCTGTTTCAAAATCAATAGGAGTCTTTAACCTAGAGGTGAGACCTTACAGTGGTCATATATCCCTATGGATTCAGTCACTGTAGATGAAGGTTAGTAGCAATAGGTATTCTCAATAGAGGTACCCTGATATCTCATGGGATTGAGACAGTGTGTTCTTTTGGATAATCCAAAGGACATGTGATCATGAAATCTATGGCCATAGTAATTCTTTTAGTGAAATTTAACATAAGGTCCTTAGAGTTAGAGTACGTCATTTGATCACATAATAAGTAGGATTTGTAACTTGAGGATTTGAGAGGTAATCTTGATAGGTGATAGCACTAACTTATTAGACTACAAACACCAATTCTTGGGGAATCTACATGTATTGAATAGTAGGTCATGGACTCGAGCACTTGGTGTCTTGTTGTAATATAAATAGGGTATTGAAATGTTGTTGACTCTCTACAATGGGATGTTGAGTAAACTTAAAACTTTGATTATGAGGGAGTCAATACTCCTATGGGTCTCAATGGTCCTCGCTCTAAGCTCATATTCCTTAATAACATGGTTTATGAGGGTTAGATGTGTTTTTAGTTCACTTTTGTGCATAAGAGCATTTTTTTAATTGCGCAAGGTTGCATAGGGATGAGTGAGTGGTATCTTTAGACTAGGCTAATTGATTAATTAGCGCCCTGTATGGTTAATTAATCAATTAGCAACCTTTTTGGGGTAGATTAAGTGACTTAAGCTCAATAGGAAACCTATAGATACCCCTTTAGGGGTTAGGGTTTCCACATGTTATCGTTCTTCTCTAGATTTCAGAGAGAAAACCCCAGCCTCTACCCTTGAAATCTCCACCATCTCAAGGCCTAGACACAAGAAAGAGTCATCAGGCAGAAGATCTTATGTGTACGAGAAGCACATTAGAATCACATAGACCGCATGCATGAGAATCGCACAGGATGCGCACAAGATGCATGTACGGAATCACATGTGATGTGCACAATCCACATGCAAGGGAATAGCATAGGACGCGTACATGAGTAGTAGCATGAGGAAAGATTCTCTAATTTTTTTTTAGGCATGTTCTTCACCGCACAAAATTGATTTGAAAAGATCTAAATCCAATTATGAGCATTGTTTTATTTAGAACCTTATCCTAATATGGTTTTTTAAGCCGTTATTTTCCACTATGTTAGATCTAGGAAGCCCTAAGGATAGATGCATGCACCCTATGAGATCTAGGCAATGGGAGCAAAGTAATCTAGGGTTCCCAACATCACTTCATGGCAGCCTTAGGAGTACTACTTGGTCACATCATTTCTAGAGAAGACATTAAGGTAGATTTAGCAAAAGTTGAACTCATCTCAAAGTTAGCTTCACTTACTACTATTAAGAACGTGAGACAATTTTTGGGACTTATCAAATATTTCTCGACCATTAAGTGCTTTATTGCTTAAGAATTCAGAATTTATATGGACCAAATCAAGCTAAGAAGCTTTTGAGATATTGAAGTCACTCCTCATCACTACAACTATTGTGAGACCTCCTAATTAGTCTCTACCATTTGAGTTGATGTGTGACACCAATGATCATGTAGTGGGAGCTGTACTAGGCCAAAGGGAAGATAATAAGCCATATATGGTGTACTATGCCAGCAAAACCCTTAATGATGCTCAAAGGAATTACATGACCACAGAGAAAGAGTTTCTTGCAGTGGTATTTGTACTAGACAAATTTAGGAACTACCTTTTGGGGACATCAATCGTAATTTCACAGACCATTCAACCTTGAAATACTTACTCAACAAGAAGGATGTCAAAGCAAGACTTATTAGGTGGATTCTTCTTCTTTAAAAATTCAATGTTCAGATTAAGGATAAGCAAGGGGTAGATGATTACTACTCAAAAAGTGCTATTTCATAGCTTGTAATTAACTCTTTTGAACTCTCTTGAGTAGTAATTATCACCTTTTAACCCAATTAACATATTAAGGACCTTTGCATTTGTTTCTAATCAAATTGTGTTAAGTTTTGGTGTTTTTGATAGCTTTTTGCTCACCAAAGCAATGTAAGAATGAGGGAGATTTGTATATAGTTCATGGCAAGGCTTTTGGAAGCTCAAATTCATGAAGAACCAAGCTTTGGAGCCTCATAGTCCTTTGCCATAGTCGGGTAAAGTATGGAAGGAAAGAACAAAGGAGAGAGGAAAACAGAGTAAAGAAAACAGAGCATGCCAGCTGCAGTCTTCCTTCCCACTTTTGGAGCACTTCCCGAAGTCCATTTTGTGCATAATATATACCGTTGGAAAGCTCTGGAAGTCAAGAATTCAACGCTTCAAACCGTGTACGATTTGGAGCTGAAATGAGGAAGATATGGCCTTCGGAAGACAACTGCATCCGGCTGAGGGACAATTTCGCACCTTGCGAAATTGGAACTCCAACGTGCGAAATTTTAATCAGCCTTGCGAAATGGAAATGGATGGCAGCTGTGCATTCTCGGTGAAGTCCAACATGTGAAAGTGATTTTGCAACTTGCGAACTTGGAGCTCAACGTGCGAAAATGGAATCCAAGTTGCGAAATCAACTTGCGAAATTTTCGCAAGTCACCATGCAACGTGCGAAACTGAGATATTTGTGCACCGACTCTTTTCTTCAGATATTTTTGTATAATTTTCCATTCTTCTCCTTGTAAACCACCAATCATAAGATTTCTTAGCTAGGAAAGTTGGAAAAACTTCCCTATATATGTTCTCTTGCACCCGATGTAAAATCATGTAGATATAGAATCGATCAATATATTATACAGAGCACTTGCTCTGCTTTTTCCTTCTCGGTTTGTTTTTCTCTTTTATTTTCTTTCTAGCCAAACATCCTCTGAGGATGTTTCCTCAGAGGATGAGAGGCTAGACTTTTTGTCTCTTGGGTGAAGGAAGCTAAGTAAGGTGCCGGCTACATAAGCGTGAGTTTTTGTTGTTTCCATTTTTAATGAAAAGAAAGTGTGACTCGTTTATGGTTTTTATCTTTTTAGTTTAACTTAAAACGCCTTTGAATCACCTGGGCCAACACTTGGTAAGGCAAGTGGACTCCGTCCATTGAGTTTCACTAGTTTATCTCTTGCGAGCCTTTGGGAGGTGATTCAGAGGTAGGATTTTCTAGACCAGCCAACACTTGGTAAGCTTTTGGACTCCAAGGAGACATCCATTAGTTATCTCTTGCGAGCTTTTGAAGGATAATCCAAGGTTAAAGATCCCCTTGAATGGCAAGTGCTAGGTGAGAGGCACGAGCCATTGCAAGATGGATCAGTGAGAGGGATTTATTGTTGAGACCATTAATGGTAAGCATCTGTACCACACCGGTTCGGGAAATAACTATATGTTAAATCCCCAATGCGAGGAAAAGAAACAAGTGACCGGAATCTCCTCTTTTGGAGATGGCACCTGATCTTAGTGACCTGAAATCCCAAGAAACATCTTTCTTTCTAATTATTTTCAGTTATCTTTAGTTTGGTTAGCTTAAAACCATTTGTTTTCATGCAAGTTTATGTTTTCTTTTAAAGCTAACCTTGAAATGAAAAAGCACCAATTCATCTTTGAATTAATATCAATTGTGGAGTAAAAACCCATCCCAGTGAACGATCCTAGAGCCACTATGCTATGCTAGCTATGCTACCCTAGTATATGGTGAAATAGGTTTATAAATTTTGTTGATAACTCCCGTCTGAGGATTGAAATCAAAGCACATCAGTTGATTGATCTGAATCAATCAGAACACCAATTGGGGACGAATCAGTAGAGAATGTGGTTGCTGATCATCTTTCCCAAGTTAAAGTTGAGTCACATTTTGAGGAGCCTCAAATTAATGATGAGTTTGCTGATTATGCATTTTGTGCAATGGAGAAGTTGCCTTGGTTCGCAAATATAGTCAACTACTTGGCAATTGGAGAGTTTTCCTCATAATAGAACATGGAGATGAAGAAGTATTTTATTTCACGGGCAAAACATTATGCTTGGGATGATCCATATTTGTATAAGCTTTTCCCAAATCGAATAATTCGAAGATGTGTTCCAGATGGTGAACAACAAGACATATTGCGGATGTACCATGAGGGAGCTTGTGAAGATCATTTTACCCTGAGGAAGACATCGAAAAAAATTCTAATGAGTGGATTCTATAGGCCAACTATGTTCAAGGATTGTAACACACACTACAAAAGTTGCCTATAATGTCAACAACTAGGGAAAATCAACACAAGGTATCAAATGCCACAGAATCTTATTTATGTCATTAAGGCCTTTGATTGTTAGGGTCTCAACTTTATGGGACCATTCCTTCTTTCTTTTGGTAATCTCTATATTTTGGTGGGAGTGGATTATGTCTCCTACTAGGTAGAAACAATAGCATGCAAAAGCAATATTCATAAAGTGGAGCTCAAATTTTTAAAGGAGAATATTTTCTCTAAGTTTGGCATTCTAAAAGCAATTATTAGTGATGGAGGTACACATTTTTTGTAACAAGCCCTTTACCACTCTTCTGCAAAAATATGGAGTGAGCCATAAAGTGTCCACCCCATATCACCCTCAAATTAATGGGCAAGTTGGCTAGCAAATTGGAAGATTAAGAGAATTCTCACCAAAGTGATCAATACTACAAGAAAAGATTAGTAGTCTAACAAGTTGAGTGATGCCCTTTAGGTATATAGGACAACCTATAAGACTATCCTTAACATGTCACCTTATCAGATTATTTATCACAAAGCATGTCATTTGGCCGTAGAACTCGAACACCATGCATATTGAGCTATAAAAAAGATGAACTTTGATTTGAATCAAGCTAGAGATAAAAGGAAATATGATCTAAATGAGCTTAAGCCTTATCGAAATGAGAACTATGAATGCTTACATAATGCAAAGAAAAAAAAAATTCTACCATGACAAGCTTATTTTACAGAAGGAGTTCAAGCAAGGTGAAAATGTATTGTTGTATGACTCCAAGCTTCACATTTTTCCAGGAAAACTTAGGTCAATGTGGAATGGCCCTTTTGTGTTCAAGGAAGTCTCCCTTTATGGCACAATGACCATTCAAAATCCAAGGAGTAGAAAAGAATTCAATGTCAATGGTTAGCGCTTTAAGCATTTCATCAAAAGATTTGAGACATAAAAGGAAAATCTTTATTTTCTTGGTAGGGATGTTAAAAAAGGTTGAAGTATTTGCTTAAAATCCAATAGCTAAAATTAGATTTAGGTAACTACTTTTATTTATTTATTTTCTTATTTTATTTTATTTTTCCTTTGTTTAGTTTTGTATTTTTAATAAGCCATTAGCAATATGGTTAACATTTTTTTTTTAAAGTTGCTTTTAACTTACTAATGAGTTTATGAGTTGTAGCTACTTAGCTTGCAAACATCTGGGTGATACAGGTGAATGCAAACTTCAAGGAGTGAAAAGGTAAGCCTCACATGTGTTCAAGGTGATAAAGCTCCAATAGGTACGCTAATCGATATTTAAGACCGTGGGTCTTCCAAAATTTACTTGTAAGGATTATTGGTGAATTTCGAATACAAGAGATAGAGTACAAAATTTGAGTAGCCTTGAAAGAGAAATAAAAAAAAATAAGATAAAAGGTCAAAGGTATAGTAGATGAATTCAAAATTCCTTCGTTTTGAATTTGAAATCTCAAATGGAAATGACACTTTTGCCTACAACTAGTGGGTGATTTTGATATTATGATCCTTTTGAATTCAAAATATTTGTCTTGGAATTGCAATTTTGAACCCATAGAGAGTGAATTCGAATTGAGATTGATTTTGAAATCATTGGTTATTTTTGAAATGGGTATTTTGAACTCACAGACAATGTGTTCAAAATACAAGGAATTTTGAAATGGATCTTGAATTTCGAAGTGAGCAGTTTTGATGTTTTAAAATGGACTTCATATACCCATAGTGAGTTATTTTGAAATGAGGGCAAATTCAAATAAACAATTGCAATTTCAAAATGAAAGTTGGAATCAACAGTTAGTCATTTCAAAATTGAGTTATTTTCAAAATTACTAGTGGAATTTCAAAATGAGTTTTTGCATTCATTGAGGCTACAATTAGCGAATTCAAAATGGTGGGCTTTTGAAATTGAATTTTTTTTGCTCTAGAATTGAGATTTTTTGAATTTCAGATGCTAAATTCGAAATTTACCCCATTTAGGAATTTTTTTTTCTTTATTTTTGAAATTAGACGTCTAAAATGTTTTTGTATATAGTGAACCATTTCAAAATAAGGTAAAAGCCAATGGTTACATTTCAAAATGGGCATTTTTTAACTATCAATTAATGAATTTGAAATAGGGTTACTTTCAAATTCAATAGTTAAATTTCAAAATGACTCCTTTTAACCAAAATCCAATTCAAAATACCTATTTTTCATTTCGAATTCATTCCAAAATTGCCCAAACTTTTTTATAAATTGTCGTTTTTGCTTCTAGAACACTTCATCTTTTTTCCCCTTGTTTCACCTTCTCTTGTTTGTCTTCCTAGCTTCCATTAAAGGCGATTTTTAGGGTTTCATCATGGGTTTGTTGCATTCCAGGTATGCACTACACTCATGCTAGTTTCTCGTTTATTTTTCATGGATTTTTCTTGATCTTTACGGTTTCATTATGCGGTGTTACTCCATATTAATTCGGTGTTACGCAACTCTCATTAGTGTTGTTTAGGGTTTCCATTGTTCCAGTTGGAAAGATAAATAAAAAACAATAAATAAAAAGAAAAAGAATTTTTTTTTCAAGGAGTGCTACTTTGCAAGCTCAGCGAGCAGGTCGACCCCCGAAACCCCAAGCATAGCGTAATAGAATTGATTCGGTTTCACAAAATTCATTTGCTTCGCTTGGAAATTTTGGGTTTCCTTGAAAACTCAAGGTGTTAGAAATTCTGATTTATACTTTGAGAAAATTCTTGAAATTTTTTCTAAATGATCCTTAGGGCTTCTTTAACATCTTAGAATACTTTGAGAGCAAACTTCTTATCTTTCCATGAGTTTTACATAATTGTTGCATAGCTTGTGTTTTCTATGCCCTAGAACAGTTTAAACACCCTAGTAGATTTTTCTATTTGTTTTGCACATTTTCCTAAGCTAACCAATCACTTTGGTTTTCATGCTATATGATATTTGAGCTTACGGATTGTTTAGATTATATCTAAGGCCTTAAAGACTCATGTTTTCAACATTGTTGGACACCTTGAGTGTTCTCCCCTCTTTTAGGAATGGTCTACCACCATTTCATATGAATCCACAAATTTCATGAGCATCCAAGTTTTATCCACATAGGATTTCTTTGTTCGTTTTATTTTTATTTTTTTTACTTTTACTTTAGATTATTTTCTTAACCCTTATGAATTTTTATTTATTTATTTATTTATTTTTGTTTTTTCTTTTCTTCTTTAAATTTAGTTTATTTTTCAACATTTATTTAAGATGGATTAAGATAAAAAGAAGATTGTTGTTGAGAGTGACAATGCGACTAAGTTTGCAGGGTCTAATTATGAGCTTCATGCACCAAGATAAAAGCATGCACAACCTCCCATCTAGAGTCAAGGTGGTGTAGTGATTAGCGAGCTTATTGGAAGGCATGTGCCTCATTAAGTGATGCACGTAAAGGCTAGGATGAAGGCCCATGTTGATTGCCCAACCACTTCTAGGACCACCAGGCCTACTCCCACTCCTCCACATCCAAGGGTAACTCTCCCTATTCCGATCCCAACACATCCTCTATATTTAAGAGCTTGTGATGATAGCATTAGGGTGGACCTATGTCATCAGGAGTTTGGTTAGGAGTTCTCTTATGAAATAGAGGCATTTAGTACTTATGAGCCCATAGCACAATCCATGCACCTTCTCGATCAATATTATTTTCTTGCATTGATAGATTTTCCCCCATATTTTTATGTTGCTAGTGTATGAGAGTTCTTCTCTATTCTCAAGGATTGGAGAAATGGGAGAGATACACTTTTCTATCAGAAGTCAAGCTGATATTATCTCCACTGAGACCATTACTATAGCCTTTAGTTTATCATCATCTGCTCCTCTTGGAGCTCGATTTGCACCTCAGTCACGACCAACTTTTCCAAGGATTGCACATATGCTAGCACCTCGAAGGACCCATTTTCATTCATCCATTACTCGCCTTAAGATGCTATAGATCTTATGATTTATGGATTAGTCCATTAAGACCAACATTTTTCCATTTTGACCCTTTACAGAGCATTCTAACATTGTCTTATGGTGGTTATATCAAATGTACACAGGCGAGTGGTGGAGTCCAGCTCAACTCATCATGGATACCATTATTATTTTTTTCTATAAAGTGAAGGAGAAACAGTTAGCTTTAGCTCAAAGGTATCTCATTCCTTTGTCTCAATTGCTCTCACACTACTTACTTTGCCATGGACACTAATTACCTGAGTCCGATTGTCGCATGGCTTCTCAAACTTATGTTATTGATCAGTTGATTCGAGTGATTTATTTAAGGTCATAGTTGACTACCCATGGTACTAGGCGAAGAAAAGCTCTACATGTTGTTGCACCTCTATTTACTATAGAAAGTCTTCTTTCGCCTATTACTACTTTTGACACAAGCCTACCAGGGCTTCATGTTCCTCTTCTACCACCTCTTTCGAGTACCCTAAAGCTTATTGTTCCTATTTCTACACCAACAGTACCAATTTCCCATATCCCTAGACCTTCATAGCCTTAGGTTATTGATGCTACCCCGAGTACCTTATTGATTATGGCCCTTCTAGACACACTTCAGGAGTTATTTATGTACATGGACTCCCATATTGATGCTCGCCTAGGCAGGATGGAGACTCAGATGGATGACCTCACTTTTTTTGTATAGCGGCTCACTTCCTTGGTTGTTCCACCTATATAGAGGGGAAATTTTTTCACACAAGTTGATGTTAGCTTAAAGATTGATGGTTTCTCAAAGGTGATTGGTTTTGGCTTTAACACTAGAGCACTAACAATAGCCCATGAGACCATGCCTATTCCATATACATTGAGTGATGCTGCTACTAAGATTTTTACCTCGACTATTGATATTCTAGATTCTACAGGACAAGTCGATGGTGAGATTTTCATTCAAGCTATTAACACTGGTGTAGACGTCATCATCAACGATGACCACCCTATAGTGTAGGATGGTGGTGAGGTCGTTACACCTATCTTAGAGATCCATGATCACGCTACTACACCTATGTTAGAGGACATTGACCAAGTAGCCACCCTTGTGTCAGAGAAGACAAATAAAGTTGTTGATTCTGTCATTGGCGCTTGATTTTCATTCTTATATATACCTTCTTTGATATGGTTGTACTTATACTCTTATACTCTCATTTAGATTCTCACCATTTATATTTTTCTTTATGCATACTTTTGCTATTGATCTCTGGTTTATAGAAAGTCCTTATAATAAATTTTTCACTTGATGATCGAGGTAACATTTTCCTTTTTTCCTTTCTTTTGACTTATTATCCTACACATTGGGGACATGTAATTTCGGTTGAGGGGGGAAGGAATATTAGCCTTAATTTTTTTCAAAATTTTGCATATTATCTTTGGTTAGTTAATTGATTTTTGATTTGCATTAGTGATGCATGAGTTATTTTGCATGAGAATTCTTTAAGCATGATTGTTTCTTTAGAATTTAAGAAGAGACATAATTAGAGTAAGAGTATTAGTTTACTTACCTTTTCTTTTTATACCTTTGATTGAAAAAATGGTTAGATTGAATCCTTGGGATACCTTTAATTTTTCTTTGATGGTTATTTTCTGTTTAAGACTCAAAGCACACATAAAGCACGTGTACCCTTATGGTATCTTGATTAAGATAATTTCTTTAGCTTAAAAGAAGTTGTTTTAAAGTAACAAGAGGAGGAAATGGCCTTGTGTACTCTTATGGTTATATATGAAAATGATTGATTTAAGCTTAAGTAATTATCCAAGGGGGTAATGGCCTTGTGTCTTCAAGCCTTGGTGCCTATTGGTTAGGAGTCATCAATATCTTGCTCATTACACAAGCTAAATTCAGTTTTGAAAAAAAAAATTAAAGTTTAGGAAATTTGGCCTTGTTCTACCTTGAACTGGGGTGAACCTTAGGGGTAAGTGGCTTATAAAGGTCCTCAATACCTAGTACCTTGGGTGAAAACTTGGGAGTTTCCGGCGGATACCTATTAAGCCATATAGAAAAAGATTTCCTAAACTAAGAAAGAAAAATCAAAATAAATTTTCTTACCTTTTTAGCTTAAAGAATTATGAAATTTGAGTTTAAGCAAAATTCTTAAGAAGAATACTATGAAGGGACACCAAAATTAAGTACATGAGGTTTAAGTGGAAAGAACCAACCAAGTGAAAATCAAGAGACACTAAGGGGAAAGTTAAACTTGGATGCACGTTTATGTATACGAAGATAAGGTGAGAAAACTAATAGATTGCATATCTTGTGTTATCTCGCTCAATTCTAGGAAATTTAACTACTTGAGTATCTTGTGTATGAAACATGCTATGTTGAGTCATTATGGTTTTATGAATTCCATTACATTTTTTTCATTCTTTCTATTCTTTCCATTTTCTAGGGACTAGCTAAGTTTAAGTTGATGGGGATGATTGGAGTCAAAATATGTGCCCTAATGGCACATATTTGATATGATTTATTCACCATAAGACACTCAAATCATCCAACTTGACCCAAATTGATACTAAGGTCCTAGCTATGAGTTTAAATTTTATTTTGGAGATTTATCTAAGGTATAAGGGAAGAAAAGTGTGCAAGTCAAAACCATTTTAGATATCAAAATATCAAGGGATTAAATGAGAAATTGAGAGAGTCAAGACTCATGGAATTTAAGGAAATGAAAGATGAGGATGTCATGAGTTTGGGAGATGAGGATAGATCGTTATGAAGGAAGAAAGAAGGAACACAAACATGGACAATGAGGCATGAAGCAAATTCATCAAGTTTGCATGAAATTTTGGAATTGGTCAAAATCTAATAGTAACATATACTTTGATGTTGAGGCAAAATTTAGAGTACTTTTTGAAGTCCATCTTAGGTATCCTATATATCATTTTGAAGCTTGGGAAGTCAGGAGTCCAACGCTTCAAACGGTGTGAAAATTTGAGCTGAAACAAAGAAGTTATGACCATTTCAAGACAACTGCACAAAGTTGAAAGACTATTTTGAAATGATTTTGAAATTCAACTTATGAATTCGAAATGAGCCCAATTTCAAATTTACCCACTACCACTTTGGTGTTGCGCCTCCTTCACCTCAATAATTGCATCTAAGGCACTCCATCTGCCCTAAATGAGCCCCACACGACTAGAAATCATCATTTTATTTATTTTGACTCATTTTTAGGTTATTATTTTGTAATAAGTGGCCAAATGAGAGTGTGCCACTACTAAGATGGAGTCCCAAAAAGCAAACATTATGTAACAAAGTTAGACTTAACTATCCTCTTACTATCTCCTTTGTATATTGACATTGATTTGTGTATTCAACCCATGTCTTTTATATTGTACATTACTTAAGTGCATTAGGAGTTGCACAGAAAATACAAGTCATGGGTTACCTATAAGTAGATAAGTTGTCCATAGTTGGTTCATGAATTTGGGCAATCTAGTTGATACTATAGTGCACCACCTCCTAATTGAAGGGATGACTTATCTTAGCCATCAAGATGGGTTTCATATGGTGAGGGTACTAGTGTATGTGATGCACACTGGACAGGACCTACAATTAATCATGAAGCAAGGCTATCAATTGTCATGATTCACCAAGCTACTTAATTGCATGGACTTTCAACCTTGAGAGGATATTAAGTCTGTGCCAAAATCAATAAGAGGCTTTGACCTATGGGTGAGACCTTAAAGTGGTCATATATCCCTATGGATTGGTTCACTATTGATGGAAGCTGGTGGCAATAAGTATTCTCAATAGAGCCACCATGATATCTCATGAGATTGAGATAGTGTGTCCCCTTTAGTGATCCAACGGAAATGTGATAATGAAATATGTGGTCATAGTAATTTCTTTAATGGAATTTGACATATGCTCCTTGGAGTTAGAGTATATTAGTTGATCACATAATAAGTGAGATTTGTAACTCAAGGATTTTAGAGGTAATCTTGATACGTGATAGCACTACCTTGTTAGATTATGGACACTAGTTCATGGGGAGTCTGCATGTAGTGGATAATAGGTCACAGACCTAAGCACTTGGTGTCTCATTGTAATTTACATAGGGTACTGGAGTGCAGTTGACTCTCTATAATGGGATGTTGAATCAATTTCAAAATTTAATTTTAAGGAGTCAGTACTCCTATGGGTCCTAGTGGTCCCCACTCTAAGCTCATATTCCTTGATGGCACGATTTATAAAGGTTAAATGGGTTTTTAGTTCACTTTTGTGCATAAGGGTATTTTGGTAATTACACAAGGTTGCATAGGGATAAGTGAGTGGCATCTTTGGATTGGGCTAATTGATTAATTAGGACCTTGTATGGTTAATTAATCAATTAGCAACCTTTTTGGGTTAAATTAAGTGATCCAAGTCCATGGTGGGCTTAAGTCACTTAAGCTCAGTAGGAAGCCTATAAATACCCCTTTAGGGGTTAGGGTTTCAATGTCTTGTCATTCTCCCCTTCAGTCTAAAGAGAAAACCCTAGCCTCCACCCTTGAGATCTCCACCATCTTAGTGCTCAAACATAAGGAAAAGTCATCGGGTGGAAGATCATGGTGTTTACAAGATCTACTACGACTTTGGGGTTATCTACATCGATTGGAATCAATCCGGGAACATTTGGATCAAAGGTATGTGGCTTTATTCTCTAGATCTATGTTTTCTATGGTATTCTTATTATTTTTTAATACCTATTTATTTGATGCGGTAGATTTAGAGAGCCTATAATAGATTTGCATGGACCCTACACGATCCAAGGCATGAGAACGGAGTACTCCGAGGTTCCCAACAACTGGTATCAAAGCCCTAGGGTAGGTTCTAGCATGTTAGATTTGTTCTAAGATGTGCTAACTCTGTTTTGCAGGGTTATTTTATTCGTCCCAAAACCCAAAGGGATGAATGAATGTAATTATAGTAGTTGTAATTTTCTTTATGATTATTATAATTAATTTTGTGTTATTATTATGTTTGAATGTGTTGATGATCTTTGATTATTGTTCTCTAGATTGGGTTGTACACCCCATAAGGGGTATAGGATTTTTATTCAATTGTAAAAATCTTTACTTTTAAATAGATGGGTTGTAAGTTCCATTAAAGGAGCATAGGATTTTTATTGTTGTAAAAATTTCATTTTTTTTTTCATCCATCTATGGTGACCCAAGAGAAAAGATGGAATCTTGAAAGTTCTTTTTGAGATTCAATGGTGGTTAAAGAAAAAGGAAGAAATCTTGGAAGTTCTTCATTTAAGATCCATGGTAGAACAGTAATTTTGATTTGAGCTCAAAATCAGGACTACCTCCTAGTAGTTTATTGGGGAAGCCACATATATATTTGAAGTTTAGGAAGTCACGAATCTAATGGTTCAAACGTATTACAATTCGGAGTTAAAATGAGGGAGATATGACTGAATGAAGCAAGGTTGCGCAAAGTGCATGACAACACAATGATGTCAACTTTGAGCCAAAATCGCGGCCACTTCCAGTAGGTTTCTTGAGTCAAATCACATGTGGTTTTGAAGCTCAAGAAGTCGGGAATCTAATTCTTCAAACGGATCGCAATTTGGAGTTGAAATGAGGGAGATATGGCTGATTGAAGAAATGTTGTGCAAAGAGCATGCTCTTTCGGGATTGTTACGAGCCTAATTCTTTTTGGTTGTTTGGGCTGAATTTTGGGCCTCTTGTTGGGCTCAATTTTTTGTGGCAATTGGGCTATTTGGATTTTCTATTTTCACTAACCCTATTTTTGGTTGTAGGGTTATTTTTGGTAATTTGGATTTTATCCAAATTTTTATTACCAAATATGCAACAAGATCCCTAAAGTCCATGGGAAAAATTTTTATTTAGTTATTTCCTTGTTTTTATTATATGTTTTTGATTGATTGCATATGTGGCCTCAAGATATTTTGTATCCTTAATTAGAAACAAATTTTCATTTTTTTTTTCAAAATTGGAAAACTAATTTAAATTGGAATGTGCATGGTTAGGAAATTTTATTTTTTAAAAAATAAAAAATGATAAGTTTGAAAAATGAGTAAGAGTTTTCTTACCTTTTTAAAAATTAATTCTTAAATATTTTAATTTTTTTTAAAATCTTCTCAAATCTTTGAGATCTTTAAGAATAAAATATTTCTTTTAAGGAAAAGTTCTTATTTTTTCAAATCTTTATAAAATAATATATTTCCTATTTTGCACAGGATTCTGATTTAAAGAGAATAAGTTAATTTTGAAAATTCATGATAGATAATTTATAATTAAGAATGGTTACCAAAATAAGTATTAGATCCAAAAGAAAAGTTTTTTTTTATTTTTTTTATTCTTAGTATATTTTCATGAGAAGATATTTTCCAAGATTATCTTTTTAAATTGGTTGTTGCTAAGAAGATTGTTATTTCTTTAGAACTATCTATTTTTTAAACTTTAGGAGGTTTGCTTGTTCTTTTTCTCAGTGAGAGAAGGAAAACTATACCTATGGTCGGTCCTCCAAGCTCTCCCCCCAAAAAGGAGGACATCGTTCTGTTTAGATAATTCAATGATAAAGAATAAGAGAGCAATTCTTTTGGCATAGGAGTCTTGTTTTAAAAGCAATTAATGGATTTGGAGAATCTTATGATAAAGAATTTATGATAAGAAAGGTTACCAAAATAACTTTGGAAAGTTTTAGTAATTTAATGAAGATATAAAATATTTTCCAAAATTGATTGTTTAATTCATTTTTCAAAATAAACATTTTTTTGAAGTTTTTCATAGAGAATATTTTATCTAGTAAGGAATTACTAAAAGATTCTAGTTTTGGTAATATTTAATGGAATAAATTATTTTGGAATTTCCATTGAAATATTTATTAAGTTGGAAAAGTTTAAGGAATAAGGAAAGTAAATCTTATGAGGATTTTTTAATATGAGAAGCAAAAGTTCCTTTCTTGAATAAGGTGTTCTCAAAATTATTCAAAATCTCATAAATTGGTAATTTCCTTATTATACAATAGTCTCCAATTTAGAAAATAAATATTTTAGAAATTTTCATTAGAGGTAATTTATCATTAAAAGATTATTACCGAAAGGCTTAGTAATTTAATGGAAATAAATTTCTTTGAAACATTTCCTAGATAAAATATTTATTAATTGGAATTGTGTATACAATGAGAATTGTATAAAAATAGTTTTTAAAAATTTTGAGAGTGGATATTTTATCAAAATTCTTTTTGAAAATTACTCTCATGGAAATTTTAAATTTTTCATGTTGGTATTCTTCTATTACACTAGGTTTCCGATTAGGAAATGAATATTTGCGAAAATTTTTAAAGTAGATAATTTATTCATCAAGGATATTACTAATGGTTTTTAAATGCTCTTATTTATCTCAAAAGATTAAGTGGGAGAGGACCTTAGGCAAGCCACGACTTCCATTGTCGAGCCCATCTTGATTTGGGTTCATCACCACCCCCACGATAGGTTAGCCCTAAGAATCAGGAGATATGAACTCTCCACATGGACGAGACTAGATATGTCTATAATGGGAATGACCACCCCCACGGTGGGGTTCTTTACTTGGTGACATTGAAAATTCAAGGACAATGGTTATACACTTAACATTGGATATGAAGTGGTAGAATCGCCCCACACGGTCCCACTTGCATAGTCCATAGGCCAAATAAAAGGTTTGTTGATCTTGCCTTTAGATACCTTTATGGTCAAGGCAAGGAGATCAATCTGAGAAGGTCTCTAACGAGTAATAAGGTCATGACCTTCCCCACGTAGGCTTGATTCTTATGATACTAGGATACCTTGCAAAAGGATATGTAGTTTGAGAGCACTATATTTTTACTAAATTAATTACTAGATGCCATGAATGCTCAATTATGTCATATGCTTGGTTATATTCTTTGTTACATATATCATGTTGGTTCTATTATCACTCTCTTTCTCAAAATAGGTTAATCCCAACTAATCAATTGGACTAATTTTATTCTAGATATAGTAACTAACTGTAGAGAAGCTAGTTTAGGTAGAGTTAGCTATTCCTTATGAACTAACCTAACAAAAGGAAAAAGTGGTCTATCAAAGTGGTATTAGATGGATCAAAAGACCAAGTGTCCAATAATTAGATCTTTGGATAATTTGTTTGCAATAGCAACACATGTCTATTACTAGAGACTTTGATATTCTTTTTCAAGTTTGAAATGGTCATTTAGTGATAAGGGTAGGTCATCTTTAACAAGCTATTCTTAGGACTGTTATGAACACCAATAGTCATATGATCTTAGAGATCTTGTCATTTTCCTTGGGATGGCTAAGGAGATTCTTAAATATTATAAGGTGTTCATATGAAAGTCAAAGGTTCTCATGTTCTTTCACCAAGAAGAAGATGAACAATACCAAATAAGGAAAGTTCAAGAGAAGGAATAAGAGAGCAAGCTCGGGGGTAAGTGATTCCTTTGTGACCTTTTAGAACACTCGAAAAGGAATGCACAATTTACCTAAAGAAAAAAAGGAAAGCATACATCATTTTCTCATTGTTGAGTATTTAGTGGTGGATTTCACTATTTATGGTGGATAGATTCTAGGCCCACTGCCTGTAAGTCCTTATATCCATTCAACAAGCGAGAAGGTTAAATGATGGGATTATACTTACCTTACCTTCAAATAAAAGGTTAGTTATGTCGGTAAGTGGGAGGGATATCCTTTTCTTTTATATGTATTCCATTATTAATTTGCCAAGTGATGATAATAGTTAGATCTCAAGATTAAACCTAGCACTAATTAAACATTTGATTTCTAGACCTATGTTATATTAATCTAAATAAGATCCAAAGACTAATAAAGTCTGGACTCATTGATTCCAGAAGATCTTTCAGTCTATAAATCCTATATAGATGGTAAAATGACCAAGAGGACTAAAACCAAAGAATATTTGGAGTTAGTGCATACTAAAATGTATGGAACTTTTAAAGTCCATGCATGGGGAGGGTATGGGTATTTCATCACTTTTAGTGATGATTACTGATTCGTGCGGAACCCAGTCGGGTCTTTTAATCAAAAACATTTATAAAACCTATGACCTCATACTGGCGTAGCAAAGCTACTATAGTATAGCGGCTCTAGGGTCGAACTCTGGGATGGGTTTTCACTCTACCAGTGATAGACTCAAGATTAGAAATTAAATTTGATGATTTCCTTTGTCAAAAACTCAAAGTTTAAAAGAAAATAAAATTTGTTTTGAAAGTGGAGTTTGGAACTAAACTAACATATAACTAAATAAAAATGGAAGAAAGAAAGTTTCCCGGAGCTAAGGGTTGCTAGGATTAAGTTCAGAATGCAAAGTGGAAAATTCCGGATTTTTCTCCTCGCATTGGGGATTTAACCTATAGTTATTTCCCGAACCGGTATAGGTTTAACAATAAAGATTTAATCCATAAAAAGTCGATAGAAATGGTAGTCAAGGTCCATTAATGGCTTTAAACACTATAGGTCTTCACCTTGAGCCACTTTCCAATGGCTCGTACATGATAACTAATGGACTGATATGGATCTAGCAATAAGCATCCACAGAGACCCGAAGCTTACCATGTATTGGCCATTCAAAGTGATTCTAAGGGAGTTAAAGCAAAACTTTGGATTGGAAAGCCATTAATGAACTCCAACTACCGGTATTTAAGGCACGGGAGTTTTCCACCTTTGCATCTGGACTTTTCACCTAGCTTCCTTCACTCCAAGAAACCGAAGGTTTAGCCTCTCATCCTCCGGGAAATCATCCTCAGAGGTTGTTTGGCTTCCAAGAAAAAGAAAATAGTAGAGAGAAGAGGAAAAACGAGAGAGCCCTGTTTTTTTCCCCGAGAGGAGTTTTTCTAAGTGTAAAATTTTTACATAGCAACGAGAGATGATTTCCACCCCTCTTATAGTCTTTACAAAAGCCAAGCTTGTAATTGGCTAGTTACAAGGATAGGAAAGGAATTTCCATCAAAAAAATACAAAAGAAAAGATCTAAAGTGGAGTCGGCGGAACAGGGGAAAGTTCGCACCACGCGAAGCTGGTGCGGAGGTGGTGCGAAGTTGGTGCGAAGCTGGTGCGAAGCTGGTGCGAAATTCGCTCTCAGCTTGACACAGTTGTCTTCCGAAGGCCATATCTTCCTCATTTCAGCTCCAAATCGTACACGGTTTAAAGCGTTGGATTCTTGACTTCCAGAGCTTTCCAACGGTATATAGAATGCAAAAAATGGACTTCGGGAAGTGCTCCAAAAGTGTGAAGGAAGACTGCAGCTGCAGTCCTCTGTTTCAGCTTCACTCCGTTTTCTTCTTTTTGCTCGATTTTCCTCTTTGCTTCTCTCCTTGCTTGGCTTGTCTTAATGATCCAAAAAGCTGTCAAAACACTAAAACTAGGCACAAATATGATTAGAAGTCATTGCTAGGTCCTTAACATGCCAATTGGAATAAAAATGGAGAACTACTACACAAAAGTGCTCAAAACATAATGACTTAAAGGTGTAAAAATGCACTTTTTGGGTAGTAATCAATTACTCTAGTTTTGGATATGTACATAAGAGATCCGATGCCTTGGATACATTCATTAAATTTAAGGCAAGATCGAATAACCTATTCGGTATATATACCAAGTCACTTCGATTAGATCAAGGTGATATGTCTAGTTAGTTTGATTCTTTCCATTGGAGCACCAGATTACTTCCTAGTCATGTGCACTAGGGTCTCCATTGCAAAATGGAGAGGTGGAAAGGAGATATCAAACTTGGTTGGACATAGTGAGATCATATTTTCCTTGATTCTTTTGGGGATATGTCTTATAAACCGTGTAATACCTCTTTTTCTTAAGAGGTATATCAATTTATAGGATATCTATGATGATTTTTAGGTTATTACCTTTATAGTCAAGATCATAAGAAAATATTTGTTGATACAAATGTTAGATTTTTTATGAAGACTATATGATAAGGAATAAGGGAAAGAGTGATACAAATTGGAGGATACATTAAAAGATAATCGCACATTGCTTAGAATACTATGGATCTAGAAGGCTAAAGACATACCATTTCTATGATTTCTAGTACACTAGTGTCTCATCATAGTGGGAGGTTCATATCCCACAAATTATGATGAAGTGGTGAGTAATGTTTGTGCTCACTTAAGGCAAGGAGCTATGAAGAGGTAGTAAGAATATTTGTATTATAACATAGTTTAGGTTATTGTAGAAGCACCTAAAGGAATAAAACCCATAGGTGTAAATTGGTCTACAAGAGGAACACAAGAATAGATGAAAAATTTGAGTTTTAATTAGCTAAGACTGTAGTTAAAGGTTATAGTTTGAAACTTTGTTTCAACTATGGAAAACCTTTTCAATAATGGTCATACTCAAATCCATCAAATTACTCCTATGTATTGCAGTGTGTCTCATTTATGAGATATAACAACCAAACATTTTCATAGCAAAGGGTCTTGTGTGTACAAGAAGGCGCAACGGAAGCATGGTGATACTCTAAGATCTTGCAAGATAATATACTCATTGGATATGATGTAAGGATATTTTCATCAGTTAAGATCCAGTAATCTACTTAATTCTAGATGAAAATCTAGAGAAAGAAGTAATATATTATTGGGGTTAAGGTCCATTAGGATTGTAAGAACGGGAAAATTGCGTCATGTCACCTATATAGATGAGCATTTGGTCAAGTACATGATACAAAATTCCAAGAAGGGTTTGTTACTCTTTAGATTTAGAGTTATTTTTCTTAGAATCAACGTCCTTAAACATTTTTGTAGAGAGATCGCATTAAGACAATATCCAAGGCCTCTGCTATGGATGACCTTAAGTATGTGATGCTATGTGCTAGACCACATATTTGCTTTGTTGTAGGAATAATGTGTGGATATTGTCCATTTCCTTATTAGACCTTTGGTCGAATGTCAAACATATACTCTAGTATCTTTAGAGAATGAGGAATTATATGTTTTTGAGTCTTTGCGATGAGTTGGTACTCCTTTCGTACCGGGAAATTGGACTTTTAGTCTAATAAGGACTCTTGCAGGTTTACTTCTAAGTATGTGTACACTCTAAGTAGTTTTTGTTGCTTATGTAGCAACAAAGGAAGCCTCTTGGTTTATGGGTAGTTCCTTTGGCTATATCCTCTAAAATACTGTTATGTGATAACAATAGGACCGTAGCATGGTCTAAAGAACTGAAGTACCATTGGAAGAGGAAATGCATAAAGAAGAAGTGTTACCTTATTGTGAGATAGTACAGAGAGGTGATATGACTGTGGAGTAGAATCTTTCTACAGCACCTAGTCTGCTTTTGGGGCTAGTGGGAGTCTGTTGGGATTGAGCCCCAAAAAGCAAGAAATGATGTAAAAAAGTTAGACTTAACTATTCTTTTGTTATCCCCTTGGTATATTGACATTGATTTGAGTATTCAACCCAAGTCTCTTACATTGTACATGACTTGGGTGCATTAGGAGTTGCACAGAAGATACAAGTCATGGGTTTCCTATAAGTAGTTAAGTTGTCCACATGGTTCATGGATTTGGGCAATCTAGTTGAGGTTGTAGTGCACCACCTCTTAATTGAAGGGATG
The DNA here is from genome assembly GCA_030254885.1 of Vitis rotundifolia. Lineage (NCBI taxonomy): Eukaryota > Viridiplantae > Streptophyta > Magnoliopsida > Vitales > Vitaceae > Vitis > Vitis rotundifolia. The sequence goes on along the minus strand of CM058154.1, from coordinate 13,039,179 downwards.
GTTTTTCTTGGCCATTAGGATGGTTTTCCTATAGTGAGTATACTAGTGTATGTGATGCACACTGGACAGGACCTATGGTGAATCATGACGTAAGGCTATCAATTGTCATGATTCACCAAGCTACTGAACTGCATTGACCCTCAACCTCGAGAGAATATTGAGCTTGTGCCAAAATCAACAAGAGGCTTTGACCTATGGGTGAGACCCTAAAGTAGTCATATATCCTTATAGATTGAGTCACTATTGATGGAGGCTGGTGGCAACAACTATTCTCAATAAAGGCATCATAATATCTCATGGGATTAAGACACTGTGTCTTCTTGGGTGATCCAAAGAAAGGTGATCATGAAATCTGTGACCACAGTAATTCCTTTAGTGGAATTCGACATATGCTCCTTGAAGCTAAGGTATGTCAGTTGATCACAAATAAGTGAGATCTATAACTTAAGGATTTGAGAGGTAATTTTGATAAGTGATAGCACTACCTTGTTAGATTACAGGCATCAATTATAGGGAGTCTACATGCAGTGGATAGTAGGTCATGGACCCGAGCCCTTGGTGTCTCGTTGTAATTTACATAGGGTACTGGAGTGCAGTTGACTCTCTATAGTGGGATATTGAGTCAATTTCAAATTTTGATTATGAGGAAACCAGCACTCCGATGGGTCCTAGTGGTCCCTACTCTGAGCTCATATTCCTTGATAGCAAGGTTTATGAGGGTTGGATGGATTTTTAATTCACTTTTGTGCATAAGGGCATTTTTATAATTACATAAGGTTGGATAGGGATAAGTGAGTGGCATCTTTGGACTGAGCTAATTGGTTAATTAGGGCCTTATATGTTTAATTAATCAATTAGCAACCTTTTGGCCTAGATTAAGTGACCTAAGCCCATGGTGGTTTTAAGTCACTTAAGCCTAGTAGGAAGCCTATAAATACCCCTTTAGGGGTTAGGGTTTCAATGTCTTGTCATTCTCCCTTTTAGTCTAGAGGGAGAACCTAGCCTCCTCCCTTTATATCTCCACCATCTCAGTGCTTAGACACAAGGAGTCATCGGGTGAAAGATCATGGTGTTTACGAGATCTACTACGACTTTAGGGTTATCTACATCGATTGGAATCAATCCAGGAACATTCGGATCAAAGGTATGTGGCTTTATTCTCTAGATCTATGTTTTCTATGGTATTCTTATTGTTTTTGAATACTTGGTTATCTGTTGTGATAGATTTGCAACACGATACAAGGCATGGAAACAGAGCAATCAGGGTTCCCAATAGCCACATGTTAGGCAATTGATGATATTATATAAACTCTCTTAGTTCTAAGGTAGGGATATTTTTCAAGGAGTTAGACTTTAGAGGCGAAAAAGGACAAGAACTTTGGTTTGTTTCTTTTCTTCTTTATTAAGTATATTGTTTTTCTTTTTTTTATTCAAATTATGGAATTTTACCCTTCCATGGATTGTGATTGTGACATCACCCCCATAAGAGGCTAAAAGCCAATTTGGGGCTTGAAGCATGAAAACCCAAGGGCTAGGAAACTTATAGGGACAATGGGTAAGTCATTATAACAATGAGATTAATTATTGCTTGAGTTGCAATTTATCGATTTTGATTTTACCTTATCCTTGTGAGTTAGTTTAGGGAATGATACGATAGGTTATTACCCAATACTAGTGATTCTTGGTTTTGGCCTAGGGACTAAGTACCACACATCATTCCCAGTGAATTGATTTAACTCTTCTTGGAGTGCACTAGTCTAAGATTCATCACCTAAAGCTTCCTCCACATTTTGTGGCTCTAATGGTATAGCATACAAGACCCATCTCATTTAATCTTGATTGTCTCCTAGTAACCACACATTCATTAACATTTACCTATAATATTTGAGATTGGGTGGTTCTTAGGTACTCTAGATCTATGCTTATTCCTCATTTCTTTAGGAGTGTCATCTAAAGGTACAACTTTATCCTTGTTAGAGTCCATATCTCCTTCAAGGATATCATTAAGGTTATCTTTTATAGTCTCTGCATCTTTAAGGTTATCCCTAATTGATTTCTGGGTTAAAATTTGACTCTAGATTATATCCTGATTATGAGCATCATTTATAACCACATTAAAGGATTTCTAAATGACTTATGAATTTTTATTATAAACCCTATAGGCTTTACTCATAGTAGAATAACTTAGGATGATACTTATATTAGATTTAGCATGAGACTTTCTATGGTTTTCTCCATCCCTAAGTACATAGCATTCACTATCAAAATTCCTGAAGTATTTAAGATTAGGTTTTCTCCTAGTCTATAATTCATAAAATGTCTTCTTTATTCCAAGCCTAAGAAAAATCCTATTAGTGATATAACATGTTGTATTAATTATTTCTGCACAAAATTGCATAGGGGTATTATGCATGTGAATCACTGCCTTAACCATTTATTGTAGTACTCTAATCTTTCTTTTAGCCACTCTATTCTGTTGATGAGTTCTAGGGGCTAAAAACTTGTGTTTAATTCCTTTAGATTCCCAAAAGAGGTCAATATCCACATTGTCAAACTCGCTCCCCCTATCACTTCTAATCCTTATAATTGGGTGACTTATCTCCACTTACATTCTATTGAATAAAGACTTTAAGTGCTCTATAACCTCTAATTTCCCCTTAAGAAAACTCACAAAGGAGTATCTTGAAAAATCATCCACAACCACAAGGACATATCTCTTACCACTTATACTTTAAATCTGCATTGGACGCATAAAATCCATCTAAAGAAGGTCTAAAGATCTAATGGTTCTTATCTCGTTAACCTTTTTGTGTGAACTCTTAGTTTGTTTACCTTTCATGCACTCGCCACAAATAGGTTTAGGTTCATCACTAAGTCTAGGGTTACCTCTAACTTTTTTTACTATTCACTAAGTGCACAAGGTCCTTATAGTTTATGTGACCCAGCCTTCTATGCCAAAGTTCTGTCAAATCTAGTTTTACCCTACTACACATAAGAGGTGTTTTAAAGTTAGGATTTATTGCATAACAGTTATCAACTATCCTATGTCCTATGATGATTATGCTTTCTTCTTTATTGACTATCTCGCATAAGTCATAGTGAAAATTCACCCTATGGTTATTGTTACACATTTGACTAATGTTGAGAAGGTTTGCCAAGAGTCCTTCCACATTGAGAATTCCATCTAGTTTTGGACAACCTAGGATAGCTATACTACCCTTGCTTTTCACTCAAGCTAGGCTTCCATCTCCAAAGGTAACAATGCCACCATTATAGTTTTCAAGAGAACTGAAATAGGTTTTATCACCTATCATGTGTCTAGAGCAGCCATTATCAAGGTGTCACTCACTAGAAGATTTAGCTTTAAGAGCATTGAACACAAATTGACATTTCACCTTATCATTTCTAAACCAGACTTGTTTAATCTCATATGGTGACTTAAAGGAACTAGGTTAACTTCTAAGTTTCTTATTAGTTTTATTCCCTTTCCCATTATTCAAGATGTTTTTTTTAAGGGAATTGAAGTCATTCATAAGCTAACTCATTTGAGATTCAAACCTTTCTAGGAACCTAGTGTAGCATCTAAATTGAGAGTATCCAATTTTCTTACTGTGTGTGCAAAGTGATGTCCTTTTAAGAGATGTTGTTTGGTTAGGGGTTTCATCTCTAAGTTTGACAAACACGATTTCTCTACTAGAGGAAGTTTCATTTTCGTTAATGTACCCCAAACCTCTTTCATCACTATGGGTTTTGCATTTATCAAGTATTTCATTAAGCACTTTAGTTCCAAGGTGAAAATTTTCATTCACAGATGATGAGGGCTTATTGTTCTTGATCTCGAGTAAGAGCATTATTTTTCTCAAGGAGAAATTTGTTGGGATTAAGCCCCTAAAAACATGACATGATGTAACAAAGTTAGACTTAACAATCCCCTTGTTATCCTTTTGGTGTATTAACATTGATTTGGGCATTCAATCCATGTCTATTACATTGTACATGACTTAGGTGCATTAGGATTTGCACAGAAGATACAAGTCATGGGTTTCTTGTAAGTAGATAAGTTGTCCACAATTGGTTCATGGATTTGAGCAATCCAGTAGAGATTGTAGTGCACCACCTCCTAATTGGAGGGATGGCTTGTCTTGACCATCAAGATGGGTTTCCCATGGTGAGTGCACTAGTGTATGTGATATACATTGGACAGACCTACAGTGAATCATTACGCAAGGTTATCAATTGTCATGATTCACCAAGCTACTATACTTCATGGACTCTCAACCTTGAGAAGATATTGAGTTTGTGCCAAAATCAACAAGAGGCTTTAACCTTTGGGTGAGACCCTAAAGTGACCATATATCCCTATGGATTGGGTCACTGTTGATCATGGAGGTTGGTGGCAACAGGTATTCTTAATATAAGCACCATGATATCTCATGGGATTGAGACAATGTGTCCCCTTGGGTATTCCAAAGGACATGTGATCATGAAATTTTTGTGTCGACGGTAATTCCTTTAGTGGAATTTGACATATGCTCCTTAAAGCTAAAGTATGTTTGTTGATCACATAAAAAGCAGGATATATAACTCAAGGATTTGAGAGATAATCCTAATAGGTGATAGCACTATCTTGTTAGACCATAGACACTAGTTCATAGGGAGTTTGTATGCAATAGTAGATCACAGACCTAAGCACTTAGTGTCTCATTATTATTTACATAAGATACTAGAGTTCGTTTGATTCTTTGTAGTGGGATGTTGAATAATCTTCAAAATTGGATTTTGAGGGAGCTAGTACTCTTATGGGTCTTAGTGGTCCCCGCTCTGAGCTTATATACCTTGTTGACACGAATTATGAGGACCAGATTGGCTTTAGGTTCACTTTCATGCATAAGGGTGTTTTGGTAATTATTCAAGGTTGCACAAGGGTAAGTAAACAAGGTCTCTAGATTAGGTTAATTTATTAATTAATAGGTCATATTAGGTTAATTAATCAATTAAGACCCATATTGGGTCTGCTCTAATTAATCAATTAAGACCCATTTTGGGCCTGCTCTGAGCCTATATACCTTGTTGGCACGAATTATGAAGGTTGAATTGGCTCTAAGTTCACTTTTGTGCATAAGGGTGTTTTGGTAATTATGTAAGATTGCACAGGGGTAAATGAACAAGGTCTCTAGATTGGGCTAATTGATTAATTAATAGGGCCTATTGGGTTAATTAATCAATTAGGACCCATTTTGGGCTAGATTAAGTGACCCAAACCCATATGGGCTCAAATCACTTAAGCCCAATTAGGATCCCTATAAATAACCCCTAGGGATTAGGGTTTCCATAACTTTTGTCTTCCACCATCCAAAGAGAAAGAGAGTCATAGCCTCCACTCTCTTTTCCTTCCCACCAGAAGTGTGTCAAGAACAAGGTTGAGTCGTCAGGCAAAAGATCGTGAGTTTACAAGAATTCCAACAACTTTAAGGTTGTCTTCAACACTTGGAATTTAAGGTTTGGGAACATCCAAACCTAAAGGTTAGTAATTTAACCCTAAAAGACCAATTTTTAAAAAATTGGTATTACTTCAATTACTTAGATCTAAGATGCCAACAAGAATGATTCTCAGATTCAACAAATCTAATTTTCTCAAGTAAATTAATATTTTCTACATTAAGCATATCACTCTTGTTTTTTTGAACTTTAAAAATATTGTGATCTTTCAAATAACTATTAATTAGTTTCTCATGCTCAACGACAAGATTAGTCAAGAATTTGATCATTTGTTCATCAAGAAAGTCATCATCACTATCACAATCACTATATTCATAGATTCTACAAATGCAATAAAAGCTAATAAGTCATTTGGATCATACCTTGTTTCTTCAGAAAAGCACTTCCTTCAAAGTTAGTATCACTCCATGTTGTCTGCATAGACTTTTTGACATCTTTGGGACTAGGACAACCATTGGCATAACGTCCCAAACCTCCACAATTATAGCATTCAATTTTCTTACCTTTAGAGGAACCTTTTCCTTTGTTGTTAAAAGACTTTTCAGGTGTTTGTTCATTAGGTCTCTTTCATTTTCTAGATTCTTGGTTTTTGTAAAACCTTAGTTAAATTTCATGATCTTTTTTATTCTTGTAGCCATATGTGTCAATTTATCCCTAGTTATATCATACGACATTTCAATATCTTTTTCCTCATTCTCAAAAGCCTTAAAGGCAGAGTCTTTAGGCTTTTAAGAAGGGTTAACTCATAAGTCTGTATAAATCCTACAAGTTCATCAACTCTCATGGAATCGATATCTTTGCTCTCCTCTATGGCAGTAACCTTAGGTCTAAATCTCTCTGAAAGAGATCTTAATATTTTCCTAACTACCTTTGAATCCAAAATAGGTTCTTCAATATTGAAGGAGCAATTAACAATATCACTTAATTTAAAATAAAAGGACTAAAATTTTGATTTTCATGCATCCTAATATTCTTAAATCTAGTGGCAAGCATTTGCAACTTAGAAATCTTTAAAGCAAACGTACCTTTATGAGTGACTTGGAGAATATCCCATGCTTCCTTTATACGTTTATAGTCTGCTATCCAGCAAAACTCATTTGGTCAAACTCCATTAAAAATACTAAATAAAGCTCTACAATTGTTTTCACTACCTTCATTATCGGTTTTGTCCCATTCATGTTTAGGTTTAAGTTCTCCAATTGATCTATCTTAAGCATCAAAGATCAATGGGGGTCCTCATCCATACTCTACTAAATTCCATACCCTTTCACCTTGTATTTTAAGGAAAAACATCATTCATGCTTTCTAATGGGAATAGTTATTCCCATCAAATTAGGGTGGACCATTCAAAGGTGCCCTTGATTTTGATTATCCCATACTGAACTTACAGAATCAATAAAAAATTGATTTTTATCCTATGTGATCAATAAAAATAGAATTTTTAATCAATAGGATAAAGAATCGATTATTTATCCTACTCTGATATTAATTGAAAAATCGAAAGTCCAATAGGGAACACTTAGAGGAGGGTGAATGAGTGTTTTAAAATTTTCAATAAAAATTTATGTGTTATATACCCAATTCTTTTACCTAGTGAGATGTTAAAGATAATCAATTATATTAATTATAGGCAATTCAAATAGAATATCAAATATGAAAGATATAAACAATGAGGCATAAGATTTTTTATGTGGAAAAACCCCACACTAATTGTGGAGATAAAAAACCACGAGGTCTAAGATGTATTAATCCGAATCCACTATTCAAAATCAAGTTACACGGTTTTACTTGGTCGCTTTTCTCTAAAGACTTACTCTCCAATACCTATAACTTGATTCACATCCGTGACACAACAATCTCCTATTACTCCATAATAGATCCTTCGGCCACTCTGAAGGGACAAAGGTTTTCACCACAAATTTCAAAGAATCAATCCTTGAATGAGAAATCGAGAATGGTGTGGCACTTTAGGTTTTCTCTCTAGGAAACCCTCTCTAGAGAATAATATGAGATTTCTAACCAATCTCCAAAAATCTCTATGAGCACTTAACCCTTTAAGGGTAAATAGGGAGGTATTTATAGGTAAATGATTGAAGAATCTCAGTTTTGAAAGGTTCCTTAATTGAAATTGTGTGAAAAACGTGACAGAAAATGCATGACCACTTGTGCCAACTCATGGACCGCTTGAGCACCTTGGGCGCTTAGGTGGTATGGCTTACTTGAGTAGTCTTACTCTCTTTCAAAAACTAAATTTAAATCATTTTACGTTCAAAACAAAATTCGATCCTCTTAATACCTTAATAAAGCCTAATTTGCCACAAACGAAACCTCTTTAAACATAACTGTGACTTCCTGGTTAGACAAACAACAACCCTTGATCTTCAATAGAAAGCAAGTCACTATCTAAAAAGACTTCTATGGCTTAACATTACATAAAACAAAATTGTCAACATTTATACAAAACTTATTGTCCTAACATAATGAAACTAATGTACCAAAATATTTCTAGGTCAAGGCAGTTAATTCCACATGTTATGTTCTAAATAGTGTTAATAAAACCTATTTTAAAGAAAACCCCCATATGAGCATTGGAAAAACAAACCCAACATTTCTTTTTTAAAGGCTTTAGGTGTAGATGCTTTATACTTAATATTAAAGACAATTATGGAAAATTTGACTCAAAATCGAATGTTAGGATCTTTCTTAAGTACCCCTCTTTAACCAAGGCTTATAAAGTTTCTAATAAAAATACCTTTGTAATGGAAGAATTAATCCATTTAGTTTTTTATGAATCTAACAATGTTTTTTCAAGAAAGAGCAAGGGTTGATGATGATGTAGGTTTGGAAGAGAAATTGCAAATTAGAGACACTCAAGAAAAAGAAAAGATTGAAGCAAAAAAAAAAAAAAAATTCTCCACTAGCACTTCCTCCACCTCTTCAAGAGCAAAGTCAACAACTACCAAGGGATTGGAAGTTTGCTATAAATCACGCACAATACCAAATCATAGGAAATCCATCTAGTGGGTTAAAAACTAGATCCCCTTTAAGAAACATCTGCAATAATCTTTCTTTCTTACCTCAATTGAACCTAAAAATTTTCATGAAGCTAAAAATGATGAATATTGGCTAATTGTTATGCAAGAAGAATTAAATCAATTTGAAATGAATCAAGTTTGGGAATTAGTTTCTAAACCATCAAATTACTTGATAATTAGCACTGAATGAGTTTTTAAAAACAAAATTGATGAAAATGATACAATAGTTAGAAATAAGAGCAAGATTGGAGCCCAAGGGTTTAATCAAGAAAAAAGAATTAATTATGAAGATACCTTTGCACTCGTAGTTAGACTTGAGGAAATTAGAATGTTACTTGTATTTACATGTTTCAAAGACTTTACTTTATACACTCATTTAGCGTAAGAGTCTCTATGAAATTGGTTTTCCAACTTAACCAATGCTCTTTTAATTTTGAAAATACACTCAAAATGTTGGTTATGCTTTAAAGGAACTCATTGAAAATTAGTTGTCCCCTTCTAAATAGCCTTTTTATGCATCCATGAGCACAAGTGGACGTCCAAGTGGACATCCAAATGCTCTATCTTCGAGCTTTTGACAATTGAGGTCAAGTAGATGTCCACCTAGATAACCACTTGCTCTAGTGAGGGGCATTTTAACTATTAGAAGTCAAGTGAATGTCTACCTAGATGACCACTTACCCCAAGAATGGATTTTTGGCTATTGTGGATGACCAATTGGACGTCCATATGTCTTTTAGCTTCTAACAACTCTTTACAACTCATTAAATGCTCTAATGGCTAGTAAGCAGATAACAAGTAGACATCCAATTCTAGGAAGTTTGTTTCTAACGGGTTATTTTGACTCCAAAACATATTTAAATTCAATCCTTGGTGCATTTAAAGATTAACAAGAACCTAAAAAACATATTTATTACTCAATTAATTCTCTTGAATTCAATTACGAGTTTTATATCCAAACTTTCTCATCCTTATTAAGAGCACATACACTTGAGCCTCTATGTCCTTGTATATATATACTCATTGAGAGAGTTTTTCTTCATTTATTACAATTGTACTTGAGAAGTTCGGTTTGTATGGAGTTGAGCAATACTCCTTGGTTGATGTAATGGTCCATTGGGACCTAGGAATCCAAGTTTACAAAATATTTAAGAGCTTTTACGATAGTGGAAGGACCTTAAAGCTTGGGAAGAAGCTAGAGAGATTGAACATAGGCATTGTTGAACCACTATAAATCTTTGTTTGCAATCTTTCTTTATCTTTTACTCCTCCTTGTTTTGGCTATATTTGCATCATTTCTTTATTACTCTATTCATTTCTTGTATAAGTTTGAAAAAGCTTTAATTTTATCATCATCATCCCTCCCTCCCCGCCACACACACACACATCCTCCTCCCTCCCCAAGTGTATTTTAAGATTGGATTAGTTATTCTTTTCTACTTCATCTAGGTATTTATTATGATTAATGAGAATTTCAGTACTCTTTCCTTTTCAATCATTTTTTTACCTATTCACACTGCCATTGAAATACCCTAATGAACCTCATAAAATAAATCAAGCTCTTGTCATAAGTTCTTCAATGCATTATAGTGTTGAGTTATAGTTTAGCTACCTTATTTTGTGATTTGACCTTAAATATTTGTGTGGAATCCCTCGAAACTAAGTAGGTCATATGTACAGCATCTAAAAGATCCTTTGTAGTTGGTAGGAAAAGTATTACGATAAAAATATTATTAATGTTTTTCTTACTTTGTTTCATAGTATCAAAATATATCAAAATCGTTTTTTTTTTTTTTCTTATTTATATTTCCAAAAACTCAAAACCCTGGGTAGGAAAAAATATTATAAAAACGATAATAGGAAAAGACTAAAGGATATTTTCTTTGTATTATTTTTTCAAAGAAAAACAGAGGAAGATTTCAAGTACATCTCACTCCAACTTTTCCATGGGTCTCTTCCCTTCTATTTTTCCTCCTTATTTATTTATTTTTTTCTTCTAACATTATGTTGGTCAAGTAGGGTATTCAAAGGGGAAGGATAGAAATGCAGTTTCACTTTGGAATTTATATTTCACCTTAGGTTCTTAAAGATTGTAATTCCATGTAAATACTAAATAGAAACGTAAATTGCAGCAAATAAAGGAACATAAGAAACGAGCGAAAGCTGTGCCAACCACAAGTTAAATAAGAATAGGAGCACCTCTTTGAAACTCGGAATTTCACACTGCTGGATTGTGCAGCCAAGGAATGACAGAAAGGTTTTCTACAGTATCAGCGGAGCATACAAGTTAAAAACACTGAATTAAAGGATGGCACCTACTCTTTTTCTTTTTTTTTTTTCAAGTTGTTGAATGTATATTTTTCACATCCTTGATATCTGGAGGGGGACTGCAGCTTCATGAATTGCACTACTAAGAGAGACAAGCTGGAGCTTTTCCAAGTTTCCCCGTCTCTCCAAGATATACCTTTGACAGTTTTCAGCAGCCATAATTCCAGCTGAGTAAGCCCCATGAACAGATCCCTGGTGGTCCAAGCTAACAGCTTCCCCTCCAAAGAAAAGATTGTCCAAGGGTTCTAGAAGCCTCTCATATGAATCTTCGGGCTTTCCAACCACGTCATGTGCATAACAACCAAGCGAGTTTGGGTCAGTTCCCCACCGTGATACAAGATACTGAACCTGTAAACATACCGATCAAAGCATTAGCTTTAGTTTACAACTTAAAACATTGTCCATCAATTCTTCTTGCTTGAGTTCAGAAAACATGCAGTTCATAAATGCAACTCCATTAGCTTAACATCTAATCCATCTGTAAGAGAGTCAACTTTTAAGATTTCAACAAATCTGGTATAATAATAATAATACAATAACAATATCAATAAGAATAATAAAAATAATCAGTGAGTCAAGACTTTCTACACCAAAAAGTGAGTTCGTTTCTCCTAGTTTAGGGCTTAAACTGATTGTCTATTTAGCAGGATTTATGGGCCTAAAGTGGTACTTCACCCAGGAAAAGATTTTCACCTACTCTTGAAATGCATGATAATTGATAAGAACACACCATCCATGATTTGGAGCAAGGGTTTCACACTCAAGAAACTGGAAAGCCACACCCTTGTAAGCATAGCCATCGCCTCACAATAAATAGATCCTCAAAACTGTTCCAAATGGATCTTATTGGAGCCATAGCAGGACTGAATAATTTTATAAAATAGTAGGTGACAGCTAGTAACATTGAACATACATGTTAGATTCTATCCATTCACCAACATTATATGTTAATGGAGGAATATTATACATGGCACAAGGTCATAGGATTAGGCAAAAAAGGAACTTACGGGCTTAGTTGCATCAGGAAACATTTTCTTGAGCTGCAACATCACGAAATTTACAGCACACTCATCAGATAGCTTCTCAAGACCGCAAGCAGAACTTCCAGCAGTCATATAAACAAGAATGGGATAACCTGTTGCTTTGTGAAGATTGAGAAAATAGCCACAGGCATAAGAAGTGGGAGCAACAATGCCCAACAGTTCCACATTTGGCCAAAAAACATCATCAAATCGTAGTGCAATCTTATTTTCATTGCCCACACCAATATCTGAAATTGCATTAACCTTCCAATCAGGCAATTTTGGCTTGAACTCGATTAAATTGGCTTTAAGAATTCCAATGGGAACAGTTATAATGGCAGCATCTGCAACAAAGTTCCTTCCACCCTCAACAGTGACCACCACCTTTTTACACCCATAGGATATATTTGTAACCCTAAATGAAATCAATTCAAAAAGAGAATCAAGTCTTTTTTTTTTTTTGGGTCCTAGCAAGTACAACAAACCAATTTACTACTCTTATCAAGATAATGAAGCACTCTACTTTCTTCTTTAATATTAGAATTCATATAAAACTCTTGGACTCGTACAAGTATGATGGTCCTATATGAATATTTCAACAGAACCAAGATTCTTAGGAAAAAGTACAAATACCATATTGCAATAGTTAGGTATTATTAACTGAACTAGAATAATTTGTTTGGCCCAAAATATGGAGCTTCCTTATCGAGGAATACCAGACATCTCCACTTTGAGAATATGTTTAAAAACAAAATTGCTTAAGGGCATCGATTTACAATATAAACAAAATGACGAAGAGGATATTAGGAAGCATAAAATATCATGAGATTATATGAACAAATAGCATAAGTTACAAGTACAGATCCTAAAAACCCCAAAGGATATATACCTTTAAGGCCAAGATCAATTGCTTAGGGAATGAGGTGGGGATGGAAAGGTTTTGAGTTTGATTCCAAGTAGCAGCCAAAAACACTTACCTATTAAAAGGAAAAAAAAATGAAGCAAGGCTAATAACAAGGAACATGTTAAAGATAGTCCACGGTAAAGGTAGAGTTGTCAAGAACTTTATGATACATTGTGTTACATGCTACATCAGTATTTATCATATTTTTATAGTTATCATCATAGTTGTTAAAAACTTGTGATACACGACACGATATAATGATACAATACATTTTTTTATAAAAATCAATACATATCGCAATTTGTATCTTATTTTAAAATATATCTTATAATATATATATACAATACACAATATGATACATGATATATAACAATACAACAATACATACATCTCCAACTATAATTTTTAAGAAAAATCAAATTAAGTTTTCATTGTTAAAAGAGTTTATTATGTTAATTGTTTAAAATGTACTAAAATTTTGAAAACTGATCATAAAAAGAGAAATAGGTAAAATAATTTTATATGAAAAGTTACATTTTTTTTGTCAAATATTATATTAGAAATCAAATAAATTTATTTTTACAATGAATATTGGAGAATTTTCATTTGAATGGTTGGAATATTGACAATGAAATGATAGTGATTAGTAAATAAAATTTTTTACTTAATATATTATATTTTTTTAATTTCTTTTTTGGCGAGGAAGGAATGATGACGAACTTGAAAAGTTGGAACCTTGAAGATGACACATAAAGGCATATATATATATATCAATCAACAACACAATCAGTGCATATGCCTAGTTAGAATTTGGAACTAAAAATTGAAGTAAGTTTATTTTTGTAGATTATGTGATGAATCTAAATATTTAAGTCATATTTTGCTAATTTGAACTTGTCAAAACTCTAAGATTCAATATTTTCATATGATATGATATAGTTTTAACTCTAAAACCATACTATCTTCCATAAAATTGGCTATATATAACTCTATATTTCATGCTTTCAATAATTATACACGTACATATTTCTTCTATTGATTTTTCACCACATAAAAAAACTTACAATAAATGATACAATATGACACATGATATAGAAAAACAGAAAACGATATACGATGCGTTTTACATATTAACAACTATGGTTATCTCATAAAAAACAATACATATAATAGGTTGAGTATAAAGACTATAGGCCACCCCTAAATAGGAGACCAAGCAAAGAAAAAGCACATATATAATAAAACTTTTGGAAGAGCTCATAAAGTAAAATATAGTATAAGAATAACAAATTGACAATTTTCAATAGCTCTAAAGAAAAATTAATTTTCAATTTTTACTCTTGGAAAGGTTATTACACTTTTATCACAAAATACTTTAGGTTAAAACAACTTCAAAAATTCTTATTCCCTTTTTTTTGCCTTCCTTGTAAAATGGTCTTCCCTGTATGGAACTCGGAATCTAACATTATTTGGTATTTTCTCCCTTTATTCAATATTTCAAATAGTTCTCTTTATGAATCTCCCATTCCTATCCTATTATTTTACTAGTTTCACATCCAAAGAATGATTTCACATTGTTTTACATGGTTTAAAGAATTTAAGGTTTCCACAACATATTCCATTCAACTCTATATTCCATTTCAAATAGTTCACTTCTTTTTGTATACATGTTCAGATATTTTGTTTTGTATATTGGTACCAAATTGGTTGCAACTTTTGATGAAGTAATTGAGATAGGTAATTGGAACTAAAACATATAGTTAAATTTTTAGAAGGCGTTTATGAATTTTGCTAGTAGTTAACAAAATAAAACTTTATGCTTTTGTAGAGAATATTGTTTAGGATCAAGTTCGTTATTCTGTTTTTAACTTAAAATATAGTTGTTATAGGTGATTAGGAAGCTTTATCTCTCTGAAATTTTGGTTTAGCCTAAATTCTATATGTTTGTTAGGTTTTTTCTCAACAAATGTACTGGTAGTTCATTCCAATAATCAAGAGTTTTTTTATTTATTTTCCATCATCTATTTACATGGTATCAAAGCAGTACCTCTGGTCCTAGGGTTTAATGGCTAAAACAGGCATGATTGGGACAAGCATATGGCAGGGAGGAAAGAATGCTTGTCTCCAAATTACAGCCCACAAGTTGAAAGCCAAAAGTTATCTACAATGATCTCAATCAGTCAAATTGATTATTCGAGAAAGAGGAAAATTTGAACACCTGACTAGGGCCAAAAAAAACAGCGGAGGAGGATGATCCTACCTTTCAACGATGAGATGGTGAAAATTCAATTGTAATTGCATGGCTAATTAATTCTATGGAAACTGAAATTGGCCAAACATACCTCTTTTTGCTGACTGCAAAGGGTGGTTGGGGGATGCTTTTAAAATTTACCTACTCAAATTTGGGCAATTCCACACAAATATTTGAGATCAAATCAAGGCTATGGGATACAAGACAAGATAGTCAATCCGTGACTCAATACTATAATGCACTAAAGAATTTATGGCATAGTAATTTTGTGGCTGATTAATTCCATGGAAACTAAAGTTGGCTAAACATACCTTTTCCTACCAATTGCAAAGGGTGTTTAGGATGATGTAAAAATGACCTACTCAGATTTAGGCAATTCTGCACAAATATTTGAGATCAAATCAAAGCTATGGGATACAAAACAAGGTAGCCAATCTCTGACTCAATACTATAATGCATTGAAGAATTTATGCCAAGAACTAGAGTTATTTAATGACTCTTATTAGAGGTGTGTCAAGTGGAGTGTAAAGCAAAAAATAATTATTGAAAAGGAATGAGTGCTTGAGTTTCTCATTGGTCTCAATAAAGACCTAGATGAAGTAAGAAAGAGAATTCTTAGAAAGGAACCACTAACTTCAACTCAAGAAGTATTTGCAAAGATTAAATGAGAAGAAAATAGAAGAAAAGTGATGATGGAAGAAGGCAGACACTCGGTCACAACATCCCTGAAGACAAACGGTTCTACCATGGCATCAAGCGGGCTATGTGAACTCAAGCTGTGGAAGCGGAGATCAATGAACAACTAGAAGAGGAGAAAGAATCTGGTGTGATCATTGTCATAGGCCTCACCACACCAAGGAGACCTGGTGGAAGTTGCATGACAAGCCACCAAATTCGAAACCAAGTAGACCACCTAATGCAAGAGGTATCTAAGCAACAATAGATGATCCCACTACCACTAAATCCAAGAGTATTGCAAGGGAGAATTCACTCAAAAGGGAACAAAATAAAGAGCAACTAAATGACCTATATAAGGTCATAAATAACTCCTAATCTCAATTACAACCAGTGGTCCATACTTCCTCGTGCACTCTAGCCCAAACAAGTACATTCATTACTACTCTTCATGCTGGTCAAAATAAAAATGAGTTCTGGATTATTGATTCAGGCACCTCAGATCATATGACCAATAGTCCACATTCCTTTATTTCTTATTCTCCAAGTCTCGATAACTACAAGGTAAAGATATTGATGGGTCACTTTCCATTGTTGGTGGAAAAGGTTCAATAAAAATCTTAAAAAACCCAACACTTCATTCAATTCTCCATGTTCCAAATTTGTCTAGTAACCCTTTTATCAATTAGCAAACTCAACAAAGAAGAAAAAAGTGTCACTAAATTCTCTCCATCTTTCTATGAATATCATGAAACCACTTTCGAGGAGGACAATTGGCAACAGTAGAGAACATGAGGGTTTGTACTACTTTGAAGAGGAAGAGTCCAAGAATAAACAAGCTCTAGTTTCTAGTTGTAAATCTGCTTTTGTTTCTAGTGATCAAGAAATAATGTTATGGCATTGTAAATTAGGCCATCCTAGCTTTTCTTATTTGAAAAACTCGTTTCCATTGTTATACAAAAAAAAAAAAAAAAAAAAAAAAGGAACCAAGTTTGTTCCAATGTGTAGTATGTCAACTTGCCTAACACAACCATGCAACGTTTCTTGCTCAACCCTATAAATCTTCAAATCCATTTTTTATAATTCATAGTGACACTTGGGGGCCCTCTAGAGTAGCAAACATCTTAGATAAAAAATGGTTTTTAAAATTTATTGATGGCATACACAAGTATGTTGGGTTTACCTCTTAAAGGATAAATCTGAAACTTGCCAAATCTTCCAAAACTTTCATTCCATAGTCTAAAATCAATTACAAACATAGATTCAAGTTCTAAGAATGGATAATGGTAGAGAATACTTTCATTCTACCTTAGGAGAGTACCTAACCAAACAAGGGATAATTCACCAAAGTTCATGTGTAGACACTCCACAACAAAATAAGGTTTCCAAAAGGAAAAATAGGCATTTACTAGAGGTTACACGGGCTTTAATGTTCACTATGCATGTTTCTAAGTATGTATGGGGAGTGGTTGCCCTTCCTGCCTCGTACTTGATAAATAGAATGTCATCCACAGTCTTGAATTACCTTTTTTTTTTTTTTTTTTTGATGAATAAATAGCAGTATATTAATAAAAATAAAAAAGGCACATCTAGGAAGCGCCCCAAAGTATACAAGTGGTATACAAAAGAGGTTAAAGAACCCTTTAAATAGAGCCTAACCAATCTACAAAAATCCACAAAGGAAGGGGGGCTAAAGCCTAAAAACCCCTTGGTCCACGCCCATAGGTTACAAAGGAAAAAAGATTTACACCCTTGAACCAAATGACCCTCATTTTCAAAAGCCCTATTGTTTCTTTCCTTCCAAACTATCCAAAAAAGACACAAGGGAGCTGAAAGCCACACTTTCTTCCTCTTCTTTCCCACATAAGACCCAAGCCACCACAATAACGCCTCTCTAACTGAATAAGAGAGAACCCAAGACACCCCAAAAATGGAGAACAGTAAGTTCCATAAACTTCTTACCAACTCACAATGCAAGCGGATGTGATCAATAGACTCTTCCTTTGAAGAACACAAATAACATTTGTTAGCCAAAGGGCACCCTCTCCTTTGAATTTGATCCAAGGTTAAGACATTTTTCCACGTAGCCTCCCAAGCAAAAAAACTCACCCTCGGAGGCACCAAAGAGTCCCAAATTACTCTTGCAAGAAAATCCCCTTGTCTTTCCAATTCCAAAGCCTTATAGAGAGACTTAACAGAAAATCTATCGTCCTTTGACTTTGTCCAAACTACTTGATCTTCCACATCACTATAAACCCTCCTCCCTAACAGTCTTAAGAGAAAACGCTCCACATCAAACACCTCCCAATCGTTAAGTCACCTAGAGAATCGAGGAACCCATACTCCCCCTCCAAAGTGGCTCCACACATCCTTCACCCAAGCCTCCTTAGCCAAGGAAACACCTAACTCTAATTTCGAGCCTCATGAAATACTATCCTCATTTCAAGTCCATTAGCTCTCACCCCCTTCGAATCTCTAGTTGTACAAAAGTTTATTTATAATCATTCACCTAACCAAAGTAAGCTTGAACGACGATCCATTAAATGTCTTTCTTAGTTATTTACCTACTCAAGAGGGTTACAAATGCTACTATATAATCACAAAAAATTCTTGGTGTCCAAGGATGTTACCATCTTTG
Source organism: Vitis rotundifolia (assembly GCA_030254885.1). Taxonomy (NCBI): domain Eukaryota; kingdom Viridiplantae; phylum Streptophyta; class Magnoliopsida; order Vitales; family Vitaceae; genus Vitis; species Vitis rotundifolia. The sequence goes on along the minus strand of CM058154.1, from coordinate 13,020,827 downwards.
AGTCTCAACCCTATTTTCTAGCCATTTTTCTTCAAGAGGAGACCTAACCAAGTGAAGATCGTTTCAAGGAATTATCATTGCCTAATCCTACTTCAGTCTCTTTGATTTTTTCTCCTTCTCTCACAACCAAACCCACAATGTCATCACCAAATCAAGAAAACTTAGAAGCAAGGGTGAGATTTTCGAAGGTTAAAAAAACCAAGGCTTTATGTTTATTCAAGGAGATCCAATCCTCGAAGTGGATGACATCCCATGTCTCCTCATTGGTCAAGACTTTGAATCAAAAGTGGCAACCAAAATAATTTAGGTAATCCCAAGTACATTCCTATCTCAATTTCATCTATGGAAAATGATCTTATAGACTTAGATTTGCCCATTTCCATTAGGATAGCAATCAAGTCATGTACACTTCATCCTATCTCTCAGTTTGCATCATATGAAAACTATCACCTTCCTTTCATGCTTTTACTACTAATTTCTCTAATGTAGAAATCTCAAATTCCATTCAGGAAGCTCTAACTATTTCAGAAGAAGGTTGTTCAAGAGAAAATGATTGCATTTGGCACTTTGGAGTTGATGAGTTTGCCTAGAGGGAAGAGCATAGTAGGCTACAAGTGGGTATTCATTGTTAAGAATAATTCATTTAGCATAATTGAGCGATGCAAGGTGAGACTGGTGGTGAGGGGATTTACTCATACTCATGGAGTGGATTATTAGGAGAACTTTGCTCTTGTTGCAAAACTCAATACTATAAGGATTCTACTATATCTTATAGTAAACTTAGACTAGCCACTACACCAGCTAAATGTCAAGAATGCTTTATGGAATAAAGAATCAGATGAAGAGGTGTACATGGACCCACCACCAACATTTAAGGAGATGAGGAGTTCTAACAAGGTGTGTAGTCTTCAGAAAGCCGTTTTATAGTTTGAAACAATCACCAAGAGCATGGTTTGACAGATTTAGGAAAGCAATCAAGAGCCACACCCAAGCCCAAGCATATCATACCTTATTCTTTAATCAAATTTGGGAAAGCAATCAAGAGCCACGATTTCACCCAAGCCCCAATAGATCACACTATATTCTTTAAGCATTCTTAGGACAGTAAGTTCACTATCCTAATAGTCTACATTGATGATATCACACTCACAAGAGACAATATAAGTGAGATGGAAAGCTTTAAGGGAATTCTAACAAAAGAATTTCAGATCAAAGATCTGGGAAAGCTGAAATACTTTCTTGGAATGAAGGTTGTAAGTAGCAAACAAGGAATTTTGGTCTCACAAATAAAGTATAGAAGTGACCTCTTGAAGGGAACTGGGATTTTAAGGTGTGAACCAATAGAAACATTCATGAAGCTAAACTATAAGTTTAGATGGAATGAAGGAGGGACACCCATAGATAAGGGCAAGTACCAAAGGTTAGTTGGTAAGCTTATCTACCTAACACATACTAGACCCGACTTAGCTTTCACTATAAGTGTGGTAAGTTAGTATATGCATGCACCATGTGAAGAACATTTAGAGGCAATAAATAGAATATTGAGGTACTTGAAGATGACTCCATGAAAGGGATTGTTCTTTTGGGAGAAGAGACAAGAAGAAGATTGAAGCTTTCATTGTCGTTGGATCAATAGAAGATAGAAGATCTATCTTGGGATATTGCATGTTTTTTTAGGAAAAAATTTCTGACATGACAAAGTTTAAAAGAAAAGTGTAGAGGGATTTGTGAAATGATTTGGCTAAAGCTGCTACTAAAGGAGTTAAGGATGCCCTCACATGGTCGTATGAAACTCTATTGTGACAAAAAAGTTTCCACAAGTATAGCTCAACCCAGTCCATCACAGCAGAACAAAGCAAGTAGAAATTGATCGTCATTTCATTAAAGAAAAGATAGAAGAAAGACTAATATGCATCACCTACATTCCTACGAAGCAACAAATTACAGACATCTTAACAAAAGGCTTGCCAAGACAAGACTTTGAGGATCTAACATATAAGTTAGGAATGCTAGAGATTTTTTCCCAAGCTTAAGGGGGAGTGTAGAAAATATTGTTTATGACCAAGTTTGTTATCGTGTATTTTAAATTTAAAATAAAGTTGTTGTAGGTGATAGGAAGTTTTCTCTCTTTGAAATATTAGTTCTTATTTTCTAAGGATCTAGTTTAGCCTAGATTCTATCTGGTTGATAGGTTTTTTTTTCTCTTTAAGAGTCACTGAAAACTCAATTTTGGAAATCTAACCCTTCATCCTTTTTTGGCCTCATTTTGACAAAAATGCTCTCATTTTTTTCTTGTAAAAATAACCCTTTCTTTTAAAACATACATGTGAATATTTGAAATAATCAAGGGCATTTATATCAAAAATGAATTACTCTTCAAACAAAAACATGGGAGGGGTTAAATTCACAAATATGAGGATTATTTCATCCCTTTTAACCAATTAATTATTTTTTTCTATAAATGTACAAGTAGTCAACTCTAATAATCAAGAGAGCTATTTCATTTATTGTCTAGCCTCTAATTACAGCTTTGTTAAATTTATTTAGCATGAACATTAACTCAAGATCTCTCTTTTCAAGAAAAGCGTAACAAAGTCTCTCTCTCTCTCTCTCTCTCTCTCTCTCTCTCTCTCTCTCTCTCATCCTTCTCATTTTATTCTCTTACTTTGTTCTTGTTTGTTCTTTTCTTTTTCTTTTTCTTTTCCTTTTTCTTTTTCTTTTAAGGATTTTCATTCTTCTTTCTTTTTCTTTTTTTCTTTTTTTACATTTACTTTTATACAATAAAAGTATAGTTTCTTATCAAAAATAAAATGAATATAAAAGTCAAAAGCTAAAACTAAAAGCATACCTATGATTCAAATGTATATCGAGATCTTTAGAGAGGGTCTTTATTATTGGGTCGTAACCTTGTACCATAAGTCCATGACCACCAGAAAGTATATGCTCCTGAAGACCAAGAGGCACCCAAAACCAAGTAAGCATTCAAGTGAATATCATAATAATGCTTATTATATATATAAACTTCATCAACCATGAGCATTAAAATCCCAGCAAATTTGGCATGCAGGTAAACTCACATGCTAACACACCACACAAGGAAAAAGATAAATATTACATTTTTTTTATTCTAATCTTCAATTTGTCATTTGTAAGAGAGTTCAAACTTTGAGTTAGCATCCAATTTCCAATATATTTATTATGGTCATTTTCACCTACTTATCTTGATTTTACAACTCAGTTATTGAGTGTTTCTGTGACCAGTAACAGAGCATAAATGAAACGATGAATGTTCTAGAAAGGTATATCTCTTCCTTCGAGATAGAGCCTTCTTATATTGAGAAAAAAATTTGTACAAAAGGAAAGTTTAAAATCACAATCCTAGAGATTGGGAATCCACAATTAAGGTATAGTCTAGCAAATTCCTAAAATCATGCGATCATGTCAATTATACAATTTGTATAAAACTACTTAAACTATGCCATACAATATGCTGAGAGACTAGCTTTGACACCCTTCCTCAAATTGATGCTAGTGATTGACAAACATCAGTTTGTCAACTAAGAATTGATGAATCTTTGTCAGTATTTTGCAAAGTTATCAGCTCTTTGAAACTCTATGGACACAGGAGGTAGTTCAATGATACGATCAGCATATGCATCTCGAATGTAGTGACAATCCACCTCCATGAGTTTAGTTCATTCATGAAGAACAGGATTTGAAGTAATTTGAATAGCACTCAAGTTATCAGCCTATAAAGGTGTAGGATTTGGCTGCAGGAAACCCAATTCAAATTGAAGTCAACGAAGCAAGACAATTTCAGACAAGAAAATGACAGCTCTATCTTCTACTTCCATAGAAGATTTGGATACCTTCTCTTGTTCATGCAAACAAGAGCATCACCAAGATACATGCACCAACCTGATGTGCATCGTCAAGAATCAAGACCACTGCCCAATTAGCATCGATATAAGCTTTGAGAGTAGGATGAGATCCGACCTTATAAAAGATCTCATAATCACAAGTCCCAAGTAAAGAGGGAATTATCCTTTTAACAGTTGCAGGATGTAAATAATGAGGTTGATGCATAAACTGACTCGTTAAATTCACAACATAAGAGATGTCCGGTCTAGTAATTGTCAAATAAATCAGGCTCCCAATTAATTGTCTATATGTAGTAGGATCAAAGAGCAATTCTCCATCATTGTTTGAATATTTCACATTGATTTCCAAAGGAGTATCGATAGAAGTTGAATTCTCAAGTATAGCTAAAGCAATCAAATCTTTGGCGTATTTATGTTGATTAACAAAAATACTTTGTGTTGAATGATAAACTTAAATCCTAGGAACTAGATGAGGATGCCAAGATCTTTCATGTGGAAGGCAGAATGCAAAGAGGCATGTAGTTAATACCAGTTGTGTCACCCCAGTGACGATGACATTGTCTACATAAACAAGAAGAATGGTGATACCAACAGCAAAACGATGAAAAAACATAGAAGAATCATGGGAACTCGGATTAAAACCTAACTTATGCAGCAGTTGACGAAATTTATCCAACCACACACAAGGAGGTTGTTTAAGCCCATAAAGAGAACATCAAAGAGAATATGCCTGAGTTTTTGAATCAGATCTTACTCCAGAAGCAAGATTCATGTAGACCTCTTAAAGATCACCATGCAAGAAAGTGTTTTTAACATCCATTCGTGGTCAAGGATTTTTGAATCCAGAGAGGGATTGCTTCCTAAGGGAAGATCCTTTATTTTATAGGTAAAATTATGATGGTATAAATAAAAAGAAAAGGGTGCCTAAAGGACAACCTAAAGCATACAAGAAGTATACAACAAACACCTAAAGCCAAAACAAAAAGAAAAGAGGGGCTACAAAAAACCTCACACGCCCTCACCTAGAGCCCAACCAATAAAAAAAGTTGATTAAAGATAAAGGTCCGTCATTTATAAACAACTTAGTCCAAGACCAAAAACTACAAAAAAAGAGTTTTCTGCCTTTGAATCAACAACTCCTCATTATCAAAAGTAATTATGTTTCTTTCCTTCCAAATTGTCCAAGAGATCTATAAAGGGGTTGCCTTCCAAGCCTTTTTGCCCTTCTTGCCCACAAAGGAGTCGTGCCATCCAAGGAGAGTCTCTAAACATCAAGGATAGGACCCAAGTCACACCCAAGAGAGCAAAAAGTACCTGCACAAAACCCTAACCTTAATGAAGTGAATTAGAATGTGGTATAGATTCTTCTTCGACGAGGCAAAGGAAACATCTATTTTCTAATCACCACCCCCTCCTCTTCACTTGATCCAAAGTTAAGGCCTTACCCCATGAAGCTTCCCAAGCAAAAAAACCCACCTTGGGAGGTACACAAGGGCTCCAAATAATGCTCCTCGGAAAAGGGATTGCACCTCCTGGCTTTAATGCAACATAAAGGGACTTGATAGAGAACTTCTCACTCTTAGTCTTTGTCTAACGCACCCTATCTTCCATGTTTGTAGACACCCTCTTCTCTTGGATTCTCAAAAGAAACCGCTCCACTAAATTCACCTCCAAATCATTGAAAGGCCAAGAGAAACGAGGATTCCAACCACCATCCTCAACCATCGAATCTCAAACATCCGCCACCCACACCTCTTTTGAAACCGCTAAGGATACAAAGAGAGGAAGATCCTTAACAAAGGAGTGCATCTTCAACTAAGTAAATTTGTCCATATTCCTTAGATTTAGGTTTTTCAATATGTTTTAGATCTAAAATTCACTGCAAGTCTCTCAGGATTTAGCATATTTGATGCTTATTGTTCTTATTGAGTGCTTGCATTAAGGGTTTGATTCAATGAAATTTAATTTCATCATTTATGTGCAAGACCCAAGAGTAAGTCTTGAGATGAATTAGGGTTTCCAATATTTTGAGAACCAAATGAGAAAGAGACCATTTTTATGAATTCTGGATCCTATTCCAAGTTAAGATTCAATCCTAGAAGCATGACCACCTCTGGAGGACTTTGTTTAATTGTTTTTCCCTTCCTTCAAATTTCTTTATTTGATTTAATTTAGAAAGTTCTTATTTTTACTTAACTAACTCAAATCTAAACAATAAAAAAATAATTTCACTTAAGCAATTGAATTGCCAAACCCTAATTCTCTATGGGATCGACCAAACCACTATCACTATAGCAGTTTGTTTCTTTATGAATTTGTTTTTGTTTAAGAAGCAAAAGTGCTTTCAACCTTAATTTGCAAAAATTAAGTTTCCTGTTTTTATTACAAAATCCAAGTCAAACCAGATCCTCACTACTAACCATTAGTTTACAGCAGCAAGACTAACTGATAGGTGTTGCATGCATGAGGGTGAATGGAAGTTAGTGAGTAGTCATCCATTACATTCTAACACCATCAAGGTGCTTGATTATTTCTGCCACCTGTGTTGTTAGATGATTCCAAGGTCCATTAAGGAGCTTCTGAAAGGGATAACTGGGTGGGTCAGAGGAGAAATAAGGCCCAGAACAGAACCCCTTGCAGAATTCTTTTGTGCATTTGGGAAGAGAAAAATAGGCAGACTTTTGAGGGAGAATAATTTCAATAATCAAACTAAAGTCAATTCTTATATATTCCATTTCTGGTGAAGGTCAGTACTATATAGAGGTTTTGCTCTGTTTGTGGACTTTGTAGAAGAGTGCAGTCAAAGGTAAATTTCTTTGCTATTTTTGTTGTCTTGTCTTTTCTTGGGGCAGTTTCCAGTAAAATTGACTTGTACAAGATTTGTGCCCTATTGACAACTATTCCTAACCAAGAAAAGCATAAGGAAACTAAAGGTTCATAAAATTGGGAGTATACCCAAAACCAAAAAAACCACCAAAAAATAAAAACAAACAAGAAGGAAGCCTTAAATAAAAATATGGGAGAACAAGGAAGTAAATGCAAGATCTAACCTATGAGAAACACATATGGACCATTAATTGAATAACTGTAGGAGGATTGCATGATTTGGTGTAATTTCTTTATCACACATTGGAAAGGGTGAGAGTCAAAAAGTGGTCTATATTGAAAACCACTATCTAAGTTTCATTGTTTTGTAGAAAGATGGTGTAGGCCTACATCCGCACATAAGGCTGAAGCCAACCTACTGGGATTTCAATGAACCAGAGAACTTTTACCCATCCACACATGCCCAGATAGTTGGGGTGGGGCCTGAGAGGTGTCTACAAATTGGGCCACTTTTTGCTCCATTCCCTTACACCTAATTTTGGCCCAAATTGTTATTTTGGATTTTGGCCCAAACCATGGTTGATGGAGGTTATTTATATCTGCAGCTTAATTAGTGGAGTTAGCACCTGTTAAAAGTCAGTTCAGTTGCTGATTTTCTGCCCAAAAACAAGCAACAATTTCCCTTTTCCCATCACAGCTTTGGTTGAATAAATCTTGTCCATCCCCCCCAAGCAAAGAAAAAACAGACTTATTTCCATTCTCCTGTAAAAAACTGTAAAGCCTATGGCCATTGCTGTTCTGAGAGAAGAGAGTGCTCTGTAATCTGCTTTTGCTTCTGTGTTACTTTATCACAAGCCTGGAGGAATTCTCCGGAGAGCTGTGTTGCTACATGTAATTGGAGTGCACCATCACCAGCAGGCAATGGTACAATGGTGGAAGTCGACCGTCTTAGAGGGGAAAATCTACCTTAATGACATCAAACATGCTTCAGCCAATTAATTCAATAAATCTTTTTAATTCCAGTTTATTTTCAGTGTTCTACTTTGGTTTATTCAGCCTCCATGTACTTGGTTTTTAATAACAGTTGCCCATCTAAGAAGCTCTATGCCATTAGAAAATTTCTTACTGAAATTTCTTAGATTTTACACTTGGGTCTCAATTCAATAGTACTTTTTATTTTAAATATGTATGATATTACTACAACATAAAAAATAAGGGTTCTTATAGCCAGCCACACCATATGAATCACCAAAACAGTAACAGATACATGACTAAACAGAAGTATAATGGAATTTAAGACAATAACACTGTGAAGTAACAGATGTTTCACTTGCCTGATCCCAACTTTTCAGTGATATCATATCTGCATCAACAGCAAACCAAGCCTCCATTCTACAAATATACCATTTCAACACTTCATTGGCAAGCCCTTCTTGTCTACAATATGGGAGTTATGTTAGTGGTGCAAACAGATCCCATGCTCAAAAAAACTAATGCAATAATTTTTGTTCCAAATTCTTCTACCTCAACTCTGGGTGCCTATCCAGCACAATAGAAATTGCTTGTAGAACAGACATATCATCACAATGTTCAATCCTTACATTCTCTGTCTACAGGAGTGAAAATAAATAAATAAATAAATCATATGCTGGTGTTCCCCATGATAAAATTCTTAACTAAAAATGAAAAGTTTCGCAGAATTTTCCCAAAAGAAGTATACCTCTTTCAGAATTTTCTTGAATGTCTCTCCAACTTCAATAACCATCTTCTGAGGAACTTGATGACCATCCATATCAAAAAGTGTGCAACTGAAAGGACCAAATCCAGATCCTCAAAATAATAGTTCAACTGAACACACAAGAAACCATACTCCCAAGGGAGAAAATATTATAGGTTCATGTGTGGTATGATACCATGACTATGATCAATGCAAGGAACTAGACCTGGCTGAATTCATCCACTACCTCAGAGCACAATGATAGCTCAAATTTTGTATATATACAACAGCCAGTCCAATCTATTATATTATTTGTCATAAAAAATTATTGTGTTATTCATTGATTTAATACAAGCTAAATATGGATCTGCAAGTCACACAGAAGGATATTGCCAAGAGTGACAATCATTATCCTCTGACAACATTCTTCACCAGACATGCAGCACTAGCCAAGAACAAGCTTTAAGGCTACAACATGCATAGAGTTAGTATGAAGCAATCTAATCTCATTCTTGAAGTGAGAACATCACCCTCAATGACTAAATTAGAGTACAATATACCTCCCGACTGGATCTCAAACACAAACACAAAGAAAGCAAATGAATTACCTTTCCAAATCATGGTCATACAACACAGAATCATCCCCACTAGTACGATATAATGTAAGGCCCAGACGACATATCAATGGAGCCAAGGGATTCTCATTGCAAGCACCATGAAGCCTGAATAAAGTCCAAAAGAAAATCATTCAAATGATATTTGCACATGACAGTTCATAATTGCTTCCACATATGCATAGCAGATATACATCCAAGAATAAAAACAAGAAGTGACATGATTATGTCTCAAGCCAGATGCAATTTATAATTTTATAAATAAACAAACTAGGATAACAGGGCAAGTATGCAAAATGCTAAAAAACACTGAGTGCAAAATGCTAAATTTCATTAGCAAGCTTTTAGCATGCACTACTTGATTGTGAAAGATAATCTTGACCGAAGATTTAACTAATTCAGGCAGTAAACCAAGAGTAGTGGCCTATGTGAAACAAGCACATTCGAGTACCAAGAAATCCATTTGTATACCAAATCCAATTTTGCATAGACAACAAAGAGTAGCAAAAGGAATCCAGATAACAAAGCATCAACTCACCATGATGCTCCCATATCTACTGGACAACCAAGTGAGTAATCAGTATGAATGCGACCACCAAGTCTATCCCGTGATTCCAACAAGACCACCTGGACAAGATTATAACAATAAGCCATTGATGAAAGAAGCACAAAATCTGTCACACAAGTAAAAGGCATTTAGCCTTAACAATATAATCACCTGAAAAGATGCATTATGAAGAGTATGGGCAGCAGCTATCCCAGAAATACCACCACCAATCACAATGACTGAAGGGGTTGAAGAGAGTGACCTACGTCGCCTCTCAATGAATGAGACAAAAGCACCTAATCATCAGACAAAAGAAATCACAAAGGCAAACTGAGAAATTTCAGGTTCAAAAGACTAAACAAAAATGAGATATAAACATCTTTGGTACAACTGTTCAGGTTACAAGGGAATCTGACAATTTTGATATCTAGGTGGATGGTAAATCCTAGGTAAGTCTCTTTTTTATACAACTGTTCAGGTTACAAGGGAATCTGACAATTTTGATATCTAGGTGGATGGTAAATCCTAGGTAAGTCTCTTTTTTAATCAATATCTTATGTATGTATATATGTATGTATGTATATATGTATGTATGTATGTATGTATGTATGTATGTACGCATGTATGCGCACGTGTGTGTGTGTGTGTGTGTGTGTGTAAACCACGATAAAGGCAAAGAAAAGCCATCACAGATCAAAAGTCAAAGAATTTGATTTTTCAACCCATTAACCATACTGCACCTAAAATTGGGAAGGTAACCACCATACCCTTCAGCAATGAACTTCAGGGGACACTGGTGATTTTACCCATTCATGGGCAATGCCACCCATTATTTTGGAAGCCTTAGTTTCTCTGTTTTATCAAACGGAAAAGGGAGCCTTTTTTTTGTGATAGTTAACAGTATTATTATTTTCTTATTCTAGGAACTGAACCTGAACCTCCCACATCCCCACCCCAACCTCTTGCTACTTGAGTCAGGACCAAAAGGCAAGCACCAAAAGGAGCTTCCTTTCTAAAGAATCTCTACAAGCATGAGCTACATCTTTTTGCCCAGCCCCCAGCCAAACCTTTCTGTTTACAGCATTAATGAGGATTTTCAGTCAGATATATAAGAGAATTGGTAACAGTACCAACTACAAAATTAATCCTACCACCCAGGAATGCAAAACCTTTCTTCCAACATACCAGTCTTTTGACTCAACTATCTCTGAAAGGCTTTTCTGAGCTAGCACCCTGTAGGGATCCAAATATTTCATAGCCCAGAACCTAACCAGGGCAAAAGTTTGAAGCTTTCAGTGAATCTGCCTTCATCAAACATAATGTCATCCAAGAGGCTTATATCATCTTAATTCCAAGCCCTATTCATGATTACCCATTTAATTCCAAGTCCGCAAAAGAAGAGGATGGTGTCTGAAAAGAAAACTTTCACCTGATAAGATGCAGTGTAATGCTCCAACTACTTAACCAATGAAAAACTCAAAACTGGATAACAATTTGTTATATTAACAGGCATAGAAAAGCCAATCACTCCATTACTCAGCAAAAAATCTGGACATAATCGGGTTATTTATATCCATTTACTATATCTCAGACAGTACTTGCCTCACTATATATCTCTCACCTACATATCTATTTACTAAGTCTCAGACACTACTTGCCTCACTATATCTGTCTCCCTCTTTCCCATTAAACTGCCTAGATTAAACGGCCTACATTACCTCCCTTGAAATAGCCTGTAGCAATGCACTCCCTCCCATGTAGATTGTCTCTACATATTGTGGCAGCAACTTCTTGCCTTATTGAAGTGGCATATCATATAACTTCACATTATTGATACCCCTAGTTCTCCATGTCTTTTCTGTTACCTCACTTATTCAATTATCTCTCCTTCTCCCTCAAGAAATGCAACCAGTCAAACACCTAAAATTCCAATTGTGTGGAATTATTCACTTACTGGCAGTGCCTCTATAAACAAACCAACAGCCTCTCCTTCCTTCCTATAGTGCTAGTAGCATAAATGTGGGACAAAAACTTAAGATTTGACCATATTTACTTCACAAAACATCTAATTCCAGTTCATTGTCATTACTAATACAAAGTCAGCACCGAAATCATCATTGCTGTGCCATGAAATCCTGAAAAGGCCATTCAACCTTCTCTCCCACACTATCTGCAGCTGCCATAGACAACAGTCTGAAAATGCTTTGGAATTCAGGAAAAGAAAAAAAAAAGCTAAAAATTCACAATCACACGCCCTTTTGTCGTTTTTTTATTTTGAGTATGTTTGGTTCCAAAAAGTAATAGGAAAGAAAAAAAAAATATTAAGGACAACTATTTTTTCTTGATCATACCATGAAAAATACCAAACAAAAATTAAATACAATTAAAATTAGGCAAAAAGTTATACATTTTAAAATTATTTAATTTTTATATTTATATAAAAAATTTTGAAATATTATATAAAATAATTTATTAAATTTAAATCTATTTTTTATTTTACATTACTCTTTCTTTTCCTGTTTGTTTTTTTTTTTTTCTCCTTCCTTTTGATTTTCTCCCACTTTTTCTCCCTATTTTTTTTCCATGCATTTTCCCGGAAGCAAACGTATCATTTATCTTTTCAAATCGCATCCATTGAATCCTAGGAAAAAAAAAATGGAAAGGGAACAAAAAGGTGAAAAACCCACAAGTTCCTTCCCCTTTTCCCTCATTCCTTACCAAAGATCCAATCAACAAAAGGAAAAAAGGAAAATCGAACAGATAAAAACGCACTTATATGAGGAACATATAGAGAGAGACTAACCTTGAAGTGATTGTTTGGAATCCATGGAAACGAGTACTTCTGAAATTAAGGCTGTATAGGAATCAAGAAGTTGGAGACTAACTGGAAGGAATGGTAAAGAATGAAGATGAGAAGGCCGGCAATGAAGCGGCTGAAGTGAGAAGAACAACGCAGCTTATCAAACCAGCTCATATGGTGGTAATGGAGGGGGTGGTGGTATTACACCACTGCTTCACGACGGTTTTACGCGCGAACAGCCCACGACGCCGTTTCGATGATAATAGCGTAGGTCGCATGGATCGAAGATCCAAGATCGCTCTCACCACCCCTCTCTCTCTCTCTCTCTCTCTCTGTTTTCTCTTCTCTCTTCTCTCTGCAAACAAACCAGATACACAATGCAAAGAAGACCCACTTGATGGCCCTCCAACTTCCATTTATTTCCGTCTTGACTCTCGTTTATCGCTCTCAGGGGCATTCTCGATATTTCCAGCTTTGGATTATCCACCTTTAACCTTTAGTCTGTTTTGTGTTTCTGCCGCCTTTATTTCTTTTTATTTTTTCCTTCCGCAGGCAGTGTCCCCGTTCCTTCGTAATACAAAACCCACACGGTGTTTGGTATATTAAATTATGGTGTTATTAGTTGGGCCCTTGATGTCTCAAAATAGAGGACCACTCCCACTCCCAAAAAAAACGAGGATGCCTCAGAAAAATATCTTTATCTAATCCTACATTTTTATCGGATTTTTTTTTAAATAATAAAATTTTCAAAAACATTTATAAAATTACTTTATTTTGTTTCAGCACGGAATATAATCTTTTTTTTTTAAATAAATGTAATTTTCAAAATATTTATATATAACCTTAATTTATGTGAACTCCAATTATATAGTAAAAGATAGTTTTTCACAAAAATAATTTATTTTTTATAAAACAAAAGTCAAGCAATTTGATAACTATTTTTTAAAATAATTCTAAAAAATGGTTTTTAAGAATAATTTTTTAAAATTATTCTTCAATATTTTATAAACTAAATTTCATTCAAAAATTTAAAATATTTTTAATCTATTTTTAATATTTTTTAAATATGTTTTAAACATAATTTTTATATATATATTTTATATATTTATATAATTACTTTTTTAAAACAGTTATCAAAAAATAATTAAAAAAATATTCTTTGAAAACATTAATTTTTATTCTTAAGAACTAAAAACATAAAACAGATTTTGATTGTGTAACATGTTTTTCTATTTTTTTTATTCTAAGGAAAATTATTCTTGAACACATTCACCAAGCATACCCTAAATCTTAATATTTTCACCAAATATTTATTATTATATATTTTTTTATCAACATCCTTGTATATATATTTTTTTTTCATATCAAAACCTCTCAAAGTTTAAAATGTCAATGACCATGATTTCATGTCAAAACCATTGTAGTTTTTTTGCTATTTTTTTATTTGTTAAACTTTTAAATTTTTGTAATATAAAAAAAAGGAGAAAATATGTATTTCTTATAAAAGATTTTGTATTATATTTATGCTAGTTTTCTCTTCATTTTACTTGCAAACACAAATTTTCATATTCCAATACTAAATTTTCACTTGTTATCAACAGTTATGCTTTTAAATTTTTTATTTATTATTCATTTACAACTATTTTCTTAATTTAATATTTAGTTTTCATCTAGTATAAAATATGATATTCAGATTTTTATAAGAAATATATATTTTCTCTTTTATTTTATATTACAAAAAAAATATTAAAAAAATTTATCAAATCAGCAAATAGCAAAAAGGTAAAATAGAAATTTCTCAACTTTCGCCTCAAGGTTGTATCATGTAACCATAACCAAAAGACTTATCGAGTCATATGTTGTTGTAAATTAGAAGTTCAACGATTTAAAGACTTTTATGCTTTAGTATAATTTTTTAGGTCATTTAAGGTCCTTTGTTTTGAATAATAGAACACTTATATGATTGTTCATTATCTTTTACCCATTAAATATTCATATGTTGGTCATAAGACCTATTTAGATCATCCTCAACCAAAGTAGATGTTGAGTCATCAAATGTTTTAAAAAGAGTACATAAGGACATATGTGGACCTATCTACCCATCATATGGACCATTCCATAACTTTATGGTATTAATAAATATCTCTAATACTAGGTGGTCAATCGTTTTCTACACGTATGTTGCCCTACTTAGGATCCTTGCTTCAACAATCCAATTATGAACCTAATTTCCACATATCCAACTAAGCCACCAACACAATACATCTTGATAATATTTCATTAACTATTATTTATTTCTCAATCATTAATTTACTATTATATGTCAATCAGGATTGATATTGAGCATCCAATTGCTCATCCTCATCTCCAAAATGGTTTGATAGAATCATTAATAGTTAAATGTTTGCAATTGATAGTCTAACCCTTGTTTATAAAAACAAAACTAACTACTTCAACCTAGGAGCATGTACCCTACATGTTGTGGTCTTAAGTCACATTTACACTATTACTTATCATTAATACTCTCCCCTAAAACTTGTATTCAGTCAATAACTAAATATTTCTCATTTATAAACCTTTGGTATTTTTATACATGTACTAAGCACACCTCCACCCCCACAATGCACCAAAATAGGTCTTCAATGATGGTTGTGAATCTACAATCTTTTTTTGTTCAATAATCATTGAATATCTTGAACTCATGATGGTTAATGTATTTACCATGTATTTTGCTAATGATCATTTTAACAAGACAATTTTCCCACCATTAAGGGAAGAAAAATCTAATCTAGAATAATAAAATGAAATTTCTTGGAATGCATTCAAGTTCATTTTGGTCTTTGTACAAGACAGTGTGAATAAGAAATTTAAATGATGGATTATTTACAAAGAATTGCAAATCAATTACCAAATTTATTTACAAATACATAAAACGTCAAAAAAATCACATATACAAGTTGTAAATACTCTAGCATGGATTGATGTCCATCTAGGACAATCAAACACAACAATAAATACACACTTGAAAAAAATAATTAAAGCAAAAGATAATTGTGGACCCACTATTATGATTTTTTTAAAATATGATTTTTTTTTAAAAAAAAAAACTTGGAGTCCCCATTTATTTTAGAGTTTTTTTAAAGGGAAAACAAAATAAAAAAGAAAATCATGTGTGACTCCTTATTTGGAAAAGATGTATTTGTGAAAAATCAGTCTAGATCCGAGGTTAGGTTATCTAATGGGAAGATACGGTGGTGACCCATAGCACCCTTCTAAGCATGTATACTTACGGTTTCTACTAAGTGAATTAAGGGAATTGTGGCAATTAATTAATTAATTATGAAAACCAAAATTAAAGGAAGAAATCAATATACACAAAAATGAAGATAAAATCTAATTGCTAGAATGCACAAAATAAATGATGAGAATTATGCAAAATGATTTATTGAACTAATTAAAAAAAATTAGTTTTCAAGAAATTTCAAACGATTTTATTAAAAACAATTTTGAATTAATAATTTCAATTTATTTATTTACAAAATATTTTCTTCAAGTGATTTGATTCAATTTCATTTATATTTATAAAAAAATTATTTATTACAAAATTTCAATTTGGCAACAAAAATTTACTTGCTTTTACTACATGGGATTGAATTTTTACAATTTTATTTATGAAAGTATTTCGTTTTATTTTCTTTTTTGTTTAAAAAAAAGTGATTTATACAAACTATTAAAAAAATATAACTTTATTTCCAAAAGAAATTTCTTAATAATAATAATAATTATTATTATTATTATTATTATGATAGCTTTATTTATGAAAATATTAAAAATCAATCCAAATTTATTAATTCAACAACCAAATAAAAATATAAAAAAATAAAAGATTTTATCTTTGTTTGATTTGAAAAAAAAAAGGTTTATTTAATTTTATTAGAATTTAGAAGAAAAATTACCCTTGATTTTATAAAATGAGATTTCGAATATATTACTTATCTTCAAAGATTTAGAATTTATAATAAAATAAAATAAAAAACATTTTTTTTAAATTTACCCAATTTTATTTAAAAAGACCAATTTTTCATATTTTATCCACCAAAAGGTGTTTCAATCTTGTTTTTGTTATTTTTTATTTTTCTAAAAACAGAATCTCTATAATTTTGATATAAATTGAATTTTGATTTAATTATTATTTAAAAATAATAATAAGCTTAAGTAGAATTTTCTATAACTTTTACTAAATTGGGACCTTCATTTACAAAAAGAATTTTTACCCTTTTTAAAAAAAAATTGTAAACAATAATAATAATAATAATAATAAATAAATAAAATAAAGCTTTTAAAAGAAATGATTTCAATTCTTTGTATCATTGTAAAATAAAAATAAAAAAAGTTTGAATTTTTTTTATTAAAAGAATATTTGAAATTTGTATATAAAAAGAGTGATATCAATTTCCCGAAATATAAGATTTCATATTAAAAAGCATAAATTTCAATTTTACAAAAAAAAAGTTACTCTAATTTATTGATATATATATACATATTTGTGGAAAGTAAAAAAGTCCACTTTTCAAGGAATAGGTTTGGAATTTGTAAAAATAAAAAAATAAAAAAAGTTTTATTTATTAAAAAATAAAAAAAGATTTCATATTTTAGAATTTTCCATAACTTTTACTAAATTGGGACCTTCATTTACAAAAAGAATTTTTACCTTTCAAAAGAGAAGCAAGTTTATCTTAAAAAAAGAAGAAGGTATTTTCACAATTTTATTTACAAAAGAATTCTATTCCAATTATATTTATTTACAAAAGATATCTTGAACATTTTTTTTTTAATTTTGTAAATAATAATAAATAAATAAATAAATAAATAAAATAAAGCTTTTAAAAGAAATGATTTCAATTCTTTGTATCATTGTAAAATAAAAATAAAAATTGAATTTTTTTACTAAAAGAATATTTGAAATTTGTATATAAAAAGAGTGATATCAACTTCCCGAAATACAAGATTTCATATTGAAAAGCATAAATTTCAATTTTACAAAACAAAGTTACTCCAATTGATTGATATATATATATATATATATATATATATATATATATATATATATATATATATATATATATATATATATTGTTGAAAGTAAAAAAGTCCACTTTTCAAGGAATAGGTTTGGAATTTGTAAAAAAAAAAAAAAAAATGATTTCATGTTGACAATCAAGAGTAATTGTCTCCAAGTTGGCTCTCCAATATTCACGTCCTAATTTGTCTCCACTGCTAGTTGTACAGATAGACTAGAATTCCTATAAATACACAACAACTATGGTTTTTTTATAGTTAGTCAATCGGTCCTAAACTATAGGATCTAAAACCTTGTATAATGGCTATTTATGCCCTATGAGTATAATGACTATTTATGCCCTGTGAGTAATAGAAAAAAATTATTGGAGTCTTCTTCTCATATTTTTAACTTTTCATACTTTAACCTAATCTCTAAATTTATTATAAATAAAAAAGTAATAATAATTTCAAATAAAAAAAAGATTTTCAACATATTAACAAAAGAAATATTAATCTTATTTTATCTAAGAAAATTTTATTTTATAGGGAAATATTAAGTATTCACTAAAAAAAATTTAGTGAAAAAAAGAAAAAGAAAAAGATAGGTTCATTAAGAAAAACAATTTATTCAAAATACAAATTTCCATTTATTTATTTTTAATAAATTATTATAAATTGTTAAAACTTATTTTAAAAAAAAACTTCAATTTTGTTACTATTAATAAAATTAAATAAAATTAAAATAGTTAGACTCAAAATATTAAACAAGCCAAAAGATTATATTTTTTCTAACAGATTTTCCTAACATAAAAATAAATAAATAAGAACAATGATATGCACAACAATAATAAAAATTCATACTTACCAAATAAACACACATAAATACCAAAATAAAAGATAAAAGTGAGATATTTACAAGATAAATAGATTTTGAATATACACAATTAAAAAATAATAAAAATTCATACTTACCAAATAAATAAACATAAATACCAAAATAAAAGATAAAAGTGAGATATTTACAAGATAAATAGAAATTGAATATACGCAATTAAAAAAAACAACTCATATTGACTAACAAAAAAACTATATATGCAGAAATGATAAATAGAAATAAAAACCCATATATACAAAAATAAATAAATAAATAGGGGGATGGGGATAAATATACAATGTTACACTATAATCTCGTTAGCATTGGCTCTCCATAGCTTCCCAAACAAAGGTAAAAAAATACAAACAATATCTCAATCTCATTGCACACAGAAACTCAAAAAAATACAGAGATATTGAGATATCGAGAGAATTCCGAGTCATCCCCCCACTCCTTTTTGCTTCCATATTCCTTTTTAATCTTAACATTCTAGTCCTAAGTTAGCCTTCTGTCCATACCCCATACCCTATTTTCAACTGCTCTAATTGCTCCCATTTTACTTTTCTCGCTCTCAAAACAGTGCCAAAACATAACCCAATCACAAAAAAAAATCCAAAGGGATAAGTAGATATATGTCACAACCAAGAGGAACATGCAAGCCTAATAGATATAAAAATGAAAGCATAAATACAATAATATCAACCCAAATCAAATTTGCAACCAAGCCTAAGTCGATCACATGTACTACCCAATAGAACTAATATCTCAAGCACAAAAATATTACAAACCTGAAACCCACAAACAACCCAAACTAAAAAAAAAGAAAAAGTAAACACTATGCAAATCAACATGAGGATTTTACCCCATTTCAACTTTTGGATATCACTTTTTGCAATCTAGAGGTTGTCTAAATTGCATTTTTGTGATTTATCTTTAATCACTAATTTAGTCTTGACTTAGTTTGAATTGAATTTCCTGTGAATAGCTTGATGAGTCTAGATAGTGGTGTTTAAGGGTAGAAGGAGCGTAAATCGTTTAAGGGTAGAAGGAGCGTAAATCCTGTGTTGATCCGCTTGTGGTGGTTCCTGTTCAAGAAATTATTTGAATTGATTAAAGATAAGATTGTAATTATTTTCTATAACAATGAGTAATATTATAAAAAGATTAAGTGGATCTAGTTCTTTCAGATCTCTTAGGTCCTATAATAGTTCTACATCTTCATCAGATAATTCTACATATAATTTAGCCAGTTCTTCATATAAGTTAAACAGATTTGCAAATTCATTAGCTGCATCATCATATAGTAATCACATATAATTTAATAATTCAAAATTAGATGAAGAAATGATTCAAATTGAAAATCAACTAAAAAAGTTATCAAATATGTCAAGTTTTGTTTCAAAAATTCCTCTTTTTGAAGAAGAGTCCGAGTCAACTATTTTCTCTCATCCTGATGAACCTCATTTAAACATAAACATCATCAAAAGAAGATATAATAAAAGAAATCTTTTTGCTCCTAATGTAGAATGGATTAAATTAGATTATTTTTCTCCTTATAATAATGCTAAAAGAAATTATTTTAAACAACTTCCTTCACAAGTTAGAAATGCTTTAAGAAAAAAATATGAAAAATATATGCAACAAGTTAGGATGATAATTCATTTTTGCCATTGGTTTTTCAAATTTAGGAAACCCCTTAAAAGAATTGCAACATTAACCTCAAGAAAAGTAATAAAAAATTATCCACATAATAAAAAATTATTAGATCAACAAAACTTAAACCAAGAAGAATCAAGAGAAGAGTTAAATGAAACAAAATTTAATCAAATTTTGCTTTCTTTTGCCTCAGGAGAGGTGGAGGAAACATCAACATCAAAAATAGAAAAAACAACAAGTGAAATTAATTAAGTACAAAAAATAGAAAATAAAAGAAAAAATAAAATAATTAAAACAATAACTGTAATATCTTCAAAAGTAGATAAACAAGTATTTTTTATGTTATAGACAAAATAAATGATAAGGAAACACAAATAAATCATTTACAAAACTTAAAAAATTTAATTCTCACAGAAAATCTAAATAAAACTCAAGAAATCAGACCTATATAATACTCAATTGATGAAATTTTTAATAGATTCAAAAACATTCAAAAGCCTATAACTATTGAAAATTTGAAAAAAGAAATACAAGAAATAAAAAAGCAAATAGATCAATTAAAACAAGAAAACGAACAAATAAGAAATATAATACAATACAAACAAGAAAATTTTGCTAAAACATCTGATAATCAAGATCCAGGAATAATAATACCTGATAAACAAACTCCTATACAATCATTTATAAATACAATATCAAAAATAAATTTTCAAAGATGGTGTACAAATGTAAAAGTCATAATTGAAGATTTTGAAATAGAAATGATAGCATTAATAGACTCAGGAGTTGATATAAATTGTATTAAAAAAGGATTAATCCCTACTCAATTTTATGAAAAAATAGGACAAGAACGTTTTGCTGCAAATAAGGGAAAATTAAACATAGAATACAAACTTTAAAATGTTCATATATGTCAAGATAATTATTCTTTTAGAACTCAATTTGTGTTAGTACAAAACATTACCAAACCTTTAATCTTAGGAACTTCTTTTATTACATTGCTTTACCCATTTCAAGTAACTGGTGAAGGTGTCAAAACTACAATATTAGGAAATACCATATATTTCTCTTTTATATATCCATTAACCAAAAATGAAATACATCAAGTCCAAAGTGATTCAATAAATAAAAGAATAAATTTAATTCAAAGAAAACAAGCTCATAATTTTTCTATCAAAAGAAATTCAATATAAGATAGTAGAAGAACAATTTCTAGAAGATAAAGGTCAAAAGAGAATAAAAGAAATTCAAGATCTCTTTCAAAAAGAAATTTGTTCTGATCTTCTAAACGTTTTTTGGTCTAGAAAGAAACATAAAATAAGTTTACCTTATATTCAAATTTTTGATGAGTCTAAAATTCCCACTAAAGATAGAGCTATTCAAATGAATGAAAAAATTTTAGAATACTGTAAACAAGAAATTGATTCATTAATAAAAAAGAAATTAATCAGACCCTCAAAATCTCATTGGAGCTGTGCTACTTTTTATATTCAAAATATTGCTGAATTAGAAAGAGGTGCACCCAGATTAGTAATTAATTATAAACCTTTAAATAAAATATTACAATGGATAAGATACCCTATTCCTAATGAGCAAGATTTACTCAAAAGACTTCATAGTGTTGTAGTTTATTCTAAATTTGATATGAAATTAGGATTTTGGCAAGTTCAAATTAAAGAAAAAGATAGATATAAAACTGCTTTTATAGTCCATTTTGGTCATTATGAATGGAATGTCATGCCTTTGGGTTTCAAAAATGCCCCTTCTGAATTTCAAAATATTATAAATGACATTTTTAACTCTCATTTTCAATTCATTATTGTGTATATTGATAATGTTCTAGTATTTTCTGATTTATTAGAAAAACATTTTGTTCATTTAAAAAAAAAAAATTCAAAGTAATTAAAACAAATGGAATGGCATGCTCCTCTCCAAAAATGAAATTATTTCAAACCAAGATTAGATTTTTAGGATATGAAATTTATCAAGGTAAAACAAAACTGATTCAAAGGTCAATAGAATTTGCTGGCAAGTTTCCTGATGAAATAAAAGACAAAAAACAATTACAAAGATTTCTAGGTTGTTTAAATTATGTTTATGATTATTTCAAAGATTTGAGAATCATATGTGAACCTTTATATAAAAGACTTAGAAAAAATGCACCTGCATGGACTGAGAATCATACTAATTTAGTCAAAAAAATGAAACAAAGAGTCAAACATTTATCATGCATTAACATATCTCATTCCAATGCATTGCTCATTGTAGAATCAGATGCATCTAATTTAAGCTATGGAGGCATATTAAAGTAAGAATATAACAATCAAGTACATATAGTTAGATATTATTTAGGGATCTGGTTGGGCACTCAAATAAACTATTCAACTATTAAAAAAGAAGTTTTATCAATAGTTTTATGTATTTCAAAATTTCAAAGTGATTTGATAAACAATTTTAAAAATTGATTGCAAAGCTGTAAAAGACATTTTACAAAAAGATGTTAAAAATTTAGTTTCAAAACAAATTTTTTGCAAAATGACAAGTTTTACTATCAAATTTTGATTTTGAAATTGAATTTATCAAAGGAGAGTTGAATTCCCTTCTTGACTTCCTTACATGAGAGTTTTTATAGGGTAAGGATCCTCCTCTATCCTATTGGGTACTCCCGTTAGGCCCTAGCTTTCTTCATCATCCAAGAAAACCAAAACTTCATATGTGATGATTTCAAATTTTCCAAATATTTATCTTACTTTTCCAATACAAACATCAAATTCTTTTCAAGTCTTGAGTCTAGGCTTTCCTCCTCTTCAACTTTCAAAAAGCTTTATTCAAACTTCAAAATCAACCTCTAAAAGAATTTCTATTTAGAGTCAATCTAGCCCTAGCACTATCTCAACACTACCTTCTTTTTTTTTTTTTTTAATTAGTCAATATGTTAAAAAAACCCAAAACCTTATAAATTGCTTTCATTGAGTCAAAGTTCAATTATGAAGAAATCCCTAAAATTCTTCCTTTCATCTTTCCTCAAGAAGTCAACTTCAATTTCAATGATCCTTTGAAAACTCGTCAATTTTATGAGTTCATCTTAGTTGATACTGATTTAGTTGAAATTACTCAAAACACTGATAAAAACAATCCTTAAAGGATTGCATTATCCAAATGTTAAATTCTTAGAGTCATGTCCATTACTGATTGGAATAAAAAACCTTTCACTTGTAAAGCATTTAGTCAACCTTTTCATCCCGTGAGCTACAACTACATATACTATATAGATGCTTGGTATAATATGTTTTATTTACAAAGTTACTAGCATTCATGGTTTATTCAATTTTCAATAAGATGTAATACCAAATTTCCAGCTTGGTTTAAAAAATGGTGAACTTTCTTTGGTTTACTAGACTCCATATTTTCTCCTGAAATTCAAGAAAAATTCAACTTCTACAAGAGCACGACTTCATCCCAGTCTATCACTCAACCGAGACTCTTGACGTTCTGTTCTAGATTAAGAATTCCATGGATTCCATGGAATATTATCAAGAAGCAAGAGCAATCTCCTTCTTTTCCATTATCTTTCTCCAGAGAATTCAACATCAAATGGTGAGACAAATTCAATCACGAGTTCGTGTGTCAACAAAAGATTTTGCAAATAATTTCAAGGTCAGAATCATTAAATTCAAAAAATTCAGCAAACTCTTCTTAAGGGCCGACTCAAGTAGATTTCCTAACTTTGAAAAGCAAATGTCAAGCTTCATTAGCAGTTGCTACAAATTTAGAACAATATCATCAAAGACTTATTCAAACTCTCAAATAGTTTACTGATAATCAAGATAATGAAGAAACTAAAGACATAACTTTATCAGATGATTCATATGTAGACCTTGAGTTCATCCTGTATGGTGGACCTATGGGTACTAGATAAAAGATATCAAAAATCTTTTGTACATTTGTATCTTTGTACATTTGTCTTATTGTATTTATCTAGTTAAAAAAAATTAAAATAAAATAAAAGGAAGAAAAGCTTCATTGAAAAGAAGCAAGCAAAAAAAAAAAAAAAAAATTCAAATAGTAGTGAATAGTTTTAAATAGTAAAAGTTGTCTTTCATTTGGCAACTTTGAATTTCAAAAAAGCACGTGAAGAGACGTGGCCTTCTTACCTGCAGCTCCCTGACAAGATTCAATTCCTTTGTCTAAAGCATGGAAGAAAGAGGTCAGCTGTCTTATGTAGTCATTTTTGGATTCAATTCTACTTCAAATCCATAGATTCCATCACAACTCAAGTCTGAATACTTCTTCTATAAATAGAGATGCAACTTTCATCAGAAGGCAAAGCGGAGATCAGAGCTTCAAGAGTATTCCCTAAAATTTTCTCTTAGCTTTTGTAATCTCTCTCTCCTTTCAAAAATCTATTCCTTTGTATTCATCCCTCTGTTGTCAACAAGCCAGTCAAAACTCTATTGTAATCAAGGTATAATTTTCAATACAAAAGTTATTTTCAAATTCAAATATTTGTGTTCTTATGTTTAAATTTTTGCAATAAATTAGGCAGAATTAGACATTAAATATTTCTAATTTTATGCTCGGAGTTCATAGACATAATTAATCTTTTGTGTGCATGAACTATTGTATGAAGTCTTCTCATTCCTAGGGTCAAGGCTTTTAGTGTTTTTTTTTTTTTTAAAAAAAAATTATTATTTATTAAAAAAAATTAGATTTGAAAACCAATCCCACATTAGAGGTGGAAAGAAAAGCAATCAAATATTTATTGTCTTGTTGTCCAAATGCTTGTTGCAACTCACACGTGATAAGGATGTTTAAGTCATTTTTCTCATTTGACCTAAGCCCAATACTTACATTTTAAGTGGCTGAAAATAGTCTATATAAGGGGAAATGTCGGTCCAATATTGGAATTTTGATTTATCCCGATATTTTCATCCTTGACAGATACTTTGTTATAGAATATTAGACCACTAAGTTTTCTTTATAAAACTATTTTTATCACTAAAATTTATAGAATTTTTTTTATGACAAAATACATATATTTGTGATGAAATTATTTGTCACTAATTTTTAATTTTTAATGATGAATAATTTTCATTACCCATGATAAAATACACATATCTATGATAAAATTATTTTTCATTAATTTTTAAATTTTCAATGATGAATATTTTTTGTCACCAAATCATCAATCATTTTTTGGAAAATATATTTACTATTTATAATTATTATTTTGTGATAATATTGTGCATTTTGTGATATAGTAATATTTTTAAATTTTTGCTCACATGTTTTAGAAAAAATATTGTAATATGACAAATTATTTATGCATGTGTATATATACATAACTATATATATATATATGGTGAGAAATATGCTATGTCAATAAATTATTTATTATTAAATATTTTATGATAAAAATTTTCATATCACAAATAATAAGATCACACAGACGCACACACAAACATACACGCGCGCGCGCGCACACACACACACACACACACACATATATATATATATATATATATATATATAATATTATAGATTTATTTTTTATATATATTTCATGATGAATAAGTATCATCATAATAATATATGTTATTTTTCATTGATAAATGATAAAATTTAAAAAAATTTAAAAATTGATTTCTCATTTTTGATGTAAACAATTTTATTTTAAAATTTTAAAATTTTTTCTTTAGCAATTTTTTAAAGATAATAATATTTGTATGCAAATTATGAAGTTTGATTTGTAAACTCTAATATTTTTTTTCTTAACCTTTTATTATTTCATTGATAAAACTATGAAAAATAATCCTAATTCAAGATTGGTGTAAATATGGTTGTAATCCCAAATTCAATTACAAGTATATTATGCCTTTTTAAACATTAATTGGTTATAGATGAAATAACAAAAATAAGTGTTTTCAAAGTGAAAGGTCATGAGTTCAAATCACAAGAATTGCAAGCTAATACTATTATAATTAAAGGAGTAAAATATCTTCCCTATATACTTGGGATAGGTATGAAGGGTGTCATCCTAACTTTAAAATTTGGTCGGAACTTTATAAAATATTTCCAAATAATGAATAATTAATTATTATTAAAAAAATCTTTTACCACAAAACTAGATTCTGCCACTAAAGATACCTCTTTCATGATGAACAGGAAAGTCATAAAAAAATATGTATTTGGTGATAGAATACTATCATTTTTTCACAAAAAATATATCTTTTAGTGGCAAAATGGTAAGATCTAATGAATTTTTTTGTTATTGTTTATAGAATTTTTGCATCATAAAATTTGATTATTTAGTAATAATTCAAATTTCATCATCAACACTTAATTTTTTTTGTAATGAAATAGAATATTTGTAGATTTTTGTGACAAAATAGAAGATTTGTAGATCATGACTTTTAGTGACAAACTCATGTCTAGGAATCTTGTGATGAAAATTTTTCATCACAATGTACTAATAGGGACAAATTATATTTAACATATAGTGAATGCTTTTGTGGCAAAAACTTATATTTGTTGTAGTGTCATACATTATACAAGAATCAATCAATTAATTAATAAGTTATATATATTTTTATAAAATATAAAATTCAAGATGATTTAAATATAAAATTTAATCAACAATAATGATAACTTTTTTAATAGAATTATTGCGAATTAATTTTCCTTTTTCATATTGCCATTTGACTACATTGAATAAGGGAAGAAGTTCCTCACATAATTAAAAGGAGTTTAGGTTTCTTTTAATTATATCAACACATTTTTAAATCATGAGGGCCTATTGGAGGTAAATAAGACAATATCTATATAAAACAAAAGATTATTACAAATGATCTTGAAGTCAATTCTCAATACTAGTGTGAAACTCTAGATGAATGTTTTGAGTGACCTCATAGTCTCACAAAACATAATGAGGACATTGTATTTGCATTTTATGTGGGTATGTTTAATTGAGATATCTCACATCAATTAAATGAAAAAGTTCATCACTCTACATATAATGAGTTTCTCTTAATTATGTAGACTTGTTTTAAATTTCTAATGGTCTATTGAGCTCAAAATGGATAATATATAGGGAAAAGTGGATTTAACTCACTAATTAAAAAAAACTAAAAAATCGTAAATTTTATAAATTAATTTTATCTTTGTCCATTTAAAAATATTTTAAAATATATGCATTTTTTCATAAGTCATGAAATTATTTCCTGACCATTACTTTTAAGTATATTTATCTCAATTTTATCTATGAGTTGAGGATCTTGGAGATTTTTTTAAAAAATTATAATATATTTATTTATAAGATACTTTTATCAAATTAAAATGATAAATTGATTTTTTGATAATTTTATTTAATATTATCAAATAAAAGGGTATTTTAGAAAATAATTATTTGATTTATGAAAAAATGTATGTATTTTAAATTATTTTTAAATGGATGAAAATAAAATTGATGTATAAAAATTGAAGTTTTTTTTTTTTTTTTTTTTTTTTTTTTTTTTTATATATATATTTTTTGAAAACTCACTTTTCCCTGATATGTAAATATGTATACAGGAGGGAATATATCATAACATTATCACTCTAATAAATGCCTCTAATCAAATTTGTAGCTTTGCCATTGGTTTCTTCTTGCTGTGGTTGGTAATCCTCTTGGACAATTGTCTTTTGTCCTCAGACAATTATCTTTTGTTGAAGATTGATTTTCAAGAATAATATTATGCACATGGAATAATTGATTGGACTTGGGTGTTTTTATTTTTTTATTTTTATTTTTTTTGTTTATAGTTTTTCTTCTCTTTGTTTATTTATTAATTAATTAATATTTATTTGTTAATAAGAGAGAAGTAGTGCAAATGCTAAGCAAATAAGTTTTCTTAAGGAAAAAAAAAAAACGTTACATGCATCACATTTTCTCTCTTGACATCATTTTTTTTTCCAGATAGGATGGATGTAAAGAAAGAAAGAAAGAAAATATAGTATTTGTATATATTAACTTTATTATATTTCATTAACACTTGTTATTGAAGTAAAATTTTTGAAATGATAAAATTATCTTTTTATCTTTAATAAAAATATAGTTATTTTCCAGCAATAATAATTGATTCTTTTTGCCAACATATGCAAAAGTATTCAAAAGGGCTATTTGATTAAAAAAGGAAAAAATAATGCTTAAATTTAAAAAATACTTTTTAATGTTTAAAAGCATAGAATGTCTTTTTTTTTTTTTTTAAAAAATAAAATAATTTCAATTAATTTTTTATAACTATCTCATGTCAAATAACTTAGATTATGTTTGATCTTCAGAAAGTGTAAAAAAAAGAAAAATATTAAAAAAAATGATTTTTTTGTATTTGATTATTTTATAAAAAAATTTAAAAAATTAAATATAATTAAAATTAATTAAAAACTTATGTATTTTAAAATTATTTAATTTTTATATTAATGAGTTAAAATAAATAAATTGAGTTTTAAATAAAAAATAAAAATAATTTATCAGTTTTAACTCTATTTTTTATTTTATTTCATCTTTTTTTTTTTTTCTTTTTTTTTTCCTCACATTTTTTCTCAAATATTTTGGAACTAAATATAACTTTTAAAAAAAGGAAATTTTATATTTTATCCAACTATTAATATTTAAAAGGTATCCTACCGATATGTTTTAAAGTCGCCCATCAAAAAAGGCAAAAAGTTTTGATAAATAAAAAGGGCTAATGCATGCTGAAAATGTGGCTCTGGGAGTGTGAGTCAAATACGAATTATGAAAAAGATGGTGGGCCATGTCACACTGGTGATTGATACCAAGTCGATTTTTTCTTTTCTTTTCTTTTTAAAAAAGTAACTCCTTTGGACAACTTCATTGGAGGCTTCCACCAGATTCCTATGGTTCAAAAATAGTGGCCGCCACATGCTTGAAAAGATGGATTCCACAACTGCTTCCGCCCCCGCCCCCGCCCCCGCCCCCGCCCCCGCCCCCACAAAATAAAATAAAATAAAATTTGGCACAACTTTGGGCTACCATGAGTCATCAGTGAGTCCTCGTTTTTTGAATTAGGCTACAAATTCATGCATTCCTGTAATTTGTCCTACTTTGAAATCCCAACTTCAAGTAAATCTCTCTTGGCTTACCATGTGTTTTTCACAGTGGTTCATTTGAACCGTCTTGTTCAAGAGCAGAAGTCGCAAAGTGTTTTTATCAAAGCCGCCATAAAATCCTACCCTTTGGATTTTTCTCTTTTCTTGGCATCTTTCCAACTCATCTCCATCCCTTCAATGCCCTTTGTGGAATTAATAATAATAATAATTATATTTTGCTTTTAATTTAGCAATGATATGGTAAGACCCATTTGAGGGTGGTAGCCAGACTTTATTTCTGAATATTATTAACACAAACCTTTTGTATAAAAATATAAATTTATTTTATATTTTTAAAAATCATTTTAAAAAATTTTAAAATTTAAGATAATAACTTTTTTATATCTCAATTTTTTTTTGTCAATAATTTATAAAACTATTTATTTTTCAATGTATACCTTTAAAAGCCTTTGTACTTCATATAAAAATTCTATCATTTTATTATTTTAAAATTAAAAACAAACAAACGCTTTTTTTTTCAGTTTTTATTACATAAGATTTCAATTCCGCTAATCGAAGTAAATAATCCAAAAAGTGATGTGTTGAATTCAACCAATGAAATTTATTCTAAGGCAAAAAGAAAATAATCGAATCTGTTTATGCCTAAAAAAGATACAACATAACACTCAAAAGCATTATCATTTAAGTTGTCGAGACTTTTAGGAAGTGTGGTTATGTGTCATCTTTGTTGAATGCAAATAATGACACTAATAGAAATATCATCTATGAACATTTTTAATTAAAATAATAGGTATAAAATTGCCATCTATTTGTAGAAGCATCATTTTTTATTTATTTTACTAATAAACCTTCAAGAATCGCTTTTTTTTTTTTTAATTTTTTATAGCATTTTTGTATTATTAAAATAATAGATTTACTATTATTATACAATTAAAAAGAAGCACTTAAATACCAATAAAATTATATTGAATATTACTAATTAATACGTCACCACAAATTGATATACAAGAAGCTAGTTCCATTAGTCACAATTGCTTACATAGTATACAATTTTTTTATAACAAGATATTCAAACAAGAATTTCTAATTCCTTCAATATAAAGAATAAACATTAGTGGAAAATCTATTACATAAACATAATTTGTAAAAACCTAATTCAACCTCTCAATAGGTTAATAATATAATCTTTATGGTTTCTCGAATCACTTTCTTCAACATAATGATTTCTCCTTTTTGTGGCAATTTGAAAAGCGCTAATTTCCTTGGTAGAAATAATGACAAAAAGAATTGAAAAACTCTAAATAATAATAATAATAATAATAATATTGGTAATCCCATTAGGATAAGTTGTAGCACTCCTTTAAACCCATATGCCTATAATTTTTAATATACAAGTGGAGGAAAATATACCAACAAAATATATGGTAAAAGGAATAAATATATACAAACAAATTGACAATAAGGTAAGAAGTAGTGGACAATGAGTGAGTGGATGGATGGACAAACCAAAGTTAATGGTATTGGTAATCCCATTATGTTCAATTTTATTTACAAATATTTTCATAAAAAAATTCTAGAAAATTAATAGATAATTAGATGGATAGACAAATGAGTGAATAAATCAATAAGCCTATACTTATCTTGGATGAATTTCTATACTACAAAGTGAATAAACTAATAAAATTATATTCTTTTCCCTTTAAATTCAAAATGAATGGTTGAAACTATATCTTTTATTTTCATATGTTACAATAAATTTGCAAAGGAATAAAATAAAATTTCTTATATCAAAGGATTAAGCCTAACAAATTACAAACCTATTTTAAGAAAATATAATTTCATTAAATCTAAAATACAATATCCCCACTAAGCAATAACACAATACAATTCAAGACCTAAATACACTGTTGCTTGATAAATATAAATAAATACCATGACCACTATGCAACAAGAACTACCAAAATAATACAATTAATGAACTTTGGAATGCTTTATAATTTAATAATAATAATAACAAAAACTATCTCATACCTGTTGGCAATAGTGTTGTTGAACCTGGATAGAGATTATTTCTCTACATCATTGCATGGCCATGTTGGATTCACGGATTGAGGGCCGCGTGAGGGAGCTGTTGTGCAGTGAGTGGAGACGAAGTGCATGAAACCTATTGGCAGTGGTGTTATTGAACTTGGATTGCATAGGAGATCTTGCCACTGCTGCAGGCTGTTGAGGAGGGTGAACTGTGGTGGCCATGGACAGTGGACTGATTTGGAGGCGGGGGATCGTGTGATGGTGGTGGCAGAGAGGTGCGATGGTGGAGCGTTCGGTGACATGGTGGTAGTGTGGTGTGGTTATAGATGGCTACAATTGTTGTGGCCAGAGGAAGGGTGGCTATGTCGGCAATGGTTCGGTGTGGACTGAATGAAGCTGGCGGCGATGTGGTAATGGAGACGGAGCCGGAGAGAGAGATGGAGAAGAGAGAAGGGCCTCATAGAGAGAGAACTCCCATTTATATTTATATTATTTTATATAAATATTTTTATTTTGGTGGAAGTCCCCCTTTCCAAAATCAGTCCAATCCCTTCCTTCCCTAAAGAAATTAATTTCTATCTTAAAAATTTTGATCTTCTATTTCTCAAAATTCAAAATTTCTATTTCTAAAACAATTCAATTTTTCCCTCAAAATTTTAATTTTCCTTCAAAATCTCAATCAAATCAGATATTTCTTTTTCCCTTTTCCCACACATGATTCCTTACAATGCAAATTACAAAGTAAAAGAAAAAAAAAAAAAACGAATGAGAATGAATATAAAAATAAAAACAAAAGTGTGTGAGATAAAACAAAAAAAAAAGTGTATGTGTTAAGTAAGAGGACTTGAATTTCCTAATCAAATTTAAAATTTATGAAATGAAAATAGGCTAACATTTTAGATTGAAGTACCTTAGGACAAATTTTAAGGTCCACAAATATGTCCATTTTTGATAGGGTCCACAAATATAAAGAGTATAAATGTTAAAAATGAAATGAAAGTGTGAATAATGAGTGAAATGAAGTAAACTGTATCGTAGAATAAGAAAGCCCCCAAAATTGCCCTAGTACAACTCAAGCTCATACTATGTACTTGAGAGTTGCCAAGGAGAAAGATGAAATATCCACATATGATTGAAAGAATGCTCTACTAAAGAAAAAACATGAGCAATGCCTATTAGAAACTCTAGGGAGGCTATGCTATCAAAAAGATGAATAAATAGGTGAAAAAGAAAGGGGCAAAGGAATGAGAGGACACTAATGATTGAAGGCACAACTCATAGCTAAAGATGCGACCTAGAGCTAAACAAACTCAGATACATAAAGCATGACTTGAAGCCAAATAAACTCTGATAATGTGAAGGCATGGCTCGAAGTTGAACCATCTCAAATATATAAAGGTGCAACTTAAAACTGAACAAACTTTGATAATGTAAAGGCACGGTCTAAATGGAAGGTAAGACACAACATGATTGATCATATAGGTATGATCTAGATTGAAATAAGATATAATTTGATCATACAAGTGCAGTTTGAAACTAAAATAAGACATGATGTGACCGATCATACAATTGCGATCTACAACTAAAAATTGGCATGACTAAGTGTGGTCTAAAATTGAAAACTAGATGTGGCATATTAAATATAGTTTAAAACTGAAATAAGACACGATATGATCGATCGTGGAAAAGTGGTCTAAAACTAAAAACTAGACATGATTGATTCTATAGTTGCGATCATGATGATTAAAGGATCACTAAGATAATACTAAAAGTGTAGCTTAAGGCCGAAGGTTGATTAAGAAGATGATCTAATAGGATCTCTTAGTACAGATCAAAGACTAAAATGAAGACTGAATGTGCAATCACAAAGACTAAAAGTACATGAATGTGAAATTAAAATAGGAAGAGATACTGTCAAGGTAAGGACTCAAATATGGATAAACTACAGTTGTGCCAAACACGAGATACAAAATACCACAAAAATGCTATTATTGTATGGTACACGCATAGGATCCTTTTCTACTTTTTTGTTTTTCACGCTCCTTAGTGGTTTGCTTGTTACTCAACTTTGACATTGACTTTTAAGCCACTTTTGAAGACCTCTTAGAGGGTTTTTGGATCCAAGGTGTGACTTTAGCAGTACCCATGGTTTTTTTTTTCTTAGAGTTCCCAAGGCTTGTTTTAGAAGTGTTTTTATGAGTTTTAACCTTGGATTATTTATTTATTTTCCTTTTGGGCGTGGATTTAGTTTAAGAAGGTTCTAGATTTTTTAAGCTTTGGAGGAGATAAGGACAAATGTCCAAATCTCCACCATTCCTTACCTTGTAAAAAGGGGTCTTGGGCGGCTCATTGGGGGGAGGGGGGGAGGATTGGCATTTTGGGAGGGCAAACTATGCTGCATTTGTGTGAGAAGAACTTTGAAGATTAAAAGAAACTTTTGGCTTAGAGAAGAAGGAAAGCTTACTTGAAGAACAAGATTGGTCACTTGTGAGGGGAAACTTTGTAAGTATGGTTTAATTTCATTTTTATCTTTCATTTATAGTCCATTCTTCTTCTCTTTTGATTCTTTGAGGATATTTATTAGTTACGTGTGGATATTATAGGTCACACACTTGATTGTTGGATATTTTGCTTTTCATCTATAGAGTTTCTTCTTTTTTTATTCTCTTTGTTCATCTTGATTGTTTAAGAAATTGCTTGATCTCTTGAATAATTGGTTGTAAAGTGGGTTTTAATGCTTTAATTGATTTGCTTTTGTTCTCTTTTGGGTTATTTTACTTTTTTTTTTCTAAGTCTATTGATCAAATCATGAAATGAAGTTTTATTTGGATTTGAAATCCTTATTTTTCTTTTGATTTTTGTTTTGGGGATTTTGTCTTTCCCTTTTATTTAATGGTTTTTTAAATTCTTTTTAATTGATTTTAAAATGAATTTTGATAGCTATAAAGTGTTTGTTGGTTTACCAAAGAGATTTTCCTTCGAAAATACCATTTGAGGCCTATTTTGGCTATATTTTATTTTCTTTTCAATTTGGGTTGTAAAATCTGTTCTTAAAATTTTTCTTTTTGGCTGAGGTTCAAACATCTTTTAATGGCTATTTTCATAGCCAAGGATCAAGCCTCTCACCATATGCTTTGATTTAATCTTTATGCTTGAGAAATCAATGGTTGCTTTCTTGGTTTTTATGTGTTTTTGAAAGGTCTTCCAAATTGATTTTTAATGAACCATTCTCGACCTCCTTTTGATCACCTTTCATGGTCATTTGGGGCTTGAGGTTATGGTTGTTTTTATATGGAGGGATCCCTAGATTTCTCCATTCCCATGCCCTAGATAGTATAGATACATGCAATATACCCTAGGCATCTAGATCCTATGTAACAAAAGTAAAAATAACATTTTTAACATTAAAGGATCTAAATTAAAGGATACAGAAAACTTTATCTCCAGTTTAGATGTTCCTAAATTGATTCCGCATGGTGAAGTGCTTGATGAATTTGAAGGTCTTGTGTACCTAAGGCCTCTTGCTTGATGATTCTAACCATGATCTTAACACTCCAAAGGGTTAAATATGAATCTTACAACCCAATCTAAGAGAAAAAGAAATATTCACAATTATAACCATCATATTTAGTGAAAAATAAATCTACATGCATTCATCTTTGGTGCCATGGGATGAAGCACAAGCCTTGCAAAACCAAGTTAGCACACCCTAAAGCAAATTTAACAAGAAAAAACCTATCTTAGGGTTCTCATACCAGTTTTAGAGAAACCTTGGATTTTTGCATTCCCATGCCCTGGATTGTATAGCTACATGCAATCTACCTTAGGCCTCTTGATTGTATACAACGGAAGCAAAAATGACATTTTTAACATTCAAGGATCTAGATTAAAGGCAATCGAAAACTTTACATAGATCTAGATGTTCCTAGATCAAATTTATGTGGTGAAGAAGATGCCTGAAAACTCTAGAGATCTTATATAACTAAGATCTTCTGCCCAATGACTCTAACCACAATCTTGGCACTCTAAAGGGTGGGCTTTGAAAGGGAGGATGTTTTAGCTTTCTCTTTTTGGAGGTAGAAGACGATAGTCAACCATAGGTCTTAGAAACCCTTACTCCTAAATGGGTATTTATAGGGTTCTCCAACTTGGCTTAAGTGACTTGACCGTACATGGGTTTAGGTCACTTAATCTAGCCCAAAATAGGTCCTAATTGATTAATTAACCTCACAATGTCATCTAAGTAATCAATTAGCCCAATTTAGAGAACTTGTTCAGTTTCTTGTGCAACCTTGCATAATTACCAAAACACCTTTTATGGGTAAGATTGAATCTAAAGTCAATCCAACCTTTATAAACCATGGCATTATGATATATGAGCCTAGAACGAGGACCATTGGGGCCTATAGGAATATTGGCTCCCTCAGAATCTAATTCTAAAGTTGATTTAACATCACACTATAGAGAATCACCTCTACTTTAGTACCCTATTTAAATAACAACGAGATGAAACTAGAGTCCATGAGCTACTATCCACTACATGTAGACTCATGAATTTGTTTCTATAATCTAATAAGATAGTGCTATCACCTATCAAGATTACTTCTCCAATCCTTGAGTTATATATCTCACTTATTATGTGATGAATTAAAGTACTCTAGCTCCAAGGAGCATATATCAAATTTCCATTAAAGGAAATGTTATGGCTATAGTTTTCTAGATCACATGTCCTTTGGATCACCCAAGGAGACACATTATCTCTATTCCATGAGATGTCATGGTGCCTTTATTGAGAATACTTGTTGCCATTAACCTCCATCAATAGTGACCAAATCCATAGAGATATGTGACCACCTTAGGATCTCACCCATAAGTCAAAGCTTCCTGTTGACTTTTACATAGGCTTAATATCCTCTCAAGGTTGAGAGTCCATGCAGTATTCTAGCTTGGTGATCATGACAATCAATAGCCTTACGTCATGATTCACCGTAGGTCCTGTCTAGTGTGCATCACATACACTAGTGCATTCACCATAAGAAAACCATTTTGATGACTAAGACAAGTCATCCCTTTAATTAGGAGGTAGTGTATTAAATCTCAAATGGACTGCCCAAATCCATGAACTGATTGTGACAGTACTCATCACTTTATAAGGAACTTGTCACGCCTAGAATTTTGGGCAACCCAGAATTCGACTCGTGACCCTAGGTCAAAGGTTTGACCCTTGACCCTAATTCAAAGGTTTGACCTTAAGGGGTTACTCTTATCTAAGCTAGTAGTCAATCCCGATAATTGATTTTTCTTAAATAAATTAACATCTAATCCCAAATAAATATATTAAGCTAAGATTTATTGTATGAATTATTTTTTCTTTTTCCAAACCAATCATCACCTGCTCACAAGTATTATAAATTTGCAAATCATCTTACCACCTAAGGAGATTACCCAAATTTCTATAATTTCTACAATAATCTCTAAGTAAAAAATATTTCCAAAGATGCTTTACAAAATAACAAAATATAATTTAAATTGCAATAGTCCATATAATTCAATTAATACAGGCTAAAAAGGTAATATCAATAAAAACAACCATTATTATTGTTCCTTTACTTTTTGGGAATTTTCGGAACACTTCCTGATCTTTTCGTGGTTTCTCATAAACTATGTTTACATTTAAAAATTTTAGAAAATAAAATGGTGAGCATTTCCATGTTTCTCAATATGATGTCTTACACCCAAAGGGGTTAAAAATTTTAGGTCAATATAACACAATCACATGCCAAAATATAATAATACATTGACATTATATACATTAAATGAAACCTCAACCATACAAAATTAAATCAATTAAGAATATCACTTTTCTTATTCAATCATATATATATATATAGCATATCAAACATTTCCAAGATTACATAATAAATAAATCACTTTTAGTTTCTAATAATACATTCAAACATACAATTGATGTCATTTAATTAGTTGATACCGATTCTTCTTCCAAATGCAAACATGATGCAAATGCCTAGATGTAATCAAGTAATGCACTGTTATTCTTGAGCTTTCATCGAAGGATACGCATTTGTACTCAAATACATTCTTCATTTAGAGTATTCCCAAGGTAAACTTTTGTGTCTTTCACTCTTAGGGATCTCGCGCCCTTTTTAATTCGCCATCTCTAGGGCCTTTCATTTCTCATTTTTCTTTTCATTTTTGCCCTCTTCAAGGTCTTGTCATTCTCGTTTCTATATCTCACATCCATTTCTTTATTTTTCCTTATACATAACCATGGATGCAAATGAATGCAACAATGCAATATACTACTATTATCCAATTTCCAACTCAAATAATTATACTTAATAATATAAAATAAATATTGTAAACATATAACATCCAACATTTTTTATAATTTAGACACACACAATAAACTTTAAATTTCTATGATTTAAATTATCACTATTTCATTTTCTCATAAATAATTTTCATTTTTTCAACATTAATATATATCTAAATAATCACCCCAAATTTTCAGTTCATCTTCCAAAAAAAATTCAAATAATTCTAATATTTCACGCAGATATCCTTCTTTAATTCATATAAATTATGTCATCAACGTCTAACTTCTAAATTTTACTCTAACATTATTCCCGCTAAAATCAATCCAAATATTCATATATTCACTAACAAATTAAAAGAATAATTATACATATAAAACACTGACTAAACATCACAATATAGATAGATATAATTTTTAACAACATCCACAAATTTTTCTCCAAGAAAATATTAAATGAAAATTTTAGGAATAAATCACCTTACTAAAAACTGAGAATCCAACCACTAGATTCAAAATTTGACTCCACAGCGATATTCATCTCAATGAATGAAATACCTTCCTAGATTTTCATGTGAAATGGAGCTCATTTGGCTCATCAGATAGTCACCCAAAGACTCGCGACACCTTCTTCATTCTTTCTCCTTCCTTTTGTTTTGTTTTTTTGTTTTTTTTTTTTTTTTTTTCACTTGTTTCTTCATTCTTTTCTTCACTTGCCCTTTTCTCTTTCCCTTTCCCTTTCCCTTTCCCTTTCCCTTTTATATTATTATTATTATTATTATTTTGACTTTTTATTAAGTCACTAACCACTACTTCTCCCTTTTCATTTATTTAAGTGGTGAGGACCACTATTTTACAATATTATATTTAACATTTGATTTATTTCTTTGTGTGTGTATGTTATATATATATATCTAATATTTAAATTCATATCACCCATCCCACATTATCTATTTAATTTAATTTAATTGCCAAAATCTACATATGTATAAATTTATAATTCTATTAATAAATTTTAGTCCATAATTTATTTATTTATTCATTTATTTATATTTCAAGTCTTTGCATTTGCAAATTATTTAACTTCAATTTACCACTTAGTAATTAAATTTAATTCCTAAAATTCCTACTTTTTACACCTGAAATGGAAAAAATTTCAAACTATTGACATTTTACCAACTTTTCCAAAATCTCCCCCAATTAAATATTAACACATGGATCTTCATAATTTTTTGTGACCATTTGACTAACAATTTTATGAAAACTTTTCTGATCCTTGAATTTGATGTGTTATTAAAAATCCAGGTATTATAAAACCCATGACTTTGATCGTCTTTATAACTCTTAATGCACCCAACTCATATAAAATGTAAGTGACA
Organism: Vitis rotundifolia; assembly: GCA_030254885.1. Lineage (NCBI taxonomy): Eukaryota > Viridiplantae > Streptophyta > Magnoliopsida > Vitales > Vitaceae > Vitis > Vitis rotundifolia. Next base: position 12,981,999 of record CM058154.1, on the reverse strand, counting down.
TGGACATGTATTCAAATAACCAATTAATGCATTATGGGATAATAAATGGGAAACTAAGAAACATAGATGAATAAATTTATAAATGGATCTCAATTTATTACATCATGTAATGATTTTTAAGGCTTAATCCCAACATTACCAAGCTACTATACTGCAAGGACTCTCAACCTTGAGAGATTATTGAGCTTGTGGTAAAGTCAACAAAAGGCTTTAACTTATGGGCGAGACCCTAAGGTGGTCACATATTCCTATGGATTAGGTTACTATTGATGGAGGTTGGTGGCAATAAACATTCTTACTAGAGACACCATGATATGTCATGGGTTTGGAACAATGTGTCTCTTTGGGTGATCCAAAGGACATATGATCTAGAAGACTATGACCATAACATTTCCTTTAGTAGAATTTGACATCACTACAAGAAAAAAGCCTTTCGTTGACAGTTTTTCACCATCAAGGTAGGGTATATCTGTCAAGGTATGTTACTATTTATATATGTCATCTATGCCAGTGTCAAGAAAAGTTTAAAGCTACCTTGACATTTACATATGTCAAGATTGTTTCTATTTCTACCAATGACCGAATCTTTGTTAGTATGACATATATCAATGTTTCTTTCACTTGTGTCAAGGTTGGATTCAACATATGTCAAGATTTTTTGATATTATGTCAATGTTAACTTACTCTTTTGTTAAGGTTGCTACAACAAATGTCAAGGATAAGTATAATATGTCAAGGTTTCTAGCTATTGCAATGTCAATGTTGGGCATTGGCTATCTGTCAAGGTTGCCTATGACAAATTGAATATTATTTTACTATAATTTTTAGTTTTAATGGAAAATAAACTTATTCCCATATGAAACTTGTTTCCAAATTAAATTTGATACATATTTAATTATGATAATAATAACTAAGTCCTAAAACAATGTAAATAAACTATTATTCAAGGGAAAAAAATTATTATAGATACATTTGAATATTAAAAACACAATGGAATAAATCTTTTTCTACTTACTCTCTATTTTCTATATACAAAAAAAAAAAAAAAAAAAAACTAATTACAAACATTCAATTAAGATAATATACAAACTTAAATTGAAAAGTACAATACTATCTTCGTAAAAGGTGGTCACTAATTCTTCATCATCTTCTTCTTTTTTGCTATATTTCTTGAATACCTAGTAGGATAGACACACGTTAATAAAAAAAGTAAGCAACAAGTATCAAAATAGCAATTTTCAAATTATAAGGTACTTTCAATTGCAAGAATAAATCAAACACATATGCAATTTGTAGATACCATATCTCTAGCATTAATCTTCAAGCACCGCCCTCTAGAAAGACCCTAAAATTGCCAATACCTCTATCTCAAACCTATGATAGAAAAAACAAACGATATTAACTAAAAGAAAAGCTCAAATTGAGAAATTAGATATCTAACTACAATAAAATATTTTTAAGATTGCTCAATAACCTATCTATAATATATGATGCGTTAGAAACAAAACAAAAATGCAAACATTAACCTTCAACAACCATATCGAAAACCTTTTCTTCAAATGTGAATACCACATCGAATGGCCCATTAGCAACATTATCTTGCCAGCATTGAGGTGTAGTTTTGACTGATGAATTCCTTTTAAGCATTGGCAGTATGCCATTACGCTTGTAGCTATGTTGTCATTAAGGTTGCATTTTGCTTTAAGGTTCCAAGCAAATCAAATAATCATCAGCAAGAATTTAAAAAAAAATAAAAAAAATAAAAAATAGTATTGATTTCTATACAAGAATTAAGAGCTTCCTTTAGTTTCTAGTTTGTCCCAGTCTCCAATATGAACATTAACAACAAACCCTAATACAACCCTATTTTGTCAATCAAAAGGGTTTAAGGTTCTATTCAGGAACTATACACAAATTTCAATATAAATCAAATACTTAAATACTTTGTTTGGCCAACAAGAAAACATGCTAAATTTTGAGTTTTAGATTCATAGCCTAACAGAATGATTTGTTATAGGTTTCGCATCACTTTCAATTAAGCTTAACACAATTATCTAGTCTAATTGCAAGTTTTCAATTTCCCCCTTTGGTGGAGACTAAAAAAGAAAACCAAAAGAAACCATTCAAAACAATTTTCCGCTATCTTCTCGACTATCAAATAGAGGACAAGGCAAATTTACATCGTCCATAACCTTTAACATGGTCCACATTAGGTAGTCTTTCACAAAAATGCAAAAATTAACCAAACAAAAATACAGATAGAGCAATGCATCAAACATCTATAAAATTCCTCGTTTGGATAGTGAGAAAATGTAGGCAAATAATTAAAAAAAAAAAAATATCATAGTCATGATCCAAATATCTTTCAACCGCCTTTAAAGAACCACCACACAACCCATTTGGTTAAATAAATAAATAAATAATTCCTTCTCTTTCCCTTACTAATGTTTTTTTCTCAGGAAACAAGCAGAAAAAACCTAGAAATGGAAGAAAGAGGATACAGGTCGAGGTCTTTGCGGCAAAGATCATCGAACATGTGCTTATAGGGGATTCCGAACTTGCAAATGTTTGGTTCTCTGAGGGAAGGTTTGGGGAGCTTGACGCGCACCCCCGTCTTGTAGAATGACACGTCGAATCCCTGCTTTTTGAGGAGGGAGTGAGCCTCCATGCTTTGATTCTGGTTCGACGAACACACCATGGCGTACCGAAACACACAATGGCATAGTTGACGATGAGGGATGGCATGGTGAAGATGGGAAGGTGAGAGAGAGAGAAAGAAAGAAAGAAAGAGAGGAAAAAAATGAGGGAGAGAGAGAGAGAAACAACGTCAATCGGTAGCGGCACTGTCGGTGACGACTGATAGCCGCAATATTGTTGAGATGGGTGAGGTGCATGGGTATGGAGAGAGAATGGGGAAAGAAATAGGAGGGAGGAAAGAAGAAAAGAAAAAAAGAAAAAATGGAGAGTGGCGGTGGCAGAGAAGTGGGAGAGAAAAATGTGATCTTTTAGGGTTCTTTAAAATGAATGGTAGAGATGAGATTAGAAAATAAATGGTCCAAATTTCACCAACATTAATCTTATCACACCAAAATTTAAATTCTTTTTCTATGAGTCAACTTTATGAGAATCAATTTATGGAATATATTTATAACTTTTATAATGTCAATTTACCATAATTAATTTTCTTCTTTCCTAATGTCTAAATTTGTATGAGTTAACTTAAAAAATAAAATTTTGAAACCTGATATTATGTCGAACAATTGATAAATCAAAATTTCAAATATCTTAATTTTCAAGCTTACAAATTTATTAATTATTTTTAAATCAAATACAAGTTAATTACAAATTTAAAAATAATGAAAAATAATTTATGAAAAAAAAGATTATATTAATACAAACTAAAAAAAAAATCATTAACATCAATGAATAAAAAAATAGTTTATTAGTATTGATTTTATTTATATCCAGTTATAAAAAAACCATAATGTAGCAACTTTTATTTCACTAAAATTAGTGAATAAAAAATTATTTATAAAAATTTATTTCAGTGCTATTGATATAGACTAAAAAATGATTTATCAATTTGATTAAAAAAAATGAAAATTGATATTAACATTCCTAAAAAAATTTATTAAATAAACATTGACTTCCTTAATCAAAATTGATTGTTGTCACCTCAATTTATAATACTTAGTAAGTAAATTAGATATACACATATCAAACAAATTATTATCATTATTGCTTTTATTTAAGTACCTTGAATACATTGACTTATAAATTATCTGTCAAGATTTTATTATATAAGTCATGAAAGAATTCAACAAATTTTATATATGTCATTATTGGTTTAAATAAGTTGTATATGTCATAGTTGTTCATTTAAATAGGCAATATTGACACATATCACCTTAAGTCAAGATAATATATGTCAACAATGACCTTTTTTCTTGTAGTGCATATACTCCTTGGAGCCAAAGTATGTCAATTGATCACATAATAAGTAAGATTTGTAACTTAAGGATTGAAGAGGTAATCTTGATAGGTGATAGTACTACATTGTAAGATTATGGACACCAACTCATGGGGAGTTTACATGCAATGGACAGTAGTAGTCATTACTCTTATAGATCCAAATGATCCCTGCTCAAGCTCATATACCTTGATGACAAAGTTTATGAGAGTTAGATTAGCTTAAGGTTCACTTTTATGCATAAGGGTATTTCGGTAATTATGTAAGGTTGTATAGGGGCTAGTGAACAGGATCTTTGAATTGGGATAATTGATTAATTAGATGATCTTGTGAGGTTAATTAATCAATTAGGACCCATTTTAGATTAAATTACGTGATCCAAGCCCTTGGTGGGATTAAGTCACATAAGCCCTATTAGGGAACCTTATAAATACCCCTTAGGGGTTAAGGTTTCCATCACCTTTTGAATGAGTCATCTTCCACCTTCAAAGAAAAAAAGATTCAGAGCTTTCTCTTTTCTTGTTAGCCCAATGATTCTCCTAATCACGTTTTGATGATAACAAACCATAGTTAAGTTTCTAATAGCTTTAAATCAATAAAAGTTTTAGGTTTTATACGAACTCTTTTGGAAATTCAAGATAATCATCAAGGCATCAAAAGAACACAAGTTAAAGAGTGCATGAAGAATATTCAAGCCTAAGATCTAATTATAAGGTGAATACGTGGGTGCACCTAGGTTTTTCATTTTAAATCATGCATCTTTCAATACTCGGTTTATGCATTAAATTTATTTTTTAAGAAAACCCAAGTATTCTCACATGAACTTAAGTAAATTGTTTCAAACTTGATCTAGTAATGCACTTGAAGACTATACATAAGTGTTAGATGTGAAAGAAAATGAAAAAGATAGGTTTTTGGGCCATTTTATGTGAACTAGTTAAGGAAATTGCTCAGCCTGCTCAATTGGTTGATTGGTTCACCCTTTTACTAGGAACCCTAGATTTCTCCATTCCCTTACCCTAGATTATATAAGTGGATGCAAAACTACTCTAGGCCTCTAGATCCTATGCAACGGAAGCAAAAAATAGTTTTTTACAATTCTAGGATCAAGAGAAAAGCCATTAGAGAGCTTTACCTTTGATTTGGATGTTTCCAAATCAATTCTGCTTAGTGAAGATGAAGAACAATGAATCTAGAAGTCTCATACACCCAAGATCTTCCACACGATGACTCGAACCACGATCTTGACAATTCAAAGTGTAGACTTTGGGAAGGATGATCTCTTTGCTCTCACTATCTCTCTTTTTCTTTGGAGGTGGAAGACAAAGTCTCTCTCAAAGTTATGGAAACCTTAGCCCTTATGGGGTATTTATAGGTTTCTTTTATTGGCTTAAGTGACTTGAGCCCACCAAGGCTTAGGTCACTTAATATAGCCCAAAATGGGTCTTAATTGATTAATTAACTACATAGGGTTGTCTTATTAATCAATTAGCCCAAACTAGAGAGCTTGTTCCTTATTCCTTGTGCAACCTTGCATAATTACCAAAACGTTCTTATGCAAAAGAATGAACTAACAGCCAATTCATCCTTCATAAATCGTGTTATTATGGTATACGAGCTTAGAGTGGGGACCATTGGGACCAATAAGAATACTGACTCCCTCATAATCTAATTCTAAAGTTAATTTAACATTCCACTAAATAGAATCAACTATACTCCAATATCCTATGTAAACAACAATGAGACGAAACTCAGGGTTCATAACCTACTATCCATTGCATGCAGACTCCCCAAGAATTAGTGTCTATAATATAACAAGGTAGTGCCATCACCTATTAGGATTACCTCTCCAATCCTTGAGTTACATATCCCACTTATTATGTGATCAATTGACATACTCTAACTCTAAGAAGCATATGTCAAGTTTCCACTAAAGGAAATGTTATGACCATAGTCTTCTAGATCACATGTACTTTGGATCACCCAAGGAAACATACTCTCAATCCATGAGATATCATGGTGCCTCTATTAAGAATATCTAATGCCACCAGATTCCATCAACAAGGACCCAATCTAAGGAATATGTCACCACTTTAGTGTCTCACCCATAAGTTAAAGCCTTCTATTAACTATAACACAAGCTTAATATCCTCTTGAGGTTAAGAGTCCATGTAGTATAGTAGCTTGGTGAATCATGAAAATTAATAGCCTTGTGTTATGATTCACCATAGGTCCTGTCCAATATGCATCACATGCATTAGTACACTCACCATGGGAAAACCATCCTGACATCCAAGGCAAGCCATCCCTCTAAGTAGGAGGTAGTGCACTACAGTCTCAGATGGATAACCCAAATCCATGAACCAACTTTGGATAACTCATTACTCTATAGGGAACCCATGACTTGGATTTTTTGTGCAACTTCTAATATATCAAAGTCATGTATAATGCAAATGATGTGGGGTGTGTAAGCTCAAATAACTAATTAATACAAATGAGATATATAAGGGAAACCAAGAAACATAAATAAATAAATTTATAAATGAATTTCAATATGTTACATCATGTCATGCTTTCCAAGGTTCAATCCCAATACCTTTTTAGTTAAGAACCAATCAAGGAGTACAACTTTTCTTCTCTTTCTTCTAGAGAAGTTGTATTCCTAGTCAAGGGTGACACCTTTCTTAGTCAAAAGGAAGGTCTTCTTAATCGAGGCCTAGCTAAAACGTAATAATCACCTATTATGCATTTAATGTCCAATGGCTAGTCAATTGGTCGAACCGATGCTCGATCAAATAAGGCGACATTTTAGTGTTTTTGGTGCCTGATGCTAGAAACCTATAAATTGAGAGCTTCACTTCATTTATTTCATAGAGAACACCTGCAATCAATTTTCTACCTACTTGTTTCTCATCAAAAGCTCTCATTTCCATCTGTGGTGTATTGATTCTTCACTTGCAAACCACCTAGTGCACCTTTGTCATTCATCCAAGCCTTCTTTTGTATTCATTCATTTATTGAGCTAGGGTGAGAGTGCTATTCTTTGTTATTAAAGTGAGATTCTGATCATTCATAGCTTCAAGTTGAGGTATACTTGAAGAGATCTTGTAGCACCTATTAGAGTTAGAATCCAAGTATAAGACATTGGATGCTTGGTTGAAGCTTTAAAGATAGTGGAACCCTCACTCGGTTGGAGCTTGAGGAGAGTAGACGTAGGCAAGGAGTATCGAATAACCATAAAACTTGTGTTTCCTCTTTCTAACTTTATATCCTCATATATTGTTTTTTAATTTTCTTGAACTTTGGTGTGTTTGGACAATATTTTCAAAAACCCAATTCGCCCCCCTTCTTGGATGATTTTCATATTTGATTAGCCTTTAAATTCATACTTCCAAAGACTCACCCTTTAGAGTGTCAAGATCGAGTTAGAGTCATTTGACATAAGATCTTAGGTTTACGAGGCTTCCAACTACCATGAAACCACTCTTCATTGATAGAAATTGATTTGGGAATGTCCAAATAATATATAAAGTTTTTAAAAGCATTATTATTCTAGATCCTTAGGATAATAATTGTATTTTTTTTTTTTTTTTTCATTGCTAGGATCTAGAAGCTTTAGAAAGTATTCATGTATCGAACCTGAGCCTAGGATAGGGAATCAATTGATTTGAGGTTCCCTACAATTGGTATCAAACCTTTAGATTAGAAAAAGCATGATAGAACCTTTCTAAGATATGCTAACCTTGGTTTTGCTGGGTATTTTATTCATCCTATGACCTTAGATATGAATGCATTTAATACTATGATTATTAAATTGTGATAATTGTTTCTTGGGATTGCTTTTGGTATTCTCTAGATGGGTTGTAAGCTCATTGTTTAGGAGCATAGGAGTTTTCTTTGATTGTAAAAATTCCTTTTTTCCTAGATTGATTGTATATATATATATATATATATATTTGAGGAGTATAAGAATTTATATAAAAAGTTCATGTTTTTAACCAATCTTGTAAAAGAAATTAACTTAATAACAAAATGAATATTGATTTTAAATTTGATTGATTCAAGTTTGGGGCTTTCCATAATCCAACCTAGGGTATAAAAATTAGAGAAAACAAGGGTCTTTTAAGTAATATGATCTTAGGGTTTTGGGATTCTTGGCCGCTCGTGATCAAGTTGAGTTCTATAACTTAAAATTACATCTAAAATCTAATTTTCCCTTTTTAAAATAGATTCCTAAAACCATCAAATGAATGAGATTGATTACTAGTTTAAGATTTGACTCTTTAATTTTTCCTACTCCTTATAGCTTTGTTTTGGGGCAAATAACGATAGGGAAGACGAAGATAACTGATAATCAAGAATTACCAAGAATTACTAGTATCGAGTAATAACCTACCATATCATTCCTTAAACTAACTCACAAGGATAGGATAAAAAAATTGATAAATCATCACCCAACCAATAATTAATCTCATTGTTATAATAATTTACCAATTGTCCTTATAGGTTTCCTAACCCTTAGGTTTTCATGCTTCAAGCCCCAAGTTAGCTTATTAGCCTCTCATGGGAGTGATATTACATTCAAAATTCATAATAGGGTAAAAATCCATAATTTGAATCAAAATAAACTAAAAACAATATATTTAATAAAGAAGAAAAAGAAAACAAACCAAAGTTCTCGTTTTCTTCCACCTCTAATGTCAAACTCTTCGAAAAAAGATCCAAGATCCCAAAAACCTAGAACTAAGAGAGTTTATATAATATCATCAATTACCTAACATGTGGCACACTCTCATTGGCCACTTATTACAAAATAATTACCTAAAAATGATTAAAAAAATAATAATAAAATGGTGATTTCTAGTCGTGTGGGGTCCATTTAGGGCGGATGAAGTGCCTTAGATGCAATTCCTGAGCTAGGTGAGGTGAAACATCAAAGTGGCAGTGGGTGAATTTGAAATTGAGGTCATTTTGAAGTGGATTTTGAATTCATAAGTTGGATTTCGAATTCATAAGTTGAATTTTGAAATCATTTCGAAATGACCCTTCAACTTTGTGTAGTTGTCTTCAAATGGCCATAACTTCTTCATTTTAGCTTTGATTTGCACACCGTTTGAAGTGTTAGACTTCTGACTTCCCAATATTTGAAATGATATGTAGAATATATAAAATGGACTCTGAAAATTGCTCCAAATTTGTCCTCAAAGTTAGAGTATATGTTGCCATTAGATTTTTGAGTTCTAAATTTCCATGCAGCTGAATCTTGCTTCATGCCTCATCGCCCATGTTTTCTTGCCTTCTTTATTACTCCATAATGGTCATTTCTCATATTTCAAATTAAGGATATCCTCATCTTACCTTTCCTCATAGTCCATGAGTCTTGACTCACTTATTTCCTTATTTAACCCTTTCTTGATCTTTCAAAATGTAAAGTGATTCAACTTGCACCTTTTCTTCCCTTGAACTTGAGATAAATCTCCAAAATACAAGTTAAACTCATGGCTAGGGCCTTAACTTTGATTTAGGTCAAGTTGGGTGATTTTAGTGTCCTTTGGTACACAAATCATATCAAATATGTGTCATTAAAGCACATATTTTAGCTCTGATCAATATCCCATGAATTATGATGAAGTAGTGAGTGGTTTTTTTGCTCATTCATATCGAATATGTGTCCTCAAAGCACATGTTTTGGCTCCAATCAATATCTTACGAATTATGATGAAGTAATGAGTGGTTTTTTTGCTCATTCTTGGTAAGGAGCTATGAAAGAATAGCTAGAATCTTTGTCTTTTAACATCATTTAGATTTTTGTAGAAGCACCCGAAGGAATGAAACCCATAGGCGTAAGTTGGTCTACAAGAGGAACAAAGGAGTAGATGGAAGCTTGAGTTTTATGTAGCTAGGCTGTAGCTAAAGGTTATAGTTTGAAATATTGTTTTGAATATTGAAAACCTTTTCAATAGTAGCCATACTCAAATTCATCGAAGTACTCCTATATACAACAACTAGATATTGTCATAGCAAAGTGCCTTTTGTATCCAAGAAGGCACAAGGAAGCCTGATAATGCTTTAAGATCTTATAGGTAGATGACAATCTACTCATTGGAAGTGTTGAAGGGCTATTGTCATCAGTCAAGATTTGATTGTCTACTTGAGTTTAGATGAAAAATTTGGAAGGGGCCTAATATATTCCTAGGATTGAGGTCCTTGGGACCACAAGTATAGAAAAATTGCATTATGTCTCCCACATTGAAAAAAATTTGGTTAAGTGCATGATGCATGACTAGAAGAAGGGTTTTTCTATCCGTAGGTTTAGAGTTACCTCTTTCACAATCACTATCCTTGGACATATGAGAAGAGATATCATATTAAGGCAATATCCTATGCTTTTGCAATGTGTAGCCTTATATATATGTGATGCTATGTGCTAGATTGGATATTTGCTTTGTTATATGGGAGTGAATAACAATCCAATCCATGATTAGAGTTTTGGGTGGATGTCAAACATATACTCAAGTATCTTAAGAGAATGAGGGAACATATGTTTGTGAGTCTTTGCATTGAGTTAGTATTCCTTGGGTATCAAGAATTAGAATTTCAGTCTGATGAGGACTTTCATAGGTCTACCTCTAAGAATGTGTATACTCTAAGTATTTTTTATTGCTTTTGAAGTAAAAAAGGAATTTGTTTGGCTTAAGATGTTCCTTATAGGAATTAAGGGTAGTTCCCTTGGCTGTATTGTCTAAGATCTTGTTTTTGATAATAGTGGGAAGACAACACAGTTTAAAGCACCATGATACCACTAGAAGAGAAAACACAAAAAGATGAAGTACTACCTACTTTGTGAGATAATACAAAAAAGTGATGTGATTGTGGAGCAGATTCTTTCTATAGTGTCCATTTTACTTTTAGGGCTAGTGGAAGTTTGCTAGGATTGAAACCTTAAAAGCAAGATATGATGTTATAAAAGTTAGACTTCAGGGTCCCTATGTTATCTCTTTTACGCATTGAAATTGACTTGAGCATTCAACCTTGTATCAATTTCATTCTACATGACTTGAGTGTAAGAGTTGTACAGAGGATACCAAGTTCCTTGCTAGATGATGAGTTGTCCATCATCAGTTCATGGATTTAGGTAATCTAGTAGAGACTATAGTGCCTCATAATTGGAGGGATGACTTGTTTTGGCCATCAGGATGTGTTTCCCTTGGTGAATGTACTAATGTGTATGGTTACACATTGGATAAGACCCACGACATGACTTAAGGCTACTGATTTTCATGATTCACCAAACTACTATATTGCATGGACTCTCAACCTTGTGAGGATATTGAGCTTGTGTCAAAGTCAATAGGAGGTTTTGAGCTATGGATGAGGCCCTAAGGTGGTAACATATCCCTATGGATTGGCTCACTATTGATGGAGGCTGGTGGCGACAAGTATTCTCAATAGAGACACCTTGATATCTCTTGAGTTTTAGTGTGTCCCTTTGGATGATCCAAAGGACATGTGATCTAGATGACTATGGTTATAAAATTTCCTTTAGTGAAAATTTAACATATGCTCCTTGAAGTTAGAGTATGTCAATTGATCACATAATAAGTGGAATTTATAACTCAAAGATTAGAGAGGTAATCTTGATAGGTGATAGTATTAATTTGTTAGATTATGGACACTGGTTTATTTGGAGTCTACATGTAATGGATAGTAGGGCATAGACCCGAGCTTTATCTTGTTGTTATTTACATAGGATACCAAAGTGTAGTTAATTATTTGTAGTGGGATGCTAAATCAACTTCAAAATTAGATTTTGAGAGAGCCAGTACCCCTATGAGTCCTAGTGGTCCTTGCTCAAGCTCATATACCTTAATGGCACGGTTTATGAGGGTTAGATTGGCATAAGATTTACTTTTACACATAAGGGTGTTGGGAACCTTAGATTTCTCCATTCCCCATCCCTGGATCTCCTAAGGAGCATGCATCTATCCCTAGACATCTCTAAATATATTACAATGAAATAAATGGCAATAAAAACTATTATTAACTATAGATATAAAGATATAGTACTCATGTTTGGATCTGGATGTTCCCATATCAATTCCACATGGAGAAGTTTGAAGGTTTCGTACACCTAAGTTCTTCCACTTGATTACTTGAACCACTATCTTGACATTCCAAAGTGTGGGCAATTGAAGGAAGGAAGCTTTGGCGATTTCTCTTTCCCTCTTTGGAGGTGGAAGGCGACTAACTAAAAGTCATTAGGAAACCCTAACCCTTAAGGGGATATTTATAGGGTTGCCCACTAGGCTTAAGTTACTTGAACCCATCAAGGCTTGGGTCATTTAATCTAACTGAAAATGGGTCATAATTACTTAATTAATCTCATAAGGCCATCTAATTAATCAATTAGCTCAATCCAGAGATCTTGTTCACTATCCCCTATGCAACCTTATATAATTACCAAAATGCTCTTACGCACAAGAATGAACTTAGAGCTAATCTAACCCTCATAAACTGGGTCATCATGGTATATGAGCTTAGTGCAAGGAGCACTAGGATCTATAGGAGTATTGGCTTTCTTAGAATCTAATTTTGAAGTTGATTTAACATTCCACTCAAGAGAATCAACTATATTCCAGTACCTTATGTAAATAATAATGAGAGGAAGCTTGGATTTGTGACCTACTATCCCCTCCATGCAAACTCTCCATGAACGGGTGCCCGTAATCTAACAAGGCAGTGCTATCACCTATCAAGATTACCTCTAAAATCCTTGAGTTACATATCCCACTTATCATGTGATTAACTAACTTATGCTAGCTCCAAGGAGCATATGTCAAATTCCAATAAAGGAATTATTGCAACCATAGATTTCATGATCATATGTCCTTTAAATCACTTAATGGGACACACAATCTCAATTCCATGGATATCATGGTGACTCTATTGAGAATACCTGTTACCACCAACCTCTATCAACAGTGAACCAATCTATTGGGATATACAACCACTTTAGGGTCTTATGCATAGGTTAAAGCCTCCCATTTGATTTTAACATAGACTTAATATTTTCTCAAGATTGAGAGTTCATAAAACATAGTAGTAGCATGGTGAATCCTAAAAATTGATAGCCTTACTTCATGATTCACCATAGGTCCTATTCTATTTGCATCACATACACTAGTGCACTCACCATGGGAAACCCATCTCGACGGTTAAGATAAGTCATCCCTCCAATTGGGATATAGTGCACATAGTCTCTATTGGATTGCCTAAAACCATGAATGGACTATGGACAACTTATCCATTTACAAGGAACTCATGACTTGTATCTTCTATGAAACTCCTAATGCACTCAAATCATGTACAATGTAAGAGATATGAGTTAAATGATCAAATCAATGTCAATGCATAAGAAGGATAACAAATGGATAATAAAGTTTGAATTTGTTACATCACATCTTACGTTTAGGGGTTCAATCCCAATAAAGAACATTTTGTTAATTATGCAAAGTTGCATAGGGATTAGTGAACAAGGTTTCTAGATTGGGGTAACTGATTAATTAGATGGTCTTGTGAGGTTTATTAATCAATTATTTGGGCTAGATTAAGTAAACCAAGCCCTTAGCGGGTTGAACTCACTTAATTCGAGTTAGGGAACCCGATAAATACCCTATTAGGGGTTAGGGTTTCCATCAACTTTTAAGTGAGTTGTCTTTCACCTATAGAGAAAGAGAAAGCCATAAATTCTTCCTTTCCAGAAACCTACCCTTTGGAGTGTTAAGAATGAGTTGGAGTCATCAGGTAAAAAATATTGGTTTACGAGGCTTCTAACTATTGGGAAACCTCTTTCTATAAAAAAGAATTGATTTGGGAACATCAAAATCATAGGTAAAGTTTTATAAAGCATTGCTATTCTAGATCCTTATCAAAATAATTGTAAATTTTTGCTTTCGTTATTAGGATCTAGAAACTAGGGAACATTCATGTACTTAACATAAGCTTGGGATAGGGAACAAAGGGATTTAGGATTCTCTACAATAATTATATAAGAAATAGAGGAAAATGAAATAAATTGAGATGAAGAAGGAGAAAAACAAAATCCAAGTAAACTTATCGAGAATTCTCCACATAAGTGAGCACTTGCCTTCTAGTTATCCAAATCTCCTTTCAAACCAAGCCTTCAATCAAAATCTTACTCTTTCTCTCTCCTTCATTGAAAATTGGTAGAGTTTCCTCTCTAAAAAGCCAAGAGAATCCCCCTATAATCAAGTTCCCAAGGTCTACTTTTTATAGGGTAAGGAATGGTGGAGATTTGGACACTTGTCTTTATTTCCTCCAAATCTCAATTCTCCTTAAAGCCAAAACCAAACCCAAGGAAGCTTTAAACCAAGGCTAAATCCAACTAAAAGTCATCCAAAACACCCTTGGGAACCCATAAAAACCAAAAAAAGGAAAAAAAATTGGGCTAGGAAAAAAGTCAAAATGGGACAAAAACACCCAAAACTCGATCAATTGGCCGAAATCGATCAAACGCTTATCTCAATTGGTCGAGGGCTACCTTAATTATAGGAGGATTATTTAAACCTTTAGCACTAGCTAAAATAGGTCAAAACTGGTTTTGGGTCGTTCAAAAGTGTTTGAATAAGCTTCGATCATATTAAAATTTTTGGAAAACCTAGGCTACCTCTAAAGTCACATTATGGATTCAAAAAAAATTCATTCCAAAAGTGGCCTAAAAGTCAGTGTCAAACTGAGTAAAGTGGACTACCAAGAAGCATGATGAACGTCTAAGAAAAAAATGATCTTATGTGTGTACTACATGAAAATGTATGGCAAGGGGTAATAAGTATGATGAATAACATGTGCTATGAGGACAAAATGAAGGGTCTACACATCTATTGAGAATACTTATTGCCATTAGTCTTCGTTAACAATGACTTAGTCTATAAGAATATATGACCATCCTAAGGTCTTATCCATAGGTTAAAGCCTCCTGTTGACTTTGGCACAAGCTCAATATCCCCCAAGATTGAGAGTTTGTGAAATATAGTATCATGGTGAATCAAGAAAATCGATAGCCTTACATCATAGTTCACTATAAGTCTTATCCAATGTGTAACCATACATACTAGTGTACTCACCATGGGAAACCCATCTCGATGGCTGAGACAAACCATCCCTTCTATTAGGAGGTAGTGCACTAAAATCTCTACTAGATTGCCCCAATCCATGAATTGCCAGTGGAAAACTTATCTACTTACAAGGAACCCATGACTTGAATTCTTATGCAAGTCTTAATGCACCCAAGTCATGTACAATGTAAGAGATATAAGTGTGTATGCTCAGAAAACTAATTAATGCATATAGGATAATAAATGAGAAATTAAGAAATGTATATAAATAAATTTTTAAATAAATCTTAATCTGTTACATCAGGCTAAACTTTCTAGGTCTTAATCCTAGCATAAGCATCATACTTCCTATGTGGAATGTGTAGGGAACCTGGATTTCCTTGTTCCTTATCCTAGATTCAAGTTAAGTACATGAACACTCCCCAAGGCTCTAGATCTTAACAATAGAATCATAAAAATAAATTTTTATTAACATGATCTAGAAGAATAGTGCTATGGAAAACTTTACCTATGATTTGGATGTTCCCAAATCAATTCCATGTGATAAAGAAGATGTCTGAAGTATCCAAAATTCTTGTACACCCAAGATCTTTCATTTAATGACTCCAACCATGATCTTGGCACTTCATAGGGTGGGCAATGGAAGAGAGTAAGCTTTGGCTCTCTCTCTCTCTCTCTCTCTCTCTTTGAAAGTGGAAGACAACTCCCCCATAAGAGTGATGGAGACCCCAACCCTTAAGTAGGAATTTATAGGGTTCCCCTATTGGGCTTAATTGACTTGAGCTCACATGGGCTTAGTCACTTAATCTAGCCAAAAATAGGTTCTAATTGATTTATTAACCTCATAGGGCTATCTAATTAATCAATTAGTCCAATTTAAAGACCTTGTTTGCTATCTTTTATGAAACCTACTATCACCTATCAAGATTACCTTTCCAATCCTTGAGTTACAGATCCCACTTTTTATGTGATTAATTGAAATATTCTAATTCCAAGGAGCATATGTCAAATTTCTACTAAAGGAAATGCTATGACCATAGTCTTCTAGATCACATGTCCTTTGGATCACCTAAGGGGATACATTCTTTCAATCCTATGAGATATCATGGTGCCTTTATTTAGAATACTTATAACCACTAGTCTTCATGAATAGTAATTCAATCTATAGGAATATGTGACCATCTTAAGGTCTCATCCATAAGTCAAAGCCTTGTATTGACTTTGGTATAGACTCAATATCCCTTCAAGGTTGAGAGTCTATATAATATAGTAACTTAGTGAATCATGACAATCAATAGCTTTACGTCATAATTCACTGTTAGTCATGTCCAATGTGTAACCATATACACTAGTGTACTCATCATGGGAAACCTATCTCGACTGGTAAGGCAAGCCAACCTTTTAATTAGGAGGTAGTGCACAACAATCTCTGCTAGATTATCTACTTATAGGGAACCCGTAACTTGCATCCTCTATGCAACTCTTAATACACCTAAGTCATATACAATGTAAAAGATATAAGTGTGTATGCTTAGACAACTAATTAATGCATATGAGATAACAAATGAGAAATAAGAAATGAAAATAAATAAATTTATAAATAAATTTCAATCTATTACATCATTTTAGACTTTCTAGGTCTTAATCCCAATATGAGCATGATACTTTCTATGTGGAATGTGTTGGGAACTTGGATTTCTTTGTTCTTTATCTCACGTTTAGGTTAGGTACATGAACACTCCCTAAGGCTTTAGATCCTAGTAATATAAACATAAAAATACTATTTTTATTAATAGGATCTAGAAGAATAGTGCTATAGAAAACTTTGCCTATGATTTGGATGTTCCCAAATCAATTCCACGCAATAAAGAAGATGCTTGAAGTATTCAAAAGTTTTGTACACCCAAGATCTTTCATTCAATGACTCTTAACCACGATCTTGGCACACCACATGGTGGGCAATGGAAATGAGGAACCTTTGGCTCTCTCTCTCTTTGGAGGTGGAAGACAACTCTCTCATAAGAGTGGTGGAAACCTTAACCTTTAAGGAGGAATTTATAGGATTCCCCTATTGGGCTTTAGTGACTTGAGCCCACATGGGCTTAGATTACTTAATCTAGACCAATATAGGTCCTAATTGATTTATTAACCTCATAGGGCTATCTAATTAATCAATTAGTCCAATTCAAAGACCTTGTTTTCTATTTTTTGTGCAACCTTACATAATTACCAAAATGCCCTTATGCACAAGACTGACCTAGAGCAAATCTAACTCTCATAGCCTGTGCAATCATGGTATATGAACTCAGAGCGAAGACCATTGGGATCCATAATAGTATTGGTTCCCCCAAAATCCAATTCTAATGTTGATTCAAAATTCCACTAAAAGGAATCAACTATACTCCAGTACCTTATTTATATAACAATGAGACGAAGCTCGGACCTATGACTTACTATCCATTGAATGTAGAGTACTCATGAATTGGTGTCCTTGATCTAACAAGGAAGTGCTATCACCTATTATGATTACCTTTTTAATCCTTGAGTTAGAAATCCCACTTATTATGTGATCAATTGACATACTCTAACTCCAAGGAGCATTTGTCAAATTTCTACTAACGGAAATGTTATAACCATAGTCTTCTAGATCACATGTTCTTTGGATCACCTAAGGGGATACATTCTTTCAATCCTATGAGATATCATGGTGCCTTTATTTAGAATACCTATAGCCACCACTCTCCATGAATAGTAATTCAATTTATAGGGATATGTGATCATCTTAGGGTCTCACCCATAGGTCAAAGCCTCGTATGGACTTTGATATAGACTCAATATCCACTTAAGGTTGAAAGTCTATGTAGTATAATAGCTTAGTGAATCATGACAATCAATAGTCTTACATCATGATTCACCATTAATCATGTCCAATGTGTAACCATATACTCTAGTGCACTTACCATGGGAAACCCATCTCAACAGGTAAGACAAGTCATCCCTCCAATTAGGAGATGGTGCACAATAATCTCTACTAGATTGCCCAAATCCATGAATTGATTGTGGATTATTTACTTATAAGGAACCCATAACTTATATCCCTTGTACAACTCTTAATACACCCAAGTCATATATAATGTAAGAGATATGAGTGTGTTGTTAAGATAGAACCCTTAAAAGCATGACATGATGTAATAAATTTAGAATTAATTATTTATTTAATGATGTTCTAGTTTCACTTTTATCTATCCTTATTCCATGTATTATACTTTATAAGCATTCTTGCTTGCATTTTTTGCATTGTATGTGACTTAGGTGCATTAGGAGTTGCACAGAAGATCTAAGTCATGGGTTCCTTGCAAATAGATGACTTGTTCACAATTGGTTCATGGGTCTAGGCAACCCATTATAGGTTGTACTACACCACCTTCTAATTGGAGGTATGACAGGTCTTGGCTATCGGGATATGTTTCCCATGGTGAGTGCACTGCCGAGTATGGTTACACATTGGAAAGGGCCTATAGTGAGTCATGACTTAAGGCTATTAAGTAGTCATGACCTCACCAAGCTACTTCATTGTGTTGTCTCTCAACCTTGAGAGAATATTGAGCTTTTGCTAAAGTTAGCAATGACTTTGACCTACGGGTAAGATCGTAAGGTGATCATATATTCCCTATGAATTGGGTTGCTGTTGATGGAAACCAGTAACAAAAGGTATTCTCAATAGAGACACCATGATATCTCTTAGGATTGAGACAGTGTGTCCCCTTGGGTGATCTTAAAGAGGTGTGTTCGTGGAAATAATGGCCATAGTAGTTCCTTAAGTGGAACTTGACATAGGTTCTTTAAGAGATAAGACGTATCAGTTGAATACACAATAAGAGGATCTGTAACTCAAGGATAGTAGAGGTAGTCTTGAAAGGTTCATAGTTTTCACCTTATTACACTATGGACACTAGTTCATGGGAGATTCAACATAATGGATAGCAGGTCATGAACCCGAGCATGTAATGTTTTTTTGTTATTTACATAGGATACTGGAGTTTAGTTGATTCTCTATAGTGGGATGTTAAATCAACTTCAAAATTGGATTTTGAGGAAGCCAATACTCTTATAGGTCCCAATGATCCCCACTTTGAGCTCATATACCTTGTTGGCATGAATTATGAGGATTGGGTTGACTCTAGGTTCACTTTTATGCATAAGGGTGTTTTGGTAATTGCATAAGGTTGCATAAGGGTAAGTGAATAAAATCTTTGGATTAGGCTAATTGATTAATTAGTAGGTCCCCTTGGGTTAATTAATTAATTATAATCTATTTTGGGCTAGATTAAGTGATATAAGCCTATGTGGGCTCAAGTCACTTAAGCCCACTTAGAAACCGTATAAATATCTCATAGAGGTTAGGATTTCAATTGCTTTTATCTTCCACCATCCACAGAGATAGAGAACCATAGCCTCCACCTTCTTTTCCTTTCCATCGAAAGTGTGTCAAGATTAAGGTTGAAGACATCGGGTGGAAGACTTCGGGTTTACGAGACTTCTGTGATTTCTATCTTCATCTTCTTCATGTGGATTTGATTTGGAAACATCCAAATATGAGGTATGGATTTTGTTAGCACTTTTTGAATCCTTTTAAAGTATAAAAAAGTTATTTTCTCGTTGTGCATAGCATTTAGAAAAAACCTAGGATAGTTATGCATGTTTCTAACTTGATTCGAACTTGGGAAACAAAGAAATCTGAGTTTTTCCCTTCATGTGTATTTTCAGACAACTAATTAATGCATATGGGATAATAAATGAGAAATTAAGAAATGTAGATAACAAATTTATAAATAAATCTCAATCTATTACATCACGTCAAGCTTTCAAGGTCTTAATCCCAACATGAGCATTATACTTCTTATATGGAATGTGTGGGGAACCTGGATATCTTCGTTCCTTGCATGAACACTCCCTAGGGCTTTAGATCCTAGAAATAAAATCATAAAGATACAATTTTTATTAACAGGATCTAGAAGAATAGTGCTATAGAAAACTTTACCTATGATTTGGATGTTCCCAAATCAATTCCACGTGATAAAGAAGATGCCTGAAGCATCCAAAAGTCTTGTACACCCAAGATCTTTTGATCAATGACTTTAGCCATGATCTTGCCACTCCATAGGGTGGGTAATGGAAGGGAGGAAGCTTTGACTCTCTCTTTTTCTCTCTTTGGAGATAGAAGACAACTCTCTCATAAGAGTAATGGAGACCCTAACCCTTAAGGAGGAATTTATAGGGTTCCCCTATTAGGCTTAAGTGACTTGAGCCCACATAGGCTTGGGTCACTTAATTTAGCCAAAATAGGTCCTAATTGATTTATTAACCTCTTAGGGCTATCAAATTAATAAATTAGTTCAATTTAGAGACCTTATTCGTTATATTTGTGCAACCTTGTGTAATTATCAAAACGTCCTTATGCACAAGATTGACTTAGAGCCAATTTAACTCTCATAACCTATACAATCATGGTATATGAGCTCAAAGCAAGGACCACTAGGACCCATAAGAGTACTAGTTCCCTTATAATCCAATTCTAAAGTTGATTCAACATTTCACTAAAAAGAATCAACCACACTCTAGTACTCTATGTATATAACAACGAGATGAAGCTCAGACCCGTGACCTATCATCCACAACATGCAAACTTCTCATGAATTGGTGTTCCTAATCTAACAAGGTAGTACTATCACTTATTAAGATTACCTTTCCAATCCTTAAGTTAGAAATCCTACTTATTATGTGAGCAATTGACATACTGTAACTCTAAGGAGACTATGCCAAATTTCTACTAAAGGAAATGCTATGACCCTAGTCTTCCAGATTACATGTCCTTTGGTTCACCAATGGGAACATACTCTCTCAATCCTATGAGATATCATGGTGCATTTATTGAGAATACTTATAGCCATTAGTTGCAATCAATAATAATTCAATCTATAGGGATATGTGACCACCTTAGGGTCTCACTTATAAGTCAAAGCCTCGTATTGACTTTGGTATAGACTCAATATCTCGTTAAGGTTGAGAGTCTATGTAGTATAGTAGTTTTGTGAATCATGATAACCAATAGCCTTACGTCATGATTCACTATTAGTCATGTCCAATGTGTAATCATATACACTAGTGTACTAACCATGGAAAACCAATCTCAATGGATAAGGCAAACCATCCATCAAATTTGGAGGTAGTGCACAACAATCTCTATTGGATTGCCCAAATCCATGAATTGATTTTGGATTATCTACTCACAAGGAAACCATAACTTTTACCCTCTATGCAACTCTTAATTCACCTAAGTCATGTACAATGTAAGACATATGGGCATGTATGCTTAGATATTTATTTAATGCAAATGAGATAACAAAGGGAAACCAAGAAACGTAGACAAATAAATTTATAAATGGATCTTAATCCATTACATCATGTCATGCTTTCTAGGGCTTAATTGCAATAGCATGTTTATTAGGAATAAGTAAAGCAAACTTTTTAGTTACCCATTTTAGATATTCTGTTATGTGTGTTATGTCTATGTTTCTTTTAAAATCAACATAATTAGGTCTAGTTAACTTATTATTAGTGAGAATAAAGGTGATCAGGTGGTAAGACATGATTCTTGTAACAAATGAAAAACCATATTGCGGACCCACATTTTTCATATGCATCCCTACTTGACTATGAGACTCATTTTTTATTGTGAAAAGCTGATTTTTGAAAAAGTTAGTCACCAATATTTTTGTTTATTTATAAAGGGAAAATTAAATAAGAAATAAAACCCTAAGTAACTATTTTTTAAAGGAAAAGAAAATTTTGTGAAAATCAAGTCTAGATTTGGGGTGTTAGGTTACTTATTAGGAAAGTAGTATGAGGTAGCAAGTTGAGGAAACTAACACAATTAACTAATAGACCGTGCATACCAAGAGACAATCACAAGAATATATAAGAAGGTAATTGTGATGCAGAGCAATAGACAAAGAACATTCATAGCATAGCATGCATATCAAAGAAAACAAATAAACAAAGAAAGGAGAGAGCATACCTTAATAATGCCTAAAATGGGGTAGCACACTTACATAAGGAAAAAAGGGTTAGGTCACAAGCAAAGAAAGAAATATGATATCAAATTAAGAGCCACCCAATATAAACAACATGTACACAATCAAAATCAAGAGTCAAAGATGACTAAATTGGTATAAGAGTGAACTAATACACACTAAACATACAGAGAGATCAAAATTAGGCAACAAGTATGTAATCACAAAATAAATCTAAGTAAAATAGCTAAATATGGATCATGTTATAGGGGAAGACTTGTATAACATATGTAAGATGTCTATAATACAAATCAAGGGTCAAAGAAGGTTAAAAGCATGCTAAAAGGAGATGAATCAACAAGTTATTCCAATGATTTGGAAATGGGACAAAAAATAAGCAATTAAAAAATAATTCAAAATAAAATGATTAGAGATGAGATAAAAAAAAAATTCTAAAGCATATTCAATGTTTCTAAAATACAATGAAAAAGCCTAAAAGACTTAATTGTGCACTAATTAATCCAGATTATAAAGAACATCATATTGCACGGAAACAAGGCAAAGCAAAGAGTCATAAAAATATTGATTTATTCAACAAGCCTAGTGATGAGATAAAAAAAAATAAAAAATACACAATATATTTGAAGTCTCTACAACACTAAACATGTACCAATTATCCCTAATTTCAAAGAACAATTCATAACTCCAGTTTCAAGTCAACATAACTAGTACAAATGGATGGAATTAATTCATAAGCTTGGAAAATGATTTTGGGAAAAATCAAAACCTACAAGATTATTTAAGAAGCATATAAAATGGGAAAAATATAAAAAATAACTGAAAACCCATGAGCTAGAATTGTTTTGAAAGAACATATCGAAGGTAAAAAATAAGGCATAATTTGGAAACTTGGAAAAACCAACTTATTCAACAAGCTTGGAGAAGTCTTTTTTTTTAGCAAAGATACATTTTTTTTTTTTTTTGATACATGTAAGAAGTTTAAAGCATCATTAAAGCCTCAAAAATATTTTAAGATAAGCAATAAAAGTCTATATTTACAAAAATATTCAAGATATAAAAAACAAGGTAACAAGAGAGCAAAAATTTGAAATCAAGGAATGTGGCTTTGCCATAAGCCCAAATTATTTTTCATGGATTAACTCACATCCTAACCCTCCAATGATAATGGAAAGAAGTTCATGAGGGTTGGAGATGATCTCATTAAATTGAGATTTGTAAGATTAATCCATGTTTCTAAAATCAAGAAAATCTGAAAATTACAAGTTGGAAAAATGTTTGATATAAGCTAAATAAATGAGCAATGGATTAACCACAGGAAATTCACTCATTTTCAACCTTCAAATGAGTATGGATTTCAGCTTATAAAAGGCATGAAGGGCCAAGTTAACACTCAAGTTTGTAAAAAAGGGCTAAAATGCACAAATAAACACCCATAGATAAGGATGGTCTCATGTGAAATCAAACATTATGTACCAAAGAACATGACAACCATTATTAAACTTAAAATGACCATAATCCAAAGCCTTAGATGATCATGAAAGGGGGGTTCAAATGGGTTGAAAATCATCATCTAAGAATTAGTTTGGAAAACATTTCAAAAGTCATGAAGATAATGAGAGCAATTATCAATTTCCTCAGACATGATGGCAAAACCAAAGCTTATAGAAGGAAGCTTGACCTTGAACCACAAAATTAACCATTAAAAGATGCTTACAACCCAACCAAAGAGGGTTAGAAAAAGAGTTTTATGAGAAGATTTACAAAGAAAACCAAAAAAGGCAAAAAGAGATTTCAAAAGACCTTTCCTAGAGAAAATCTCTTTGACAGATAAACAAATATTTTGTGGATCTAAAATTTTTATTTAAAATAAGTCAAAAATATTTTCAAAAACCATTAAAATTAAGGTGAAAAAATAAATCCCCAAAAGAGAAATCAAAAGAAAAACAAGGGTTTGAAATGCAAACAAAACCTCATTTCATGATTTGATCAATGGGTATGAAAAAATGGTAAACTACCCAAAAGAGATCAAAATCAAATCAAATAAAGCCTTAAAAACCATTTTGCAACCAATTATTCAAGAGATCAAGTAATTTTATAAATAATCAAGATGAACAAAGTGAATAAAAGAAGAAGAAACTCCATAGATGAAGACCAAAATAATAAAAAATCAAGTGTGTTATCCACACCTAATATACAAATTATTCTAAGAATCAAAAGAAAATGAAAATGAGCTAAGAATAAGGAGGAGAAAATGAAATCAAACTAACTTACAAAGAGTTCTATTCACAAGTATAACACTTGCAGTATAACACTTGCCTTCTAGCAATCTCTAAAATATCTTCCAAACAAAGTTTTTTTTTCCAAACTCTCTTATTTTTCATCTCTCTCTAAAAATTAGTGAGTTTCCCGTCTAAAATCACCAAACCCTTTCCCTCCCCTACCTACCCTACCCTAAATTGAGCTTTTAAGGCCCTATTTTTATAAGGTAAGGAATGGTGGAGATTTGGACACTTGTCCTCATTTTCTCAAAAATTTAAATCTCTATAAAACCAAAACCCAAATGCAAAGATACACTAACCTAAGGCAAAGGCTAAAAAAAACTGACCCCAAACAAACCCAATAAGTAACTTGACCCTTGAACTTAAACTCGGTTTTTCATAGATATGCTTTTCCTTTAAAAAGAGTTACCCTTAAGGTTTTCTTTCTAATTTTGTTTCCTTTTTAAAAAACAAAAAAATTAAGTGCCAAATATGACTTTTTCAAAGATCAGTCTTTCAGAATAAAAAACAAGTCTTATTGTCAAATAGGAACACACGTGAAAAATACGGGTCCTCACTAGTCTTGGCTTTTAGGATGAGTTTCCCATGGTCAGTGCACTTGTGTTTATGACTACATATTGGAAAAAACCTATGGTGAGTCATGACATAAGGCTATCAAGTTGTTAAGACTTCACCAATTTGTTTCATTGTATTATATTTCCACTTTAAGAGAATATTAGGCTTGTGCAAAAGTTAATAGTGACTTTGACCTATGGTTGAGATCGTAAACTGATCATATGTTCCCTATGGATTAGGTCATTATTGATGGAACTCAGCAGCAATAAGTATTTTTCAATAGAGGTATCATGATATCTCATGGGATTGAGACAAAGTGTCTCTTTGGGTAATCTTGAGGAGGTATGTTCATGTAAATTATGACCATAATAGTTCCCTAAGTGGAAGTTGACATAAGCCCTTGGAGAACTAAGACATGTCAGTTGATCACACAATAGAAGGATTTGTAATGCAAGGATGGTAGAGGTAGTCTTAAAAGGCTAATAGTTTCTACCTTGTTAATCTATGGATACTGTTGGAATTGAGCCTTGGAAAGCATAACATGATGTAACAGATTGAGATTCATTTATGAATTTATTTATTTATGTTTATTGGTTTCCCTTAAATATCTCATTTGTATTGATTGGTTATTTGAGCATACATGCCCTACATCACTTACATTGTACATGACTTGGGTACATTAGGAGTTGCATAAAAAATCCAAGTCATGAATTCCTTGTAGAGTGATGAGTTGTCTATAGTTGGTTCATGGATTTGTGCTATCCATCCGAGACTATAGTACACTACCTCCTAATTGGAGGGATAGCTAGTCTTGGCTGTCGGGATGGTTTTCCCATGGTGAGTGTACTAATGCATGTGATGCGTATTGGACAAGACCTACGGTGAATCACAACACAAGGCTATCAATTGTCATGATTCACCAAGCTACTATATTGCACGGACTCTCAACCTTGAGAGGATATTGAACTTGTGCCAAAGTTAATAGGAGGCCTTGACCTATGGGTGAGACCTTAAAGTGGTCATATATCCCTATGGATTAGGTCACTATTGATGGAGGCTGGTGGTAATAGGTATTTTCAATAGAGGTAAAATGATATCTCATGGATTGAGACAGTGTGTCCTCTTGGGTGATCCAAAGGACATGTGATCTAGAAGACTATGGCCATAGCATTTTCTTTAGTGAAAATTTGAAATATGCTCCTTAGAGCTAAAGTATATCAATTGATCATATAATAAGTGGGATCTATAACTCAAGGATTGAAGAAGTAATTTTGATAGGTGATAACACTACCTTATTAGATTGTGAATACTAGTTCATGTGGAGTTTGCATATAGTGGATAATAGGTCATGGACCTTGAGCTTCATCTCATTATTATTTACATAAGATACTGGAGTGCAATTGATTATCTTTAGTGGAATATTGAATCAATTTCAGAATTGTATTCTGAGGGAGCCAGTATGTCACACCTCGATTTTTTTTTATTTTTTTTCAAACTGAACAATTGATACTCAAATACAGTATAAGTGCTCTCAAAGATATAGGGATACAAAAATTTAAATGTTGAGTTCCTACTTGATTTTGTGCAAAAAGAGGATATGCAAAACTTGTTGTTAAGAGTACATCTTGTATTAAACTTTGTAATTATTAGTTAACAAAATATGTTTCATTTCACAAAAGAAACTTGTACTACATTAATTTACATATACCAAAACCCCATGGTTCACTATGGGTAACCCATTCTACAAGTGTACTTGACAAATATATATATTACATCATTCCTACAAAAGATTCAGTCTTTAATACAAAGGCAAAGCCTCAAAACACTTTCAATGCGAGCAAACAACATCCAATCACAATAAAGCAATGCTCAAGCATTATTTCTTGCATAGGTTTTTTAACCTGCATCTAAAGGTGGAAGGGATAGGGTGAGTTCACAACTCAGTAGGAAAGTTTATAAGAATCCTAAGCATACCCTTAAAAACCTTGAATTAAACATGTAATAGCATCCATGATAAACATTTTATAACCATTAACAAATATGCAATCATGTTAAACATGTATGCATGTTTTTGCTAGTTTCATCTTTGCTTTTTCTCGTCCATTATTTCATAATTGATAAACTACTAACCCCCACCAATCTTCACATCAGATATCAATGCTCCACAAGGTACTCGGTCAATATAATAATGACTATTTTAGGACATCACCCAAGGGCAAGTCATACCCCGTGTCTTCTGGGACTCATACCCAAGGGTAGGACCAACCCCATGTCTTTAGGGACTAAAACCCAGGGCAGGACCAACCCTATACACCCACATCGGAGTGTCTTCCTTGAGGGCTTTAGGGACTTTCACCCAAGAACCCACAGTCCCACATAAACAATATCAAAGGATAATGCCTGTAGCATCACATAAACATTTCCCACCAACCAATTCTCTTAATATCATCTGTGATTATTCCATATCCTTTTTGCAATGTAACCACACCATAAAGCATTTCCAGAACACAGAACCATGAATCTTCATACCAATATATATTCCAATATTGTTGTAACATTTCAATACAATAAACCAAGATGCAATGACACATTAAAACATTTAATGAAATCATAGAAATGACATGAAATTTCCAATAAATGTTTCAAGGAAAGAAATCAAATACACTATGGGATAACATAAAATTCCCTACCTTACACGGACTTTCCCTCTGTGATTCTTCTATGTAGGCAATCTTTACCTATTACAAGGAACTGAAATGAAACACATAATTTAGACTTCTTAATGATGAAAATTTATACAATTTATTGTTGCTAATTTTTAATTCTAATATTCTCTAATCTACATGCCTACATGTTTTCAAATCAAATTTGAATTGAATTAAACAATATTTACAATGCATATTAATATTCCCTAATTAATTACCAAACACTAATTGTTTTTATTTTCTTAAAGCCTAACCTATTAACAAATCCCAAGTGTCCAAATAACCTAATTAATCACATGTTTACTAATCTATTTTTTGATTAAACCAAATTAAACAAAGATTTATGCTGATCTTACCATTAATAAAATACTTAAGCTAAAATACTTTAATCCTTAATTAATTGTGATTTTTAACTAAAATATGTTTATAGCTAATTACACTCAACTTTTACACAAATTTTACCGTTAATTTGTTTCAGCATACCATTAGGAACCAAAATAAACTAAAATTACTAAATTAAACAACTTGCTTACCTCAAATCTACATTTTTTTTCTCTAGATCCTTTCTCTAACCCAAGTTGCTGGAGATAAAATGGTGCAAAATGAGTTGTAGGCCCTTATATAGGGCTCTCCATGCAGCCAAGTAGGAGTGGCGGGCCACATGGCTACCACCAACCCACCCAAGTAGGAGGTGGCAGGCCAGTTAGCTGTTACTAACTCCAACTTCCCAATTTTGCACTTTAGTCCTTCAAGTTATCAAAAATTAAACCCATAATTGCCCATTAGTCCTTTAGGTTTTCATAACTATAATCAGCCCCTAAGAACCTAATAAGCATGGTTAAGTCATTAATTAATCTCACTTAACCTTAATCAAAGTTTAATTCACAATTAAATAGGATTAACACTAAACTAGTTTTAACATCTAATTAAGCACGTTTAAAGTTAAGTACTAAGATAATCATTATTGCCTATTTAATTCATTGGTGCTAGGTCTTACACAATACTCCTATAGGTCCCAGTGGTCCCTACTCTGAGCTCATATGTCATGATGGCATGGTTTATGAGGGTTGAATTGACTCTTAGTTCATTTTTATACATAAAGGCTTTTTGGTAATTATCACAAGGTTGCACAAGGATAGTGAACAAGTTCTCTGTATTGATCTAATTGATTAATTAGATGACCAGGTGTGGTTAATTAATCAATTAGGACCCATTTTGGGCTAGATTAAGTGACACGAGTCTTGGTGGTCTCAAGTCGTTTAAACCTAGTAGGGGAACTCTATAAATATCCTCATAAGGACTAGGGTTTCCATAACTTTTAGAGAGACTTTGTCTTCTACCTCCAGAGAAAGAGAAAGATAGTGAGAGCCAAGACAACATCCTTTCCAAAGTCCACACTTTGGAGTGTCAAGATTATGGTTCGAGTCATCAGGTAGAAGATCTTGGGTGTACAAGACTTCCAGATTCATTTTTTTTCATCTTCTCATAGTAAAATTGATTTGAGAACATCCAAATCAGAGGTAAAGTTTTAATGGCTTTTCTCTTGATCCTAGAATTGTAAAAATATCTTTTTTTTGCTTCCATTGCATAGGATCTAGAGGCCTAAGTTAGTTTTACATGCACCTATACTATCTAAGGTAAGGGAATGGAAAAATCCAAGGTTCCCAACAACTAGTATTAGAGACCTAGGATAGGATTTTGCATATTAAATCTTCTCTAGGGTGTGCTAACTCTGTTTTGTAGGGTATGTTTTTCATTTCATGGCCCCAATGATGAATATATGATGGTTATTGTTGAATGAATGATGATTATAATAGTGTTTGGATTATTTACTTTCTTTGGATTGGGTTTTACACCCCATAAGTGGTATAAGATTTTTATTTCATTGTAAAAATCTTTCATTTTCACTAGATGGGTTGTAATCTTCATTAATGGAGCATAGGAATTTTTTATTTTATTTTTGTAAAAATTTTAGTTTTTGTATCCATCTATGGTGAACCAAGAGAGAAGAAGGCTTCTTGGTGTTTCTTTCATGAGTTCTTATGGTGATTTAAGGAAAAAGAAAGATTCTTGGAAGATCATGATTTGAGATCCTTAGCAACACAGTTACGTCAACTTTAACATAAAATCGGGATGACTTCCCATGAGTTTCTTGGAGCAAACCACCTATGGTTTTGAAGCTAAGGAAGTCAAAATGTAGTACTTCAAACGGATTGCAATTCGGAGTTGAAACAAGGGAGATATGGTTGATTGAAGCAAGGCTATGCAAAGGGAATGCAATTATGGGATTGAGTTTGGGCCAAATAATTTTTGGTCATTTGGGCTCAATTTTGTGGGAATTGGGTCCATTGAGGTTTTTTTTTTTTTTTTTTTTTCACTAACCCTATCTTTGGTTGCAGAGCTATTTTGATAATTTGGATTTTATCCAATTTTTAATTACCAAATTTGCAACAAGAACCCTAAGGCCATGCAAATTTTAATTTAATTTCCTTTTATGTCTTTTATGTTTTTTTATTTTTGGAATAGAATATATTTTGGTATTCTTAAGTAAATGAATTTTAATATGTTTTTCCTTGTTTTAGATAATTTATTAAATTGGAATGTGCATTAGGAAATTTTTTATTTTAGGAAAAGACAAGTTGGAAAGAAATAAGAAACTTACTTCCTTTGCAAAATTAAACTCTTAGAGATTTTTTCTCAAAATAAATCTTTTTAGATTTTAGATCTCTAAGAATCTTTTTATTTTAAGGAGAAAGTTCTATTTTTCCAAGTCATTATGAAATAAAATATTTCTTATTTAGCACAAGATTCTAATTTAAGGAAATAAATTATTTTTGGAAAAATATGTGATGGATAATTCATGATTAAGATAGCTTACCAAGATATTGTTTCAAATAAAATAAATCAAAGTAATTTTGGATTTTTCTTAAGAAATTCATGGGAAGTTTTTTCCAATGTTACTTTTCTTATAACTGGTTGTTGTTAAAATCTATTGCTATTTCTTTAAAACTATTCGGTTATTAAACTTTAGGAGATTTTCTTATTCTTTCTCAGTGTAAGAAGGAAAACTATACCTATAATTAGTCCTCCAGGCTTTCCCCCTCAGAGAGAAAGATGAAACCGTTTTGTTTGGATAGCTCAATGATAAGAAATAAGAAAGCAATTCTTTTAGCACAAGAGTTCCAATTTAAGAAATAAATAACAAATTTGGAAAATCTTATGATAGAGAATTTATTTTAAGAATGATTACCAAAATAAAATAAATTAAAGTAATTGTATGTTTCTTTAGAAAATAAATTTTCATGGGAAGTTTTTTCCAATGTTATTTTTCTTGTAATTGGTTGTTGTTAGAATCTATTGCTATTTCTTTATAACTATCCGATTGTTAAACTTCAAAAGGTTTTCTTGTTCTTTCTCAGTGAGAAAAGGAAAACTATACCTATAGTTGGTCCTCTAAGCTCTCCCCCTCTGAGAGAAGAAGGAAACCATTCTGTATGGATAGTTCAATGATAAGAAATAAGAGAACAATTCTTTTAGCATAGGAGTCCCAATTTAAGAAGTAAATAACAAATTTGGAAAATCTCATGATAGAGAATTTATTTTAAGAATGGTTACCAAAATAAAATAAATTAAAGTAATTTTTTGGATTTTTCTTAAGAAAATAAATTTTCATAGGAGGGTTTTTCCAATTTTATTTTTCTTATAACTGGTTGTTGTTAAAATCTATTGCTATTTCTTTAGAACCATCCAATCATTAAACTTTAGGTGGTTTTCCTACTCTTTCTTGATGAGAGAAGGAAAACTATACCTATAGTTGGTCCTTCAGGCTCTTTCCCTCAGAGAGAAGAAGGAAACCATTTTGTAAGGATAGTTCAATGATAAGAAATAAGAGAACAATTCTTTTAGCATAGGAGTCCCACTTTAAGAAGTAAATAACAAATTTGGAAAATCTCATGATAGAGAATTTATTTTAAAAATGGTTACCAAAATTACTAAAAGTCTTTTTTTACAAAAAATTAAGTGGGAGCGGGCGATAGCACAACCCATAGCCTCCATTGTCAAGCCCATCTTGATTTGGGTTTATCACCACCCCCACTGTGGGTTGGGCCCTAGGAATCAAGAGATATGGACTCTCCTTATAAACAGGGCTTGGCATGTCTTTAGTGGGAGCAACCATTCCCATGGTGGGTTTCTTACTTGGTGACATTGATAGCTCAAGGACAATGGTTATACACTTAACATTGGATATGAGGTAGTCGAATTGCCCCATGCGATCCTACTTGCATAGTCCATGGGCCAAATTAAAAGGTATGTTGATCTTGTCTTTAGATACCTTTATGATTAAGACAGAGAGATCAAGTTGAGAGAGTCTCCAACTAGTAATAAGGTTATGACCTACCTCACACAAGCTTGATCCTTAAGATATTAAGATACATTACAAAAGGATATGTAGTTCAAGAGCACTACATTTTTGCTAAATTAATTACCAACTTGTTGTGTATGCTTAATTAAATAATACGGGGTTTTATTTATGTTACATATATCATGTCTTATAATCCAATTAATCAAATTCTTAGTACTAATAAGTTGACTGAACCAAACTATATGGATTGGAAAAGAAATCTAGACATAGTACTCACTTCAAAGGAGTCAAAGTGGGTAACTCAAGAGGAGAGAGACAATTATCATATTTGGCAGAGGGTGGATCAGAAGACCAAGTGTATCATACTTAGGTCTTTGGATAATGTGTTGCAACATCAACAAGTGTCTATACCAACAACTTATGATATTCTTGTCAATCTCCATGAGACGTTTGGTGGCAAGAGTAGGCTAGTTAGGCAAGCTGCTCTTAAGGCTATTATGAATGCTAAGATATAAGAAGGAACTCCCATCAGAGATCATATGATTTGTATGATCGGACTCTTAAACAAGATGGAGATCCTTGGAGTTGAGATCATTGATAAATAGTTTTTATCATGTTTTTCCATTTTCTTTTTTGCCAAGTAATAAGAATTATCATACGTCACAAAAAAAAAAAAAAAAATAAAAAATAAAGGAACCTAGCACTAATCAAAGCTTTGGCACTTACATAGGTCATATTAATCTAAACATGATCTAAAGTCTAGTTAAGTCTAGAATTTTACCTTCTTTGATTCTAGAAGATCTTCCAGTCTGCAAACCCTTTATAGAAGGTAAAATGACCAAAAGAACTTTTACTCCTAAAGAATATAAAGCCAAGGAGTGTTTGGAGTTAGTACATACTGGCATGTGTGGGCCTTTTCATGTCCATGCATGGGGAGGGTATGAGTATTTCATTACATTTATGGATGATTACTTCAAGTTTGGATATGTTTACCTAATGCATAAGAAGTTCGATGCCTTGGATAAATTCATTGAATTTAGGGCGAAATCGGAAAACCAATTGGGTAAACGTATCAAGGCACTTCAATCTGATTGAGGTGGAAAGTACATGTCTACTTAGTTTGATT
The DNA here is from genome assembly GCA_030254885.1 of Vitis rotundifolia. Taxonomy (NCBI): domain Eukaryota; kingdom Viridiplantae; phylum Streptophyta; class Magnoliopsida; order Vitales; family Vitaceae; genus Vitis; species Vitis rotundifolia. The sequence continues at coordinate 12,948,772 of CM058154.1, read as the reverse complement.
CGTTCCTTTAGGAGCATGGGATTATATCCCAGTTGAGTGCATTTGGAACTCCATAGCAAAATAGAGTAGCAGAAAGAAGAAATCAAATATTAATGGACATGGTGAGATCTATGATGAGTTTCTCATCATTTCTTGTATCCTTTTGGGGGTATGCCTTAGATACTGTGGCTTACCTTCTTAACCTAGTACCTTCCAAGTTGGTACCTTTGACTCTCACAGAGATATGGAAAGGTTGCAAACCTAGTTTGCAACACATTCATATTTAGGGGTGTCCAACACACATGCTAAAACCAAAGATAGAAAGTTGGAAACAAGGTCTGAGGTATATTAGTTTGTAGGCTATCTAAAAGGAACAAGAGGACATTACTTTTATAGTTAGATTGACTGGAAAGTGTTTGTTAGTACAAATGCCAAATTTATAGAAGAGGGCTATATGATGAGTAATAAAGCAAGACGTGATATAGGTTCAAAAGCACTTGAAAACGCACCCACATTAGCACAAGAGATTATGGGTCCAAAGGTTTCTACACCTACCATTCTAGTCAGTTCTAATACACCAATGCCTCGTCGTAGTGGGAGGGTTGTTATTTAACCAAATAGGTTCATGTATTTGGGAGAGTCATTTGAGGCAATTCTAGAGGAACATGAAATTGATCCCACATATTATAATGAAGCAATGAACAATGATAATGTTATTCTTTGGCAATAAGCTATGGAAGCAAAGTTAGAATCTATGTATTCTAACGGAATCTAGGATCTTATAGAAGCACCTGAAAGGATAAAATCCATAGGGTTTAAGAAGGTCTAACAAGGGTTTTAGGTAAGAAGAAGGTTGAATGATGGGGACATGTACTTGACATTAGCTTCTAAAGCAAGAGTTACTGTGCAGGTAGTGGGAGATGTTACCGTTATCTTTTCTGGTAATAGTCTTCGAGTATTAAAATATTGTCTTTATGTTCTTGAGTCTAGAAAGAATTAAATTTTGGTCTTTAGTGAATGTAAGTTGAATTATTCATTTCTTTTTAATAATAAATAGATTTTTATTAAGTTGAATAATTTGTTCATATGCTCAGGATTATTGATAGATAATCTTTATCATGTTATTCCATTATTCTTTTTGCCAAGTAATGAGAATCATCATATCTCACAAAAAAACAAAAAACAAAAAAATCTAGCATTAATCAGACACAACTTTGGCACTTACGCCTAAGTCATATTAATCTAAATAGGATCCAAAGACTGGTTAAGTATGGAATTTTATCTTTTTTAATTTTAGAAGATTTTCCAGTCTACGAATCATGTATAGAAGGTAAAATGATCAAAAGACCCTTTACTGCTAAAGGATATAGAGCCAAGGAGTGTTTGGAGTTAGTGCATATTGATATGTATGGGACTTTTAATGTCTATGCATGGGAAGGGTATGAGTATTTCATTATGTTGATGGATGATTACTCCAAGTTTTGATATGTTTACTTGATGCATAGGAAGTCTGATGCCTTGGATAAATTCATTGAATTTAAGGTGGAATTGGAAAACCAATTGGGTAAACGTATCAAGGCACTTCGATCTGATTGAGATGGAGAATACATGTCTACTCAGTTTGATTCTTTCTTTAAGGAGTATGAGATTATATCCCAATTGAGTGTAACTAGAACTCCATAGCAAAATGGAGTAGCAGAAAGAAGAAATTAAACGTGAATGGACATGGTAAGATCTATGATGAGTTTCTCATCACTTCCTGTATCCTTTAAGGTTATGCCTTAGATATTGTGGCTTACCTTCTTAACCTATGCCTTCCAAGTCGGTACCTTTAACTCCCATAGAGATATGGAAAGGTCACCAACCTAGTTTGCAACACATTCATATTTGGGAGTGTCCAGCACATATGCTAAAACCAAAGGTAGACAAGTTGGAAACAAGGTTTGAGGTATGTCAATTTGTAGGTTATCCAAAAGGAATGAGAGGGCATTACTTTTATTCTCAAATCGACCAAAAGGTATTAGTTAGTTCAAATGTCAAGTTTCTAGAAGAGGACTATATGATGAGTAATATGGCAAGACATGATATAGATTGGAAAGCACTTGAAGACACTCCCACATTCGCACAAGAGACTATGGGTCCAAAGGTTTCTACACCTACCATTCTAGTCAGTTCTAGTACACCAACGCCTTGTTGTAGTGGGAGGGTCGTTATTCAGCCAAATAGGTTCATGTATTTGAGAGAGTCTTTCAAGGCAATTCCAAAGGAACATGAGATTGATCCCACAGATTATGATGAAACAATGAGTAGTGATGAGACTATTCTTTGGCAATAAGCTACAGAAGTAGAGTTAGAATCTATGTATACTAATGGAGTCTAAGATCTTATAGAAACACCTAAAGAGATAAAACCTATAGGGTGTAAGTGGGTCTATAAGAGGAAAAAATGGGTAAATGGAAAGGTTGAGACATATAAGGCTAGGTTGGTAGCAAAGGGTTATAGTTAGAAACCTTGTTTTAACTATGAGGAGACCTTTACACCAATAGCCATGCTTAAGTCCATTAGAATACTCCTCTCCATTGCAGCGCATCTTGATTATGAGATATGGAAAATGGATATCAAGAGAGCTTTCTTGAATGGTGATATATGATATATGATGTCAAGACAAGATACAAATTAGAAAGCACTTGAAGACACTCCCACATTAGCATAGGAGACTGTGGGTTCAGAGGTTTCTACACCTACCATTCCAGTCAGTTCTAGTACATCAATGCCTCATTGTAGTGGGAGGGTTGTTATTTAGCTAGATAGGTTCATGTATTTGGGAGAGTCTTTTGAGGCAATTATAGGGGAACATGAGATTGATCCCACATATTACGATGAAGCAATAAGCAATGATGATACTATTCTTTGGCATGGAGTTATGGAAGCAAAGTTAGAATCTATGTATTTTAACGGAGTTTAGGTTCTTATATAAGCACCTAAAGAGATAAAACCCATATGGTATAAGTGGGTTTACAAGAGGAAAAAAGGGGTAAATGGAAAGGTTAAGACATATAAGGCTAGGATGGTAGCAAAGGGTTATAGTAAGAAACCTAGTTTCAACTATAAGGAGACCTTTGCACTAGTAGCCATGCTCACGTCCATTAGAATACTCCTATCCGTTGTGGTGCATCTTGATTATGAGATATAGCAAACGGATGTCAAGACAACATTCTTGAATAGTGACCTTGAAGAAAGCATCTATATGATGTAGCCTAACGGATTCATAGCAAATGACCAAGAGCACCTTATGTGTAAGTTGCATAAATCCATTTACGGATTAAAGCAAGCATCTCGCTTGTGGAATAGGTGTTTTGATAAGGCTATCAAGACTCTTGATTTTGATCAAAATGAGGATGAGTCTTATGTGTACAAGAAGACACAGGGAAGCATGGTGGTGTTTTTGGTCTTGTACTTTGATGACATTCTACTCATTGGGAATGATGTAGGGTTATTCTTGTCAGTCAAGATCTGGTTATCCACTCAGTTTCAAATGAAAGGTTTGGATGAGACGCAATATATTCTTGGGATAAAGATCCTTTGGGATAGCAAGAATAGAAAGATTGTATTGTCTTAGGCCACCTACATTGACAAGTTTTTGGTCAAGTATATGATGCAAGACTTTAAGAAAGGTTTACTACCCTTCAGGCATGGAGTGTCTCTTCCTTAGGATTAGTGTCCTAAGGCGAATGAGGAGAAAGATCGTATGAAGACGGTACCCTATGCTTCTATGGTGGGTAGCCTTATGTATGCAATGTTATATAATAGACTAGATATTGTTTGCTTTGTTATAGGGATGGTGAGTAGATATCAGTCCAATCCTGGCATAGAGCATTGGATGGTGGTCAAGCATATACTGAAGTATCTTTGGAGAACGAGGGATTATATAGTGGTGTATCATTGCAATGAGTTGTTACCACTTCGGTATATAGACTCAAATTTTTAGTTAGATAGAGACTCTTGCAAGTCTACCTCCAGTTTTGTGTTCACTCTAGATAGTGGGGCTACTAGTTGGAAAAGTGTGAAGTAAGCCTGTATTGTTGACTCCACTATGAAGGACAAGTATGTTGCTCCTTTTGAAGCAACAAAAGAAGTTGTTTGGCTTTAGAAGTTCCTATTAAGACTTGGGGTAGTGTCCTTAGTTGTACCACCCTTGGTATTGTTTTGTGACAATAGTAGGGTGATGTTGTAGTCTAAAGAACTAAGAAACCACCGAAAAGGTATGCACATTGAGATGAAGTATCACTTGATATGTGAGATAGTAATGAGAGGAGATATGACTATGGAGAAGATCCCTTCTACAGAGAACCTGATATATCCCTTTACGAAGACTTTGTCTACTAGAGTCTTTGATCCTCATAGGGATAAGTTAGGTGTTAGATGTGTTCTTAGCTTGCTTTAAAGTTAGTAGGAGTTTGTTGGGATTGAGCCTTGGAAAGCATGATATGATGTAACAAATTGAGATTCATTTATAAATTTATTTATTTTTGTTTCTTGGTTTCCCTTAAATATTTGTATTAATTGGTTATTTAAGCATACATGCCCTACATCACTTACATTGTAAATGACTTGGGTACATTAGGAGTTGCACAGAAGATCCAAGTCATAGGTTCCTTGTAAAGTGATGAGTTGTCCATAGTTGGTTCATGGATTTGGGCTATCCATCTAAGACTGTAGTACACTACCTCCTAATTTGAGCGATAACTTGTCTTGGCTATTGGAATGATTTTCCCATAGTGAGTGTACTAATGCATGTGATGCACATTGGATAGGACCTATGGTGAATCATGACACAAGGCTATCAATTGTCATGATTCACTAAGCTACTATACTGCATGGACTTTCAACCTTGAGAGGATATTGAGCTTGTATCAAAGTTAATAGAAGACTTTGATCTATGGGTGAGACCCTAAAGTGGTCATATATCCCTATGGATTAGGTCACTATTGATGTAGGGTAGTGGTAATAGGTATTCTCAACAGAGGCACTATGATATCTCATGGATTGAGACAATGTGTCCTTTTGGGTGATCCAAAGGACATGTGATCTAGAAGACTATGGTCATAGCATTTCCTTTAGTGGAAATTTGACATATGCTCCGTAGAGCTAGAGTATGTCAATTGATCACATAGGAAGTGAGATTTGTAATTTCAAGAATTAGAGAGGTAATCTTGATAGGTGATAGCACTAACTTGTTAGATTACGAACACCAATTCATGAGGAGTTTGCATACAGTGGATAGTAGGTCATGGACCTCGAGCTTCGTCTCATTGTTATTTACATAAGATACTGGAGTGCAATTAATTCTCTTTAGTGGAATATTGAATCAACTTCATAATTGGATTCTGAGGAAGGTAGTACTCATTTGGGTCCCGGTGATCCTTGCTCTGAGCTCATATACCATGATGATACAGTTTATGAGGGTTGAATTGGCTCTTGGTTCATTCTTGTGCTTAAGGGTGTTTTGGTAATTACGCAAGGTTGCACAAAGGATAGTAAACAAGTTCTCTGGATTGGGTTAATTAATTAATTAGATGACTCAATGTAGTTAATTAATCAATTATCACATTTTAGGTTAGATTAAGTGACCCAAGCCTTGATGGGCTTAAGTCACTTGAGCCTAGTTGAGGAACCCTATAAATACCCCATAGGGGCTAGGGTTTCCATAACTTTTTGAGAGACTTTGTCTTCCACCTCCAGAGAAAGAGAGAGATAATGAGAGCCAAGAGATCACCATTTCCAAAGTCCACACTTTGGAGTGTCAAGATTGGGGTTCAACTCATTGGCTGGAAGATCTTGGGTGTACGAGACTTCTAGATTCATTGTTTTTCATCTTCACCAAGCAAAATTGATTTGAGAACATCCAAATCAAAGTTCAAGTTCTCTAATGGCTTTCCTCTTAATCCTAGAATTGTAAAAATTTGTTTTTTGCTTCCATTGCATGGGATTTAGAGGCCTAAGGTAGTTTTGGATGCACCTATACAATCCAAGGAAAAGGAATGGAGAAATCCAAGGTTCCCAGCATGAATGACAGTAGGCTTTAAACTCCCTAAAATCGGCTGAAATGGAGAATGCAATACAGAAACTCAAGATCAAACCACTCAAAGGTGACCAAAATAATATAAGTCTCAAATCTATAAAGAATGAACAACTCAAGGTTATAATTCAATAAACAGCTTAGGGTTGAGGATGCAATGAAGAACTTAAGGTTGTGATGCGATGAACTATTTAGGATTATGATGCACTGAACATTACTGGTTGTGGGGTGAGCCTAAAAGAGATTATGATTTATGACTCCTAGTCGAACCATTAAAGGGTGACTAAAATAAGGATGATCAACTCACTGAAAAAAAATGATCTAACTTTATCAAAGAAGAGGATTTGCCTCAAATGATACTCAAAGAAAAGGATGCCACAAATCAAATCGAAATAAAGGAATGCCACAAATAAAACTGGAGTGATAATAAACTCTGAACAAAGTGTAATGAATAACTCTAGGCTATAGACGTTAAATGCCTAAGAGAGATCGTGAACCACAAATCTAAGTCAAACAACTGAAGGGTAGTTAAAGTAAGGGATGATTAACTCATTGAAAATGAAGATCTAAGTATCTTAAGGAAGGGGCTTTGCCCCAGATGATTACTCAAAGAAAAGAACTTCGCAAAGGAAATTGGAATGAAAGGATGCCACAAACGAAATGAAAATGATAATAAACTCTGAATTGAGATATAATGAATAGCTCTGGGTTGTAGGCTCTTAACATTTAGGAGAGATCGCAAAATACAACTCCAATTCAAACCACTAAAGAGTGATTAAAGCAAGGGATGATCAACTCACTAAAAAGAAAAATCTAACTATCTCAAGGAAGGGGATTTACCTCAAATGATACTCAAAGAAAAGTATGCCATAAAGGAAATTGAAATGAAAGAATGCCACAAATGAAACATAAATGATAATAAACTCCGAACTAAGATATAATGAACAGATTCAAGCTATGGGCTCTGAACGCCTAAGTGAGATTGCAATCCGCAACTCCAAGTCTAACTACTAAAGGGTGACTAAGATAAAGGATGTTTAACTCACTGAAAAGAAAAAGGTTTGCCCTAGATGATACTCAAAGACAAGAATGCCATAAAGAAAGCTAAAATGAAAGAATGTCATAAGCAAAACTAAAAGATAATAAACTCTTAACTAAGATATAATAAACAGCTCCGAGCTGTGAAGGGGGTATACCCCAAAGGATAACTCATAGGGATCAGTAAATAGATCAAGTGGCCATGAAATCAACAAAAAAATGAATAATCTCAATGAAAGGGGTATGCCTTAGTGTGCAAGGATGATTAATAAAAACCTCTAAATGACAATTCGTAAGGATAGACAACTAAAATTAACAAATCATCCACTAGAATAAGACCATAAGTAAGTATGCCACAATATCAAATAATGATCAATCATCAATGAAGCTAAGCTATGCATGCCTTAAGAACGTCCCATCATGACAAATCCAAAATATGGCCCAATGCTAAAAATTCACTATGTCACCCAAAACTCTATCATAAGGATGTGATCTATATCAAAACTTTGTTCAATACTCAAATTGCAACTATCAACATGACATATGAGATGCTCAATTGAGAAAAATTGGACGTTGATCAAATACTTTAAATAAGATGACATCAAACTGAACACTCTGATGAAATATCAGTATACTGCCCAAGAAGGCCTATTAATGATAAGAAACTAAAATGATCCACTCTATTGAAGGCATAAGCATTCTCACTCATTTGATTAGCTCAAAATACTCTTCAAGGAACTATGGTAATCGAAATGTCTCTAACTTAACAATAATGCACTAAGAAATCATAATATAAATTTATCAATGTCTCAAGGAAAATACCTTAAATCAAATTTTAAAAGGATGACCAAAATGACAGGGGTCTGATAATCTCAAGAATAGAAGCATGTCTTTGATAAAGCCTCAACTGAATCTGATGTGAATTTGATAAACTCAAAGTGGGGAAATATGCCCCAGTATAGAGGATCTGCACACTGTACTAAGAACTGTCTTTAACTCAACAACAATCCACTAGCCTATCTCAGAAGCAATCCATAAGAGGAACTCGAAATAATAAAAACTGTCAATGAGCTTAACGATACTCCATTGAGGATTATCTCCATCTCAATAACAATCTATTAGGTTAATGAACAAATAATCAATCTAGAAAGTACTCTACTAAAGGAGTTGCCACTATCTCAAAAGGATCCACTAAAAACTATCTTTGCATCTCAAAGAAAACTCCTATAGGGATCATGATATAGAACAACCAATCTGATTTGTCTTGAAGGCTCTCCACTAAGGAATCATGATACCTATAAAGCATACCCACTGAAAATTGTCCATGTCTCACAATGTACTCCACTAAGAAACTGGAATGCAATACAATCAAGTTAATCTGCCTCAAAGGCATTCCAGTAAGAGTCATGATGATAAAAACTATCTCAATCTCGAAAAAAGCTTCACTAGAACTGATGAAACCTCAAAATACTCCACTGAGAATCTTTGATCGATGAAAATAACCAAGCTCAAAGAAAGTGCTCCACTAAGAACTCATCTCAACCAAAAAAATAAAAAATAATAAAAAAATGCCCTAGTATAACAATAGATGCAAAGTCACAAGGGTACCCAAATGATATTACCCTATCATCTCTATGTCCAAAAATGAAACAATTAATGGCTCAAAAGGTACACGTGAAATGATTTGTCATGCTAACTCAAAGCAAAACACAATTGAGGATTAGAAATAATCATGTTGATCTACTCCATCGAGACTATAGATCAAAGCATGTCTCACTAAGGTAACTCCATCGAGAATAGTGATGATATTAGAAAATATGAACATAGCTAAATGGCTCGAGAGAAACTCCATTAAGGAATCATAAAAAATCAAGTTATCAAGTCAACATCCATCATTATGAATAAGGACGACCATGCTAACCAATAACAAGCTAGTGATCTAAAGGAAGAAGAGATATGCCCTAGTATGATATCCGATGCACATTAGAATGGGAAGTCAGGCAACATCAAATGTCCTCTATAAAATCAAACAATCATCTACATCCATCATTGAAGCACCTCTAAGCATCAACGAAGCATCTCCCAGAAGAGGAAACATGATGATGCATACATATCAATTAAATCCCAAGCAACTGCCTAAGTAAAGTCTGTCAAAGATAACATTTGATCTCATGGCCTCAGGGTGGTTTTAAGACATGAGACAAAATGTAGGCCAAGGTGATAAAGTGAATGGAATGAAATGAAACTAGGATCAAATACCTAATGATCAAACCCCTACCCTCATGTACAAGATGTAATGCATGCAAAAATCTCATGAGCCATGGACTTAAAGGTAACCAATGGAAATGTCGATGTGAAAATAGAGAAGAAATGGTCAAACTATCAACGAAACATGTGAATAATGTAAAGAAGGCATCAAATCTGAAATGTGTATGACAAATGAAAGGAATAAAAGATGAAATAAATACCAAGAAATAGGTGATGAGAAGACATGAAAAGGTAGAGAGAAAACCAAATAAACGATGATCAACATACATCAGTACAACGAAAGAAAGTCATATCACCTATGATGGAATGGTGGAGAAGACAATGATCTAGAGACCCTAGTAAAAGATTACTCATCTCTCACACCGATAATACATATCAACAATGATCCAAGAAGGGAAGGACCTCATAGAACTCTCATATGAACTTTCAACACCCAAAATGTATAATAAAAGTGACTTAAGAAACAAAGGTTCTCAGGAAAATATCACATGTACCCTCAATAATAAATAAACCTAATAATCAACCCTCAAATGGTGATACAAATGCCCAATGGAGTATGATACTATATACAAACATATCACTTCGTTTTTTTCTTTCTATCTTTTCTTTCTTTGGTTTTTTTTTTTTTTTTTTTTTTTTTTTTTGCTTTTTTTGTTTTATTTTTTAATGAATGTGCATACTTTGATCATTATTAAGTCAAACTTCAATGATAAAAAATAAAGAATGAACAAGCTTTCCCAATCACTGATGAACATGTAAACCCCCTCCCATGAGATAACTTCTCAAGCTAAAATCTCTAAATCAATGCCAAATGATGGAGTAAAAGGAGTGATATGATGCCCTTTATCTACTAAAATGTGAAGAATCACCTTTCAAAGTAAGGGAAAAGACTAAAATGAAGTAAGGAATGAAAAAAGTGAAGAAGAAAATGAAGAAGTGATAATGGTGCAATAAAACAAAATGAGAGGGTAAAATGATAATGACAAGAGTAAGAAAGATATGCTTATAAGTCCAAAACTCATGAGACATTCCTAGCAAAGCATACATATACATCAACAGGCCCATATCCCAATGTAGAAAAGGTAATCAAGGCTTTAAGAAAGAAAGGGTTGTAATGCACTTGCAAGGCTCAATAGGCTAGCAATGGTCTATATATCAATAAAGGTAATAAAGGTATAAGGCTAAATGAGATAATGACCATCCATCATGCGACCATGGTCTTAATTGTAATACTTCTTTAACTGATCTACACTAATTGGGTTTGAGAATTGATTTCCATCTAGATACATCAATCATGTTGTCCACTCTAGGATCAGCTCTCTAATGATGTGGTGTGGGATGAATAGGATGCATAAGAAGGATACCATCACAAAAGCTAAATAAATACTAAAAACCACTCAAATTCATATATGAAGAAGTAGGTACATCGTCGAAACAGGAAACAAAACCCAATAGTACATCAAAAGAAAATGGTGGGCCCAAAAAATCGGACTTTACCATAACTACATTAACAGCGCCCTCAATCACATCTTCAACATAAGTAAGATGTCTTGGCAACTCTAAAGTAGAGACAAGGTGAACTCCTTTGAACTCTCAATGATGAAGGCCCCAAACGTATCAAGAAGGTGAACTATCTACTAACCATCTAAATTACATTTGATACATTCATCTCAGGCTCATCGTGAAGAAAAACTTTGTTTATCAAATATGCTATCTTAGAGAAAATTCTAACAACCTCCATAAGATCTCTCATCTAATATAATAAGCTCTAGCTCAATATCCATTAAACTCATCACATGAATGTTATCACCCTCAACAATATCACTGACTAACCGGGTGGTGGGGATGGGTGGCAATGAATCATACGACATCTCATTCTAATTTAGAGGCTATTTACTTGTTGTCCATCAATCCCCTTGCTCAAACCTATTAATGTCTCCCAAATCTAGGCAATGATGGCTATAAATTGATCAATTATAATGTTGAGGATCCACATCTGACTACTTTAAAACCCTAACCCAACTCTAATCTAACAAGTTGAATCCAGATTGAAAAGAATAGCACTCCTATAAGATGCGGATGGATGAGATAAGATATAACATGAAGGAAGTTTAGAAGAAGTAGAAACCAACTAATCCCTACACAGAAAGGTGGCCCAACTAAAACTCGAATGTGTACTAATCTCTGAGCAAACCAACAGAAGACTATAAAGAGAGAATACTTTACCCAAAATTTATGACTAAGGCGACCTTGAAGGCTCACATATGCACCCATGTATAGGAAGGGAATCCTAACAAAAGGGTCTAAGCTCAACTTATAAGGTTATGGTGGCTTTAAAAATATCAAATGGTAGGCTGAAAGGGATCCTTAGCAAAACCAATCATACCCGTCAACAATATGCAACCTCCTGCAAGCCTTCAAAGAGATAGAGCATTTCCATGCAAGGTGGTCATCACCTCCATACATTCACTACCTCACATCCGAGGAGGTTTCCTAATGGTAGAGGCTTTCCTATTGGTTTGCATATATCATAACTCTCAATCACTCAAAGACGATCTAATGTGCACAATAAAAGGCATAAGTGCATCCAACAAACCTATCAATTAAAGTAGAAAGGAAACAAAGACAAACAATTATGCATCAAATAGGAAAAAGGTAATAAGCAATAGCTTGTGAATCAAATGAATCATATAAACACACCTTAGCTAGCAAAGATAATAACAAAACAAAGTAGAAGCGAGCAAGTAATCATGCTAGACATGTAAGATAGGTAATAGTCATTGGCATAAGATAGGCAAGATAAAAACAAGTATAAACAACATGTTAGGATGTCCAAATCAATCATGCAATACAACCAAATCATCTTGCCTTTAGGTAAGAGTATCTACTAGTCAACTAATCAAATGCCATAAAAACAAGAAAGGTACCATAAAGGTAATACCCCTTTAAGCCCTAAAAACAAGTCTCTACTAACTAGGTTGAGGTAAGCATGGCAATTAATCGATAAATTATAGATACCAAGGATAGAAAAGGTGATTAAAGTCAAACAACATTCCACTCATACCAAGACAAGTATATAAAAGAATTATGATTTGGATTGCTTTACTTCTATATCTCTTGTATCCAAAATTATGCTTTGATATATATATATATGATGACTCTTTCATTTTTATTTTTATTTTGTCTCTCTTGTGATTTCAAGTTCTACTTATCTATCCTATGCCATTTTTATGACAAAAAAAAAAAAAAAAAAAAAAAAAAAAAAGATCATTTCATAATTGACAAGACATTTGATACACTTAAAACAAATAAAACTTTTGAGAGTTATTTGAGATGAGATATTTGAGATATTCTTTTTTATATTCGTTGGGGAAGATATTTTGTTTTGAATTGTTTAATTCATTTTTTTTCTATATAGCTTTAGTTCATTTTTATAAATTTAATTCTTAAGGGAAATTAACTAAAATATTGGAGGAAAATAAGCCCAAGACATTGGAGGATACCAAATCAATTGTTGAATGCATGCCTTAGAAGTTTCAAAGAGATACTTAACACGGATGTTTCTTGCAAAATATTTCTTTGTGATCTATTTATCTCTCTAGAACTATCCTAGGTCATAGAAGCTTGTTCCTATGCTTTTCACTACTTATATTTTATTTGATGAAATACCTTTGTGCTTTATTATTTATTTATTGTGTCTTATCAAACTTCTATTATGTTTGGTTGATTTGCATGCATCTATATTCCTCTTGATCTTTGCTTTGTACACTGGTGTTGCTATAGGAATCTATTCCTTTTTCATGCTTTCACAATGCATCAAACAAAATCTCCAACTATCCTATTTTCCTTTCTTGCCATTATTTTATCCCACACATTACTTTACGTTAGGTATAGTTTTCTTTATGTGTGCAGGTTATAGGATTGGAAGATAAGTACTACAAGATAATGTAATGCATTCCTTTAAGTTATTTTTAATTGAGCATAATGTATGTTATGTGAACTCTTTTTTGAGAGTTTGAGTGGGTTTATGCAACTTTTTTTATCATAAAATTGTCATATAGGAAGATTGTTAGGACATTGAGTCTTGTTTGTATATTGGCAATTTTGTTCCTATTTATTTTTTGCCTTAGGAATCTTTTTAGATAAGCGACTTATTCTCCATTAAAGATCAAGGGTTACTGTTCATCCAAATAGGAAGTCACAAGCATGTAAGAAGGTTTGGCTTCTAGCAAGTTAGGCTCCTATAAAGTATAAAGAAAAACATTTTTTTTTCTTTTTTCAATTAACATGCATTTTATTTATAAATAAATAAAATAAAATACAAGGGACGGTTGAGCAAGCAACAACACTCAAGCACTGGGACCACTCTAGTACTTAGCGTTGCTCAAGTGCTCAAGGCATTCTAGCGATGGTTAATTGTGCTAGAGTACTCATGTTGTTTTTGCCAAGATTTTAAACATATTTTCAAGAATTTCACATAAATATTATTTGGAAACCTTATGACATCCAACCTCTTCAGCATATTTGCCTATAAATACCTCATTATAAACCTTTTAGGATAAGAGGTCTTAATACTTTGGATAGGGTTTCATTAAGAAAAAATCCTAACGAGCTACACCATTCCCGATCTCTCATTCGAAGGATTCAAACATTGAATCTTGGGTTGAAGACCTTCATCCCTTCAACAAGGCTGAATCATATTTAGTAGTGAAGGAAAAACTCTAATATCTCTGTTTCCTAAGTTTGGATCAGTTTAGGAACATGCATAACTATCCTAGGTTTTTTCTAAATCCTATGCATAATTAAAAAAATAGCATTTTTATACTTTAAAATGATTCAAAAAGTGCTAACAAAAACCATACCTCAGATTCATATGTTCCCAAATCAAATCCACATGGTGAAGATAAAGATCGAAATCACAAAAGTCTCGTAAACCCAAAGTCTTCCACCTGATGACTCAAACTTTGATCTTGGCACACTTCCAATAAAGAGGAAAAGAAGGTGGGGGCTATGACTCTCAATCTCCCTGAATGGTGGAAGACAAAAGTTATGGAAACTCTAACCCCTAAGGGATATTTATAGGGTTCCTAAGTGAGCTTAAGTGTCTTAAGCCCACATGGGCTTGTGTCACTTAATCTAACCTAAAATGGGTTCTAATTGATTAATTAACCCAATAAGACCTACTAATTAATTAATTAACACAATCCAGAGACCTTGTTCACTTATCCTTATGAACCTTGTGTAATTACCAAAACACCCTTATGCACAAAAGTGAACCTAGAGTTAATCTAACCCCCATATATCATGCTAACAAGGTATATGAGCTCCAACTGAGGACCACTAGGACCTATTGGAATACTGGCTCCCTCAGAATTCAATTCTAAAGTTGATTCAACATCCCACTACAGATAATCAACTGAACTCCAATATCCTATGTAAATAACAACGAGACACCAAGTGCTCGGGTCCGTGACCTGCTAGCCATTATGTTCATTCTCCCTATGAATTGGTATCGTAGTCTAACAAGGTGAAAACTATCAACCTTTCAAGACTACTTCTATCATTTTTAAGTTACAGATCCTCCTATTGTGTGTTCAATTGACATATCTTACCTCTTAAAGAGCCTAGTCAAGTTCCACTTAAGGAACCACTATGGTCATAGTTTCCATGAACACACCTCCTTAGGGTCACCCAATAGGACACATTGTCTCAATCCCAAGAGATATCATGGTGCCCCTATTAAGAATATATATTACTACCGGATTCCATCAACAATGACCCAATCTATAGGGAATATATGATCAACTTACAATCTCACCCATAAGTCAAAGTCATCGCTAACTTTAGTACAAACTCAATATTCTCTCAAGGTTGAAAGACAACACAATGAAGCAGCTTGGTGAGGTCATGACTACTTGATAGCCTTAAGTCATGACTCACCATAGGTCCTGTCCAATGTGTAACTATACATACTAGTGCACTCACCATAGGAAACCCATCCCAATAACCAAGACCAGTCATCCCTTAAATTAAGAGGTAGTACACTACAACCTCTAATGGATTGCCTAAACCCATAAACCGATTGTGAACAAGTCATTTATTTGCAAGGAACCCATGACTTAAATCTTCTGTGCAACTCCTAATGCACCTAAGTCACACATAATGCAAAAGGTGTAGGCAAGAATGCTCATAAAGTATAATACATGGAATAAGGATAGATAAAAGTGAAACTAGAACATCATTAAATAAATAATGAATTCCAAATCCATTACATCATGACATGCTTTTAAGGGCTCTATCCTATCAACTATAGCAATTGAAGATTGCTACATTGCAAATGTGAATCAAGTTATATATATTGGAAAGTAAGTCTTTAGGGTAAAGTGACCAGGTAAATATATGTAACTTGATCTTATATAGTGATTTAGATTAGCAGTCCTAAACCGTATGGTTTTTCACCTTCACAGTTAGTGTGAGGTTTTTCCACATAAAAATCTTCGTGTCTCATTGCATATCTTTATTATCTTGTTTATATTGCCAATCTTGGATTGAGTTGATTACCCATAACTTCTTGTATGAAAAAATTGGGTATTTTAAATTACACCCATTCAACCCCCCCCCTTCCTTAGGTGTTACCCTATTAGACTTTGGTTTTACAAGTATCATGCCACTAACTCGCCATCTCTACTTTACAATTCACTACTTTCACTGACATGAATCTGTTTGGGAAGATTCGATTACTTGCCCCATCCTCTTCTTCATCTATGCAATGGGTTTGTAGCTCACTATACATCTTCATATGCAAAACTAAACTACGCATCAGTTAATCATCATTGCACATCTAATATGCCATTCTATTAGCAACAGTTTCATTATTTTGGACCTCAGTTTTCCATATCTCTAAAGAGATCAACAGCTTATCATATCACCATCCTTGCATCAATAGTAAATCAATTGTAGGTCCTGCATCACATCACCAATACGTGTCATTTTCATCTCCATTTTTTTCACGAAAGTTTTGGAAGACAAGTTCAAGTAAGTTTCTTATTTCATTCAGTTTTTTTTTTTTTTTTTTTTTCTTTCATTGGTTAATAATTACTAATAAAAAAAAGCATACTTTATTTAACAATTCTCATGAGTCTTACATCTTTTAAATAGTAATTATGCTCAAAATACCTAATTAATATGGCATTGCCCTTGCAAGAGTTACTAACAAGTTTTATAAAGTTTTAGAGTCATTTCAAGGTATGATTTTGATAACTTTGTGACAAAAGAGATGAATTGAATTGAAGATAACAAATAATATTGATGATAACCCAAATGCATAATAGAAGAAGTAATGCAATTAGTTTGGACTTGGATTTGGGATAATTGGAGGTAGTTAAGGTGGAATCAAAAGAAGAAAATGGAAAAAAATGATAAAGAGAAGCTCAAAAACCAAGTGTTGCATATTCGCATGATCATGCGAATTGGATCAGATAAGGAATTTGTGTTGCAAGTTAAGGAAGATGTGTAAGTTGATTTCGCATGAACATGCAAAAATTTCACATAGTCATGCAAAATGGTCTAAAAAGTTCCTACTGCTACTATTGCTCCATTGATTTCGCACGACCATGCGAAATTGATTTTTTCATACAAAATGGTTATTTTGTTGCTAAACTTCAGATTATTGAATGGAGAAGGTTTTGGAAGACCTTTTAAATGATGCCAAGTGTTCACTTGACCTTGGAAACTCAAATTTCTCATTAAAAAGCTTTTTAACACTTTTGGATCTTAGATTTTTCTAGAAACTTTGTCTCTCAATAGAATTCTCCATTTTCTTTCTAGCCAAACATGCCTTGTGAGACCAAATCTTCCAGCATGAGTGGCTTAATCTCATTTTTCACGGAGAAAAGAGGATCTAGAGGCAAGATCTGTGGTAAATTAAATAAATGAGCTTTAAATGTAAAGGCAATTTGATCCAATTAATTGATTAATTGAATTTTGGGGATTTTTCTCTTCAAATCGTCTTAAAGCTAGATTTGATGAGATCAAATAGTGGCATTGTGTGAATCATTGGAAGATGATCTAAGATGAGTTGAATATATGGTTTAAATTGATCTTTTGGATTAAATAATCTAATTTGAAGAGAAATGAGATCTAGACATAAAGCTAACTCAAAAATCATTTTAGATGAGAATTTATATTTTTAATCTAACTTGATGAAAAATAGATCTCAACATCTATTCACTATAAAGACTATTTTCTAGAAAATTATAACTTCGAGAGTTTCTTTTCCTTATTAAGTTCCTTTTATTTTACATTTTATTATTCCTCTCAATTTGAAATCATAGTTATTTTGAATTTTTATCATAAATTGTCAATTCAATTTCACTTTATCACAATCATTTTTCCCCCCCATTCAAGCCTTAATTACCGAAAATAGTCCACCCTAGTGAATGACACCTAAGACTGTTATACTACTAGAACTTTTGTTAAAACCTTTTTTCATTGGGCAAGATTTACTTTAGCATAGTTGAAATAGGCTATAAATTTTGTTTTGATGTGATAAACGATGAAAAATCAATCAATCAGTCAATTAAATTCCTAAATTCTTCATGTTTGGGCGTGGATAAATTAGCAAAGTCAAGGTAACTTCTAGGACTATTTTCCAAGCATGTCTTAGAAAGAGTAACCTAACCTCGGACTTGGACTTGATTTTCAAAGACATGCTTTTTCCAAAATAAGGAATCACGTTTTTCGGGTTTATTTCTTATTTTGTTTTCCCTTTAAAAAAAATAAAATAAATGGAGACTCCAAATTTTATAAAAATAAGTTTTTTTTTTTTACTAAAAAAACAAGTCTTACAATGGAGTAGGAGGCACACATGAAAAATATGGGTCCATAGTCGTGTCACCGGTCATCTTTTCAAACATGCATATTATAGGTTGGTATTTATGGGTGTTTCAGCATATCACCACCATAGATTGACATTTATGGACTTTTTATCAATATCACCACCATAGATTGGTATCTATGGGTCTTTTAGTATATCCCCATCATAGATTAACATCTATGGATTTTTTATCATAGCATCACCACCATAGATTTAATATCTATAGGCTTTTTATCAATACGACCACCATAGATTGGTTCCTATAGGCCTTTTATCAAAATATCACCACCATAGATTTGTTATTTATGGGCCTTTTAATCGGTATCAACACCATAGATTGACATTTATAGGTTTTTTATTAGAGTATCGCTACCATAGATTAGCATCTATGGGTATTTTTCCAGAGTATCACCACCATAGATTGACATCTATGAGCCTTTTATGTGAGTATCATTGCCATATATTAGTATCTATAGGTCTTTTATCAATATCACCATTCTAGATTGGTATATATGGGCATTTTATGAGTATTACCACCATAGATTGGTATCTATGGGCCTCTTATCATTGATATCACCACCATAGATACTATATCTATGGGCCTTTATTAAGAACATATCAACACCATAGATTTTTATTTATGGGCCTTTTATTAGAGTATTACCATCATAGATTGACATCGATGAGCTTTTTATTAGAGTATCATCACTATATATTAGTATATATGGTTCTTTTATCAATATCACCACCATAGATTGGTAACTATAGATATTTTATGAGTATCACTATCATAGATTGGCATGGTTCTTTCAGCATATCACAATCATAGATTGGTATCTATGGGTCTCTTATTATTGATATCACTATCATATATTAGTATCTATGGGCCTTTATTTATAGCATATGACCACCATAGATTGGTATTTATGGGCCTTTTATCAGTATCACCAACATAAATGGTTATTTTTGGACATTGTATGATTTTCATCACCATCAATTTGTTACCTATGGGCTTTTTATCAATTTATCATTTCTTCAATAGCCTAGATTTGTTTATTGCATTCACATTCTCCCTGACATCATAGAGCATCACCGTCCAGAATTTATCCTCCCTCATTGCATATGACATAGTCCTTTCAGCTTATAGTATGTGTTTCGATCATTTACTTGGTACCTCTTGCCTAATGTCCTTGTATAATACACATGTAGATGTCTCCTTTTGCGTATTTGTTCTTTTACTCCTTGGTAGTCTGATTGTTACTCAACTTTGATATTGATTTTCAAGTCATTTTTAGAATCCTTTTGAGGGAGTTTTGGATTTGTAGGGTAAATTTAGTGGCACCCTAGGAGCCCCTTTTTCGAGAGGGAGTCTTCAAGCCTCCTTTTGTTTTTGTTTTGATTTGAGTGAGGTCATGTTCTACTAGGATAATTTTGGTGGTCTTTTTTGTTCTTTGGTATAATTCACTTCATTGCACTAATTATTCACACTTTCATTTCACTATACTATTTATATTTCTTACATTCATAACTCTACCAAAGAGAGGCATATTTGTATACTTCAATATTGTCTTAAGCCCATTTCTAACTTTTTTTTTTTTTCAGGCCCATTCATTTTTCATTTTTCTAGGTCTTTCTGTTTAATTCTAGGCCCAATTTCAAGCCCATTTAAACCCAATTTTAAAGAATCAATTTGGACCATTCATTTTTAAATCGCATCCCCATCATCCATTTCAAACCCTAAACCTAAAAAACTCTTTCTTCTTTCCCACAACCATCAACCACCTCCTCCTTCGCACCCCCTTTTCTTCCTTCCCACAACCATCAACCCCCTCTTCCTCCCCACCCCTTTTTTTCTCTCATTCCTCTCTCTTTCTTCTTCTTCTTTTTCTTCTTTTTATCTCATTTTCTTTCCTTTCTTTTCTCCTATATATATTTTTTTCCAACCACCACCCACTATAACAACCCCCCACTTTTTCTTTTTATTTTCTTTCTTACTTTTTTCTTCATTCCAACATACCTATCCCACTACCACAATGTCATCAACCCATTGCCAACCAAGTGTCAGTTAGCAATGCTTCTCCATCATCCCTCTTTTTTTCTCTCTCACACTCCCTTTTTTTCTTTTTATTTATTTTATTTTTCTTCTCTCATCCCTTACCATCACCTTTCACCACCATTCTCATGCCCACCTCCAACTAGAGCATCGTCGACATGTCATTACTACCCTCCACTCTCTCCTCTAATTGCATTTCTTTTGTTCTAGATTTCATTCAAGAAATTGTCCAATTTTTTTGGGTAAGTTTTCTTTTATTTGCATGATTTTTGTAGTATAATTAGATTTTGTTTGTGGGCTTGGATTTGGTTTCCTATTTTATTGATTATAATGGTTAATTTGGATTTTTGCACTTAGGCTTGAGATATTATTTTGTTTGGGTTGCTCATATATTTAATTTGGGTTTTTGATATCAGATTTATTGCTTTGAAGTTTTGTGGGATTATTTCATTCGGGTCTTTAAGGCTTTGATTCTTAATTGTTATATTGGGCTTGTTATTTTATTATGATTTGAGTTTGGCTCATTTATTGATTTGGGCTTAGGCATACATTTGGATTATTGATTTTGGGCTCATTTTTATTTTTCAAGTATATTCTAGTAGCTAAGCATGGATGCCCTCCACTTGGAGGGAGGGATTTTCACTTGAAGGCCCTTAAAAGGATTAGAATCCTTAGGGTTTAGTAGTGGTGGTGGATGACATTTCTTGGAGGGAGATGGTTGATGAGGATCCTTGAGTCTCTCTCATTCTCTATTTTTGCTATCTCGGTAATTTTTTAGTTTTTTGGTATTCTTTGGTGGAGAATGTATTATTTTTATTTATTTATTTATTTGTATTATTGGAGCTTCACTTGGAAGTTAAGGAGAACTATCACTAAATTTGGGTACACTATTCTTCTTCCTTTCATTAGTTTTTTTTTCTTATTTATTTTTTTAAGCAATCTATTTTTTTTTATTTGCTTTTGTTTGTTAAATATTTATTCCTGCATTTTGGTTTATTATTATTTCTCTTTTTGTTCTAGTGTGTTTATTTATTGTATAGATAAATGATTTATAGTTGGTTTCCATCATTTAGTTCATGTCATATTTATTTTATTTATCTTTTATTTGTATATAATCAATACAATTTCTTTTTCTTTCATCCCATTTTATTTTCAATTATCAAATTCATAAAATTTGGAATTATTTCTTTTAAAGAAAATAAGACTAAAGTTTTTGAGTGAATTGTAAAATTTTAAAAAATAAAATAAAATAAAAAGTTGCAAGATCTATAAAAATCACTTTTTGAAATAAAAATTATGAAATCATTTTCCAAATGAAAACTATAGAATATATATATATATATCCATTTAAATAAAATGGTAGATTTTTTAAATAAAATTATATAACATTTTTAAAAAAACTGAAATTTGAAAACTTCTTTTAAAGCTACAAAATCATCTTTTGATAAAAACATAAAATCCTTTTTTTAATAAAAGAATAGTAATAATCTCGAAAATCTTTTTTTAAATAAAATTGAGAAGTCTTTTTTTTAAAAATAAAATTGAAAATCTTTTAATAAAATAAGTATAGTCCCAAAATTTGTCCAAATTTTTATTTATTTATTTATTTATTTATTATTATTATTATTATTATTATTTTACTTTTGTTCACCTATTTATTTGTTTTTTCATTTTTTTCCTTTTTCTTTTATTTTTCCTTTTTTTTCCCTTATTTTCCTTCCCCAACTACTCCATCCACTCTCTATCCTACCCTTAACCCCCACAAAAACCCATCATCCTCTCTCTCTTCTCCCTTTCCTTTGAATTTCCTTTTTCTTCCCATTTTTCGGCATGACATTTTTTTTCTTCCCTTCTTCCTTTCCAACTTACCCACAAGCTCTCCTCATCTCCTCTCCCTCCTTTCCTTTTCTTTTCTTTCTTTTTTCACTTCCGACGCCCCCTCGCATCTCTCTCTTTCTCTTTCATTTTTATTTTCCTCTCTAAACACACTCCTACCCCCAATCTTCCTTCCATGGTTTAAAAAAAAAAAAAAAAAATTAAGTTTATTTTACTTTATTTTATTTTATTCTTACTTTAATTTTAATGGTAATGTTTGTGAGATTGGATGGGTAAATTAATATGGAATTTTTGTTATTGGTGAATTAATATAGAATTTGATCTTATTTGTTGTTGGTGAAATTTGTTAGAATGGTTGATAATTTATAGGACTTTACTCATTTAAATTAATTAATTTGGGCATGATATAATATTATAACATATTTTTGTTACATTTGAACTTTACATATTAAATTTGGCATGATTTTGATTGTGGATTTGATTATGGGAAATTAAGTTCATGTCTAATGGAATTAAATTTAATTTGTTACATTTGGGCTTGACTAATTATGCTTGTCTTATGGTCATTAATTTGAAAATCTTGAGTTAATGTCTATAGTATGAAGAACATTTTTATTAGGTTAGATTTGCTAATTTGGGTCCATTTCTAATTGGTGAAATTTATTGCACTAATTTTAAGTTCAAATTTGGGCTTGAATACTTGTTTTGGACTTTGTACATTCCTAAATATTTACATTTGACTCATCTTTATTTTGCATGGGCCCATTCCACTACTTGTATTGGTATTTTGTTGGTCAAATATGGATTCGTGACGCATGGAGAAAAATGAGGCTCCGAAAGACATTAAACTTGTTGTAGGCTTGTTGGGGTACACGATTTATTTCTTTCTTGTATTTGGTTTTATTTCTATTGGTTCATATAAATATTTATTTGTATATATTTATTGAGTGTGTATAAAATTGAATATCAAACAAACCACAAATTTTGTTTAAATAAGATGAACAATTCAAAAAATACGTTTTAATAAAATAATAGTTTTAAACTAATCCTCTTAATAAAAGAAAGTTTTCTTAATAAATAAAAATTTTAAAAAATGTTTTTAGGAAAATCCGAAAACTTGTTCTTAACAAAATTCAAAAAAAAAAAATTTAATAATAATTATCCAAAAATTTATTTGATTAGTAAAAATTGTTCAAAATTTTTATTTTTAAATAAAATTGCCAAAAGTTTATTTTTTTAATAAAATTATCAAAAAAAATTAAATAAGTTCTCTTTCTTTAATTAGAATTAGAATGTGCTTAAAAGTAATTTTGTAAATAAAGATCTTAAATAATCTTTTTAATAAGAATAGAATGATTTTTTATTTTTATTTTTTGCAAATTAAAGTTGTAGAAATCATTTTCTTGATAGAATTTGATTGAAAAATATTTTTGTGAATAAATTTTGTAAATAAATTAATTCCTTTATAAATAAAATCAAATTGAAATACTTTTATAAATAAAGTTATGAAAATTCATCATTTCTCCAACAAAATAAATAAAAAATCTTTTTATTGTAAACAGAGTCAATTTGAAATTTTTTAATAAATTATTTAAATAACAATGAGTGCAAATAACTTTCTTGAAAATAAAAATTGAATATAAATAAAATTGAATCAAATCACTTGTTGGAAATAAATTGAAACTTTTTTTTTTTTTGGTAAATAAATA
This sequence comes from Vitis rotundifolia, assembly GCA_030254885.1. NCBI lineage: Eukaryota > Viridiplantae > Streptophyta > Magnoliopsida > Vitales > Vitaceae > Vitis > Vitis rotundifolia. The sequence continues at coordinate 12,924,935 of CM058154.1, read as the reverse complement.
AACTAAAATCATATATTCAAAATTGTTTTTAATGAACTCCTTTGGAATTTCTAGAAAAACTTATTTTTGAAATATTGTTTTTTTTAATCAGTTAATAAATCAATTTGTTTAATTCTCTTGTCATTATTTTTGTACTTTTTTTGTAATATGTTATTATTATTTTTGTTTATATTTATTTGTATCATTCTATTCTTAATATCTATAATTAATTAATTAATTGTCACAATTCTCTCAATTCGTTTAGAAGGTACCGTATGCATATGAGTTTAAGATAGTGTTACGGCTTACCGTCATACCTTCCCAATAAGTAACTTGATCCTTAAATCCAAATAAGGAGTCACATAATGTTTTCTTTCTTATTTTGTTTTCCTTTTGAAACAAAAAACTAAAATAAGTGGCAAATTCAAGTTTTAAAAAAAAAAAATCAAATTTTTCACAAATAAAAAGCAAGTCTCACCATTCAAGTGGGGATACATGTGAAAAATATGGGTCCACAATAAGGATAAAATATTTTCTAAGGTTTATTTTAAATAATTTTTAAACTTTTCTTTAGCAATAAATTAAAATTTTTTTTAATTAAGATAATTTGCAAAGTTTTAATATAAAATTGTAAAACTTTTCCTTAAACCAAACTAGAATAAAATGTTTTTTTTATATATAAAATTGAATAAAAGAAATAATCATTTTCAATAAATAAACAAAAATAATTTTTTTATAAAATCAAATAAAATATAATTTTTTGTAAATAAAAAAAAGAAAAAAGGATTGAAGTATCTTTTGTAAAATTTCTTTTCCTATTAAACATTATTTTTAGTAATAGATTGAGTTAGGAAATTCTTTTGCAAATAAATTTGTAAAAGAAATTAACTAAAATTTGAATTGAAATATGTTCTTCAAAATTAAATTGTAAAAATTCATTCTTTTTCTAAAAAAGGTAAATAAAAATCATTTCTTGTAAAAAAAAAAAAAAAAAAAACTAAATTGAACCTCTTTTTTTTTTTATGAAATTACAGTCAATAATCTCCTTTAATAAAAACAAGAAAAGTCTTTTTGGAAATAAATTTGAATTTGAATAAAACTCAAATCCTTTGTTAAATAAATTGAAACTTTGTGAATAAATAAATTGAAATTATTAACTTGAAATTATTTTCAATATAAATAAATTCTTTTGAAATTTCTTGAAAATGTTTAATATTTGGAAATTATCAAATCTTTTTTTCTAATTAGTCTAATAAATTAATTTGTGCATTTTCTTTATCAATATTATATATTATTGTGTTTTGTTTTCAATCTTGTATTATGGTACATATTTGTTCATATTTTCTTGATGTTCATGATTAATTAATCAATTGTCATAATTTCCTCTACTTGTTTAGTAGACCTTTTTAAGGCTTAAAATGATGCTATCCTATGGTGGTTTCACGATAGGTAACTTGACCCTAAATTTGGATTCGATTTTTACAGACTTTTCTTTGTTCTTCAAGGAGTCACAAATTTTTTTTTTTTTTTTTTCACAATAAAAATGAATCTTGTCATCGAGTGAAAATATATAATTTAAAAGGAAAGTGGTATTATGTATTTTCTCTTTCATACACATTACTCCAACGATACTGTCCAACACATTTGTACTATGGAAGGCATTCAAATGGTAGAAATGAGGAGTAATTTTGTATTGTGATTTAAAATATTTTAGTTTTAACATGGAGCGATGGAATTATAAAGTCCAGCTCAAGAAAAACCAGAAGGAATTAGCAGCATGTGGCAGTGCTGGCAGGCGTAGCATTGGATGAAAGCAACATTTCATGAATAAGGCCAACGTGATCACATGCAGCGCCCACCGCCCACCGCCCACTCACATGTACAGCCATCTCTATTCACTGCCATAACCATGTGCTCTTTTCCCCATTGCTCGCTTGAATCGTCATAGTTGAAGTCCTCCAACAAATCAAATAGTCAGCAGTTTGAGGTTCTCTCGGAGGCAACCTCCATGACTTTTCTCGCAAATAGTTGATAAGCTTTTCTCTGGCTGCTTTTCGATGATTTGTCTTGTTAATTAAAATAGACTCTAGCTCTTTAGCATGTGGTCCTTTTGTATCCAATAATTTGCTCTTTTCAGAATTGTTAATTAGTCTCACTCCACCCTTTTTTATGGCATCTATTTTCGTTAAGACAAAAACTGAAACAATTAATTAAAGGCTTTGATCCAGCTATAGTACATGCCAGCTTTTCCATTTAAACAATTTTATTTCTTTTTATTTCCTATTATAATGGTGTGACATATAGGTATGTATGTAAGATATAATTTTTAACCCCTAGACAATGAAAGGAAGAGGGATACAAAAACAATTTTTCTTGAGAATCCCTCCTCGTTGATTTCTAGAAATAGTTAAACAAGTCAACAATATCCAAATTACAATTCCAAGAAAATATCAGAACCAGACAGAAAGGTGTCAAAAAAGAAAATAAAATTCAACCAAGATTACATTGAGAAGATGAAAGCAGCAAAAGAATGAACAAACACCTCCACCATCACCCAATTTTCTTCTTGATTACCTCCCATCTGCTGATGTGAACGATTCAGCAAATCCATATGGGCGAGTGGGTATGCTGGTCTGAGTGTTGTCCAAGCTTGCGAGGAATGAGGAAGACGAAGAAGAATCCATGTGGCTTCTTCCTTCAAATGCCTGCCACTTCTTGAGGGCTTGTGGCAAGGACATGTCAAGGTCGATGCCATATATGTCCTCTGTGTTTTGGTCCACAGGTTTCCAGAGTTCTACAAGAGAAGATAGAACATTTACAGCATGACCCATATCAGGCCTTTGGTATGGCTCCCTGGCACAGCAGTGACCTGCAAGTTCAGCAACCGTGCTGATACTGGCGAGTGTTTCCTCATTAACGTCAATTGTTGGGTCAATGGCTTTTCTGAAAGTGTCCTTGTTGATGTGCATTCTTTTGAACCATGTCACGAGGTGCATGCTCTCCTCGGGCTGACTCTCATCTAGTGCTTTTCTCCCAGTGATTAGCTCCATCAAAATCACCCCAAAACTGAAGACGTCCACTTTAGTAGTCACTCGACCAGTCACTGCCAATCAAATAATAAAAATCAGGGAGTTGTGTGTCAAAATTCTCTATGTTAACTTGGAACAAAGGCTTAGGAATTTAACACTAGGGATCACAAAGAATAACAACTAAAGAGAAATGGAAACAATTAAGTCAATAATGCTTTTCAGAATCAAATAATAAAAAACAGGGAGTTCTGTGTCAAAATTCTCTATGTTAACTTGGAACAAAGGCTTAGGAATTTAACACTAGGGATCACAAAGAATAACGACTAAAGAGAAATGGAAACAATTAAGTCAATAATGCTTTTCAGTTCTCTAGGACAGTCACTGATCTGATAGAAGACAGCTATCAATTTAGCTGATGGCATATTATGCATTTCACACGGGTGATTTATCTAAAGCATTAGAAAATCTATAAACTAAATTAACTAGCCAACAAAATAAAGGGGGAGAAAAAAAAGCAACAAGCACCTGCATATTCTGGTGCCAAGTATCCAAAAGTTCCAGCAATTCTTGTTTCAATTGAGCCTTTCCCCTCTGGAGCAAGTCGCACAAGACCAAAATCGGCAACCTTAGCTCTCATATCATCCCCAAGAAGAATGTTCGAAGGCTTTAGGTCCCTGTGTATAAAACTCTGATGGGCTAAACCATGGAGGTACTCAACACCCCTTGCTACATCCAATGCAATAGCCAACCTTCTAGTCCATTCAAGTGGTTTTAGCCCTTCTTCAGGCCAGCTGAACAGATGCCTACTGAGTGTCCCTTGAGGCATATATTCGTACACAAGAAGCTTTTCATTGCCATCCAAGCAGTACCCAAGAAGAGCGACTAGATGCCTGTGCCGAACCTTAGTCAAAACAGCAATTTCTGACGTGAACTCTGCTAGTCCCTTTCCTGTTATCACCCCAGACTCCATTCTCTTTACTGCAATTTTTGTACCATCATGCAATTCACCTCTGTAGACAGTCCCGAATCCACCTTGTCCCAATATATTTTCTTCACTGAAGTTGTTTGTCACATTCCTTAAAACTTGAATCGAAATAACCATATTTCCTGCTTCAACCATTTGAATGTCATTGGGCTCGCTACTAGGATGAGTATGGGTTTCACTTATGGCACCAACACTAACACTCGAGCCTGCAACTGTGATCTTCACACTGTCATTATCAGAGCCAGAATGGCGAGGATGAATAACCATTGCATTTGGGCTCTGTACTCTGGTAAATTGCTTTTGTTTTCTTTTGTAGAGACAAAAAACCAACAAACCTATCAAGAAAATCACAAATACACCCCCGATTACAGAAAATACAATAATTCCAATTAAACTTGAGGATTTCTTGCCACCATTCATGGAACTGCCACTATCTTGGGAACCTGTATTTGTGGAAGGACCAGGTGAGCCTTGAGAAGAAGCACCCTGAGAAGTAGAACCACCCTTCTTCTTTGCTATATCCAGGTTACCATTAGCGTTCACAAGCACATTACCCCTAAAACTTGGGATTTTCCCATAAAGCTGGTTGTTTGAGACGTCAAGTTGGGTGAGTGCAGGCAGAGTAGTAAGCTCCTCAGGAATGGAACCTGTGATACTGTTGTCGGCAAGAACTAGTTTTTGAAGTGATCTTAATGAAGAGAAGTTGGAAGAAATTGTGCCAGTAAGACCCATTTTCTGAAAATTAACAACCGTAATGTTCCCATTGTTACATGTAATCCCAAACCATTCTGTACAAGGATCATTCCCTTTCCAATTCTTGGCAAACTTTGTTGGATACCCAAATGAATTCACAATGGACAGCAGTGTGTTGACTCTGGGATCACACTCACCTGGCTTTGGCAAACAAAAGCTATTGCCATCTGGAGTCATATCGACTGCAACCGAGTTTTTGAACTCAGGCACTGGTCCTTGCAGAAAATTGTTTGTTAAATTTACAGCCTCTAAGGATCCAAGATTCACTAACGACACTGGGACAACACCAGTGAAAAGATTATCCCTCAAACTCAAGCTCTGCAAGTCTTTCAAACCCGAAAAATCAGGCAATGGACCAGAAAAGGCATTGGAATGCAGCCAAACCTCCTTCAAAGAAGTCATGTTCTGTATAACATCAATGGTCCCACTAAGTTTCCCCTCACTCATCTGACCATTAACCCATAGAGACTCAATTAGGGATCCAGAAAGGGCAGAGGGCAAGCCACCAACGAGAGCATTAAAAGCCAAATGCAAATTTACCAGCCCGGGAAATGCAACAGGACCTAAAAAATCGGGTATATTTCGAGTAATATTGGCAGAATTGGCGGAGAAATTTTGAAGCGCGGAAGCATTCTTCAGGCTTTGGGGTATTTCCCAGGCGGAAAAGGGATTGTTATCAATTTCTACTGATTGAAGAGATGACAACCCAGAAAAGAAATCATCGGGAATGTAGGTAAACTGGTTGTTGCTCAGCATCAACACTTGCAATGAACTCAGACCCTTTAAGCTCGGGAGAGGACCCGAGATGTTGTTCCATTGGAGCTCTAAACGCTCCAACTCAGTGAGATTACCAAGACTAGAAGGGAGTGTACCTTGAAGGCCTTGTCGCCCAACTTGGATCCGGGTCACCCGTTTGTCTTCTGAGCAGACAACGTGTTTCCATTCGCAAGGATCTGGGCCGGACCATCCGAGAGACTCAGAGTTGCTCAAGCTGTCTTTCAGAGCCAACATCACCGAAGCATCCTCTTGAGACTCTGCACAGAGAAGAAGACAGCAAAACCCAGCCACAAAAATGGCTAAAAGCTGGTAGGATTCCTTCATTTCTAACACTTGGAGAAGAATGATGATGAAGAAGAGAATGGTTGCATTAGCTACAGGGATTTAATAAAGCTCATATTTCTTCATTTTTGAAAAATGGGCAAGAGCTTCATTTCTAACATTTTAAGGACTAAGGAATATCTGTGATGAACAAAAAGGACTCACCAGTTGACGGTGAGAAGAATGAGTGGTTTTGTGGGAAGAAGAGAAGAGTGGTTTTGGGGGGAGGAAGGAGGGTAATGAGTAACGAAAAGGATGGGTTGCAGAGAGAGCACATGGAGAGTGGGGCCACAATGCGAAAGAAACGGCTGGCATAGCAATTAGCTAGTGTAATAAGCTGGATTGGATAGAGCGTGGGGGATGATTCTAATTTCTTTGAGCCTTGAGGGGACACGCCCAACTGGGCATTGCTTTGTCTGTTGGGTGGCGTGTCTTTTGCACGTGTCCTCGTGCTTGGGAAATTGTTATGACTTATCTTCTTCACCACCATATGCCAGGGGAAATTTCACCCTCTCAAATTTGATTCCAAGCATCTTTCCCCTTTTATCTTTCATTTTCAATTTCTGCCCCTTCATTTCTTTGGCCATTGATCATATGAGCTCCCATTTTGTATTTCTTTTCAGCCTTTCTCTATCGTTGTTTTATTTCTAAGGGCATCATCATCTTTTTTCTTATTTCTCCGGCCTCTCTTTTTAGAATAATAATATTTTTCCACAAAAATTGTTACAAGTCATCATTTTTTTTTAAAGATAATTTTTCTTTGTAGAAAAGGTGAATGCTTTTCTCTTGACAACAAATAAAGTATTTTATTTGCCGTTTTATTTTTCTACTTTTACCTTCTACAATATTGAAATATAATTTCCTGCTCAAAATAAAATTATTTTTACATTTCCAAATTTTTACTAATTCTTGACGACATTTTTTAAAAAACTTTTTTAACTTAAAGCGTGTTTTTGATGAAAAGTCAGATATTTGACAGAATTTAGAAAACGTTTTGATCGGTGATTCTTCTAACACTAATAGAAAAACATACTTCCACTAAAAATACGTCAAACAAGAAACATGGTCAAAGACATCCTAAATCAAATTATTCTAATTTAATTTGATTTGTTGAGATAAATTGGTGACATTGTGATAGAGAAAAACTGAATAAATCTTAAATAAAATGATGAAAAACAATGCGACTGAAGTTTCAAAGCTTGTGGTTTTAAATATGTGTATAATGCAATACGTGAATGTATGATTGTTCTGTAGCTTCTTCTCTCCATTCCTATGTTATTTCAGTATGTGTGAGTAGTAACTTTTTAATAGGTTGGTGAAGGAAGGAGTAATATGAACGCTAATCCAATGAATTGCCAGTTCTTCCCATAGACACTCACTTTCTTGAAAAACTTTTCAGGGGATTATGGAATGTGTTTGAGCTCTTCCTTGAGAAGTTGTCCACCAAGTGGCTTAGTTATTGAGTTTATTGCTGTTGGCATTTGTATTCAGAATAGTTGTTGATTCTTCGATGCTCAAGATGGTTTACAGAAACTGTTCAACCCTCCTACACATGACGCGGCCTTTAGTAAGACCCGGACTTAATTCTGGTGCATTAGGCTTGTCTGATTCAGGGTCACTTAGAAATAATTGATAACCTCTATAAGTAGTAATTAACATCATCAGAGAACCAAAGTGTTGCTTTGCGGCAATATGTCAGAGCACACCTTCTCTTGCTTGTTGATTCCATTCGGCCAAATAAAAAGCAATCCAAGTGCAGCCTGCAATTTGCCAGTGTAAGGGCGGCCTATAAGCCACTTGACATCAGTAATGAAGCTATATGGGTGCGGTTTTTCTTCAATTACACAAGGATCAGAAACTCGGTTCTGCATTTGCAAGAGGTCCTTGGCCCTTTAGTTGATAAGAAACAACATGGATTCCTGAATCATCGCTACAAGAGAATAGGCTTACAGTCGGGGTCAACAAACCGCAGCTAAAAGGCAAAAGAGTGTGACCATAGGTTTTGGTTGCCACCAAAAAAAAAAAAAAAAGACTGCTGCATTGTGTCATTATAGTTGGTGCAGATAAATGATATAGTCACGACCATAAGTAACTATATGACTATAGCAAAAGTAAAAGGTATGAACACGGCGAACTTGATTCTATGATTGAAATATGGGAAACTTGTGTTTTTAACTGCTTATTTGAAAGTATTATGGTATTCAAATTCCAATAATGTGGAATATCATATTTGACCATCAAAAGGGAAAATATTATCGTTCTTGTGCACTATGTGCTCAGTCCATTTTCTCTTCCTAGATTGCCCTTTAATGTCTACATTTCAGTAACAAGTCATCTCCATGTCAACAAGAAATGTGTGAAATTTAATTAAACACAAAAATCTGAAAGTTAATGATGTCTGATATTTGGGTTACATCTCCTCACACCCAAACTCGAGAACATCTAAAATTTCCTAAGCACCAAACTTCTTCCTCTCATTTTAGAAAAGAAACCCTTAAAACCCCAATCTGCATATTTATATCTTCTCAAAGAATTTGAAACTTTCATCTAAAATTTCCTTCCTCTTATTTTAGAAAAAAAAAAAAAAAAAAAAAACCCTTAAAACCCTAATCTGCATATTTATATCTTCTTCTCCAAGAATTTAAAACTTCTCAAATCTGAAACACAAAAAACACCCAACCTAAGAACCATCTCAAATGTCCTAATGAAACTTCTTCCTCTCAAAGGTTGGGAACATTTCTCTCTCTCCCTCTCTCTTGGATTCGTCATCCACACGATCCCGAGACCTATCTAAATTTTGCCAAAATTTCTCTCATTTGAGAAAAGAAACCCTTAATCCAAAACTCCAACCCATATTTTTCTTTCTTGTTTACTTCCTCAACAACCAGATAGAGCACTCCATCCTAAGAATGTTCAGTTAAAAGAGGGCTTCAAGAGGCATAGTTGTGATTCTAATTTTGTTATAACAGAGTGAAGCCAAATGGAAAGTTGAACAAGATATCTTCCAAAATATTGGCATCCTCAACAACATATCTTGTCTTCCTATCATTCTATCGCATTTTAGCCTAACCCTAACCTGAAATCTAAAGGTAATTAATTTTTATTTATTGTTCTTTAGTTCCTTTGTTTGAAATGGAGCACATCACCGATTCTAGAGTTGGTTCACCTATGGTATGGTAGTGATTGTACCTTAGGTACTACCTTAGTAAGTTTTAGGTACTACCTCAATCTACCTTAGGTACTACCTTAATCGACCTTAGGTATGACCTTAGTTAAATGTGGGTACTACCTATGTGGAGCTTCGAAACTTCATTTGTGGACATTACTTACTTTATTTGTGAACATTAAAGCATGGCAATATGTGTTTTATTAGGGTGGTGAGTTGGGTCACCTATGGTATGGTGGTAACTGTACCTTAGATACTACCTTAGTAAGCCTTAGGTATTACCTTAATCTATCTTAGGTATTACCTTAATCAAACTTAGGTGCTACCTTAGTTAAACTTGTGTACTACTTGTGTGGAGCCTCGAAACTTCATTTGTTCACATTACTTACTTCATTTGTGAACATTAGAGCATGACAATATGCATTTTATGAAGGTGGTGAGCTAGTTCACCTATTATATGGTGGTAACTGTACCTTAGGTACTACCTTAACCAACCTTAGATACTACCTTAGTTAAATTTGGGTACTCCATGTGTGGATCCTCGAAACTTCATTTCATATTACTTACTTCATTTGTGAACATTAGAGCATGACAATATGCTTTTTATTAAGGTGGTGAGTTGGTTCACATATGGTATGGTGGTGACTATACTTTAGGTACTACCTTAGTAAGCCTTAGGTACTACCTTAGTTAAACTTGGGTACTACCTGTATAGAGCCTTGAAACTTCATTCATTCACATTACTTACTTCATTTGTAAACATTAGAGCATGACATTATGTGTTTACTTAGTTTGGTCAGTTGGTTTACCTTTGGTATAATGGTGACTCTACCTTAGGTACTACCTTATTAACCCTTAAGTACTACCTTAATCTATCTTAGGTACTACCTTAACCAACCTTAGGTACTACTTTAATCGACCTTAGGTACTACTTTAATCAACCTTAGGTACTACCTTAGTTAAACTTGGGTACTACCTATGTGGAGCCTCAAAACTTCAAACTTCAAACTTAGTAAACATCAACCTACGCGGTGGTGCTTTGTGTTAAGGTTTAGCTGGTTCATGATGAAACTTGAAAGAGTATTTTAACACCTACTGTCCTAGGATCAACTAGCTTGGGAGTCACTAGTGGATTCCTATTACACAGGGGTACAAAAAGGTTCAATTCAACCTATTCTTAAAGGAAAAAATTTGTTGAACCATTATGGTCTATTTATTCTTGAATTAAATTGAATCAAGCGTTTAGTGATAGAAACACCGAACCAAACAAATCTTGTTGAAGTTGATTTGATTCAATTTAAATGTGAAATCAAAGAGTAAAAATGCAACTATCCATTCTATTTTATCAAGAATGCAAGCCTTAAATATATAGGCAATCTATTTAGGAAGATAATTTATGAAAAATAAAATAATCCTAAGAACTAAGAACCTGAGAAAACAAAAACCTAAAAACTAAGGGGTTACACATCTTTACTTGAAATTAAAAAACAAATAAATACTCTAATAAAATAATTGGATAATTAGCTAGAGTTTATCCAAAGTTATCTCCAACTACCAACAAAATGAATCAAATTAGACCTAGACAAATTTGGGTCTTAAGCCTAATTAGATTTTAAAAGACGTTTAAAACTCATTCAAGCCTAGAATACAAATCACTTTGGGTAATAGCCTAATAACAATGAACTACTTTAATAGAATCCACACCATATGCATAATAATGAATACTAACAATTATGAATCATAAAAAATAAAAAATTTGGAGTATCTATTCAATTCAAGTCTAGAAAGAAAAAAAAGGAAATCAAAAATCAAATTGAGCAAGTTGATTTTCATAACCCACAAACTAAATTGTGCTTCATGGTTGTTGAAACCTAATCCAATATGTTCTTTTTTGGTTGGGTTGGATTGTTCCTATTGATTTTTTGGTTTCCACTTATACCCTTAGCAACACGATCAGTTAGGAAGCCAAGATAAAAAACAGTGCACTCAACAGGATGTAGAAAAAAAAAAGAACAAATATATGAGGTATATCCAAGATTTACTCTATGTAAATTAAACCCTTAAGAGTTTCAAGTTGTTGACAGTCAAGGTCGAAAAAGGAAAGAGACTTATTCTTGAGTGTTATTCAAATTAACACCTAAAGAAAAACTAAGAACTCCTTTTGTAGAAAGATAAGAACTGGGTTTTGAGAAGTACCTAGGAGCATGGACTCTTATCTTGATGATTTTGTCTAAGGTCAATAGTATGACCTGGTCTGGACAAGATTGCTTGTATTTGATACATGACCATCAATCCATCCCCTTTAGTTTAGTGAACCTTTGGGTGTCTCCTCATTTTTCTTTGTACCAACATTGTTAGGGGCTAGTAACGGGTTGATTGGGGAGGTAAGGTGATGAACATCGAGAATTCCTCCTCAATCAGGCTTTTCAATGCCTTTTGAAGCATTATCATGCAATTCTCATTCCTTTATAGCTCAATGTCTCCATGTGGAAGGCAGCTTAAGGCTTAACTTAAGAAGGTATAAAAGCCCATTTTGAATAAAGAAAAAGATGAGATATCCTCTGGCCAATGTCTCAACCATCTTTACTTTCAAATCACTGTTTTCTTCTATTGCACCATTAAGTTTAATCTTTCACCATAATTTTTTATGTGAATGCTACAATACCTTGAGTCTTTATCTTGATTCAATTTCTAGTAAGCTTGTCTTCGTCACTAATTTCAAGTTTCAACAGTTGCATTAATGGAGGCTCCAATGTTTTTTTCTATTAGCTATTTTCATTAATTGGAAGAGGGACCCTTTTGGGCTGAACTCCTATGGATTTGTACATGTTTTATTCATGGATTTGGTGAAGTGTAGTTCAAATGGATTACCATGTATTTATTATCATTTTGCTCTCTATTTTCTCTCAACCAGTGTTGGATATGATAGTTGCTTAAGGTTTAGACACCTTCACTTGATATTTTTCCATCTTGATCATGAAATTTTGAGGCTGGTAGTTGGTGGCAAATAGGTGGTTCTCTAGTGCTAGGAGTTAGGCTAATCATCAGAACCCAGTGTCGTGAAAATGCATCAAAGCATTTGAAGGAAAAATCCTCCAGGTGAAACCACTTATTAGTGCTCCAAATGTGTTTTAATTTGGGTACATTGTTCATTTAGATGGGAGTCCCATAAAGGGATGTTCCCAATTCCTAGTATTTGTACCTAAAATCAATTTTAATTAACTAAATTTGGCAATTTTCATTATTTTTCTGCAAATTCACCACACAACCCCACAACAAAGTCCATCATGAACCCCTCATGTTGACCTCTTAATCTCCCCATTTCCAACCTGTCTATGGGGCCCTGCTCCTTAAGGATCATACTTGGCTCACCAAATCTTATACTTGTAGTCTAACACCTTGTGCTTGGGGATATTTGAGTCCTACAACTTTGGGAATCAAACGACAATCTCCACATACATGAATTGGAAAACTTAAATTTGTTATTTTGTAATTTAATTTTGAAAAAAGCAAACACCTATAAGAAAACTATAGACCCTCCATTTTGCCCTCCTAGCACATGTTCTATTAGGTTTTTGTTTGGTACTTTACAGCAATTCCCTAATGGCCCATTACTACTCATGTAGCATATCTTTTCTAAGCCACCTTGGAGACTTTGGTTGAGGGGTTTATCCTGCCCCTCATTATGACCTTGGTTGCCCTTTGAGTTTAGATTAGGCTTCACTTAGGTGCACTTTAGGTTAGACTTGGTTAAGCCCATATAGGTATACCTGGCCCATTAGGCACCACCTTAGGCCCATATGGGTTCACTTAGGCCCACTTAGCATACTCAGCCCATTAGGCATCACTCAAGCTCACCTAGGTCACTTAGGCCCACTTGGCCCATTAGACATTCTTAGTGTGACTTTTATGGTTGCATGGTTCATTTATCTCATTTACTTATTTATTTATTTTTATTTTTATTATTATTATCAATCACTTTTATTTAATCATTTATTATTATTATCTTTATATATATTATTTATTTTATTTTTATTGTTATCAATCACTTTTATTTATTTAGTTATTTATTATTATTTTTTATTTATTTATTATCTTGCTATTTATTCATTTATTATTATTATTATTATTATTTTATCATTCTCTATATTTTTTTATTTTTTTATTTGATATAATAATTTGATTTTTTATTTATTTATTTTTTTTTTTTTAGGGAAATCTACCAACGGATAAGAAGAGTTGATTCTTGTAAGACTCTGAGGAGGAAGGAATCTCTTTTGGGCATTATTGAAGATCACCGGAGAGTTAAAATAGAGGTGAAGACCTTTTTGAAAAAGGTGGAACTCCTTGGTGATATGCACATATGGTTTTTTTGAAATTCAAAAGGGTTTTTTCTAGTGGAGAAGATAGAATTCAGAGAGAAGAGGACTTCTTAGGAGGGACGGCTGCCAATTGCCATATAAAAACACAGGCTAGTGGTTTTGGAAAGGAGAAGGAGAGGTTTTCAGAAAAGACTTTCAGCATAAGAAAAAAAAAAAGCTAGAGAACGAAGAAAGAAAAAAAGAGGAAAAGAGGAAATAGAAAGAGAAAGGGAGTTCATCTGGGTCATCAAGTCTGGTCAAAGAAAATGAGAGAGCTCGTTGGGATTTTTGGGTGATCTTTGGAAGAGGACACATCTCACTTGAAGACAAACAATATTTCTTAAGGGGAATTTCTCCAAGTATGGTCAGATGAAATTTGTATCTTCTCATCTCTATATGATTCAACATCATGTAGATTCTGATGTTATCTTGTTGATTGTTGTGAATATTTAAGGTTGATTGTTTCTCCTGTTGAATGGAATTAAATATGTGCATGCTCTGTCCTGGCTTGAATTGTAATCTTTTTTTAATCTTTGCTATTAATGGCTGATGCATATAATCAGCGTTGATTTTGGTATCTAAGAATCGTGCTCTTGTTCTCTGATGTCCCCCACTTGTTTTCAAGCCCTTTGACAAAATAATGGAAGGTGGCTTGTCTGTTTACCCATCCTTTGTCTTCCTTCCTCTGTTTTTCTTGGATTATTTTTCTATGCTTCAACATCTATATTTCACTCGTCTCCCTTTCTTTGCTGTTCTGGGCTATGGAGACCATAATGGCATGAGTATTTCTAGAATGTAGAGACTTTATAAAGATTGTATACAATTGGTTGTTTAGGATTAGATAGATGCAGAGGCCGATATTGTTTTTGGGAGTTCTCAGGCACTTGTGAATACCGTAGGAAGTGGTCTAGTTGACATAAGCAATTTTCCATATCACAACACTTGCTTTAGAATGGTGTCATATACCACAACCCTATATTTATATGATAAGATGCTTCGGTATGCTTCCAACCATCAATCCTCATTAGGTATGAAGAAGGAATGACTTTCCATGACTTGAGATGAACCTTTGAAATGAAGCATCAAGACTGGAAAACATTAAGCACTAAGCTCCTCGAGGGTCGAGTAGTTCAACCCCAAATGCCACATATTCCTAGTGATCCAGTTAACCTTCCTAAGCTTTGAAGACGGAAACCCCATCCATTTGAACTTAATCAGTTTGTAGTGGGATTAACCGACAATGGAGTCCATATTCTAGAGCCTTTGGAATCAGAAGGTAGATGGGACCCCCACAACCACTTGAAGATGACGCACTTCAGATTGCACCCTAGGCCTTACTCTTGCATGGCCATTTTTTAGGCATGCATCCTATCCCCACCTCATCCTCAAGTGCCTTTGTAATTTATCCTATGGATTGTTGTGTTTCAATGGGTAAATGAGATTGATCGATTCACCATGAAAGGTGAAACCAAGTTGTTGTTTTCTCACATAACTGATAGAAATATGGATTCTGGACGTTTGTGATAAACGGGGGATTGGGGTTCTTCGATGAATCAGAAACCACTTTAGGTGGCAATGAAACTTCAGTAGTATCAAACTCAACCATTGTATGATGATAGTGACTTTGAATATGATTTAGAAGATTCCCCAACATTAGTATCAAAGTTCCAATAGAGGCTACTACATGTGTGAAGTCATTCTGAGCTCCTTTAGAAAATTCACAGTTTTTTTGTCCCACTTAGAGGACAAACATCACTATGTCGGTTTCTGTTCAAAGATTTGATAGATTTGATGCAAATGGGTTAACAAGTGGCAATCTTCTAGCTCAAAAGAAACTATTTTTCTATCCTAGTGAATGAGGTATCGATATGAAAGGTACATGTTTTGGCACCACAAACTGGAATCATCTACAATGGAATGGGTCTAGATTCTCGGGTTTTGGTTTGAAGAGTAGCAGCCAAGACTAGGAGAAGACCTTGAGCAAGCCTTAGGGGTAAACCTGAATTAGAAGAAACAAATCCTTCTCTACTAGCTGAAGCCATGGAACCTCATAATTTTGAAGAGCAAGGCTACTTGCATTTTTGTCAGCAAAAGTGTCTAAACTTTGCAAGGGCTTCATCAGGTTTTGATGTTTTATTGTAACCAGAAGCTGAAAAGCAAAACCATGATTGCATCACTTGTTTCCAGCCTCGTGTTTGATATTTCAAAGTGGCCATTCTTAGAGGTGCTAGAGGGATTGGTCAATCCTTAGTGCTCCTCGTCGAAATGTCTCATGTAAGCTCTCTTACTAAGTCAAGTAGTGTTAGTCTTTCTACAACTTTTCATTGAGGTGCATGGTGTATATCCCCACGTCTGTTTTTTAAAGATCAGTTTGATGTGATTTTTTTTTCTTCAAACTTTTGATCAATTTAGTTCATTAGAGAAAAAGGTGATGAGACGATACAGGGCACAGTAGGCAAAGCCATTCTGGTCATATTACTTGATGCTCGACATACTTCTTTAATCCACAAATTAGAAAGATAGTGGAACAAACGAAAATACCTCCACCAGATGATTAGTTTAACTAATGATTTGTTTGTTCGAGGAGTTGACGTTCACGAGTATGACAAGAGAAATCAACTCGTAGACTTTCTTCATGCCCAGAAAACCAATGTTGTATGTGTGGGGACCTTCCTCCACATGTCAGTCCACATGTCGATCCATGTGTCACTCCCCTCAACACTATCCAAATAACTACCATCATGCCCGAAGCCCTCTATCCGGACCACATAGGCATGCGGCAAATGACAATGGATTCCCTAAGCGAGCAATGTCTTCTAACCAGCCTTCAAGCCCTCCCTGCCATGTGAAATAATTTCATCTGACATAGGAATGACTAATGGGATCTTCTCCAATCCTTACGTCCATGTCAATGGATTGTCACGCACTGTCCCATACCTCCTGCAAGTTGAAATGGCGGGCGACTACATCATGACACACCATTTGACGGCACCTGCCAGTTGTCCTAAACTGCAATAATTGCCCTGCCTCCTATAAATAGCCATCATTGCGGTGAAAGTCAAAGTGCCAACTTAGCATGACAGTGACTCCCTCCTAAGCATTATAAAAAGCCCTCTTAAAGCATAACCCAGGTACACACTCACCTAAGCTGCCCTGTTCTCTCTCTCTCTCTAACAACTCTATGCCTAACTTAAGCTTCAGAGGGGCGTATTCGGACACCCTGTCCGGACATCCTTTGTGCAAGGAGGAAGCTCACTCAGCCTCTTGCAATTGGGTAGAAGCTCTCTATGGCACAACAAAAGGAGGCTTTGACTCCAGTTGATCGAGCATCAACATTGGCGTTGTCTGTGGGAACATGTAAAGATGTCGACGCCCTCAAGGAGCCGATCGTCAGCCATAGGTAGTAAAGGCTACTTCGATTGGCGAGAAAACATGAAAAGGCATCAGCAAGACAGTGAACGACAAGTACATGTCCTTTTTCGTGAGACAAGGAGACTTAGAAAAGAGAATGATGTGTTGTGTATCCAGGTATCCTCAGTAGGCCCCTCACATAGCTATCAGCCAAAAAACCAGCAAACAAACTCCAAATAAAATGAAGAGGTGTCTTTTCCCAAGAGCGCAAAGTTCCCCTCTGGCAACTAGGAGGTGTGGCCTAACGAGAAGTTTCCACCAGCCCACCAAACGCTGCTAGACAAGAGCTTTGACTCCACCTGTATTTCAACGAAAAGGAGACACGATAAAAGGTCGCAACTATCTAACGCAATGTGCGCACGGTTAGGGCCTCAGACACCTAGCATGGAGGGAAGACCACGTGTAGCAACGGACCAGGAGGTTTGCCATGGTCCCTCGGCTATAGCAGTCATGCTAGATTGGCCTCCTTATCCACCAGCACAACTACATACAGGGTCTCTGACATAGCGAGGTCCGCTTGGCTTTGTCAGCAGACGATTAGATGACATGCTCTCCATGCCTTTCAACCCTTACATCATCAACTACGAGCCCCCAAGAGGATTCATGGTGCCGAAATTCATGACATACAACGGAACAAGTGATCCATTTGATCACATCATGCATTATAAGCAGGTCATGACTCTTGACATAGGGAATGCCGCGCTATTATGCAAAGTCTTCCCTGCTAGCCTGCATGACCAGGCTCTATCATGGTTCCACTGCCTCCCAAAGAACTCCGTAAGTAACTTCCGAAATCTTTCGGAAGCCTTCGTAGGACACTACCTATGTTCAGCATGACACAAGCAGAACATAAGTACCCTACAAAACATAAAAATGCAGAAAAATGAATCCCTGAGAGAATTCGTGAAACGGTTCGAACAAGTCGTGCTCCAAGTAGAATCGTGTAGCATGGATGTCATCCTACTAATCTTCAAAAGGAGCATTTGTCCTGGTACACCTTTCTTCGAATATCTCGCCAAAAAACTATCTGCAACAATGGACGACCTGTTCAAACGAGCAAACAAGTACTCCATGCTCAAAGACGATGTCTGCACGGCCACATAGTAGGTCCTAGTCACCAGTCGACTTACTAGAAACGACCACACTGAAAGTTCTAAGCCCTCTAACCAACTGAGGCAAGCCGGCAAGGGGCAAGACGGCCAACAGCAACCAAGCCAAGCTGGCCTTACCCTCCTTAACATTTCAGACGACAAACTTCTCCCCATGATTCGTGATCTGTCCGATTTTAGATGGCCAAAGCCAATTAAGACAAATCCGGCGAAACGGGATCGGAGTAGGAAGTGTGCCTATCATAAAGATCATGGCCATTTCACAGAACAATGCAGGAGTCTGCACTACTTAGTGGAAAGACTAATCAGGGTTGGGCGCCTAAAGTAGCATATCCGCTCAAACAAAAGACAAAGAGAAACAACCTAGGATTTGGCCATTCAAGCGCCCATAACTTTAGTAGCTCTCAAAGCTGTCATCAACTACATTCACGAAGGCCCCGTTGACGAGAAATACAGTTCCAAACGGAAAAGACAAAGATTGCTTTGAGTGGCTTCCGTGAGAGAGTAGGTCAGCTCCATCTAACATGGCTTGCTAGGTGAAGGTACAGGCCTAATGGACGGGATAATCACTTTCTCCCCCGTATAAGGGCATTTTGGTAATTAAACAAGGTTGCATAGGGGTAAGTGAACAAGGTCTCTGGATTGAGTTAATTGATTAATTAGTAGCCCTTATTGGATTAATTAATTAATTAGGACCTGTTTTAGGCTAAATTAAGTGACCTAAGCCTTTAGTGGGCTCAAGTCACTTAGGCCTAGTGGGGAACTCTATAACTACTCTCTTATGGGTTAGGGTTTCCATAGTTTTTTCTAGACAATAGTCTTCCACCTCTAGAAAGAGAGAGCCATAACTTTCACCTCTCTTCCAACTGTTAGGATAGAACCCTTAAAAGCATAAAATGATGTAATAAATTTGAAATTCGTATTTATTTAATGATATTTCAATTTCACTTTTATCCATCCTTATTCCATGTATTATACTTTGTAAGCATTCTTGCCTACATCTTTTGTATTGTACATGACTTAAGTGCATTAGGAGTTGCATAGAAGATCTAAGCCATGAGTTCCTTGCAAATACATGACTTGTTCACAATCGATTCATGGTTTAAGCAACTCATTAGAGGTTGTAGTGCACCACCTCCTAATTGGAGGGATGGTTAGTCTTAACTATCGAGATGAGTTTCCCATGGTGAGTGCACTAGTGTGTATGCTTACACATTGAACATGACCTATGGTGAGTCATGACTTAGAGCTATCAAATGGTCATGACCTCACTAAGCTGCATCATTATGTTGTCTCAAAACCTTGAGAGAATATTGAGCTTGTGTTTCAGTTAGCAGTGGCTTTGATTGACGGGTGAGATCGTAAGTTGATTATATATTCTCTATGGATTGAGTCACTATTGATGAAAGTTAATAGCAATAGGTATTCTTAATAAATGTATCATGATATCTCATAAGATTGAAACAATATGTCATCTTGGGTGATCCTAAGAAAGTGTGTTTATGAAAACTATGACCACAGTAGTTCTTTAAGTGGAACTTGACATAGGCTCTTTGAGAGCTAAAACGTGTCAGTTGAATACACAATAAGAAGCTTTATAACTCAAGGATAGTAGAGGTAGTCTTGAAAGACTAATAACTTTCACATTTTTAGACTATAGACACTAGTTCATGGGGACACTAAACAAAATGGATAACAAGTCATGGACCCGAACATGTAGTGTCTTCTTGTTAATTACATAGGATGCCATAGTTCAGTTGATTCTCTATAGTAAGATGTTGAATCAACTTCAGAATTGGGTTATGAGGGAATATTCTTATGGATCCCAATAATCCCCACTACGAGCTCATATACCTTGTTGGCATGAATTATGAGGGTTGGATTGACTCTAAGTTCACTTTTGTGTATAAGGGTGTTTTGGTAATTACTTAAAGTTGCACAGAAGTAAGTGAACAAAGTCTTTGGATTGGGCTAATTGATTAATTAGTAGGTCTTATTGGGTTAATTAATCAATTAGGACCTATTTTTGGCTAGATTAAGTGACCCAACCCATGTGGGCTTAAGTGATTTAAGCCTAGTTAGGAACCTTATAAATACTCTATAGGGGTTAAGGTTTCTATCACTTTTGTCTTCCACCATTCAGAGAGAAAGAGAGCCATAACCTCTACCCTTCTTTCCTTCCTACTGAACGTGTGCCAAGAATAAGGTTGAGTTATCAAGTGAAGGATCGTGAGTTTACAAGACTTCCAACAACTTCAAGGTCGTCTTCAACACTTAGAATTTAAGGTTTGGGAACATCGAAACCTAAAGGTTAGTACTTTAACCCCAAAAGATCATTTTAAAAAAAATTGGTATTACTTGCATTGCTTAGATCTAAGATGCCAACACCAACCTCACTAAAAGCGTGCTAAGATCAAGTTCAAGTCATCGAGCGAAAGACTTTAGGTTTATGAGACTTCTACGATTTCGTTCTTTATCTTCATCATGTAGATTTGATTCTAGAACATCCAAATCTAAGATATGTTTTTTGTTAGCACTTTTTTAATCCCTTAAAGTTTAATCCCTCATTTTCTAAACTATAGAAAACTAAAAATAAAAATCCTAAAAAATAATAAAAATGCACCTTTAACATTATTAAAGATGATTATTTGTTTATAAATTATTCAAAAAATATGACTTTCTTTAAAACTTTTGTTAGCATTTTAAAGAGATTGAAAAAAAAAAAATGAAAGACGAAGAGGAAGACATTGTATTGGATTTTAAGGATATTTTGGCCTTTTTAGTAAAGAGTATTTTTTTCCTAAAAATCATAATCCAAGTAGATGTTTAGAAAGATTGGAGGGGATGCATGTATATTTTTTCGTACAAAAAATCTCAAATTTATTATGGTTCAAGCAATGGATTTTGAAATCTAATTTCCATTCCCACCAAACAACCCCTTAATTCATGTTTGCCCAAAGCATGCGAGTCAATTTTATTTAAACTAACCGATTCCATGGGTAAAACATGAACGTAAAGTTGAAGGAATGAAGGGTGGGGCGAGAATCGGAATTCAAGTTGGTAATGAGCCCAGATAAAAAATAAATTTCATTGAAGAAATAAATTAGCGCGATATTTTTCCTATAAAAATGTAGAAACAGAAGGAGATGGTTAATGGAGATTAGTGGACCAAATTCAAAACCCTGGGATTCGGATTGGGATTGGAAGCAGGTGATTGGATATCTCTCCTCGCTCTCTCTTTCGCTCTCCGGTAAGCTAATGTCTTACCTATCTTGCTCCCGCCACACTTTTCTTCCATGGTAATATGCTTCCTAGGGTTTCATCCTTTTGACACTCCTCATGCAAAAATACACTCAAACAAATGCTTTATTTTCTTCCACTTTCTCACCAACCAAATTGATATCTGATTTACTTTGATTTTCTTGTTTGTAATGTCATTTTCCGTCTGATTACTGAGATTTTCTGAGGAAAGAAAATAACAGGTGCAACTCTTCTGGAGCTCCAATGCTGACCTAACTTTTAACATTTTTCACTTTCCTTTCTTGTTTGGGCTATTAAATTAGATTACTCATCACACAGAGAGGCAATTCCTGACTATTTTTAGTTGTTTCTTTGGGTTTTGGGGTACACCTTATGATCGCATTTTTCTGGCATCAACATGGAGTTAATGTTCCCAAACATATTCATGATTAAAAATGTTGCTATTCCTGTTATGCATGTTTTGAATGAATAGCTCTACTGCTTGATCGCTTCCTAAATTATTTATTTACTTTTGTTGTGCCATTGGGCTCAATGGATAATATAATGTCACGGCACATGGTTCTCATTATAATCCTAGAAATATTCTAGATTGAGACATTTGAACCAAACCATTGATAAAGTGGACCCAGTAGATAGATCCTCCCTCCTCTTCTTTTTGAACTTGTTATGTCTTCCATTTCAGTTTTCTACTTTGTTGTGCAGATTTCCACTGTTACCGGCTACTCTTTTTTAATTTTTCTAACTAATGTAATTCTACTTCCATTATTTCATAACCTTGGGCTTCTTTCATATTTTAAGCCTCTACCATATAAATCCCATGTTAGTTGCTGTCCAGAAATTTCAGCAACTAATTTTCTGGAATTTTAGCAATTCAGAATCAAACCATACTCAATTCCACCCAAATTTCATTTATAATCCAAAAATCAATTTTCCGTACTAACCTTGGGAATGTTACGTTCCTAGAATGTGATTCAATGAACAAGTTGGTCAGAGGAAGCCTTATTGTGTTGTCCTGGATTGAGATATCAGTCTCTTTCTTCCTCACTTCTGTTAAGGCAGATCCATTTACCATACAAACAATGTATGGTTCTTGGAACTAATCACTTAATATGAACAAACATTATATGTGAAGCTTTATTGACATCTCATAAATAGATGTTATTGTGCATGGGATCCATTATGATTCTATTCCTTTTAAATTTCTGTGAAAATTCTGATCTTGTTATCATATTTGGTTGCAGATCCTAATGATCATAAAAGGGTTGTTTAGAAGATATGAAAGATGGAATCCTGTGCATCCAACATCTGGAGCCTTTTGGGGCATGGGGATAGGCATTGGTTGTGGTGTTGGATGGGGTCCTGGGTTTGGCCCTGAGGTGGTTGGGTATGTGGGAGCTGGTTGTGGTGTTGGATTTAGTGTTGGCATCACTCTGGCTGGTGTTGGTATTGGGCTTCCTGCAAATTGCCTTATTGAAGTTCCTTATAATGGTGCATGTTCCTGCCTTCTTATGCAACTGTTTTATTCTTGTTCCTTCCTGTATCTGTTGCATAGCATGAGGTTTTGTTTTAACATGATGTTGTGCCTGAAGAGCTCTAAATGCTAAAAGTTTGCATCTCTTGATTTGCCTTGAGGCTTGCATATTGAGTGTCACACTTGATTGATATATAAATTTTTTCAGCCTTTATAGCAACAAGAAATGGTGCTTTGGAGTTTACCCGAATGAGTGGTCTTCTTTCCATGGGAAACGCTGCAGGGGATGGCCTGAACAACATTGTATCACACATCTCTGGTTTGCAAAGAGAAGCCAGTGGCAGGTTCTCTAGCTTTAAGGGTAGACATACCTTGAACAAAGGGGTAGATTTATGTGACTTGAAGAGCTTAATGCTTCATTCTAGGTCTATTTTGGAACGTATAAGAACATCTGGTTGCAGCTCCTTTCATGGTCGGAGAGGTATGTTAATGAGTCCATGGAATTTTTAGTAATTCTAAGATATTTACTATTTGCTTATAAATCTTGAATGGATGGTTCTAATTGGTTTAACACAATCTTTCATATAACACTGCTATTTTTTTTTTTTTTTTCTTTTTGGTGCTTAATTTTACAACCTTAGGAAGTTGTGATCACAATTGGATCATCATTGTCAGGAGAGGGATTATTTTTTTGCCCAATGTGTGAATTTGGTGGGATTAAGGAGCAGTCAGTTCAATGTGGGATGATGTTGTAGTTGGCTCTAGTTACTTATATTAGAATTTTATCTGGTCTATTGGCTCAAACTTTCTTTATTTTCATTGGTCAGTTTGTGTGTTGGTTTATGAATGATGTTAGGTCAACGTTAGGGGCCTATATATAGGTCTACTAGTGTGATTTAAGGGATTAAATGATCATGAGAGAATTTCTACCAAAATGAGCAAATCACAACTTAGAGGAAATGGACCCACCCTATCAAATGATCTGTTACCTGCTCCACTCTTGCCAGCAGGAATCTTGATGAATTTTCTTAATCCTAAAGGTTGCTTCACAAGAATTTTGAGAATAGGAAGGTTAATATGTGGGTGTGTTACAGACAATACTGAACTGCTGAAATTGTCTTCTTGAAGGATAATAAGGCCTTCTTCCCCCTATCTAGTCCTTTTGATGTTCTTTCTAATGTATGTTGGCACCCTAGTATTCCCACCTAAAGTCGAGATATGCCAAGGCTACCTAGATGCTCCTAGTTAATATTGAGAATGGGAAAGGTACTCTTTTAATTGTTGGCCTTAAGGATTGATACTAGCATATTCAAATATATGTCCTAAAATGTTCTTCTACTCCTACTAATTCAACCTTTATTTTATTAATGTGAAATTTCCTTTGTGGTTTCTACATTTGGTTAAGTGATGGGGAATGATGTTGGAAACACTTTTTGAAGTCTTATGAAAGAAGAGTAAAAAATGATTTAGTACAATTGGTTTAGTAATTTCCATAATGACGCATGGCTTAGACTAATAGCCCATAGTTTTAATTGGAGTCTTTTATTTTATTTTACTTTAGTAGAATTGTATTCAATAGTCTTTTTTAGTCAAATTTGCTATTTGCTTAAACTTCTAATTTGCTTTGAGAAGAAAGTTATATTCTTACTAGGAAATAGAGTCTTAATCTTAGGAATGAGAATTTTTAGTAACTATTAAATTAACAAATAGATTCTATTGAGAATTTTTAGTAAATATCAAGCTTATGTGAAGGTTTTGATTGCCTTCTTCTAAGTGAGATTGCTTAGGAACCCCAAGTGGGAGTACTTAGAAACCTTGGTGTGATTGTTAAAAATTTTCTTTTCCTTTTTAGTCTTCTTGACCTTTTCATCTCATTCTATAACTCCAAAAACTTCTATTGTTCTAGAAATTTAGTGATTTTGCATCATTGAGTTAGTATTGTCATTAAAATCACCGTAGAATGAAAAGTGGAAATTCCATGATAGCATCATCCATAACATTCATGCTCACAATTGTGAAAGAGATAATGAATGGACTATTTCTTGATGCACTTGATTGACACACCTCATTATTTTATTCATTGGAACTAGATGCAAGTGTGAAATTTTGAATTATTCTTATTCCCAAAAAATCAAGAGATACAACAAAGTATATATCTAGCCTCCCTGTATTCTAGGAAAGGATGATTTATGATACATATGGTAATTCAAATCAATTCAAATGTCCTAGTAACTAATTTACAATTGTACACAAAGAATCCAAAAAAAAGAAAAGTCCTTACTAATTCATAGTTGTCCAAGAGGAATCTTAAAAGGAGAAAAGTCCTAACTAATTTATAGTTATACAAGAAGAGTCCTACAAGGAGAAAAATCCTAAATTATAAGACCTAAACTTTCAACACTCCCCCTCAATTTGGTGAATAGAGATTCTTTATTCCTAACTTGCCTTTAATTCTTTGAAACGTGGTATTAGCTAGCCCTTTAGTTTGAGCATTTGCAAGTTAGCCTCTTGTCCCAATATATAGAGTGCAAAGAAGACCTATCAAGCTTCTCCTTTATGAAATGTTGATCTACCTCCACAGACTTTATTTTCGATCATGTTGTATCGGATTATGAGCAATGTTGATTGCAAACTTATTATCACTACAGAGCGTCATAGAGTTTGTCCACTTGATTTTAAGATCATCTAAAATAATCTTTTCGATCAGCTCATCTAAAATAATCTTCAGCCATAACAATTTACAAATTCCATTAGCCTTTGCTTTGAACTCTACCTCATCTCTTGATTTTGCAACCATTGGTTGCTTTTTACTTCACCAAGTGACTAGATTTCCTCTAAGAAAAGTACAGTACCCTCGAGGTTAATCTTTTATCTAAAGTTGATCTAGCATAATTTGCATCCATGTAGGCTTCCAAGCACAACTCCATACCTCATTTGAATGACAACCTTTCATCGGAAGTTCCTTTAATGTAATGTATGATCCAATATACAGCTTGAAGATGAGAGTCTTTAGGATTCTTAAGGATGAAAATATTAGTTTTGATGGTTATATTGGTAATTTGATTTTGTGGATATATCGAGAAATATTGGTGGATATTTTGACATAAAAAATTGATGAAGAGAAAATTGATAAAAACTTCATAAAAATATAAAAAATAACTCAAAAAATGATAAAAAATAATAATAATACATGTATTGAAGTTGTTTGAACAAAGAAATCAATATATATATTGAAGGATATAAAAGACAATATGTATATATATATTGTAAAATCTAAAGAATTGGAAGTTAAAGAATAAATTTCTTCTTCTTAAAATTCAATCTGTACATCTCCACATATTTATACAAATATTCCTATACCAACAAATGGAAACTTTTCTAACCTAATTCTATCAAATCTCCTTGATAATGAGATTTCCCTAATTCTCTCCTTATTTACAAAAATACACAACTATAATATTTCCTAATTACATTCTTCCACACTCCCTCTCAAGCTGGTGAATAGATATTTTCCATTCCTAGCTTGGATACACTTACTTGAAATGTTTACTGCTTAAAGCTTTGGTGAGTATATTTGCAAGTTGGCGTTCAGTAGATATATAAAGTACAAATCAACCCACTATCTAATTTCTCCTTAATAAAATGTTTGTTTATCTTTATGTGCTTCGTTTGATCATGTTGTACTAGATTGTGTGCAATACTGATTGCAGATTTGTTGTCGTAGTAAAGTCTTATTGGATCATCCCATTGAATCTTCAAATCTTCCAAAATAATCTTCAACCATAATAGTTCACACACTCCTTGAGCCATTGCACGAAATTTTGCTTCTGCATTAGACCTTGCCACTGCACCCTGTTTCTTACTTCTCTATGTTACCAGATTCCCACCAAGAAAGGTGCAATGCCTAGTGGTTAATTTTCTGTCAACCACAGATCTAGCATAATTTGCATTTGTGTATGCCTCAAGTACTAGTCCTAAGTTTCGGTTAAATAATATGCCCTTTCCTAGAAACCCCTTAAGGTACTGTAACACTTGGTTAGCAGCATGCAAATGAACTTCTTTTGGAATGTGCATGAATTGGTTCATCACACTCATGACATATGCTATATCCGGTTTTGTGTGAGAGAGATAAATGAGTCTTCCTATCAGACGTTGATACATCCCTTTATCCATTGCAACATCTTCCTTAGCCTCTCCAAGCTTATGATTAGGATCTATTGGTGCGCTTGTTGGTTTACACGCCAACTTCCCTATTTCCTTGAGAAGGTCCGTTACATATTTCTGCTTGGAATGTGCAACTTCGATTCCTAGGAAGTATTTTAACCTTCCTAACTCTTTAATCTCAAGCTTCTTGGTCAAGCATTGCTTCAAAGTTTGTCTCTCCTTTTCATCATTTCCTATTACAATGATGTTGTCTACATATACCAAAATGGTTGTAACTCCCATGAATCTGAATGTTTGATGAACAATGTATGGTCTCCCTGACTTTATTTGTATCCCATGTTTTTCATCACTTTGGCAAACCTTCCAAACCACGCCCTTGGAGATTGTTTTAGCCCATATGGAGCTTTCTTCAGTTTACATGCCTTTTTAGTTGCTAGGTCACTTCCAAGTCTAGGAGGAACTTCAATATAAATTTCTTCTTCCAAGTTTCCATGCAAAAATGCATTTCTAATGTCGAACTGTTGTAGATCCCAGTTATGATTTGCTACCAATGATAACAAAACTTTGACTGTGTTCATCTTGGCAATTAGTGTAAATGTCTCTAGATAATTCATGCCATATGTCTGAGTATATCTTTTAGCCACCAATCTCGCCTTGTACCTCTCTAATGTCTCATCTGCCCTATACTTAACAGTGTAGACCTACTTACATCCCACTGGTCTTTTTCCTGCAGGCAAATCTACCAACTCCCAAGTTTTATTTTTCTCCAGAGCCTCCATTTCTGCATTTATGGCTTGTCTCCAATTTTCATTAGATGAAGTCTCGGATAGAGTGGTAGGAATATGAATATTGTCTAAACTTGTAAGAAAACTCTTATGGGATAGAGACAACTTTTCAAATGACACAACATGGGAAAATGGATACAGATGACATTTAGTACATTCCCTTGTTCCCTTCCTAATGGCAATTGGGAGGTTTAAGTCCATGGGTTTTTCAGACTGAAGTTCTAACTTAGTTTGTAAGGGAGGATGAGAGACGGTTACCTCATTTCTAGAAGTCGGTTTGGATTCTTGGACTTGTATAAGTTGGGGAACTACAACTTTCTTCCTTGAGTACACTTTGCTAGTCATTCGATTCTCAGGAGTAGATTCAATGTGTGACGACTCAAGTTCAGACACAGGCTCAGTGAATACAGGAACAAGACGAGAGACTTTAGAAGGGTCAATGATGAAGGGATCAATGGAATAGGAATTTTGATCCTTATCTTCCTTGATGGAATTCTCGCCCTGAAGATAAAGAGTAAGAAAATTAGACTCACTTTCATTAAAGGTAACATTTGTTGTGACAAAAATTTTTCTGGATGGTGGATGGTAACACTTATATCCCTTTTGAGTTGAGGACTATCCCACAAAAATGCATTTCACTGCTCTTAGATCCAATTTTCCCCTATTTGACCATGAACATGAACAAAGGTCACACACCCAAATATCTTGGGAGTAAGATGGTTTGTGGTTCTCATATTAGGATAAAATGATGAGAGAATTTCCATGAGACTTTTGAAACCTAAGACTTTAGAACATAATCGGTATATGAGATGAGTGGCGGTTAGTACGGCTTCCCCCCAATAAGATTTAGGCACATGTTTTTGGAACAAAAAAGCTCGTGTTGTATAAAGGAGGTGATCATTTTTCCTCTCAGCAACTCCAGTTTTTTGTGGAGTGTTTACATACGATGACTCATGAATTATACCTTCATGATGAATGTATGGAGTCAAGACTTGATTGAAATAATCTTTGCTGTTGTCTGATCGAAACCACTTGATAGTGACACCAAACTGGTTTTTTATCATGTTATGAAAATTTGGGAGAACAAAAACTCACATTAGATTTGTGTTTAAGTAAAAAGATCCAAGAGACCCTAATCAATGAAAGACACAAACTAGCATGGCCCAGATATATTTGGGACAAGAGAAGGACCCGAAATATCACTATGAATTAAATGGAAAGGCTCTGAACTTCTTTTATTACTGATTGAAAAGGTTGAACGTTTATGTTTTTGGCTAATTCACATACCTCACAGTGAAAGCTTTCAACATCCAATTTCCTAAAAAGAGAAGGAACCAAGATCTTAAGAGTTTTAAACGACAGATGTCCAAGCCTATGATGATGAAGCCAAGTTTTTTCTGTAAGAAGGTGATGATCATAAAGAAGAGATATAGATGATTTACTTGGTGTCTTGAGGTAGTGTAGTCTGTTCCATTTTGTAGCAAATCCAATTATTTTCCCCAAATGCTAGTCCTGCAATACATAGTGAGTAGGGTAAAAAATCACATTACAACCCAAATCTTGTGTAAGTTTTGTACAGAGACAAGATTAGTAGATAGCTTTGGAACATGAAGCACATTTTTGAGTGAGTGTAGGACTAATTTGGATATCTCTACACCTATGATAGTGGTGAAAGAACCATCGGCTGTGGCTATTTTCCTACTATTTGGACAAGGGTTATAGTTGTTAAATTGATATGATAAATGAGTCATGTGATATGTGGCACCTAAAACTATAACCCATGAGTTGGCAAAGATTTCATCCGAGACTTTTAATCCAATGGGAATAGGAAAGGATGGTGACATTCAAAGTTTTCACCAACCACACCAAGAACTTAGAGTTTTACCATGTGAAATTCTGAATTATTTTTGCTCACAAAAAATCAAGAAATACACTAGAATATATATCTAGCCTCCCTTATTTTAGGAAAGGATAATTCATGATATACATGGTAATTCAAATCAATTTAAATCTCCTAGTAACTAATTTACAACTAAAAATGAATAGTCCTAGAAGGAGAAAAGTCCTACGAATTTATACTTATACAAGAGGAGTCCTAAAAGGAGAAAGGTCTTAAAATTATAAGTCCCAAACCTACGACAATAAATGAAAATTTGGCTGAAATTCCCGAAATTTTGACTGAAATCTTGGTATTGTTTAGCTTAATACCAAAACAACCCATCCTTATTAATAGTCCATTAATCAAGGGAATATCACCAAATTTTCATGTAGAGCAATAATATCGTATGTCAATGTCAGCCATTGTCTATTTACAATTTATTGTGATATTTTTTCGATTAAAATTAGTATTAAAGCCTTGTAAGAGACACGACCTAAAACTAGGTCTCTTTTAGAGCAAATGTCGACCATCTCAACAAATTGAGATTGTGTCTTGTATACAGTATACTTCCTGTTAAGAATATTCACTATTCTTAAGGCCCACTTTTTATGCATCTATGGTGGGATTTTGCCTTGTATATAATATTCTTCCCCTTAAATATATTTATTATTTTTAAGGTCCTTTTTTTATGCATCCTCGTTGTAACTTCTATAATTTTAGTACTGATTTTAAACATGTAAAAAATAACATTTTAAAAGTAAATTTTTTTACAACATCAAAATAACATATTAATAAATAAAAAAATCTTAAGTATCTCTATTCTCAAATTCCATCAAGCTACATGTTGTATACATAAAAACCACCTTACTTTGAGAAAGGGCATGTTTGGACTTTCAAAAAATGAAGAGGGCTTAAAAACTTAACTATTATAGATGTAATACCAACACATGAAAACGCATGAAAATCTAGGATGAACTCAATTATGGCTATTTTCCATTTGGACTATTTCTAAATTTATGCCATTTAGATGTTTGTTACTCCCATTTGGGATTTCTATTTTTTTTTATCAATCATATTTGGCAAATTCTATTGATTGATTTCATCTATTTTGTTGGCTAGCAATACTGTTTACTGCTAGAAACTCTGTCACATCATCCCCAACATATCATGAGACATTTCTCTCATTTCTTGCCAGAGTCTATCCCCAAGTTCTTGCAAGTCCATTTGTCCACAATACGATCTTTCCATTTTTGACTTTTTTGTTTAACTTAGTGTCCCACCAAGCATTATAAAAAATACATGTTGATCATAGTTTTCACTGTTGAGTATAAAAGCAAACTGAACTTGGAAGGAACAGTTCCTTACTGGAGCTTGACAATTGAATGACCACTGCTACATTGGTGGCTCTTGGTTCAGTGACCTATACCCAAAATCTGTGCTTCTCTCTGAATCCTACTTGCCTGGATATAGAGGATTTCAGCAAATTATTAGGAAGAGTAAAGAAAAACTCAAAAACAAAGAATAGAGGATTTCTAAATTTATGCCATTTAGATGTTTGTTACTCCCATTTGGGATTTCTATTTTTTTTATCAATCATATTTGGCAAATTCTATTGATTGATTTCATCTATTTTGTTGGCTAGCAATACTGTTTACTGCTGGAAACTCTGTCGCATCATCCCCAACATATCATGAGACATTTGTCTCATTTCTTGCCAGTCTATCCCCAAGTTCTTGCAAGTCCATTTGTCCACAATATGATCTTTCCATTTTTGACTTTCTTGCTTAACTTAGTGTCCCACCAAGCATTATAAAAAATACATGTTGCTCATAGTTTTCACTGTTGAGTATAAAATCAAACTGAACTTGGAAGGAACAGTTCCTTACTGGAGCTTGACAATTGAATGACCACTGCTACATTGGTGGCTCTTGGTTCAGTGACCTATACCCAAAATCTGTGCTTCTCTCTGAATCCTACTTGCCCGGATATAGAGGATTTCAGCAAATTATTAGGAAGAGTAAAGAAAAACTCAAAAACAAAGAATAGAAATGAAGAGCAAGTTTGATTTATCTGCATTAAGTTGATCATAAAAAAGGTTAGATTTTGTTTAATGATCCATTGAGTACCTAAAGACTATCAGCTATAATTACTGCTATTGGGTAAGTGATGCAGGACAACCCTATAATGGTTGTCTACAATCAAATAGGTGGGCTAGGGTTAAAATCTTTTAGGATTCAAGTAGAGGAACAAGGAATAAAAATTTATGACAGCTGAGAAATTGAAAGAAAATAAAGAGAGAGAAAGATAAGAGGAAATGGAAACTATAGAACGTCACTAAGGCCCTCTAGGAATCACACTTGGAAAAAAATCAATGGAGTCTCACTATTAAAGAATACAATATATGCAGAAAGAACTAATATTATTTAATCACTCTATCTTGGTTTACATCAATTAGTCTTATTTATAGGTGTGTCTAACAAATCCAAATTCTTCTAAAATTATGATAATCTATTATGACTCTAATTCTAAATTTTCTATTATGATTGCAATAATTGGCTACTCCGAGTTTAACTTCAACAAATACTAATCCTAATTTAATTCCAACTTAATTCCAACTAATACTAGTCATTTAAAGTTTATTTACTTCTTTCCTTCCTTTTCTTGATTAGATCTTAGAGATTCATCCTCATTAGTAAGATTACTAAGATTACTAGCTATTTGTCACAGACTTAGTCGTTTTTCTAAGCTCGTGCGGCACTTAAACAAGTCAAGACACTTGATCCTGCTAAGTCAGCTTGACTCCCAATGCTTAGCTCACTAGGCTAAGGTGTTCACGACTCGGAAGCTTGAGAAGGCGTAGTAGGCGACTTTTAAAGAATGGAAGCTTTATTGCTTTCAAAGGAAGCTTTACAAGGCTTGGAAGCTCACTTGCTTGGTTAGGAAGTGATTTGGGTGGTGCTTTGGCCAAATAAGACCCTCACCTATTTATAAGCACCAATGGAACTCTCTGGAACCTTGGAGGGTTCCTTACAAATTAAGAATATTCTAGAACACCCTACATAATTCTATGTACAAACCTATGTACAAGGATATACAAGAGATTTCTAGAATTCTTTAGAAAGCCTTGGACTCCTCTCATGCCTTTCACCATAGTGTAGAGATGTGTGAACATCTCTAGGCATCTCTAGAACCTTCACTCTTCCCACTAATGGCTTAGTGTAGATGGCTCCAGGAGTCTTCCAGAAGCTTCCTTCCTCCTATATAAGCCCATGGGGAGGGTCATTTGAAGCATCATGTGACATATTGCACAGAATAGTGGCTGTGCTTATTTGTTGGGAATTTGGGTTTGGTGAGTAGTAAGTCACTTGCATAATTGATGCTTCTTCCATTTATACTTCTGGTAAGTTTTCACATATAATGAGTTTTCCTTTTCTTGTCATGTTTGCCACTTCCTTTGCTGACTGCAGCCACCTTCCTTATACCCCAGCTGCTCCCATTTCTATGCTTTAGGTTGAAGTTAGTTTTTACGTGTTAGTTGAGAGGAGGTGTTGGTTGTGAAGAGGAAGTAAGCACAATTCATGTAATGTTTGGGTTAAATACTGATGGAAACAAAAAATTATAAAACTCATGTGTACATCATTTTACATATGTTCCACACTGGGTTCACAGTTAGGTTGGTTTTCCTGTTGTCTCAACTCAAGCTTGGCTTTTGGATTGTGTCGGCTTGAGTTCAGCTTGTCCATGTCGCTGCTTTAGCACCAAGTTAAATCTACTTCTAGTTCTAGAATGCGGAATAAGTTAGAATTTTCCCCCCTTGTTGTGCCCATGGTTTAAGTTTTTTATTATCGATGGGTTCTAGACTGAGTTCAGTGACAAGTGTCAAGATCACATAATCATTTTAAAGCAAACAGCATATAATTAGAGAGGGAAGGATAAGTCCCCAAAAACTGACAGGTCCAGTGTCTTGGTAATTTAAAAGTGGAGATCAACGAGCAAGTAGAGTGATTTGCAACTAAAATAGAAACCAATTTTTGTACGTCTAAATATAGAGCTGCTAAAATATCCCCTGAAATGTGCATTCCCAATAAAATAACCTTCTTTCTTATGCTATAGAAATAAGCTGTCTTTAAAAAGTTATGCAAACACTTCACCCTTTTTTATGGGATCCACACCAGAGATTGCATCCCCAGCAGACTGTTTTGATTTTATTTGTTTTATGTTATTTATTTTTCTTTTTTTCTTTTCCATACTTGTATGCCTCTTAACAGTTAAGACCTGATTATGAAAATTTTGTTGACTAATACGGCAGCATGCATACCTACACTTATGATCATTCTATAGGATCTTTTGAATACTGAAAGTAGTTGATGTATGGAATGCTTTTTCTTTAAATTTTTATATTAATTTAATACATTGTATATTCGTGCTCGAGTATTCTCTTCTTAGGCAGTGCCTACTATTTTGACTGATGATGATCCAAAACATGAAAATTCTTTAACCCTATGCATTGAGGAAAAAAATAGAGAGAAAAAAAAAAGTGAAGAAAAATGAAAAGTAAATTTAAATTTAATAAATTATTTTTATGTTTTTTTTTAACTCATTTTATTTATTTTTATAAAGATTGTATAATTTTAAAATGATTAAATTTTTAATTAATTTTAATTATATATGATTTTTTTTTTTTCATATTTTTCATCAAATAAGAAGAATAATTCTTTTAGTATTTTTTTTCCCTTTTCTTAATAGTTTTTGGAATCAAACATAAGAAGAATTGTAAATTTATTGAATGCAGGTATTATTGATAGTCTGTAAAAATTTTTATTTCTCAATTAAAAAAATTCAGTAATTGCAACTTGATTTCCGTTTTTGCCCCTTAACATAAATAATTTTGTTGTTTGTAATTGGTGGTGAAAATGACAAATTCTCATCCTTGGCAGGTTTAAAGGATTAATGGGATGTCATGTGAGAATTGTCCATATGCATTTGAAGTCACTGCAATAACCTAGGGAGACCTGGATCTACTTGAGATGAGAGGGATCTTTTTTTATATTCCTATTCTCCCTCCTTGTTAATTTGTTTGTAATTTTTGTTTTATCTCTTTATAGATTGCTTTCTATAGTATATACAACATATACATAGTAGATGTTTGTTATAATGTACAAAATTGACATCCATTTTCTTCCTAGGGTTCACTTGTTAGTCTCACTTGGGCCCCATGCCCCATCCGTCAAACTTGCTGATGATCCTCAAGACTCAGAATATGGAGGCATCTTTCTATGTGTGTAAAACACTTGATACATAACCTGGAAAATTTTGCTTACAATACTAATCTTGGAGTTGGTCATTGGTAAGTAGTAAGTAGTGTTGGAATGAAACATGGAGGGAAGCAAAGATGATGACGCAATCTGTTCAGCTGGTCAAGACCACTAGGTCTGGGCAGAGTTTGCTGTAGGCTTAATTACATTTCATGCGCATCTCATCAACCATTTCAGCATCATGTTAAATGGAGTCCCCTCCTAACATTAGAGAGGAAATGAGCCAAGGGTTTGAACTCGTGAACATGTCCAGTCAATTCGGTTAAAACCCCTCACCGGTAGTCCCTTTTTGGTTTTTTGTTCTTATTATTATTTTTTTAGTGAGGTTTGAGTTTATGACAATGTTTTTAGAATCGGATCGGTAATTGAATCGGAAAAGTAATTGGTTCACGGTTCACTGGTCGGATCAATGGTTGAACCGCAGTTGAATTGGTGATATCATAAAAATATAATTTATATTTTATTAAAATTTAAAATAAATTTAAGAAGTTTATATAATATATATATATATATATATATAATATTAAAATTATAGGATTTCATTTTTTTGTATTTGATATGTTTATTAAATGATAAACATAAATATAAATGTATTAATATATCAAATTTTATTAAATAGAATATGTATAATATTTAAATATGAAAAGAAATTTATAACATTTAATTTTATTTACATATCTATGCATTTTATTATTTTAAAATTTTAAAAATATTATATTAATTAATTTATATTATTTTTATATTTATTGTTAATAATTATTATAAAAATAAACATGAATATAAATATTTATATTTATTTAAATGTTTTATATTATAAAAATTTGCAAAGAGCATTAATATAATATATTGTTACCTAGATTTGTCAAAGGAATTGAACAACATAATGGTTGGTTTTTCTTTTCTAAACCTTAGATTTGAGGTTCAAATCCTCACAATGCATAGCATTTCATTTTGTTTATAACCAAATCCTACATCCCACATTGGAAACTCACAAATTTAATGGGTTGGTGGTGGGAGAGTGGGAAGATTTTAGGCCTAATGCGGTTCATCGAAATTGGCCAATCATGACCTATTGAAAGTTAAGTAGTGAACATATATACTAAAATTTGTGACAAAATTATTGATGAGTAACAGTTCAATCCTCGCCATGCAAATAGTAAGAATAACAAAAGAGCCTCAATGATAAAAACAATTTTCCTATTTCACAGTTTAGATTGAATCTGATTCATTAATGTTTATAGAAACATTTTTTGACTCTGCAAACTTTAGACCTACTGTTGTGATACTAAGGGCACCATCGTCTTCGACACAAAAAGCAAAGATTGGCTTACCATGCTGCAAGTACCTTAACCT
Source organism: Vitis rotundifolia (assembly GCA_030254885.1). Taxonomy (NCBI): domain Eukaryota; kingdom Viridiplantae; phylum Streptophyta; class Magnoliopsida; order Vitales; family Vitaceae; genus Vitis; species Vitis rotundifolia. The sequence goes on along the minus strand of CM058154.1, from coordinate 12,888,816 downwards.
CAGGCAACTTTAAGTCGACCCTTGTGTCTAAGGGTCATGAACGGTAAAGGAAAAAATGGAACTTAACTGGCTCGGTTGAAACACCGAATGTGTCGTGATAAGGGAGTGGTGAACCCTCTTTTGTGGAACAATCGAGCTTAAACATCATTAAGCCAAATTACATGACTTACAATAACTAAAAGTTAGAAGTTGAAGCAGCAAAAAAGCCTGGATGAATCATTCGAAGATACGCACGACACCTTTCCCCAAATGCCCACCACCGACCCCTAGGACGTTATTTTTCCCTAAAGATTTACACATGTTCGTGACCCTTAGATGCAAGGGTCACTCCTTATCCACGCACAATATTACTATTAGAACTATATGTCCTTAGGGGCACTGCCTTGTTTCTTGGCTGGTCCGTTGCTTAGTAAAGCTCACTTTCACCCTTTCTTAACTTTAGTCCTGTTAGTGTTTTCCCTAAAGAGTTACACATTTGTATAGGGTATTGTAGGTGCTAAAATCCATGATAAATCGAAAAGAAAGCCTTGCAGAAGAGGCTCACATCTTGGCTTAGATAAAAAACATAAAAATAAGAAGAAAAAAAAAAAACACCTAAAGCAAGTGTGTTTGGGCCACATGTCAATCTTATGATTCACAAAGGCTTTTAATATGGGGGGTCACTAGATAGATCATGATAGAGACATGGACATGTGGTAGTCATGGTAGTCATTGTAGGATACACTCTGATAACTATTTTTTACAATAATTTTTTATTCTTTTAAAAAACATAAGAAAATATATTTAACAAATAAAAAATAGACAATTTTCTATTCTTTAAAATAGAAGATATGATATTTTCATATTGCATTTTTTTAGTTGTTTTTAAATGTTTTCACTTTATTATCTAAAGATTATTTTAAAAAATAATGGTGCAAATATAAAGAATGGTTAAAATAAAGCATTACATGTAAAATTTATTTTTAAAAAATAAAAAATAGATTAAAAATATTTTAGGTTTTTGTTCTACAAAATATTAGATAATACTTTTCAAAAACCATTTTTTTGAATTATTTTCGAAAACACATCTCAAACAAAGTCTAAGTGTTTAGAGTGCTTAGTATTCTTGGATTAAGGATGATAACGAATTCTTTGGGGTATTTGTTCCACCTTACCTTACCCTTAATAGGAGTTGATATGTGATAAAAACAAACAAGTTTGAGGCAAGTTCAAGCAGTTTTATTTTTAAAACTCAAGTAGGGCTTTATGAGGATTTAGGTATATATCATATTGATTAGCACTTAAAACTAGTGTTTTTCCATATATAAAATAGGTTTTTAAATAACTTTTGAGTGTAAACTATTATCTTTTAACTTAAATATATGCTAACTCCCAACCTATATAAAAAAATATGTATATGCTAAGTCCCAAATTAAGGATCAATGTTTACATCTAGTAAAAAATGTAGTGAAAATAGGATAATATCTGCATAAATATAAGTACATGGCAATCCGAAGATTCAAAGATGTTGAAAGTAAGGTGGAGAATCCTCAATGCATAGGAAAAAAAATGAAGAAAACAAGGAAAAACAAATGTGAATTTCGACACAAGCTGGGGAATTTCAATACAATAATCCAATGCCAAGAGCTTACTTTGATACACATCAACAACACTTCGATAAAAGGGAACAAATCAATCTAGATATAGTGAGTTTGGGATGTTATCAGAATAAACTTAGATATCAGGCAATACAAAATTCAATACTAGGACACCATTTTGATACAAGAAATGCATTTTGATATGATTTCAATACCTACTGTGGTATCAAAATCATTTTGATATGAGAGATGAATTTTGATACCCATTTCAATATAATGGAGGTATCCAAATTTTCTAGTATAAGCAATCTAGAGATATAGAAAGTTTAGAGGATTATCAAAATTCATATCAATACATTGAGATGCAATTTCGATACACGGTGTAGAATTCAATACATTATGATACATAAAGATACACTTCGATACATGTCGACACCAATTCAATACCACATTAAAAACATGCCAAAGGTCTAGAAGGTTTGTGCATTTATCAAAATTCATTTTGACACCACTATGAAGGTATTGAAATTTCTGATATGAGCTATGATTTCCAGAATTTCACTTTGAGACTTTCCCTCTTTAACTCTTTTGCATGTGTTTGGACATTTTAGGACTTTTATATATGTTTTTATGGTTTTTCCTTTTACAAATACCATAGATTTATTTAGGAATAGTGGATCAGAGAGAAAGAGAGAGAGAAAGAGAGGAAGTTTTGAGTTTGGATACAATTTTCGTAATCATTTGGTTTTTAATAAAATCTGTCATGGTTTAGTTTAATTCAATGCATGGTGTTAATTTGAGCATGAGTGGTTAAGAACCTCTCACTAGAGATGTAGCATTGAAGGTGGATGATCCATGAGAGAGTGATTATAAGGAAAGTTGATATCTTTCCATGGTAATAAGTTCTTAATCTTTAAGTTTCGTCTTCAACTTAAATTCTTAGTTAGTTCATCCTTGTTAAATATACATAAGATGCATATTAGGTACCCTTTGATACATGAGGAATTATGATCATTGGTTGACTTGGTGTGATCCTTTATGATTGATAACTGAAGAGAATCTACCAAATGAATATTAGGTTTCAAACATCTTAAAGATTAAATTTTTTTATCATGGTACTTGTTAGAAGAATATTAAAGAATGAATTTCAAGTTCTAAAACATGTTTCTAGACTTGGATGACCTATATTGGTGATTTAATCTTGGAAGACAAAAAAAAAAACAAAAATCAATACATGTTATCTCTTAATCTTTGATTAGAATCTGGATTTGTGTAAAATCTTTAGACTTGTTTATCATTGTTTTCTCAATCAAACAACATTTTACATCCAATCAAATTTTCATAAAAATCATCACTTGATTCATTTTAGGCAAAACTAGTTAATTTTTTTTATTCCTTGAGAATGATAACTCAAAATACTATAAAACCATGGTAACTTTACTTTAATTTTTTAATTTTTTATTTTTATGGTTAGGGTTATCGCATATTTAAGCTATAATATTTTATTTGTAATGGAGATTTTTAGCTAAATATTAAATAAAAAACCATTTTAATTAATTATTTTTATTTTTCATTATTTTTTTTTTAAAGAGTGAACATAAACACAGATCAGGTAGACTTAAAAGAGTCCTTATTAGACTGAAAGTTTGAATTTGTGTACCCAAGGGGTACCAACTCGTCACAATGATACACTAGTTTGATCTTGAGGAATGCACTAATTTCTTGGTTTGGTTTGCTTGAGTTTTTGTCATTGGTTTTTAAAAAAGAAAAAATAGAACAAAACAAAAAATTTAAACCTGCGTAATCGTTCAAACTTTTAGTTCTCGAACCAAAGAAATCAAGGGGAAAAAAAAACTAATAGCTATATAGTGGTTAGGTTGTCTTTACAGGGAACTTAGGATTAATAGTATTATAGGTAGGAGTTTCAGAGGGGTGAGTGTAGGGGGATAAAATATTTTTGGTATATTTTTTTTTTTTGGAGAGGTAGGTGTTGACATCTTAGATCTAACCAATGGAAGCAATACCAATTTTACAAAAAAAAGATCCTTAGGGTCAAAGTACTAACCTTTAGGTTTGGCTGTTCCCAAACCTTAAATCCAAGTGTTCAAGAATCAAATCGATATTGTTAAAAGTCTCGTAAACCCATGATTTTTCGTCTGATGACTCAACCTCGTTCCTTTGCACACTAATGGTGGGGAGTTTAAGAGAGTGGAGGCTAGGACTCCCTCTTCTCTTTGGATGGTGGAAGACAAAAATTCATAGAAACCCTAACATCTAGGAGGTATTTGTAGGGATCCTAATTAAGCTTAAGTGACTTAAACTCACATGGGCTTGGGTAACTTAATCTAGCCCAAATTGGATTATAATTGATTAATTAACCTAATAGGGCCTATTAATTAATCAATTAGCCTAGTCTAGAGACCTTGCTCACTTACGTCTATGCAACCCTATATAATTACCAAAATGCCCTTATGCACAAAAGTGAACCTAGAGCTAGTCTGACCCTCATAACCCATGTCAATAAGGTATATGAGCTTAAAACGGGGGCCACTAGGACCCATATGAGTATTGAATCCCTCATAATCCAATTTTGAAGTTGATTCAACATCCTACTATAGAGAATCAACTGAACTCTAGTATCCCATGTAAATAATAATGAGACACTATGTGCTTGGGTTTGTGACCTGCAATCCATTGTGTTTAGTCCCTAGTCTAACAAGGTGAAAGTTATTAGCCTTTCAAGACCACCTCTACTATCCTTGAGTTACAAATCCTTTTATTGTGTGTTCAACTAACATGTCTTAGCTCTTAAACAACCTATGTCAAGTTCCACTTAAGGAACTACTATGACCATAGTTTCCATGAACACACCTCCTTAGGATGACCCATGGGGACATTCTGTCTTAATTCCATGAGATATCATGGTGCCTCTATTGAGAATACCTATTGTTACCTACTTCTATCAATAGTGACCCATCAATAGGAAATATATGATTAGCTTACGATCTCACGTGCAGGTCAAAGCTATTGCTAACTTTAGCACAAACTCAATATTCTCTCAACATTGAGAGATAACATAATGAAGTAGTTTGGTAAGGTCATGACTACTTGATAGCCTTAAGTCATGACTCATCGTAGGTCTTATCAAATGTGTAACCATAGACACTAGTGCACTCATCATGGGAAACCCATCTTGATAGCCAAGACTAGCCATCCCTCCAATTAGGAGGTGGTGCACTACAACCTCTAATGGGTTACCTAGAGTCACAAACTGGTTGTGAACAAATCATCTATTTGCAAGGAATCTATGACTTAGATATTCTGTGCAATTCCTAATGCACCCAAATAACGTGCAATGCAAAAAATACTAGGCGAGAATGCTCATAAAGGACAATACATAGAATAAGGACAGATAAAAGTGTAACTAGGAATATCATTAAATAAATAACAAATTCCAATCCTATTACACATGCCATGCTTTTAAGGGCTTTATCCTAACATTCTCTCACTAGCCCTCAAAGCATAATGCTATACAAGCATACTAGATACTTATTTGAAACCTATGCCATCCTTATGACCAACAAAGACTCTCCCTGTCAATGTCTTAGTAAAGGGATCCACCAGGTTCTCCATAGAAGGTATCTTATCAACCATTACATCACTCCTCTATATTATCTCAACACTTTGGAACACAAGCACATAATCCCTTGTTCTCCAAAGATTCTTAAGTATATGCTTGACATAATGCAATTTTGCCATTCTTCTAATCCCTAAGGACTTTAAACCTAAGAATATATTGCATTCCTTTTAGATTTTCATCCAGAATTGAGTAGATAAATTGATCTTGATTGATGAAAATACCTATATATCATTCCCAATGAGTAGATTGTCATCTACCTACAAAATCTTAGAGCATCACTACGCTTCCCTTCACCTTTTTGTACACACAAGGCCCTTTGCTATGAAAATATCTAGTTACATTATGTAGAGGCTAACATCAAGAAAATCATTTAAGAATACTCTCTTGACATCCTATTACAATATTTTATAAATAAGATACACCGCAATGGATAGGAGTACTCTGATTGATTTGAGTATGACTACTAGTATAAAGGTTTCCTATAGTAGAACAATGTCTCAAACTATAACCTCTAACTATAACTTAACCACATAAATCTTAACCTTTCCATCTACTCCTTTATTCCTCTTATAAAGCAACTTACGCCTATAGGTTTGATCTCTTCAAGTGCTTCTGTAGGAACCTAGACTACATTAGAATTATAAGGATTCTAACTATCCTTTCACAACACTTTGTCGAATTATGAGAACCAACATGTTCCTTGCTTCATTATAATATGTGGGGTATAAACCTCCCACAATGATGAGGCACTTATGTACTAAAAGTAATAGGCATGGTATGCCTCTATACCTCTGGATCCATAGTATCCTGTGCAAAATTAGGACTATCTTCTAATGTTTTCTAATCTATATCACTCTTTGTTAGGACATTGAGTCTTGTTTATTTAATGTAATTTTGTTCCAAATAATTTTTGGTCTTAGAAGTCTTTTTAGATAGTGACTTGCACTTCATTGAAGATCAAGGGTTGCTGTTCATCCAACCGAGAAGTCACAAGTATGTCTAAAAAGGTTTGGATTGTGGAATATAAGGCTTCTTTGAGATATAAAAGGTTTGGTATCATTTTTGGACTTAAATTGTTTTAAAATTATTTTTCAAACGAAGTGAGGGTGGCTCAAGTAGTCAATCTCATTTAAATGGTCAACCCACTCAAGCGATAAAGATTACCCAAGCGGTCTAAGTTTGCTCAAGTGGTCATGTCAATCATTTTGAGTTTAGAAACGTATTTTGAATGAATTTCACTCAAACTTTAATTTGGGAACTTAAGATATCAGGACTCTTTTGATTTGACTTGTGCCTATATGTATCTCTCTTATAACCCTTTGAAGGTTAAAGATTCGAGTTAAGAGATTGGATATTAGAGAGATCATAAGATCTTGGAGATTTTTGAGAGACCTCTTATTCTTTAGAGGGACTCATAGTGAAGAAAGCTTAATTATCATATTATTCTCGATCTTTCATTCAAAGATTTGAATATTTAAATTGTGGGTTGAAGACCTTAATCCCTTCAGAATGACCAAATGATCTACTAGGGAGCAATAGGGAGTTGTTGTGTCACGAACATGGATCAAGTTGTAGGTGTTGGAGAGTAAGTTTTTAGGATAAAATGGCCAGATAAATCTATGTAACTTGATTTCGATTAGTGGATCTAGATTGGTAGGTCTTAGATCTCATGGTTTTTTTATCTCCACAGTTTGTGGGGTTTTCCACGTAAAAATATGATGCCTCATTGCCTATATCTTTTTATTTGATATTATGTTTGAATTGCCTAAAATAGGTTAATTTGATTAATCCTAATATATTGCAGGACTTCCTTAAAAATGACATATCTATTTATTTATGCTTATATTATGGTTGATGATATAGAATATCTTGGTTATTGAAGTATTTGGGTTGGTTCTTGGAGGTTATAGTTGTTATACCTATAACCAATTATTGTTATCCCTAACTTTTCTTAGAATATCTTTTGATTGATTTGTTGGGTTGTTATTGAGTTTGTTAGGTTGGTTATTTTGGATGATTTTATTATTCCTAACATATCTCAATAGATATTTCAGATATTGACAATTATATTATCCCTAAAAAATTGCAGGGTATCCCTAAAAGTTAAAAATCATATTTTTATATACTTAAAGATTCTTAGTGTAACCATTTATTTATTTGGAACATCCTTGATATCTCTTTGGGTAAAAAGTTGGTTATAATTTATAAATATTTATTTAAATATTTAATTCACCCATTCACCTCCCCTCTAGGTGTTCCTTATTGGACTTTTGGTTATTATTCTAGTGGTATTCAAAGCAATTCCCAATTTTCAATTGGTATCAAAGTGATACCATTTTTTCAATTGGTATCAAAGCGGGATAAATAACCGATTCTTTATTCTATTGATTAAAAATACAATTTTTGTTGATCATATTGTTTAAAGATTAACTTTTTATTAATCACATAGAATAAAAATTAATTTTTTTATTGATCTTGTAAGTCTGATATGGAACAATAAAAAAGTGATGATCCTTTGAATAGTCCTTTCTACTTTGATTGGAATAATTAATCCCATTGGAAAGCACGAATGATGTTCTTTCTTAAAATGCAATGTGAAAGGGTATGAGATTTATTTGAATATGGTTGAGGACCACCTTTGATCCTTGATGCTCAAGGAAGATTTATAGGAGAACTTAAACCTAAAAATGAATGGGACAAAACTGATAATGAAGGTAGTAAAGCCATTGTTAGGGCTTTATTTAGTATTTTTAATGGAGTTTGTACAGATGAGTTTCGTAGGATAGCAAATTGTAAATGTGCCAAGGAAGTATGGGATATTCTTCAAGTCACTAATGAAGGTACGTCTATTGTAAAGATTTCTAAATTGCAAATGCTTGCTACTAACTTTGAGAATATTAGGATGCATGAAAATAAAAAATTTTCTTCCTTTATTTTGAATTAAGTGATATTGTAAATTCCTTGTTTAAACTTGGTGAACCTATCCCAAATTCAAAGGTAGTTAGGAGGATATTTAGATCTCTTCCAGAGAGATTTAAACCTAAAGTAACTACCATAGAGGAGAGAAAGGACATTGATTCCATGAGAGTTGATGAACTTGTAGGCTCCATTCAAACATATGAGTTGACCTTACCTAACTCACAAAAGCCTAAAGACTCTGCCTTTAAGGCTTTTGAGAATGAGGAGAAAGATATTGAAATGCCATATGATATAACTAGTGATGAATTTGCACATATGACCAAAAGAATTAAAAGGGTCATGAAATTCAATAAAAGGTTATATAAGAATCAAAAATCTATAAAAGGAAAAAGACCCAATGAACAATCATCCAATGAGAAAGGAAAAGGTTCCTCCAAAGGTAAGAAAGTTGAATGCCTTAACTGTGGAGGTCTGGGACATTATGCTCAAGTTTGTCCTAGCCTAAAAAATATTAAGAAGTCTATGCAAGCAACATGGAGTAATTTAGAGTTTGAAGAGAGTACTTTCACAACTTTTGAAGATGCAAGGTACGATTCCAATGACATGTTAGCTTTTGTTACATCTATGGATTTTGTGAATGATACTAATTGTTTAGTGATAATGATGATGATGAGTTTATTGATGAACAAAGGGCTGAATTTTTGGATAATCTTATTGTAGAGTATGAAAGATTAATTAAGAGTTATATGAAAAATCATGATGTTCTTGAAGCTCATAAAAAGAAGATTGATGTGCTTAGTGTTGAAAAGTTTAATTTACTTGAAAAAATTTGGTTTCTTGAATCTAAACATCATTCTCTCATTGAGAAGGATAATGCTGTTCAAGAGATCAAGAATAATAAGCTTTCTTCATCTGTGAATGAAAATTTTCATCCTGGAACTAAAGTGCTTAATGAAATACTTGATAAATGCAAAACCTATGGTGATAAAAGAGGTTTAGGGTACATGAAAAAACATGAAACTTCCTCTAGTGGAGAAACTACATTTGTCAAAGGTAAGGATGATACCCTTAACTAAGTAGAATCTCCTAAAAAGACACCACTATGCACACATTGTAAGAAAACTGGACACGCTTAGTTTAGATGCTACACTAGGTTTCTTGAAAGGTTTGAATATCAAATGAATAGACTTATGAATGATTTTAATTCCCTTAAAAATAACATCTTGAATAATGAGAATGGGAATAAAACCAATCAAAAACCTAGAAGTCAACTTAGTTCCTTTAAGTCACCATCTAGGACTAAGCAAGTTTGGTTGAGAAAGCATAGGTCAAAATGTCAAGTTGTGTTCAATGTTTTTAAAGCTAAATCTTCTAGTAAGTGGTACCTTGATAGTGGATGCTTTAGATACATGACAAGAGAAAAATCCTCTTTTACTTCTCTTGAAAATGATGGTGGGGTTGTTACTTTTGGAGATGGAAGCCTAACTTGAGTAAAAGGCAAGGGTAGTATAGTTATCCCTGGTTGTCCTAAACTAGATGAAGTTCTATATGTTGAAGGACTCAAGGCAAACCTCTTAAGCATTAGTCAAAAGTGCAATAAAGATCATAAAGTGAATTTTCACCAAGACTTATGTGAGGTAGCTAATAAAGAAGAAAAGGTAGTCATCATAGGACATAGGATTATGTATAATTGTTATGCTATAAATTGTAACTCTAGAACACCTCTTATGTGAAGGAGGACAAAGCTTGATTCTATTGAGCTCTGGCATAGAAGACTAGGTCACATAAACTATAGGGACTTTGTGCACTTAGTGAATACTGAAAAAGTTAAAGGAATCTCTAGACTTAGTGGTGAACCCAAACCTATTTGTGGTGAGTGCATGAAAGGCAAACAAACTAAGAGTTAAAAAAAAAGAAAAGATTAAGGAGATAAGGACAACTAAACCTTTAGACCTTCTTCATATGGATCTTATGGGTCTAATGTGAACTGAAAGTCAAGGTGGCAAGAGATATGTCCTTGTGGTAATAGATGATTTTTCCAGATACTCCTTTGCAAGTTTTCTAAGGGAGAAATTAAAGGCCATAGAACATTTGAAGTCTTTATTTAATAGAATACAAGTGGAAATTGACCATCCAATTATAAGGATTAGGACTAATAGGGGGAAAAAGTTCGACAATGTGGACATTGACCTCTTTTGTGAGCCTAAAGGAATTAAACATGAGTTTTCAGTCCCTAAAACTCCACAATAGAATGAAGTAGTTGAAAGAAAGAATAGAGTGTTACAAGAGATGCTTAGGATGATGTTTACATGAATAATACTCCTATGTAATTTTGGGCAGAAGCTATTAATACTACATGTTATATTGTCAATAGGATTTTCTTAGGCCTGGAATAAAGAAGACATCTTATGAATCATAGACTGAGAGAAAACCTAATCTTAAATACTTTAGGACTTTTGGTAGTGAATGCTATATACTACGGGATGGGGAGAACCTTAGAAAGTTTGATGCAAAATCCAATAAAGGTATCTTCTTAGGCTATTCTACTATGAGTAAAGCCTATAAGGTTTATAATCAAACTTCATAAATCATCTCGAAGTCTTCTCATTATTGGGATTGATCCCTTAAAAGCAAGACATGATGTAACAAAGTTAGACTTAACTATCCCTTTGCTGTTTTTTTGGTGTATTGACATTTATTTGAGCATTCAACCCATGTCTCTTACATTATACATGACTTGGGTGCATCAGGAGTTGCACAGAAGATACAAGTCATGGGTTCCTTGTAAGTAGATAAGTTGTCCACAATCGGTTCATGGATTTGAGCAATCTAGTAGAGACTGTATTGCACCACCTCCTAATTGGAGGGATGACTTGTCTTGGCTATTAGGATGGGTTTCACACAATGAGTGCGCTAGTGTATGTGATGCACACTGGACATGACCTATAGTGAATCATGACGCAAGACTATCAATTTTCATGATTCACCAAGCTACTATACTGTATGAACTCTCAACCTTGAGAGAATATTGAGCCTATGATAAAATGAATAGGAGGCTTTGACCTATGGGTAAAACCCTAAAGTGGTTATATATATTTATTTATTAGGTCACTATTGATGGAGGTTGGTGGTAACAAGTATTCTCAATATAGACACCATGATATCTCATGGGATTGAGACAGTGTGCTCCCTTAGGTGATCTAAAGGAAAATGGTAAGATCTCTAAGATCATATGAATACTGGTGTTCCTAATAGTCCTAAGAATAGTTTGTCAAAGTTAACCTACCTTGTGTGAAATTACCAAAACACCCTTATACATAAGAATGAACCTCGAGCTAATCCAAAACCATGAGCTCAAAGCGGGGACCATTAGGACCCATAGGAGAATTGACTCGCTCATAATCCAATTCTGAAATTGATTCAATATTCCACTAAAGAGAATCAATTACACTCCAATACCCTATGTAAATAACAACAAGATGAAGCTAAGGGGATTCTCAAAGATTAAAGGGTGTTCATATGGAAGTAAAAGATTTTTCAGGTTCTTTTGTCAAGAAGAAGAAGAACAACTCCTAATAAGGAAAGTTCAAGAGAAGGAATAAGAGAGCAAGCTCAAGGGTAAGTGATTACTTTCTAACCTTTTAGGACACTAGAAAAGGAATGCTCTGTTTACCTAAAGGAAAAATGAATGTATACATCATTTTCTCATTGTTGAGTATTTAGTTGTGGATTTAACCATTTATGGTGGATAGATTCCAAGCCCACTGTCTATAAGTCCTTATAGGATATTCAACAAATGAGAAGGTTAAATAATGAGATTATACTTACCTTAGCTTCAAATGCAAGGTTAGTTATGCAGGTTAGGGGAAGGTCATATTCTTTTCTTTTATATGTATTCCATTATCACTTTGCTAAGTGATGAGAATAATCAAATCTCAGGATTAAACCTAGCACTAATTAAATATTTGGTTCTAGACCTATATCATATTAATTTAAATAGGATCCAAAGACTAGTAAAGTTTGGACTCTTTGATTCTAGAAGATTTTCCAGTTTACGAATATTGTATAGATGGTAAAATGACTAAGAGGACTAGAGCCAAGGAATGTTTGGAGTTAGTGCATACTAAGATATATGGAACTTTTAGTGTCCATGCATGGGAAGGGTATGGGTATTTCATCACCTTTAGTGATGATTACTCTAGGTTTGGATATGTACATAGGAAATCCAATGCCTTGGATACATTTATTGAATTTAAGGTTGGATTGGATAACCTATTAAGTATACATACCAAGTCACTTTGATTAGATCAAGGTGATATGTCTAGTAAGTTTGATTATTTCTGTTGGAGCATGAGATTATTTCCCAGTTATGTGCACTAGGGTCTTTATGTAAAATAGAAAGGTGGAAAGAAGATATCAAACTTGGATGGACATTGTGAGATTGTGGATAAGTTTCTCATTTTTTCCCAGATTCTTTTAGGGATATGTCTTATAGACTCTATAATACCTCTTTTCCTTAAGGGGTATATCTGTTTATAGGATACATAAGAGGATTTTGGGTTATTACCTTCATAGTCAAGATCATTAGAAAATACTTGTTAACACAAATGTTAGATTTTTTATAAAGATTATATGATAAGGAATAAGGCAAAGAGTGATATAGATTGGTTGATATATTAGAAGATAGTCCCACATTACATAAGATACTATGGATCAAGAGGGTTAAAGGCATACCATTCCTATGATTTCTAATACACCAGTGCCTCTCGTAGTGGGAGGTTTATATCCAATAGACTATGATAAAGTAGTGAGTAGTGTTTGTGCTCACTTAAGGCAAGGAGCTATAAAGAGGAAGTTAGAATCTTTGTATTCTAACATGGTTTAAGTTCTTATAGAAGCACCTAAAGGGAGAAAACCCATAGGTGTAAGTTGGTTTACAAGAGAAACATAGGAGTAGATGGAAAACTTGAGTTTTATGTGACTAAATTAAGGTTATAGTTTGAAACTTTGTTTCAACTATGGAAAACCTTTTTAATAGAGGTCATACTTAAATCCATCATATTACTCCTATCTATTGCAGTGTGTTTCATTTATAAGATACAAAAACCAAACATTTTCATAGCAAAGGGCCTTGTGTGTACAATAAGGCACAAGGAAGCATGGTGATGCTCTAAGTTCTTATAGGTAGTCTATTAAGTTCTAGATGAAAATCTAAAGGAAGACACAATATATTCTTAGGGTTAAGGTTCTTTAGGACTGCAAGAGTAGGAAAATTATGCCATGTCACCTACATTGATGAGCATTTGGTTAAGTACATGATGCAAAACTCCAAGAAGGGTTTGTTACCCTTTGGGTTTGAGGTTGTCTTTCTTAGGATCAATGTCCTTGGACATCCGTGGAGAAATCGCATTAAGGCGGTATCTTATGACTCTATAATGGATAGTCTTAAGTATGCGATGCTATGTGCTAAACCATATATTTGCTTTGTTGTAGGAATAATGACTGGATATTAGTCTATTTCCTTATTAGAACTTTGGGTGGATGTGAAGCATACACTCAAATATCTTTGGAGAATGAGGGGTTCTATGTTTGTGAGTCTTTGTGATGAGTTGATACTTTTTTTGTACTAGGAATTGGACTTTCAGCTTAATGAGGACTCTCCCAAATCTATCTCTAGGTACATATACACTCTAAGTGGTTTTTGTTTCTTTTATAGTAACAAAGGAAGCCTTTTGGCTTATGGGTAGTTTGCTTGGCTATATCGTCTAAGATATTGTTATGTGATAATAGTGCGATAGTGGCATGGTCTAAAGAACTACTAAAGGGAATCTTATAAGAAGGAGTGCAGATGGAACTTGTCTTGATTGTCTTTTTTCTCTTAAAGTTGGGGAAAAAAGGGGGTGTTTACCCAGACACTATAGTCTTGCCTCTAACAGTTCGACTAGGGATGTCTTATTGTTTTCAACATTTATGTTTCTTTCGCTGATCTTAAAAGTTTCTTTAAGTTTTTGCCATGCCTCCAAGTAGCACTAGAAGAGGAAACACATAAAGAGAAAGTGTTACCTTATTGTGAGATAGTATAGGGAGGTGATATGACTGTGGAATATAATCTGTTTGTAGTGCCCAATCTATTTTTGGGGCTAATGGGAGTTTGTTGGGATTGAGCCCCTAAAAGCAAGACATGATGTAACAAAGTTAGACTTAACTATCTCCTTGCTATCCATTTGGTGTATTGACATTGATTTGAGCATTCAACCATGTTTCTTATATTGTACATGACTTGGGTGCCTCAAAGTTGCATAGAAGATACAATTCATGGGTTCCTTGTAAGTAGATAAGTTGTCCACAATTGGTTCATGGATTTGGGTAATCCAATAGAGACTATAGTGCACCACCTCCTAATTGGAAGGATGACTTGTCTTGGGTGTCGGGATGGGTTTCCGATGGTGAGTGCACTAGTGTATGTGATGCACACTAGACAAGGCCTATGGTGAATCATGAGGCAAGATTATCAATTATCATGATTCACAAAGCTACTATACTACATGGACTCTCAATCTTGAGAGGATATTGAGCTTATGCCAAAATCAATAGGAGGCTTTGACTTATGGGTGAGACCCTAAGGTGGTCATATGTCCCTATGGATTGGGTGACTATTGATGGAGGTTGGTGGTAATAAGTATTCTTAATATAGGCACTATGATATCTCATGGGATTGAGACAGTGTATTCTAAAGGACATGTGATCATGAAATCTATGGCCACAGTAATTTCTTTAGCGGAATTTGACATATGCTCCTTAAAGTTAGAGTATGTTAGTTGATCACATAATAAGTAGGATCTATAACTCAAGGATTGGAGATGTAATCTTGATAGGTGATAACCCTACTTTGTTAGATTACTGACACCAATTCATGGGGAGTCTGCATGCAATAGATAGTAGGTCATGGACCCGAGCTTTATCTTGTTGTTATTTACATAGGGTATTGGGTATTGGAGTGTAGTTGATTCTCT
The DNA here is from genome assembly GCA_030254885.1 of Vitis rotundifolia. Lineage (NCBI taxonomy): Eukaryota > Viridiplantae > Streptophyta > Magnoliopsida > Vitales > Vitaceae > Vitis > Vitis rotundifolia. Next base: position 12,873,667 of record CM058154.1, on the reverse strand, counting down.
TTAATTGAATGTTGAATCAACTTCAGAATTAGATTATGAGGTAGCCAGTACTCCTATGGGTCCTAGTGGACACCGCTCTGAGCTTATATAACATGATGATATGGTTTATGAGGGTTGGATTGGCTCAATGTTCATTCTTGTGCATAAACGTGTTTTGGTAATTTTGTAAGGTTGCACAAGGTGTGAGGATTGAGCCCCTAAGAGCAAGACATGATGGAACAAAGTTAGACTTAACTATCCCCTTTCAATCTTTTTGGTGTATTGACATTGATTTGAGCTTTCAGTCTATGTTTCTTATATTGTACATGACTTGGGTGTAATAAAAGTTGTGTAGAAGATTCAAGTCATGGATTCCTTGTAAGAAGATAACTTGTCCACAGTTGGTTCATGGATTTGGACAATCTAGTAGAGACTGTAGAGTGCCACCTCCTAATTGGAGGATGGCTTGTCTTAGCCATCGAGATGGGTTTCTCATGGTGAGTGCACTAGTGTATGTGATCCACATAGGATAGGACCTATAGTGAATCTTGATGCAAGGATATCAATTGTCATGATTCAGGAAGCTACTATACTACATGTACTCTCAACCTTGAGAAGACATTGAGCCTATGCCAAAATCAATAGGAGGCTTTGACCTATGAGTGAGACCCTAAAGTGGTCATATATCCCTATGGATTGGGTCACTGTTGATGGCGGTTGGTGGCAACGGGTATTCTCAATATAGACACCATGATATCTCATGGGATTGAGACAGTGTGTCCCATTGGGTGATCTAAAGGACATGTGATCATGAAATCTGTGGCCATAATAATTCATTTAGTGGAATTTGACATATGCTCCTTGGAGCTAGAGTATGTTAGTTGATCACATAATAAGTGGGATCTGTAACTTAAGGATTTGAGAGGTAATCTTTATAGGTGATAGCACTACCTTGTTAGATTATGGACACCAGTTCATGGGGAGTTTGCATGTAGTGGATAGTAGGTCATAGACCCGAGCACTTAGTGTCTCCTTGTAATATACATAGGGTATTGGAATGTAGTTGACTCTCTGTAGTGGAATGTTGAGTCAATTTTAGAATTTGATTATGAGGGAGCCAATACTCCTATGGGTTCCAATGGTCCCTGCTTTGAGCTCATATTCCTTGATGACATGGTTCATGAGTGTTGGATGGGTTTTTAGTTCACTTTTGTACATAAGAATGTTTTGGTAATTATGCAAGGTTAGATGGGAAAAACTCGGATCTCTTTATTTCCTTAGTCCGGGTTAGGTTAGGAACATGCATAACTATCTTAGGTTTTTTCTAAATCCTATGCATAGCGAAAAAAAAATCACATTTTTATACTTTAAAAGGATTTAGAAAGTGCTAATGAAAACCATGCCTCATATTTGGATGTTCTTGAATCAAATCCACATGGTGAAAATGAAGATTGAAATCGTAGAAGTCTCCTAAACTCAAAGTCTTCCGCCTGATGAATTGAACCTTGATCTTGGCACACTTCCGATGAGGAGGAAAAGAGGGTAGTGGCTATGGCTCTCTATTTCTCTGGATGATGGAAGATAAAAGCTATGGAAACCTTAACTCCTAGGAGGAATTTATAGGGTTCCTAAGTGAGCTTAAGTGACTTGAGCCCACATAGGCTTGGGTAACTTAATCTAGCCCAAAATGGGTTCTAATTGATTAATTAACCCAATAGAGCCTACTAATTAATCAATTAGCCCAATCTTGAGACCTTGTTCACCTACCCTTATGCAACTGTGCATGATTACCAAAACGCCCTTATGCACAAAAAACTACTAAGAGGTAGTCCCAATTTTGAGTTTAATTTAACATCAATATACAACCATGGATCTCAAAAGAAGAACTTCCAAGAATCTTTCTTTCTTTAACCACCATAAAATCTCAAAAAGAACTTTCAAGATTCCTTATTTTCTCTTGGGTCACCATAGATGGATACAAAAAACTTACATTTTTACAACCATAAAAATTCCTATGCTCCTTTAATAGAGCTTACAACCCATCTATTGAAAAGCAAAATGTTTTACAACCAAATAAAAATCCTATACCCCTTATGGGGTGTACAATCCAATCTAGAGAACAAAAGGCATATTATATCCATTCATATTCATTCAAATGAACAAATAACAATCAATCACAATTATAATCATCGTATTGTCATTCATTCAATTGAACAAATAAAAACATCTCATTTATTCATCCCTTTTGGCCATGGGATGAATAAAACAAACCTGCAAAATAGAGTTAGCGTAACCTAGAATAGATCTAACATGCTAGAACCTACCTTTGGGCTCTGATACTAATTATTGGGAACCCTGGATTACTTTGTTCCCATGCCCTAGATTGTGTAAAGTGCATACATCCTTAGGGCTCTTTAGATTTATCGCAACGAATAAATAGGTATTAAAAAACAATAAGGATACCATTAAAAACATAGTTCTAGAGAATAAAGGCACATACCTTTGGTCTAGATTTTCTCGGATTGATTCTAATCGATGTAGACAACTCTAAAGTCGTAATGGATCTCATAAACACTATGATTTTTCGCGCGATGACTCTTCCTTGTGTCTAGACACTGAGATGGTGGAGATCTCAAGGATGGAGGCTAGGGTTCTATCTTTAGATTAAAGGGGAGAATGGAAAGACTTGGAAACCCTAACCCCTAAAGGTAGGCTTCTTATTAGGCTTAAGTGAATTAAGCTTATCATGGGCTTGAGTCACTTAATTTAGCCGTAAAAGGTGGTGAATTGATTAATTAACTATACAAGGTTCTAATTAATCAATTAGCCAAGTCCAAACATATCACTCACTTATCCATGTGCAACCTTGCATAATTACCAAAATGTTTATGCACAAAAGTGAATAAGGTTGTTAACCCATCCAACCCTCATAAGTCGTGTTAACAAGGAATATGAGCTCAGAGTGGGGACCATTAGGACCCATAGAAGTACTGGCTCTCTCAAAATCAAATTCTGAAATTGACTCAACATCCCTTTATAGAGAGTCAACTACACTCCAGTACCTTATGTATATTACAATGAGACACCAAGTGCTCGGGTCCATGACCTACTATCAACTGCATGTAGAATTCCCATGAACTAGTGTTTGTAATCTAACAAGGTAGTGCTATCACCTATCAAGATTACCTCTAAAATCCTTGAGTTACATATCCCACTTATTATCTGATCAATTGACATACTCCAGTTCTTAGGAGCATATGGCAAATTCCACTAAAGGAATTACTGTGGTCATAGATTTCATGATCACATATCCTTTGGATCACCCAAGGGGACACACTATCTCAATCCCATGAGATATCATGGTAATTCTATTGAGAATACCTGTTTCCACCAGCCTCCATTAACAATGACCTAATCCATAGGGATATATGATCACTTTAAGGTCTTGCCCATAGGTCAAAGCCTCTTGTTGATTTTGACACAGACTCAATATCCTCTCAAGGTTAAGAGTCCATGCAATATAGTAGCTTGGTGAATCATGACAATTGATAGCCTTGTGTCATAATTCATCATAGGTCTTATCTAGTGTGCATCACATACACTAGTGCACTTACCATGGGAAACCTATCCCGACGGCTAAGACAAACCCTTTCTCTAATCAGGAGGTGGTGCATTACAATCTCTATTGGATTGCCCAAATCTATGAACCGATTGTGGATAACTTACCTGCTTACAAGGAACTCACTCGTGACTTGTATCTTTTATGCAACTCATAATGCACCTAAATCATGTATAATGTAAAAGACATGAGTTGGATGCTCAAATCAATGTCAATATACCAAAGGGATAACAAGGGGATAGTTAAGTGTAACTTTGTAACATCATGTCTTGCTTTTTGGGGGCTCAATCCTAACATGGGAAGCATATGTCAAATTCCACTAAAGGAATGACTATGTTCACAGATTTCATGATCACATGTCCTTTGGATCACCCAAGGAGGACACACTATCTCAATCTCATGAGATATCATGGTGCCTCTATTGAGAATACCTGTTGCCACCAACTTCCATTAATAGTGACCCAATCCATAGGGATATATGACCACTTTAGGGTCTCACCCATAGGTCAAAGCCTTCTGTCGATTTTGGCACAGACTTAATATTCTTTCAAGGTTGAGAGTCCATGTAGTATAGTAGCTTGGTGAATCATGACAATTGATAGCCTTGCGCTATGATTCATTATAGGTCCTGTCTAGTGTGTATCACATACACTAGTGCACTCACCATGGGAAACCCATTTTGATGACTAAGACAAGTCATCCTTCCAATTAAGAGGTAGTGCACTACAATCTCTATTTGATTACCCAAATCCATGAACTGACTGTGGAGAACTTATCTACTTATAAGGAACCCATGACTTATATCTTCTATGCAACTCCTGATGCACCTAAGTCATATATAATGTAAGAGACATGGGTGGAATGCTCAAATCAATGTCAATATACCAAAGGGATAGTAAGGGGATATTTAAGTGTAACTTTGTTACATCATGTTTTGCTTTTTGGGGCTCAATCCTAACACGAGAAGCATATGTCAAATTCTACTAAAGGAATTGCTATGGCCACAGATTTCATGATCACATGTCCGTTGGATCACCCAAGGGGGACACACTGTCTCAATCCCATGAAATATCACAGTGCCTCTATTGAGAATATATGTTGCCAGCAGCCTCTATCAATAGTGACCAAATCTATAGGGATATATGACCACTTTAGGGTCTCACCCATAGGTTAAAAAGTCTCTTATTGATTTTGGCATATGCTCAATATCATGATGCAAGGCTATCAATTGTCACGATTCATTGTAGGTCCTGTCTAGTGTGCATCACATACACTAGTGCACTCACTATGGGAAACTCATCCCGACACCCAAGACAATTCATACCTCCAATTAGGAGGTGGTGCACTATAGTCTCTACTGGATTACCCAAATCCATAAACCGATTGTGGACAACTTATCTACTTATAAGGAACCCATGAATTGTATTTTTTGTGTAACTTCTAATGCACCCAAGTCATGTACAATGTAAGAGACATGGGTTGAATGCTCAAATCAATGTCAATACACTAAAGGGATAACAAGGGGATAGTTACGTTTAACTTTGTAACATCATGTCTTGCTTTTTTGGGCTAATTCCAGCAAAAAAGAGAGTGGTTGGTACCGAATCCATAGTATTTTATGTTGCTATGGGAGTCTTATCTAGATCTCTCAAATCAACTTCACTCCTAACATTATTACTCATCATATAGTCATATTCTAGAAATCAAACATTTATACTGAAAAAATACCTTATAGTTGACTTAATTATAAAAGTAATAACCCCTAGTTCCTTTTGGATACCTAAAAAATTGGTAAACTTTTTATCTTAGTTTTGGCTGTGGACTTGCATTTTTCACGTGCACCCTCACTTGATGGCAAAACTCACTTTCTTTTAATGAAAATTTGTATTTTTGTAAAAACTAGAGTCGCCACATTTTTTTTTAAAGGAAAATAAAATAAGAAACTAAAACCCTAAGGAAAATGACTCTTTAAGTTTTGGAAAAACCCGTCTTTAAAAAACCTCAAGTTTGAGGATCAGGTTACCTATCGGGAAGGTATGGTGATTAAGCCGTAATACCTCTTTAGGCTCGTATACCTACGATCTCTACTAAGCGAATGGAGGGAACCATGGCAATTGAATAATTAATTGAGGATACCAATAACAAGATAACAACATACATATAAGTCATGAGGTGAAAAAAAAAAAAAAAAAGGTATACAAGAATGTACACAATTAATGAATGTGAAATGCATAAAATAGAATTTAATTATTTGTTAAGGTTACAACATTTCAAAGGAAGTTCAAAAGAATTTTATTTACAAAGGGAATAATTCCAAACTAATGATTTCAAATTATTTATTCATAAAATTTCAATTTATTTACAAAAGATTTGATTTTTAGTCATATCCAAAATTAATTCCAAAAATAAGATTTTTTTTATTTTATTAAAAGAATTTTGATTGAATTCGAATTTATTAAAGAGAGAAGTTTCAATTTAATCTTCTATTTACAAAGAAATGATTTTGGCTTACATTTTATGAAAAAAAAAAAAAAAAAAAAAAAAACAAGATTCCACATAAACATCAATTCTATTTTTTCAAAAATGATTTTTACAAGGAAAAAGGGTTTACTTATTTTGATACAAGAACCAAATTTCAATTTATTAAGAAAAAAAATTTTTACTACTTTGATTTACAAAAAATATTTCTAAATCAAATATATTCGAAAAGAAAGACTTTGATTAAAACACTAACTTTGAGAAAATTTATTAAAATACTTTGTGGATTTTTTAGACTAACTTTGAGGGTTAAACTAAACAACTTTTAGAATTTATTAAAAATGAAATTTTAAGATTAAAATACTTATTTTGAGAATTTATTATGACACTTATTAAAAATTTTAGGACTTTTATGGAAACAAACTTTAAGTAAATTTAAAAGACATAACTTTGAGAACAATTATTAAATCATTTATTTTGAAAATTTTAATTAAACTGAATTTGAGAATTTTTATGACTTTTAGGATTTCTATAAAAACAAACTTTGAGAATATTTATTTAAACACTTATTTTTAAAAAATTCATTAAACAAACCTTATTAAAAAAAAACGATTTTTTTAAAAACATTTAGTAAAATGCAATTTTCAGTAAACAAACTTATTAAAAAATAGTTTTCTAAAGACCATTTATTAAAACACCATTTTAAGTAAATAAACTTATTAAGAAAAAAACGATTTTTGAAAGAACATTTATTACAACACAAATTTCAGAAATTTTAACCTTATTAAAAAAAAAAAAACGATTTTCTAAGGGACATTTATTAAAACACAATTTTTAGTAAACAAACTATTTATTAAAACACAATTTTTAGTAAACAAACTTATTAAAAGATGATTTTCTAAGGGACATTTATTAAAACAAAATTTTCAGTAAACAAACTTATTAAATTTTTTTTAAGGGACATTTATTAAAACACAATTTTTTGCAAACAAACTTATTAAAAAATTGATTTCCTACGGGACATTTATCAAAACACAATTTTTAGAATTTACAAATTTATTAAAAAACGACTTTCTAAAGAACATCTATTAAAACACAATTGTTAGAATTTTCGTTAAACAAACTTTTAGGATTTTACAAATTTTGAGGATTTTTATTAAAAAACGAATTTCTAGAGAACATTTATTAAAACAAAATTTTCAATTAACTAAGGCAGTGTTTGTTTGTTTTTTTTTGGCTTAATTCTAAATAGAACTTATATTTATAATGCTTAATAGTGTTAAGTACTAAGTTGTTTGTTTTTTTTTTAATATTTTATTTCTATTAAGTATTAAGTTGTTTGTTTTTTTATATGCTAAAAACTAATATCTTAATATTTTAATGTATTAAGAAAAATAATATAATTTAATGTATTTCTAAAAAATTTAAAATAATAAAACAGTTATAATAAATAATTTATCATTATCATCCTTACAAAAAATAATTAACATATTATTTTTATATAATTAAAAAAAATATTTAAACTTTAAAATCTGGAAAAAAAAAATGGATTGATAAAACCTAAATCAAATTAAAGAAAAAACAAAACAATTCAAGTACATATTTTGAAATATCCAAAGACATCACATTTTATGCTAATATCTAAACATTGCATTTCTTACAATGGTAAAAAGCTAAAAATGACAAGCTAATTAAATACTTGAAAGAGTTCATTTCAGATTTGGTCTCGAACTATTGCATGAATTATTGATCAAATGCTTCAAAAAAATTGCTTGTAGTTGAGTTTTGATTTTGATTTGCATTATCACTTTCCAATTCCACTACATTGTCATATTTAGAAAATAATCTATCTGCTATTGAGATTTGTCGAAGAAAATTGTGACTGAAGAAGCATGCCATGACAATTTTTGTTTGAGTAGTAAACAAATATGGTGCCATTCTCTTCAATAATGGGAAACACGCCTTAACAATACCAAAAGCATATTCAATGACATTTCTTAATCATGCATGGCATTGGTTGAATATCTTTTCTTTTCCTACAACTTTACCACCATTATGAAATTCACTCAACCAATAGCATACATTACGATATGGTGCCATAAAACCTCGAGTGTGTGTATGCTTCATCTACTAAATTATATTTTTTTGGAAACAAAAAGGATTGAGTTGATTATTATTATTAATAAATACAAATCATATTAAATAAAATGAAAATAAAATATTTACCTGATGAGGGCATTGGAAAATTATGTTGTGGTTACAAATAGTTTCTATCAAGACTCTTGAATCATGAGTCGTTCATTCCCATCCAACAACAACATACCTAAATATCATGTCAAAATCACAAACTGCCATAAAATTCTGTAAACATTCTCCTCTCCCACAACCTTAATATGGTACTTGTTGATCAGTAGGAATGCATACATGGATAAGAGTTCCATCAGTTGCACCAACAACATCCTGCATTGTAATAGTTCTTTAAAATATAAATAATTAGTAATAAAAAATAATATACCTTAAAAATTTGTCTTAGCCAATGATTATAGATACCATTTGAACTATCATTGAATGATAGAGGAGTAATCATTTATTTTGAGAAATTCACCATGGCCACTAAAACCTCATGGAAGTATTTGTGAATTGTTTGACTTGAGTATTGGAATCTATTCTTAATTAATCAATTCCGAAGATTATGACTAATAGTCATTAAAAACATAGCCATTTTCTCTTCAACATTCAAATGTTTACTGTCAACAAGCCAACCTTTTTCTTGAAACATGTGACATAGAGAAATAAATCCATGCTTTTCCATCTGCATTAGTTCATAACATGTGCTAGATGAGCCATCTAAAAGTTTTTGAATGAAAAGTGAACTTGTAAATGATGTAGAGACTCATTCCTTATTAATAGATGAGTCATTTAATAAATGGAGTAATAACACAACCAATCTTTTTTATTTTTTAAAACTCTTGTCACTTCTAACTTTGTATCTTCATCTTCACTAGATGATGATGAACTTGAATTGTTTGAATGATGCGAAGGATTCTCCATAAGAATATCTATTATAAAAAAACAATAGTTATGAAATAAATAACAATATAATTAAATAGTTATAATAATGTATGAGTAACAACTTATATCATTACATTATGCTTCCATTACCATAAAAAACTAACTTATATCACACTCATTTCAAATCATCTAGTAGAGATAAACTAATATAGGAGTGAGTCTTCTCAATAAAATGTAGAGAGAAAGTGTTATAATTGAAAAAGTTTAAATGTATCAAATATCCAAAACAAGTAAACCAAATGCACCACATTACAATCATCATATAAGCTAGATACCATATGTATTCCACAAATCTAAAACAAATATTTTAAAAGTTATTTTCACAAACTCTAAATCCATCCCATTCGCTCTTGGTCACTTTCCATCTCCACCCACACCTCTCTATACTCTTTCTTTTTACAAAATGCATTAATTGCTACATAGTATAATGGATCCTCATAAGTCAAAAGCCTCTTCAAAATCTTCATGCATTCCTTCACTGAGGGTCCTTCAAAATTCTCCATCACATTCATTATTTTATTCATTTCTTCTTGAGTTTGCTCTTTCTTTACTTTCTTCTATTTTTTCTTAGAACCTTGTACTTCATCATTAGTATTTCTTGGCAAATTCTCATCTTCTTCTAAACTAATCGGAGTTTTGCTAGGCATAGATGTAGAATGTGTTGATGATTTCTCAACCCTAAAATCTATCACTCCTTCAAAGCTCTAAATGTTAGACCCAGTAGCTAACACTCCTCTAAACAATACCCGTAATTCTTCCACATTTGCTAACGATTTAAAAAAGAATTGTTTAGCTTCTGGATATTTCTATTTTACAAGATAAATAACAAATTAGTCATACATACATATATAAGACAATTATTTTAAAAATTCACTCAAATCCATAAGAAAACTACCTACAGATATTTTTCCCATTTTCAGTTAGCCAATCAAATTTTTGTTTACGGAGTTACAACCATGTCCTATCGTAGTCACTATTTTACTCCAAATGAGATATTGTCTTTTCATATAATCCCACCCATTCTTAATTTGTTTCGAAGTATAGTGTTTTCCAAGTAACTTCTCCAACTTTTCAGCAATTCGAGGCTAAACACTAGACTTTAAACCTCCACCTAATCTAAAGCTTTTGTTTGCTTCTTGAAGACAAAGATCAATAAAGTGTTTTCTTTGGGTGGGGTCAATCCAATTTGCCCTACTAGTTTCAACATTTTGACTCATTACTATACAAAAAACCAACAAACATTAATGAATAATTTCCATTTTAAAAAAAAAATGTTAAGTGGGGTTTTGCATGTATATATAGTGTGTGGATTTGACAATTAAATTCAAATAGCAATATTAACTTAGAGATCATAAATATATAGTTTGGATGATGAAAGGATCAATCCATTCACATGTAACCATTCTATGTAGAGAATGAATTCATCTAGCACAAGAAGCATTAAAGACAGTTTATAAAACTATCCAAAGTCCCTTAAGATGATTTTTTTTAAAGCACCCAAATATGGACATACACAAAGAGGAAGGTAGGAAAGGTGGGAAGCATAAGGAAATAAAGTAGACATAAAAATTATTGTAGATTTCATTTTATTTATTTATTTATTTATTTATTTTAACTTTGTAACCAAAAAAGTGATTAAATAAATAAAGAAAAAAAACCTAAGCATCAAAATAGATTCTTCGTCACAAAAACATCATGTTGATATTAGTATCCTGTAATTGGTGTGTCCAAAAAAAAAGTAATAGCAGGTTTTGGATTTAATTAACATTCATAGCCACTGGAAATCTAAGAGTTACTTAACTCGACTTGAGAAAATGATGGTTATTGGAAAAATGATCTATGGGATAAAACAAAAACATTAATTTGAAAGTTTCTTTCTTAATAAGTGATGGGCAGGTTGAAATGGAAACAAGGGACTTTTCAGAGAATTAAAAACCTTGATCCTGTTTTTTGCTGTTCCCAAATAAAGAAGAGAAAATGACGGAGACTTTATTACATGATTATATTTACTAGTCTTTGGTCTATAAGCCTTTTAACAACTTCATCCCAAAAACGGATGACAGATAGAACCAAGGTAGAGAAACAAAGCAAATTTGTGGAGCCAATAATATGTGTTGTATGTATTTGTATATGAAGCATTCTATTGTTTTAGATCACCTTTATTTTGTCATATTGCAAGGATGACTTTTAGAAAAGTGAGTGTGTTCATGAATCCACAAATGAAATTGTTACTACTTTCTGAATAAGACAATTTGTCCATGAGTTTCAAAACTGTCTTACATCATGTTTTCATTCATTTTTCTTTTACTTAGAGATAATTGTCAATATGGTCAGTATCTGACAACTTGTTGAGTATTTTTCAGTTTTTATTCTATTGCAGCCACATGCCAAAAACAAATATTGAATGCATTAAAAAAAAAAAAGTCTAAATTGAATTCGAAATTCATTTGATAAGATGGAAAAATCAAAACAAAAGACAAATAAAGAATTAGACATAAAAATTATTTTTAAAATATATTTAAAAACATTAAAAACAGGTTAAAAACATTTCAGGTTAATCATATTTACCCATGATATAATTAAACCTAAATAGATAGATAGTCTTGATCATTTTTAAACTAAAAATTTAAATTTTCCCTTAGTCATAAATCAAAGTGTGATACCTAGGGATTAATATAAATATTCAATTATATATGAGGCAATCAATGAATATAGAAAGCCACCCAAAGAGTTTACCAAAAAACTTTTGAAATGTAAAAACCAAAGACCTAACAAAAATACAACACAAATCCACAAATTTTTAAAGAAACACCTAAAGAGTCTACCAAAACCCTTTTTAAGTTAATAGGTTGATGTAAAACCAAAGTACCCTTACCAAAGACAAAGCCAAAATTAATAATAGCCTTGGGATTAATTGGACAGTGCCAAAAAAATAGCTTTAATAGAAAATTGTGAACCAAAACAACAATCGTCAAATTTAGGGCAGCAATATATGAAAAGGACCCTAATGATTCCACCTTCAAGTGCCTTATGAAAATGACTCAAAGTTTGAACCAACTACCAAAAAAGATCCCCACGAAAATCTAACTCAAAGGTAAGAAATATTATAAGACAGTTAAACCCAAATAATCCTGAGATTTCCATGATAACCAAACATGATGTTTTTTTGTATCATTTATTTTTGCCTTAAATTTTTCGGGTTACCAAGTAAAACTAAACGTACGTTAAGGGCTAAACAATAATGAGTAAATAAATATATGATTATGTGTGGCTTAAGGGATTGGAAAATAATAAGAAGAAGAATTGCATGTTTCTGGATTTTGGATTTGAGGCACTGTGTTGGGGTGACAAAAAAATAAAATAAAATTAATATGTAACCATGAGAGGCAAAGGGTCGTAGTGGAATAAATTAAAATAATAATAATGAGTAGAGTTGGTGGGATTGTTGGAGTTGTTAAAAGTACATGGGGTATTTTGTTAAGTAAGAGGGGACATTAGGATTAATAAGAATAATGATATTAATAATAATAATAATAATAATAATAATAATAATAGTAATAGTAAGAATTGTGTGATTTGGATGCTTGTGAGCGACATACAGTAGGGCTGTTTGGATGTTGCGGGGTATCGAAAAATATAATAATAATAATAGTAATTGTTTTTAATAAAATTTATAATTTAGTTTAAGCATACAAAAGAAATAATTGGTTAGAATAAGAATTGGAAGAAATATGAGTTTATAAAAAATTTGGAAATTCATTAAATTATATTATTATTATTTAAGAAGTTGAAAACAATATTGGGTAGTAATAATATTAGCATGAGAAATTAATTAGGATCCCTAATACTAAATAAAATAATTTTAGGATTGTCATATTTTTACCTTTAAATAATTGTGTATGATATTATGTTAGATGAGGAGTAAATTTGTCAAGCTAAATACTTCAAGTTTTTGAGTGCTTCTTCAAGGTAAGGGAAATTAATGCAGATTTTGGAAAGTGAAATAGTTTTATTTTTATTTCTATTCATGGATCAAATATATGTTTTGTATGAAAAATATGTTTGAGCATTTTCTTTGTTTATGAAAAATAAAAATTGTGGAGATATGATATTTTGTTTTGTAAGTTTGAATTAATGAAATGAAGTGTTTGACTTTGGTTTATATGACCCTAGTCAATGGGTTATAATTGTTGACATTTCTATGGCCCTAGTAAACAGGTTATAATTGTTGATATACCCGACCCCATTCAACGGGTTATAATAGTTGATATTATATGGTCCTAGTTAATGGGTTATAATTGTTAACTTTTGATTTTGTTCACCTTAAATGGAACAAATTTGAAACTAGCCACTCATTTGTGAAGTCCCACCTAATTGAGCACCATTTGTTATTTTATAACCAGAGTAAAAATATTTTGAATGTATTTGATTTTGTTTTGATGAGAAATTGTTTTGAAATGGATATGAGAAAGTTCTATTGAAAAGTTTGAATATATTAGTATTTTGAACTCAAAAGTTTTTATGAAAATAAATATATGTTATACCTTTTATTTGCAAGTGAGATTGAAAATGTTTGATCCATGAAACTATATTAATGTTCTTTATTGGGCTTTGAGCTCATCCTCCTTTATTCATAATCTTTCAAGTAACCTTAGTTCGGGCGAAGAATGACCATTAGAAGGGAAATTTGGCTTTATTATGACATTTGTTTAAACTCTCTTTATTTTAGACATTGTTTAGATGTTAAAACTTATTTCTCGTTTGAATTATTTTGAGTTTGGAGTTATTTGGACAATAACGCTTAGGTTGATGTATTAGTTTTTTTTAAAGTTGATACTTAGAGATTTTAGAATTTTGTCCTACTACTCTAAATAGGAATTTGGTAATTGGTAAATTTCCAGTTACAATATGAATGTTTGTGTCGTTTCCACTTCGAGCCTTTGGGCTTGAGGTGTGAAATGACTGTCATGCCCTTGGAGTGGGTTTCAGGGCGTGACATATCCAATGTTCTATAAAAAAAAATAAAAAAAAAAAAACAAAAAGAATAGAGGAAAGAGCATCTTGGAAAAGGTTTTCTTGGGTAGTTCAGTTGGTTTTTAGGAAGAGGAACCAAAGACTTAAAAAAAAAAGATTGATGAGAAGAAGAAAAGAAGACATGGTTGGAGGCCCTCTGTTTTTTTTTAGAGGAAGGAAAACAAAGACTAAAAGCCTAGCAAATCTTGCTAGAGAGGAGCACTTCCAGGTATGTTTGTTGAGAGTTATATTGTCACTTTGTTTTTCATTTTCTCTTGTTTTATCACTATTTGATTGTCTGGGTATGGATGTGATATTGCTCTACCTTTTTTCTCATTTTCTTTCGATTTTCATTTGAGGATAAACTTGGATATAGTTTCAATTGTACCACTGATCTTGGAGCCCATTGATTTTAGCATTGATTTTATGGGTTTGCAATTATGGAGTCTCTTGTTTGTTCTTTTGATCATGCTTTGTTTTGGGCCATTCATCTACGTATTGGATATCAAATCTGTGTCTCCATTTCTAGATGATATCTTCTGGTTTGTGCTGTGATATGCTTGAGGTGAGGGGGGATTTTGAGCGAGCTAGTGAGTGATTTTTTAGAGAAATATCAAGCGTTCTGAACAAGGATTTTGAGGAGGATTTCACACATAGAAATCCAGAGAGGGCTGCCCATTGAAAAAGTTCTCCACAATCATCCAAAAAGGAAGAACTTAGTCCATTTGGAAGGGAAGGAAGATCACCACGACTAACCTTGGAAGACAGCACAATCACACCACTGAAAATCCTCTCTAAAGAAGCATGCACAAAGGAGGTGAGCTGCCACTTAGCAAGGACATGAGAAAGCACCAGATCATCCTATAGCACACATCGACACCAGTTGGTGATTATTCTCCAAAACGACACGCATCGACAGAAGGCCACTTAGGGAATTCTTTCGGGTGATCTTTTCAAATAGTCCACTACTGCATTCACTTTACATACGGGCAGACATCCAGATTTTGATCTCCATAGGCCGCACCATCCCGAAGGGATCTCCTTAATGCACCACTCAATTTTTCGGAAGGCATGGCTGCATCTTTAACATGCACATGCAACAGGTCACTTTGAGAGGGATGTCACATGCACCATGAGAGCAACATACATTCATTGAAACTAGGAAGGAAGTGGTCACTTTGTGCATAGCACACACATAGTGGGTTGTAAGGGAGGTTCTTTTTGTTTTTTAAAAAGAAAAGTCAACACGCGTGCTAAGGTAAGTTTCAAAATTGCAAACTTTGGAATTTTGACTCATTTTATTTTTAGTTTGTTATTGTTTTAGAATTTTAGTTAACTAATTTAGTTAATCTCATATTATAATTTTCATGTTCCAAGTTTGTTAATATTTTAGTCTTTGATCCATAAATTTTTATTTTTTAATCAGTTTAGTGTTTTGGTTAATTAATTTAGATAATTACATGTTCTAATTTTTCATGTTTTGAACTTTTTTAATTTTTTATTTTATTTTTATTTTTAGCCTTTGGTCCATTAATTTTTAGTTTATATTTGTTTAGAATTTTAGTTGATCACATGTTCTAATTTTCATGTTCCAAGTTTAGTAATTTTAATTTTGATCCATTAAATATTTAGTTGAGTTTTTTTTTATAGTTTTAGTTAATTAATTTAATCAATTAAATCATTGTTTTTGTATTTCAAGTTTGTCATTTTCTTTTAATTTTGATTTATAGATATTTAGTTGAGTTTTTTTTTAGAGTTTTAGTTAATTAATTTAGTCAATTGCAAGTTATTGTTCTCATGTTTTAAATATGACAATTTTAATTTTGATCCATAAACGTTCAATTTGAGTGTTTTAGGGTTTTAGTTTCTTAGCCTAATTAATTCCATGTCATTATATTTGTGTTTCTAAGCTGATAACTTTATTTATATTTATATTTATTTAATTATTGTTTTTATTAGTCTTGTTTAGTTCTTGAGTGTTTAGAATTCTAGTTTCTTAGTTAAATTAATTCCATGTTATTATATTCTGGTCATTTTGGTTTATTAAGTAATCAATCCCATATGATAAAATTCTTTCTTCTAATTTTGTCATTTGATTAAATTTTATCTCAACTTAATTGCCTTAGGAAATTTTAGTCAGAGGTTTCATGGTATGTAAAGTATATGTTGAGTTCACTATTTTTATCTTCGATTAAACCCTATTCTAGTTTAATTGTTTTCAAAATTTTGGTTATGTTTTGTTTGACTCCACAATATTTAATTTGTAGTTTGAGTTCATAAGTAGTCATCTTGATTGAATCTTTTTTATTTGCTTTGCAATTTTAGTTAACGACAATAATAATAGTTTTAATCAAATCCTATATTTGTGTTTTTTCAAATTCGGTTGATTCAAATAAAATAAATGTTTCGAGTTAGATAAAAAAAGTTTTTTTTTTTCCTTTAGTCAAAATGAATTTTTTTTCCACCATGGATATGGCTCCTTGATCATAAATGAATGTGGAAAAAAAGAGAATCCAAGTTGATATTTCACTTGTTTTCAAAATCGTTTTAATTTATACATAAAAATCCTCATTTTGTATCCAATGTTTTAGGTTTATCAAATCACATGTTTTTTTTTTGTTTTCCTAAAATCTTTTTCAAAAGAATTTAAATCATGTATTTTTAAAAAAAATATTTTAGGTTTTAAGGCAAAGATCTCACTTTATTTTTTAAAAATATGTGACTTAGTTTTATCCAAGTTGCATTCTTTTTTTTTTTTCTTGGTTTTTCAAACTTTGTTTTTTATTCGCATAGGTTTGAACTTGTGCTCTCAAACTAATGGGAATAGATAGCGAAACTTATGGATATTGAATAGGGTCTTGATGGGACCCCAACATAAAAGAATCTTTTCAAAACTTATTTTTGTTGCCACTTCTATTCCTTGTTGTAATCATAACCATCATTTTTTTTTAGGAATTTTATGCAAGATGTATGTGATAATTGGTGATTTTGTATGCTCTGATCAATTTTTGCTACACTTTTTCGATACCAAGTATGCTAGGGTTTCTTTCTTTTATTATTTATTACTATAATTTTGATCTAACCCTCCATGTCTTATGGAAGCACGTTACAGGCTATTTATGCTATTGATGACTCACATAATTTAGTATAATTTATCACTTCTCCCAGTTTAAACTTTAGTCTAAATTTATTTATTTTTGTTAATTGTAGGCCTCATTGTTGTTATTTAAATTTTATTTCAGATTTGAAGAAAATGAAGATTTCACCGGTGCTATTTAAGAGATAAAGATCAAGTCAAATTCTTCTTTAAGAGATAAAGACCAAGTCAAATTCTTTGAATATATATAGATAATGACATTTTAAAATAAAGAGGATTTTTTTCTTTTCACGTATGGATGGATACAAGACAGTTTGACTTGGTAAAAAAAGATGGAAAGGTGATGGTATTATGCTGAAGGTGAAAAGAGGAGGAAAAAGAAGAAAACTTTGAAGAACGACATTGTGTGACTACAAGGAGTAATTCTGAGTGTTCATCATTTTCTTTTCCATTATTCTCAGAAAAATTATGGTGTATTCGTCTATGTTGAATTTAATTTTTAGAATGAACTAATTTTTCTTTATTCTAGGAAAACGGTGTAATCTAGTTCTGAACTATGCCTGATTCTCTAAGTTAATTTGAAGTAATTATTTTTTATGTTTGTCTGATTTATTTTGAGCTTATTGCTTCTAACTAACTGGCCATTAATTAGATGATTTTGATCCTGTGATTTGCTATCGAAAGAGGGAATTATAGGATGGATCTTGGATATTTCGGCATAGGTAAATATAGAGATCGAAAGACTTGTATGAACCTATGTAGTATTAAAATCATTGATCTTCTTAATGCTTTCTTGCTTTATTAATTTGCATACTCTTGTGTAAAATGATGGACAAGAATATTTCCAATTGACTGTCGAAAGAGGCTTTTGGTTGAATTTGGGGATTTGCTAACAAACAGAGAGAATTATTTTCAATTAGTTAGATGAATAAGGCATAGTGAGGGGTTAGGTGAAATCGATTTCCTAGAAGTTTTCTTTTCCATTGATTTGATCTTCGAATAATATTTTTCTTTTCCTGTGCTTAAATTTTTATTTATTTTTATTTTTTATTGATTATACTTAAAATTGCAAAACCAAAATTTTTAGTGATTTCTCTAGATAAAATCAAGATTAGTATAATTTTGGTATTTGTCAAAATTGAGTTACCAATCCCTGAGGACAATACTCTTCTCATCACTTTACTATAAAAACTACGATACTGTGCACTTGCAGTTTTGCACCGATCAGCTATCCAGGTAGGTCCTCTATCCTCCACTCTCAAAATTCCATGAATATGCATGTCAATGTGAACAATGCCCATGTTTGATATTGTCCTTGCGTGCCTTGATGTTCATTTGTTTTCCTCTGATAAATGCATGTTGAGTGATATAAAACCTGAACTAACTTTGGTGTTTTGTGACAACATTTAAGTTATAGATCGAGGTATGAATATTATCCTTTCTTTATGATTGTGGTTTGAATCCTTGTTTGGCATGTTAGAATTAGCAAAGTTTTGAAATCACCTTAGCCTACCTGGGTATCCTCAATCAACTGACTAATTGTCATACTTCCCTCAATTTAGCTAGTAAAGATCTCTTTAGGGCTTAGAGGGGTGTTACCTCTTTGGAGGTTACCTTCCTGATAGGTAACCTGATCCCCGAACCTAGACTTGAGTTTTTCGCAGGTGGCTTTTCCAAAAGTCAGTAGTCATTTGAGGGGTTTTATTCTTCCTTGATTTCCCCTTTTAAAAAATAAAAATAAAATTAAATGGCAACTCCAAGTTTTTACAAAAAATTCATTTTTTTCCTTAAATAAAATGCGAGTCTCGCCAGTCAAGTGGGGACACAAGTGAAAAATGCAAGTCCACAACGTCCTAATATCTTAGCTAGAAGAATTTGACTAGGTTCCAAAAACTTTGATCCTAACTGACTAACAAGACTTTTCTAAGGAACATATTAATGACACACCAAGACACACAGGACAAAACAACCAAAAGGACTAATAATATGTCACAGATAGAACAAAACCTCTCTATATAAACAACCTAAGGCTAACAAAATCCTGAAGGAAAGAACACTATACAAGAACGACGAATGTACGACTTTGAGGGATGACTAACTCAAAGTCTAATCGATGAAGGAGGAATGAAAAGGATGATAATACAACTGATCGATGTTGATACATTACTACTACTATCAAAATCCTATACACGAATGCACCTATGTGTGGTCAAGAACCCTAGTTGATGGATGTAAATATTAATCTACAAGGTCGAAGTTGCTTTAAAAGAAGGGTAGATTGAAAAAATCCCTAGCAAAAGCGATTGTACCCATTGACAGTACACAACCTCCTACATGCCTTTGAAGAGATGGAGATTTTCCATGCAAGGTGGTCATCACCTCCACACATGCACTACCTCAACATCCCAAGGGGGTTCCTAATGGTGAAGGCTCTTTCTGGTTAATGTGTCTTATAGCTCTTAACACTCAACGACGATCTAAAGTGTACAGTGGGTGACGTAGGCGTAACCGACAAACCTATTAAACTAAAATAGAAAAAGGAAACACTCTGATCACACGAATATCTTGAATATCTAACTCATGGCTATACAAGTCTTCAAAAATAGGACTCTAATCAGCATCAATGTCTCGACTTCCTCTGAAATGCTCCTAAACATAGATATAGCCCATCGCTAAACCCTAATTTAAATCATTAGCTAGGTCATAATGCAAATAAAGCAACAAGTCCCATATCAAATACGAGATCAAAGGAGATAAGATCAACCAAGATTAGTGAGTCGAGATGAAGGGATAAACGTATATCCCACACAGATAATCAAACATGCTATCATGCAGAAGGAGGGTAGTCATGCAACACACAATCACACAAAGCAAATATATCCAAATAGAAGCAGATACAAATAAGAGCAGATGTATACATGTATGAATAGATATGGACAAGCATAAGCAAATATAGACTAACATGAATGAATACAAGCAAACACAAATAGATATATATATATATATAATCATCAGTAAATATACACAAATATGTACAAATATATGAGCATATATATATACAAGCATTAGAAGATATATGTAAATAAGCACAAGTAGATATATACAAGTATGAGCATATATAAGCATGAATTGATGTAAATACAAACAAATACAAACATGAACAAATATATATGAGGAAGTATGAGTAGACACATACAAGTATGAACAGTAAACATGAATAGATATGTACAAACATGAACAAATATCTATATATATAATCATGAGGAAATATACACAGGCATGAGTAGATATATGCATGAGCATATATATACAAGTATGAACAAATATAAACAGATATGTACATATTTGAGTAAACATATACAAGATAAATAGATATAAACAAGCATGAGCATATATGTACCTAAACAGATATATAAAACTAAGCATGAAAAGATACAAAAAAGCAAGATACAACAACACACATATTAATCATAACTCAAGAAACAAATCTTAGTGCACTAAGCCTAAAGAATCTATCTAAGTGAACCTAAGTGGGTTGGGTGGACTTACCTAAAACGTGCCTAAGTGACCTAAATGGAAAAATCTCTTAGTGAATTAAGTGAAATCTAAACTAAGGAGGTGTCTAAATAGGCTTAGGTGAGTCTAGATGGCCTAAGTGGGTATGGTGTCCTAGGAAATGCCTAAGTACATTATCTTAAAAAGGAAATTACACCTAAAAGGGCTAACATAAAAGAAAAAGGAAAAAAAAGCCTAGATCTAACTCGAGGTTGCCAATGGTTACAATGAGCGGCCACATAAATCCCTTAACCAGGTCTCCAAGGTGGCTAAAAATGGTAAGTTGTATGAGTAACAATGGGCCACTAAAGACTTGCTATGGAGTATTGAAAGAAAACCTAATAAGGCATATGTGTGGACTTGCATTTTTCACGTGCGCCCCCACTCGATCAGCAAGATTCGCTTTTATTGGTGAAAAATTTAGTTTTGAAAAAAGTCGGAGTCACCACTTATTTTATTTTATTTTAAAAGGGAAAATAAAACAAGAAAGAAAATCCTAAAAAAGTGACTCCATAGTTTTTGGAAAAGCGTATCTTTGAAAAACCTGAGTCTAGGTCCGAGGATTAGGTTACTTATTGGGAAGGTACCTCTAAAAGGTAGCACCCCTCTAAGCCCTATAAAGGTCTCTACTGACTAAGTTGAGGGAAATGAGGTAATTAATTGATTGATTGAGAATACCTAGGTAGATTGAGGTGATTTAAAAAAAAGCATGCTAAACAAGAAAAGTTAAATCACAATCATAAAGGAGATTTAGGGTGGTGTGTACTTGGACTGCTTCTTGAGCGCTATCACGAGATATCAAAATTAGTATAGAAATATATCACACGACATGTATTTAATCATAGCGAATCAAACATACATCTAAGCATCAAAGGATTACATCAAACATGAATATAGTCTTCAATAGTATACATGTTCATAGAATTCCAAAAAGTGAGTGATAGAGAGCATACCTGGATAGCATGCATAATATACAAGATTTCTCCAAAAATGTTAAAATGGTTAGGACAAGTATAGATTATATAACATCTCTATTATGTCTAATATACAATACCAAAGCCAAAAGTGAGCCAAGGTGAGTCAAGTGACTCCAAAAGTAGATAACAAATTCAAGCAAGTACTGAGTCCTCAGCATGCATATAACAAAGGGAGCATCACAAAAAAATTGTTAAAAAAAATGTCTTGGAGTGGAATTTAATCACAAAAAATTTCAGGAAGCTACTCCTACATATCTAGAACAAGATACCAAAATCCAAACACTCATTCGAATGACAAATTGAAGCAAAGACAGCCAAAAGTTCCAGAAGGTCTAGATTAGGTAAAAAATAGTGACATGCATAAACAATTTTTTTTTTTAAAAAATAATAATACATCACATAAATTCATACAAAAAATCACATAAATTGTTCAAGGTGTCTATATCACAAGGAAGATAAATTCAGTGTTGGGTAGTATTCAAAAATATTTTTAAACACTCAAGCTAATCAGATGTCCAGAATTCAGCATCTGCAGTAGGTATATTTTAAAACATCATACCTCTCTCAAAAGATATATTTTTACTATTTTATGCATCTAAGATCAATTTCAAGAAGCCTAGAATTGGGGAAAAATATTGAATCAAATTTAAAAAGTCGTCTGGTATTTTATTTTTGCAAAAAGATCTCAGGTGTCCAGAACTTGGTGAAAACGGAGCCCCCTAAAGACTTGTTTATACCTTCTATTCTAGAATGGCTTTCTAACTCAAACGAAACTTTAAATTCAAGTTCAAGAAGTGAGGAAAGTCAAACAAGTTTTGGAAAATTTTTAAAAACATTCCAAAGTTGCTAAAACGAATTTTATCTAAAGGGTCAGTGATTGAGTGTAAACTGGTAGCAAGGAAGAGTTTTGGAAATTTTATGTAGGGGTTTCACCAATTCCCCACTTGATGTACACGAATTTAGCTCAAAATTATCCCATTTATTTGGGACCACAAGCTTGGATTCATGTCTTATTCAAAATCATAATTTTATTTGAAAATTGAGAAAGATGCGAATCGATAAAAAAATAGTTGCATATTATTTAAAAAAAAAAAAGAGATTTTGACTCTAAGGACTCTAAATGAATTATTTTTAAAATAGTATGTTCAAAGGGATCTTTTGAGAAAAGTATTTTATTTTAAAATAAAAGAAATTAATTTGAAAACAATCAAAACATAAGAAACAAAATACCGAGCAAAACAGAAAAAAATGAATTTGCAAAGTGAAATTTTTGACAACTGAACAAACCAAAGTGGTGAGAATGGAGGCCAATTTTAACTATTTTCCAATGACCCCTGAAAAGTTATTTTTACCAAAGACTACCAAAGCAACAGACTATTCAAACTTAGGCCAAATAAGCTAATGAGATACTCATTGAGAATTAATGACTAATTTTCAAGAAACACGTAAATTAAGAGTAACAATCAAGAATTAACAATGATCAATTAAACACACAAATGCATCTAGATTGATTAAAATGGACCAAATTAAATTAGGGCAAACATGAATTTTCAATCCTAGAATTAATTTTATTAATGAGCTAATATTATAGCAAATACTTAAATTGATTAGATGAGTGAAACTAAATCAGAGTAAATTAAACACATGCACCTTCAAATATAGAATTGATTTATTAATAACTTAAAATTATAAAAACACCTAAAATAATTAAAATGAATCAAATTAAATGAAAGCAAACTAAAAACAAAATATGAATTCATGGAATCAACTTCCTAAATAAATTTACATTAGTAAAATGAAATCTAAACTCAAAATGAATTAAACACTAATTTAGGCAAATCTAAAAAATCACATATTTAACACATGGGGTCAATTATTTTAACAAACTAAAATTTTACTTAAACCTAAAATTAAATTGAAAAACTATCCAAAACAAATTTTAAAACTAAACTATAAAATCAATCTCATTAACAAATGGATAAATAGAAAACACATGAATAAATAAGTATGACTAAAATGAAAAATGAACTCATGGAATCAAATTTTTCGAATAAATTTACATTACTAAAATGAAATCTAAATTTAAAAATATTTTTAACACCAATTATGGCAATCCTAAAATCAAATGTTTAACACTTAGTATTAGCTATTTTAACTAACACAAATTTCACTTAAACCAAAAATTAAATTAAAGAAAAACTATCTAAGACAAATTTTAAAACTATGTCTCTAACCTATAACATAAATCTTATTAATAAATGGATAAGTAGTTAGCATATAGATAAATAGATCCCAAGCTTAACAATGACTTATAATGGCATAACAGTAAATCCATAAAGAACTTTTAACATATTGTATTGATGGATTAAAAAATACAAGAAGAGAGAAGCTTACCCAACTGGATGTGTGTACGGGTAGAAGGCTTCCCAAAGTGGCAGCCGTGTGAATGATTCGACTAGCCAAAATCAGCTGGCTGTGCGTGCTCCAAAACAACCCGTAATGGTGCGTGGTTGACGTGAAAGGGCTAGCAAATGAACTCCGGCTTCTATGCTTGATACTAACCGGCTGTGGCGCTATCAAAACAACCCGGATGTGTGTAGTTGATGCGATGAAGAGCAAGCAAATGACCAGCTGCTGTGCTTGGAGCAAATCTGGATGTGTGCGGCTGGTTCTTCTCGTCTTTCAATGATGTGGCTGTTCCGGAAATTCTCTCAATGGTGCGGCTGTTCCGAAAATTCCCCCAGGGTGCGGCTGCACCTTGCACCTCCAGAAGTTGCTTCTCCTCAAGGGTGCGGCTGCATCTGTGCCTGCTTGCCAATGGTTCCCCTCACGCCAAGAATGGTGTGGCTGCTCTAAAAGAAAACCTCCATGGTGCGGCTGCCTTCTCATGCTCAGAAAAAATCATCCTTTCTCATCCTTTCTTGATTTCCTTTCTTTCTTTGGTGCAGCTGGTGCTCTCTTCAATGATGCCCCTCTCACCTCAAAATTTATGCGGCTGTTCTCCCTCCAATGGTGCGCCTCTCACTTCCAGACTCATGCTGCTGTTCTCCTCAAAACATCCTCCCAGGGCTGCGTCTCTCCTCCAGACTTATGGAGGCTGTTCCCCTCAAAAAATCCTCCTCAAGGCTGCGTCTCCCACCTCCAGATTCATGCGGTTGTTCTCCTCAAATGGTGCGCCTCTCACCTTCAGATTCATGCGGCTGTTCTCCTCAAATGGTGAACCTCTCACCTCCAGATTCATGCGGCTGTTCTCCTCAAATCTTTTTCAAGGGTGCGTCTCCCAACTCCAGATTCATGCGGCTGTTGTCCTCAAATGGTGCGCCTCTCATCTCTGTACCTTCTCAATCGCGGGGTGAATGGCCGGTGAATCAACAAACAGTTGCGTATGTGTGGTCCAAAACAGCAACTTCTCTCCGCTCTAAAAACTCTCTCGATCCTTTCTAACGGCGGCCTCCTATATCCTTTTTCAAACACGGACTCATTCCTTCTTTCCTTTTTCTTTTTCCTTAATCTCTTCTCAATCCCCCATTCAGCTCCTCTCTACAGCCACGGTAATGGAAGGAACAGCAGAAACAGTCCCCTTCTTCCATTCGGATCACCCTCCATCTTTTCTCTGTCATTGGTCAGACCACTCCTTAATGGTGCGTTTCTTTCCTTTTCTTTTATTTTCTCTCTTTATCTTTTTTTTAGACCAGCTTGATTCCTCCCTTCCAAAGAAAAAAACTAGTCAACCCTCTTACCTTCAATTCCAGAATGTTGGATCTCTCACCTCCACGTGCTGCCTTATCCATCTTTCCAAAACTATCTGTTCTCTCTCCACAGCTCAGCATTTTTTCCCGTTGACTCCACCGACATAGAAAGACCACTTACCAGCCTGAACATGACCCTCCCTTCCGTCTATATACATGCTGAATTTTCTTCTTCAAAGGTCCGTGTATTCCCTCCAGAGTCAATAGCAGCTTGGGGGCCCTCATGCAAAATAAAAAAATAAAAAGGAGGAGAGAAAATAAAATTAGGAGATTGAAGATAAATAAAATAAAATAGGATGAAAGGAACAAGACTATTCGATTAAAAATTAGTTAGGCAATCTCATGCATATCCAAAGGTGAAACAACTCAAGTGATTAAAAAGTCAACATTGGTTTCACTAAATTTTGAAGAAGTGATTAAATAAGTAAATAAGAAAATATGAACAAATAGATAAAAGGTATAATACATAAATAAATAAATATTAGACATATTCAATAAATAAAAAAATTAAACTAATGCAACATATAATAAAATCAAAGTGTCAAACTCAAACCACCAAAAGTAAAAAATAAAATTATTTTCATGCAATCACAAAATAAAATGAATAAATAAAATATGAATAATAATAATAATGAAATAAGAGAAAAAATAAATCAAAACTTACTTAATCCTAAAAATCAATCAACAAAATAAATAAATACAGAGAAACAATAAAAACAAATTTAAGTGAAACTAAACCTAGAAAAGTGCCTAAGTGGGTTAGATGTGCTTAGGTGGGTTAGATGAGCCTAGTATGCCTAAGGTGCCTAAATGGGCCCAGGGCGCGTAAATGGGCCTAGGGCGCCTAAATGGGCCAAGTGTGCCTAAATGGGCCTAGGGTGCCTAAGTGGGCCAAGTGTGCCTAAATGGGTCTAGGGTGCCTAAGTGGGCCTAAGGTGCCTAAGTGAGACTAAGTCTAAACTAGGGCTGCCAAGAGTCACAATGAGGTTAGATAAATCCCTCAACCAAAGTCCCCAAGGTGGCTTAGAAAAGATAGGCTACACGAGTAGTAATGGGCCACTAGGGAATTGCTGTAAAATATAGAACAAATACCTAATAGGACATGTGCTAGGAGGACAAAATGGAGGGTTTACAATATTCTAAGGGGACAAAATGAAGGTTTACACCAGCTTATCTAGCTTTGGTTTCAACATGTGTGTCAGGCACCCCCATATGTGAACATGGGGTAAACTAGGTTTATGTCCTATCCACATCTCCATAAGAGTCAAAGGTACTGATTTAGATGGAACTAGATTAGGAAGATACCTGTAGTTTTAAAGGCATACCCCAAAAGGATGTAGGAAGTGTTGAAAAACTCATCATGGATCTCATTAGGTTCAATAGAGTTCAATCTCTTCTCTTTGCCACTCTATTTTGTTGTAGATTACCAAGAGCAATCAACTAGGATATAATCTCATGCTCCTTAAGGAAAGAATCAAACTCATTAGGACATACGCTCTCCACCTTGATTAGATCAAAGTGCCATAAGGTGTTTATTTTACTGGTTTTTTTATTCTGCCTTAAATTCCTTGAATTTATCCAAGGCATTAGATTTCCTATGCATAAGGTAAACATAACCATACCTAGAGTAATCATCTATGAAGGTGATGCAATACTCATACCCTTTACACGCTTGGACATTAAAAGGTTCACATATATCAGTATACACTAACTCTAGACATTAATCAGTTCTAACCTCTTTAGTAGTAAAGGGTCTCTTAATCATTTTACCTTTCATACAGAATTTGTAAATCGAAAGATCTTTAGAACTAATGAGTGTAATGTTCCAAACTTGACCAATCTTTGGATCCCATTTAGATTAATATTACCTCGGCGTAGGTGCCATAGACAGGTCAATTAGTGCTAAGTACTTTCCTCTTAAGTGAAACATGATTAATTTCAACAACAAATAACAGTTATATCAGAGTAATACAAAAGAGATTGTTAACCAATATACTTGATCAAATAAATAAGTCATTCTTTCTGGTAAAAAACATTTTTATTGAAATAAACTGAATAATCCAATTTATTTAGAGTAGAAAATGAAATCAAATTCTTTCTAGACTCTGGTAAGTAAAGAAAATCCTTGAGTTCTAAATATTTATTATTATCTAATATTAAGGTAATAACATCTTCGATTGCCTGCACAACTATCCTTGTAGCAAATGCTAGAGTTAAGTACATTTCTCCATCACTTAGCCTTCTTCCTAGTTGAAACCCTTATAAAGAATTACAGATATGGTCAATGGCCCTAGAACCTATCCACCAAGAATTGGTGGAATCCATTACTAAACACAATTCAACTAAAAGTAAATAGGACAAACCTTTCTTTTTCTTTAGGAAATCAAGGCAATCCTTTTTCTTAGCCTTTCTTGCAATAGATGAAGCACTTACCCTTACCCTTGCTCTTTTCTTTTCCAACCTTATTCTTTCTTTGTTTGGATTTCTTGAAAGAATTCTTCTTTTTATTATGAGAAGAACTTGAAGAATCTTTCACTACCATTTGAACACCCTTAGGATCCTTGAGAATCCCCTAAGCCAGTTAGAGTTTCTTCATTAGTTCTAGTAAGTTCATCATTAACTTATTCATAGTATAATTGGGCTTAGATTACTTGAAGGAGTCCGATAAGGTCTTTAGGATCATATCGACCTAGGTTTCCCCATCGATTATAGCTCAAAGGATCTCCATCTCGTTAGAGAATGTAATCATATGAATCATATAGTCTATAACAGGAGTTCCTTCTATCATCCTTGTGTTCATAATGGTTCTTAGAGCAACTTAGCTAGCTTGCCCTTATCACGAAACATCTGTAGTGGCAATGCCCATGTTTTGTTATTGCAACACATTACTAAGATACCCAAATATAATACAACGGACCTTCTCATCTACCCTTTGTCATTGGGAATGAGCATCTTTCTCTTCCTACATGGAAAAGTCATTGGGAATGAGTGGAGCAACCTTCTAAGTTGCCCATTGTAGTTGTTCTACTATGAGCACTATGTCCAGGTTTCTTTTCCAATCAACATAATTAGGTACATTCAACTTATTATCAATGGGAAAACATAATTCTTATAATAAACAAAATAATTTTGTGCATTAATAAAGAAACTAAGCACTCAAGGCAAATATGGTAATTAACTTAGCAAAATTGTAGTGCTCTCAAACTACATGTATGCTAGGAATATCCGAATTACTGCATTCCATGTCCCTGGATCTCGTAGGGTGTATACATCTATCCTAAGATTCTCTAAATCTATCATAGTAGAAACATATGGCTATAAGAACCATGTTAAGATAAATATCTAAATAAGAAAAAGCTCATACTTGGATTTGGATATTCCCATATTAATTCTTTGTAGTGAAGAACATGCCTGAAGGTCTCGTACACCCACGATATTCCACCCGATGACTTGAACCACAATCTTAGCACTCCAAAGTGTGGGCTTTGGAAGGGAGGAAGCTTTGGCTCTCTCTCTCTCTCTCTCTCTTTAGAGGTGGAAGATGGTTGTCTCTCCAAAATTCATGGAAACCCTAATCCCTAAGGGGGTATTCATACAGTTCCCTTACTAGGCTCAAATGATTTGAGCCTACCAAGGCTTTGGTTACTTAATCTAGCCCAAAATGGGTCCTAATTGATTAATTAACCATATAAGGCTATCTAATTAATCAATTAGCCCAAACCAAAGACCTTTTCATTTTCCCTTATGCAACTTTTCACAATTACCAAAACACTCTTATGCACAAGAATAAACTTTAAGTCAATCCAACCCTGATAAACCATGTCATCATGATATATAAGTTCAAAGTGAGGACCACTAGGACCCATAAGAGTACTGGCTCCCTTAGAATCCAATTCTAAAGTTGACTCAACATTCCACTAAAGAGAATCAACTGCACACCAGTACCCTATGTAAATAACAACAAGACAAAGCTCAAGTCTGTGACCTACTATCTATTGCATGCAGGCTCCCCATGAACTAGTGTTCGTAATCTAACAAGGTAGGGCTATCACCTATCAAGATTAACTTATCAATCCTTGAGTTATAGATCCCACTTATTATGTGATCAAATGACATATTTGAACTCATAAAGATCATATGTTAAATTCCACTTAAGGAATTATTGTGGCGCCACACATTTGATGATCACATATCCCTTAGATCACTCAAGGGGATACACTGTCTAAATCCCATGAAATATCATGGTGCCTCTATTGAGAATACCTATTGCTACCAACTTCCATTAACAATGACCTAGTTTAATTTTTAAACATGTTAGGTGTATGATCATGCCTTAAATTTATTTTTCATGTAACTAGACATAATAAATAAGTTGTAAAAATTTTGGAAGGATTTTATCACATCTCTATGTTAGTTAAATAAAGTAGTCTTTGTATTCCATGAAAATACACTCTATTATGGACCGATTGTGATTTTATGAAAATTGGTATTACTTGAGACATAATTAAATAATTTAGCCTTTTAGGTTGTAATCTAGACACATAGGAGGTATTGCCCAGTTTTTTTCATAATAAAATTCCACTTCAAGATGTTTTTTTAGGATTTATTTTTTAAACTTCCTGTGGACCCACATTTTTCATGTGCGTCCTTACTCGAATGGCCACACTCACTTTTTATTGGTGAAAATTATGATTCTTTTGAAAAAAATTGGAGTCGCCACTTATTTTAGGTTTTTTTTTTTAAAAAAAAAACAAAATAAGAAAGAAAACCTTGTATGACTCCTTATTTGGAAAAGACATGTATGTAAAAATCGAGTCCAAATTTGGGGATCAGGTTACTTATTGGGAAAGTACAATAGTGAGTCGTGGCCCCCCTTTAAGCCCATATACATACAGTCTCTACTAAAAAAATTGAGAAAATTGTAACAATTAATTAATTAATCATGAATACCAAGAAAAAGAGTCACATAAATGAGTATGTACAAATCATGGTAAAAAATCAAATTATAAGAATAGAGAAAATAAATAAAAGAAAAATATGTGAATCAATTTATTAAGTTAATTAAAAAGAGATTTTATTATTTCAAATGTCACGATACAATTTTAAGAAATTTCGAAAGAATTTAATCTTTTTTTTAATTAACTTAATAAATTGATTCACATCTTTTTCTTTTTATTTATTCTCTATTCTTATAATTTGATTTTTTACCATGATTTGTACATACTCATTTATGTGATTCTTTTTCTTGGTATTCATGATTAATTAATTAATTGTCACAATTTTCTCAATTTTTTTAGTAGAGACTGTATGTATATGGGCTTAGAGGGGTGCCACGACTCACTATTGTACCTTCCCAATAAGTAACCCGATCCCTGAATTTGGACTTGATTTTTCCATACATGTCTTTTCCAAATAAGGAGTCACACAAGATTTTCTATCTTATTTTATTTTCCCTTTAAAAGATAAAAAAACTGAAATAAGTGGTGACTCCCAACTTTTTTCAAAAAAATCATAATTTTCACCAATAAAAAGTGAGTGTCATCATTTCAGTGGCGAAGCACGTGAAAAATGCGGGTCCACTAAAGACTGACTCCACTGGGGATGAAAAGGTCATGTAATGGTGTCAAAGGTGATACTGTGTAAAGGTCACAATGGATGGATGACAAAGTCTAAGTGTGGGAGTGGGTAAGGTATTGTTGTGATCATAAGAAAATGGGTCACAATTTTAAACTCCCCAAGTCAAATCTTTGGTCTTAGACTAATAGGCTCGATATCCTCCATGATGGGTTAGGCCTTGAGACTACAAGATACAGGTGAATCCTTAAGGGACAATACATCACATCACAAAACACAAGCATATACTCATAAAGGAAAATGCATCCAATAGCAATACTAATGAGTACATCATGCAAAAAGAAGGATAACAAAGATAGTACTCGAAAATTAAGTTACAGACTCTAAATGCTAAAAGTATAACAAGACTAAAAAATAGTGATTGGTCATGACATAACATTTCTATCAACAAGGGGAACAAAATCTAAGCATCAACACACCAAGGTAAGTCAATCATGAGTCAATCACCCAAGTCAGTAAGATTAGGGACTTCTAGTGAAGGGATGTTTGCATGCATGGCCTAAGCTGATGCAAGAATATAAATCATATCGAACTGAGGATAACCAAACATCCCAGAATCAACAATGTCCTATATGGAATGTTGTAGAGCAGTGCAACAATCAGTGTGATGCCTTGTTGACTGATGGTATGCACAATATAGATCAAATCGAAATTGTGAAGACACAGGATCTAGAAGTGGCCTAGGAATCAAATGGGCCAAAAATCCCATGGCCTGGAACGTCTCAAAAACTCTGCTCAAAGGTATGCCTAAGTTTGAAAAGTATCTTTGCATCATCGACAAGGGTGAAGTCACTACCAAGGAACTGTAACGACCAAAGGGTCCCGAAGCTAGAATGAAGGTCTTGTCAATGTAGCTGGTGTAGTGGGTAAAGAATGTTGTTGGATCACTAAATATGGGCGAGGTCGTGGATGTGAGGCACCCCGAGTAATAGATGTTAGTAAAGTCAAATGTGATAATGAAGGCTTCACTACTCTGGAGATCCTCTGATGACAATGGATACTCTGACATAATAAGCTCAATCCTCCGTGTCAAATCCATCATCATCTCATAAAGAGTAGTAAGGGTAATTGGTGCGATCTCGTCTAACATGATCACCCATAGCTGAAGAAGTTTGATCTCAATGAACTTCGTACCATAACCAACATGCCATTAATCTCTACTTAGGAACTAGTCATGATACTCAAACTGACCAAGACTCTAAACCAAACACATGTAAAAAACAAAACAAAACAACACATAATGTTAATCAA
The DNA here is from genome assembly GCA_030254885.1 of Vitis rotundifolia. Taxonomy (NCBI): domain Eukaryota; kingdom Viridiplantae; phylum Streptophyta; class Magnoliopsida; order Vitales; family Vitaceae; genus Vitis; species Vitis rotundifolia. The sequence goes on along the minus strand of CM058154.1, from coordinate 12,841,243 downwards.
GACAACAACAGATAAGATGCATGATACAAAACAATTAGAAAATAAGACAGAAACACAAACTCAAGAAGAAAACAATATCGCTAAGTGAAACGAGAGTACATTGCACAAAATACAGGACAATAACGTCCATTCTTGATACAAGGGGTACAAACTCGAATCACTAACTGCATCCCAAAATACATCAATAAGGTTTATAATATTAAAGTGAATCATGAATATCAATGCCCTAGGTGTCTAAAGTGTGATGATATAAATCTGAAGGAGGAGAGACTGCATATGTGGAATGGGCTGGAAAGGAATCATTAACCATATCTGGATCAGGATCAATATTTGTGGTCAATGTAGGAAAGTTAACCGCACCACTTTCAATGAGATCCTGTATGGCATGGTGCAGTGAAGCACAATAGTCAATGCGATGGTCTACCATATGATGAAATGTAAAAAACTTATAAGCATGAAAACACAGAGGCAAAGTACTCAAGGGTGGCTTGGGGGCTAATGGTACTAAAAAACCAGCACCTCTAAGTTGCTTAAAAACTCTATCCAAAGGCATCCCCAAATCAAAATAAATCCTCTAACGTCACCGAGGGGGATAAGACTACCCATGCTATAAGATACTAGTTTATGGATGCTAAAACTAAAATGAAGGTTCTACGACTATAACATAAGCATGCATAGGAGGATATTACTGAACTAAGTGAGGATGATGATGTTGTGAGAGTGGAAAGTCACTCTTAGGTTTATGCGATGATCTAGCATAGGGATAATAGCTAGGTCGTTGGTGCTAAACACTAGCAAAGAAAACACCTCCATGAATCTCAAATGATCCAACAACTCTCTTCCCCTTAGCATCTAGGGAAGGAGTAATGCTTGATCATAATCCTCTAGATATACCCTCCTCTACATCAAACAAAGCCTAAACCAATGATCCAAAATTCTTGAAAGGTACCCTTGTCAAATGTCGAGCAAACTTATGTTGTAAGCTCCTAAAAAACATGTACATCTAATATCTTTGTATAGGTCGCTCAATCATCTCCGCAACCTTCTCCTTCCAACAGAAGATAAAAGAAGAAACAGACTCATTTAATCTTTATATGAGGGACTCAAGCTTTCTACGAGTAATGCTCGTATTACTACCAAATGAATATTGTCTCAAAAATGCTTGTGCCAAGTCCTCCCAAGTCCTTCGATGAGATGACTCTAATAAAGCATGCCATCTCTATGTTGTGTTGCTTGACGACAATGAAACAAAGTGAGCAATTGTGCCTCATCTAAACCAAGAGCCCTCATAACTATGTTGTAAAGTTTGAGATGAATACAGGGACACCCAACACCCGTATATCTCTCTATCTTAGGCATCCTAAAACTGGTTGACAAAGTGGCCACTAGCATATCATCAATGTCATCCCAAGAAATCATCCCCTCAAGACCTCTCATTCGCCTGATCCTCTACTCAAGTCTATCTATGCGAGAGTGAGGATACTCAAGAATAATAGTCGGTGTGATAGTGGTTTAATCTCATGAAGTGGTAGGCAAGGCCTATGTAGCTAAAATTTTAACTGGTGGGGGAGGTGGTGACACTAAATTAGATGGTGTGTCCTCAGGCACTACATTTCTACTCTGCTGAGTATCCATCATTTAACTCAAACTGGTCAATGCTTCCTGAATCGAAGTCATAGAAATGGTAAATTGATCAACCGAAACCGACTATGAATTCGTCTATAGTAGCTTTGTGATATGGAACAACCTCTCTCCAACTCAACCTAGGGCACTAAACCAAGGCTAGGATTACAGATAGACTCTTATAAAAGAATAAATCAAAATGACTCAAAACACGACTCATGCAATGACACAGGATGCAACAAACAATGACCAATGCATGATACGACACAACTTAATACATAAGAAGGTGTGATACAAGGTCTTATGGTGGCAATCAAAATTTGGATATATGATAGAAACTTTAAAGTCACAAAAGTGTCCACTTATGAGATGACTGCAAATGTGATTAGAAAATTTTATCAATAATCCAGAACAATCGAAGTGAATAGCAAGGTGTTATCATGGGATCGATACTCCATCTCTAAATGGGTATCCCTTGACTCTACTTCCAACTTAAGTTCCGTGAAGGAAAATGATAAGGTGATAAAGGTGAATCTCTCAAAAAAGATGTGAATATGAAGACTGTAATAAAAATAATGAAATATTTCACCTTTTTGTAATATAAATTATAAACATCGGGTTAAGAATAGAATCAAGTGAATCAATCAAAGAATGAAATATCAAGCCCATGATAGGTGTAAAATGATGAACATGATCAATGAGCATATCCTAAAGTGTCAAATAGAATGACAAGAAACTGAAAGAATGTACTAACTCCATAAATGAAGACTGCCTAAAGCCCTAGGAGGAAAGCATACTAGACTCAACGAGTGACAAAAAGATACCGACACTATGCAATAACGGGTGGTCCAATTAATACTCAAACTTGTACTAATCTCTAAGCACTCTCAACTAAAGACCAAAAAAGGAGTGTTAAGTCCATGCTATGACTAAAGGGGCCCCAAAGGCTCTCAGATGCACCCACACGTAGGAGGGGAAATCCTAATAAAAGGATATACAACTCGGCCTATAAGGTCCAGGTGGCTCTAAAAGAAGTGGGTTGGACTTTAAAAGGGTCCCTAGCAAAAATAATTGTACCCTCTGACGGTACACAACCCTCTGCACACCTCCGAAGAGATGGGGCACTTCCATGCAAGGTGGTCTTCACCTCTACACGTGCACTACCTCACATCTTAAGGGGTTTCATATGGTGAAGGCTCTCCTAATGGCTGACGCATCTCACAACTCTGATCACTCAATGATGATCTAAGGTGGTACAGTGAGTGATGCATGCATCTGACAACCCTATTGATTCATCCCCAGACGATGCCATTTGATTCTGGTTCCCGGACGAGTGTTATCAACAAAATTTATAAGACGTAAATCACCGTACACTAGGGTAGCATGGCTAACATAGTATAGTGGCTCTAGGATTGTCCACAAGGATGAGTTTTCTTCGTACAAGTGACTTTAGTGAAGGTACTGAACTGGTGCTTTTCTTTATGAAAATTAGCTTTTAAAGAAAATAGAATTTTAGTTGAAAATGGTGATTTTAAGTTAAGCAAAAATAGTAATTGAAGTTAATTACAAAGAGAAGGTTTCTTGGAGCTTTAGGTCATTAGGGTCGAGTTCCTTAGGCAAAAAGGGATATTTCAGATCTTTTCCTCACATTGGGGACAATAACATAAAGGATGGTTATCTCCCGAATTGGTTTTGTATTTAGCAATTAAGATTTGATCCAAAGAGTTCATGAAAAAATGGTAGTTGCTTTCCATTAATGGCTTCAAACACTGAAGACCCTCACCTTGAACCACCTTCCAATGGCTCGTAATTGATAACTAATAGACATCCATGGATCTCACAATAAGCATCCATAAAATCTGAAAAGCTTACCAAGTATTGGCCATTCAAGGTGATTCTAAGGGATTTAAAGCTAAACCTTGAAATAAAAAACCATTAATGGTTACCAACTACCTTTATTTAAAGCAAGGAAAGCTCCCACCTTTTGCATTCGGGTCCTTCACCTAACTTCCATCACTCCAAGAAATGTGAAACTTAGCCACTCATCCCCTGAGAAATCATCCTCTAAGGTTGTTTGGCTAAAAAGAAAATGAAAACAAAATGAGAAAGAAAGGCAGAGCAAAGGCTCTATATATTTTTCTTACTACGGGAATTATACAAGTGTATTCTATCTATCCTCTTACAAAAGATGTGAAAGAATATATAGAGAGGTTTTTTCAACCCCCCTTTATAGTTTCTAAGCAAGAAATTCTATCATTGGTTGATTACAAGGAGAAAATAGGAAATTACACAAATATCTGGAGAAAAAATCTAATTGAGTCGGTGCACAGGAAGATTTCGCAGACCATGCTAAATTTCGCATGTTGTGCGAAATTCATCTTTGGTTACATCTTGTGTTTCGTAGGGTGTGTGATTACTACTCAAAAAGTGCTATTTTATAGCTTGTAATTAACTCTTTTAAACACTTTTGAGTAGTAGTTATTACCTTTTAACTCAATTGGCATGTTAAGGACCCTTGCAATCGTTTCTAATCAAATTGTGTTAAGTTTTGGTGTTTTTGATAGCTTTTTGATCACCAAAGCAATCCAAGAATGAGAGAGATCTTTGTATAGTTCATGACAAAGCAATTTGAAGTTCAAATTCATGAAGAAAACAAGTTATGGAGCTTCGTAATCCTTTGCCAAAGTTATTCAAGTATGCAAGGAAGAAAAGAAAAGAAGAAATCTGCAACCAAGCAATTTCACAAGTTGAAGTTCAACTTGCGAAATTTTCACAACTTGTGAAATGGAAAAGGAGCATAGTCACAGAGAAGTCTAACTTGCGAAAATGGGATTTCAACTTGCGAAATTGGAGTTCAACCTATGAAAATGGAGTTCAACCTGCGAAAATGGACTTCAAGCTGTGAAATCAACCTGCGAAATTTTCACAGGTCATAATCCAAGTTGCGAAATCCACCTGCGAACTGGGATATTTGCGCACCGACTCCTTTTGATATTTTTCTTCAGATATTTTATGTATAAATCTCTATTTTCTCCTTGTAATCCACCACTCATGTAATTCCTTAGCTAAGAAGTAATCAGGGAAGGGTAAATAACCTTCCTATATAATATCTCTTGTAATCTCAAAGCAACAATCTCGGGAGCTTTCTAAAGAACACTTTGTATAATTTTTGAAAATAATACACAGAGCTTTGCTCTGCCTTACCTTCCCATTTTGTTTTCTCGTTTATTTTTATTTCTAGCAAATCAGCCTTTGAGATGTTGTTTCAGGGGATGAGAGGCTAGACTTTTTGTTTCTTGGGTGAAGGAAGCCAGGTAAGGTGCCGGATGCAAAAGTGTGAGTTTTTGTTGTTTCCATTTTTAATGAAGAGAAAGTGTGATCCGTTTATGGTTTTTATATTTTTAGTTAACTAAAGATTACCGTGAATAGCCAATACTTGATAAGCTTTCGGATTACATGGATTCTTATTGCTTGCAATCTTGCTCCATGGAGGTCTAATTGTTATCTCTTGTTCGCTTGTGAAGGATGATCCGATGTTAAGGATCACCTTGAATGACAAATACTAGGTGAGAGGTACGAGCCATTGCAAGGTGTATCAGTGAGAGGGATTTAGTATTGAAACCTTTAATGGTAAGCATCTCTACCACACTGGTTCGGGAAATAACTATAGGTTAAATCCCCAACACGAGGAAAAGATTCAAGTGACTGGAATCTCCTCTTTTGTATAAGGCACCTGATCCTAGTAACCTGAAATCCCAAGAAACACCTTTCTTTCTAGTTAATTTAAGTTACTTTATTTTTGGTTAGCTTAAAACCAACCATTTCCATACAAATTTATGTTTTCTTTTAAAGTTAACTCATAAAGGAAAAGCACCAATTCAGTTTTTGAATTAATATCAATTGCAAAGTGAAAACCCATCTCTGTGGACAATCCTAGAGCCACTATACTATGCTAGCTAGTGCTACCCTGGTATATGGTGAATTAGGTTTATAAATTTTGTTGATAACTCACGTCTGAGGATTGAAATCAAAGCACATCAGTTGATTAGACAAGAATCAACTTAGACACCAATTAGGGACGAATCAGTGTGCAAAATTGTCCTTCACTCAGTCTTGCAGCTGCTCCTTCTCTTGATTTCGCATGCTATGCGAAAATTTCGCACAGCCATGTGAAATTTCTACATGTTGGATTTCTTTCTCTGATTTTCTTCTTTGCATCTCTAATTGGCTTGGCAACTTATTGCCAAGCTTGGCAAAGGCTATGAAGTGCTCCAAAACTCAAATTCTTCATGTATTTGGGCTTCAACTTGCATTGCCATGGATTGCACAAAATTCTCCCTCATTCTTGGCTTGTTTCAATGATAAAAAAGCTACCAAAAACACTAAAACTAGCCAAAAACTGATTAGCAACCCTTGCTAGGTTCCTTAATGTGCCAATTGAGTTAAAATGTATTAACTACTACTCAAAAGTGTTTTAAACAATTAATTTCAAGCTATAAAAGAGCACTTTTTGAGTAGTAACCACTCCCCCCAACCGACACATTGCTAGTCCTTTAGCAATGAAGGAGAGAAAGAAAATTAGACAGTAAAATAATTTACAAAATCATGCTAATCACTCCAAAAAATTTTCAAGTGGCATGATGCGGATCATATTCTCTCATGGAATATCAAAGAGGCAAAACCCAACCTTCAACAAGAGTCATCAAATCTCTTGCCTAATCACAATTTATAAAGAGTAGGCATTATGTAAATTTAATTATCAAAATATTTTCCACTCCCAAAGGTCCAATCCTTACTCTTCCACAAAATCTAAGTGTTATGCTTATTAGTTTCAGATTATAGTATGTTGAACTATTCTCTCCCACCAACCTAGTTCTTTCCCAAACCTTAGCAAGCTGACCAACCTCTAATAGGCTAAGAACGCACCTCCTTTATTTCACAATTTTTTCATTGTAGGAGTGCAATGCTAAAGGTATTGTTTTCTAAAGTGTCCATGTAACAGGGATCCATCGATGACTCCCAACCAATCAAGGTTTAGGGCATCAAGCTTTAAGGATCTTTCGACCACTAACTCCTCAGATTTCACCTCGGACTTTTGAGATTGAAATTCAATACCCAAGAACCTATGTTAAACTCCACCTATTCACCCTTGTAATGAGCATTGAGGTCGATGACTCCCAACCAATAAAGGCTTAGGGCATCGGGTTTTAAAGACTTTCGCCATATACCCCTCGAACCTTGCTCGGGTTTCAAGGCAAGTGTAACATTTTGTTTTTTTTTTTTTTTTTGAAGGCTCATTGGCCTTTTATAAGATGTCCTAACACTATTAAAACAAGGTCAAAGGTACCAAGTCAAAATTTTCCTAAGTTTAGGGGGTGAGATAGTTTTTCATCTTATAATCAGAACCTAATGTGCACCGTGTGTGGTAAGATTAAAGTGGAAGAAATAAGGTTGAATTCAATAGGAGTTTCAATAATTCATCAACCTCAATAAGCATAATACAAACTCTAAGATTCAAGTAAAATGGCAAGAACTCAATTTCTCCCATTTTATTTTGAGAATTTTTCCTTAATAACCATGGAGAGTAGAGTAAAAACTTTTAAAATTAAACGAAAAGTAACTAAATTAACAAATTAACCTAGCACTATTAACAAAACTTCTTTCCTCAACTCTCCCCCCAACCAAGATCAACATTGCCCTCAATGTGTCAAGAGTAATTGAAAATAAAGGGAGGAAGTGGTACCTCCTGAGTGAAATAGAGTTTGAGTCGTATAGGAGAAACCACATGATTCAAAAAACAAAAGAGTAATAAGTAGAGGAAATAGAAAAATGCCAAGTATAATAAAAAATTATGTCTATATATTAATCTGAGAAAGTACAATATGAGATATCATTAGGTAATACATCCAATCCCGGAATATAAAGCATCAAAACAAGGAACAATCTCCACTAATATAATATGTAAATACAATAAGATAAAGAGATGTCCTATGATCAAGTAGTGGTAGCCTCAGGTGGAGATGATGCATCCTTAGGTGTAGCTGTGACTGTGTCAACTGTCTGAGGCTCATCTTGAGGATCATCTAAAGCAATGAGATTTGTGGTGGCCTCCTGAGGTGGCGGGATCTAAACCTCTGCTATGGTAGTGTCCTCAGGTGGAATAGTATTCTCAACTGGAGCTAAAGGCTCTGATGATGCAGGAAGGTCAGGCTGAGGTGGAGGCAGAAGACCTAGGTGCTGCTGGATCTGGCGAAGTATAGCCATCTGCTGGTCCTGTTGAGAACGCATCGCAACCATCTGCTGGAAGAGAGTAGTATGTGTGGTGGTCAGTGTCCGCAAGGTATGTACAATGTCGTGAAACTCCGAAGCAGAGATGGTGATGAAAGGCTCGGATGTAGTAGGAGCAACAGGTGGAATAGTAGGGGTAGTAGAGGGAGCAGCAGAAACAGCCTCAGGCATGGGCACTGATGGTATAGTCTCTGTCGGAAGCTTGCCCTGCTCTTTAAGTACTAGAGTAGGCTGTGCTTGCTTAGTCTGTGGGGGCACTGGAGGTGCTACCATGGGAGGGGCTCCTGGAGGTGCAAAATAGCTCGCCAACTGATTCCATTTTTCGAGAGTGAATTGCTCTCAACAAAGGCGGCGACGCTCGTGCTGAGGCTCAGTAGGAAAACCCATATGCTCCAAGATTTGGCAAAGCAACCTTGGGAATAGCAATGGAATGGTGTTCGCCCTCTGAAGCTTCTTTCTATGTACCTTCTCCTCAAAATAGATGAGAAAGGCCATGATCAAGTGGTGTGGGCCAAAATAGAAGCGCTCGGATATGCGGAACAAAGCATCCAAGATAGCTCCTCACCTCTGTACTGAATGCCGTAGGGAAAAGAGGTTGGAGCGTAGTACCACATCTACGAGGAGCATCCCAAGTGGAAGCTCATTTCGAAGAAGGACCGAATTTGTAGAGGTCCCTCTGGATAAAATGTGGACCATGTCTCTCTGAGATAGTGAGGACCACTAGCAGAAAGCAGATGGATCACTGGCTCGAAAGGAATCTGTAGAGCCTCGGCAATATGTTTGGCCTCGAGGGTACCATGGCGTCTATCAATGGTGAAGTGAATCGAGGTAGGACTTGGAATGCCACAAGTAGTCATGGACTGGTAAAAGTCTAATGCTACTCTGGGATAAAAGAACTCACGAGGAGTCATCAACTGCTCAAGATAGTACCTCTACAGTAGGCCATAAGAGTCTCGGAGCTCAGGTTGCTATCAGAATGCCTCCTGATCAAAATAGAACTCCGAGTGGAAAGGTCTCGATCTACAATCTTAGTTACCCTCAATGGGTGGTGTTGTGAGCATCGGGCGTCTGATAATAGACTCCGATGACATGTTAGATGAAAGCTCAGTATCTGCGTGAGGCTCAGGCTGTGAAGCTCTGGACGACTCGCCTGGGCCTGAAGTCTTGGCCCTCTTGGCAAGAGGGCGCCACACTGAACTCTCAGGGTGCGAAGCAGTTACCCCTGGTGTAGTAGCTACTCTCCTAGTCTCGTACCTACGCTGAGGAGTAGAAGAGGCGGGATCAATGGTCGGTCCACCCTCAGAAAGTGGAATCTGTGGGGCCTCTATGGCCTGAGATGGCGAATGGCAAGCATCCTGAGAAGAGGAGGCTCTTTGCCTCGGAGTGTGAGTCGGCGAAGGGGCAGCAAGAGCTTCTCAAGTCCATGCCATATGAGAATGGTGAGATGAGGGGATGGGGAAATGAAGGGATGGAGAAGTGAAATGCGTCGGGGGGGGGGGGGGGTAGTGCGTCTAATGGGAGAGGGACGAGGTCACATTGTGAAGAGGTGAGGTTGCAAGGTGGCTGAGGGATTCGCAATGGGAGAGTGCTTTCGAAATGGGGGCTCAGAAGGGATTTAAAAAGAAAATCACAGAGCTGCTTCGATTTTCGCACACGACCGTTGGGTTTCGCACAATGGCTTTTGGTTTTCGCACAGTGTGCGAAATGGGAAAATGGGAACTTTCGCAGGTTGTTTCGCACAGTGTGCGAAATGAGGAAATGGGTGTGCGAAATTGGTTCGCAAACCCCTTATATTTTTTGCACTGTGTGCGAATTTGGAAAATGAGGCTGCGAAATGAGTTCGTAGGGTGCGAAATGGGTTCTTTGCCCAATTTGAGGAGAGACATGAATTTCGCATGCCCTGCGAAAATTTCACAAAGTGTGCGAAATGCCTTAGTGCATTTTTTTCCTTCAAGGGTTTTCCTCTGCCAAGAATTTTTAAACACATGCCCAATTGCTTTGAAGTCCCCCTTGCAATTGATCATTAAAAACCTAAGTTAAATCAAACCAAAATGAAATTAAAGCGAGAAATCAAAATCAAAACAAGTAATAATACAAAAGAAAAAAAAACTTTGAAATAAAAAATAAAACAAAAAGATATGGACTTGATAGTCTTTAGAAAGACTAAGTCCATCCAAGAACTGGGCTTGTCAAGTTTGATGTGGATTAAGGAGGATGAATTCCTCCTTGTCACGAGAAAAAGGCTCCACAAAGGGTTTGAGACGGTGGCCATTCACTTTGAAACTCTGGGAGCTATTGGAGTTGAGTAGTTTCACTACTCCATTTGAATGCACTTGGTGAACAGTAAAAGGACCAATCCACCTTGATTTCAGCTTGCCCAGAAAGATGTGGAGCTTAAAGTCATAGAGCAAGACTCTTTGTCCCTTTTGAAAATCCTTACCGGAAATCAACTGATCATGCCACCTCTTCAATCTCTCTTTTGTAATTTTTGAATTGATGTAGGCATCGTTTCTCAGTTCCTTCAACTCATTGAGGTCTAAGAACCTCTTCAACCCAGCTTTGCTCAAATCCATGTTAAGCTTCTTGATTGCCTACCAAGCCTTGTATTCCAATTCCACAGGGAGATAGCATGCTTTACCATAGACTAGGCGATAAGGAGACATCCTAAGAATGGTCTTGTAAGCTGTTCTATATGCCCATAGTGAATCAAGGAGCTTAACAGACCAATCTTTTTTGTTCGTGTTCACCACCTTCATCAATTTGTTTTTAATCTCCCGGTTTGCTAACTCAACTTGCCCACTAGTTTGAGGGTGGTAAGGTGTAGCTACCTTATGCATCACCCCATACTTGGCTAGGAGAGTTTCAAAAGGCTTGTTGCAAAAATGAGTACCCCCATCACTAATTATGGCTTTAGGCACCCCAAATCTTGAGAAGATGTTCTCCTTGAGAAACTTGAGAACCACTTTATGGTCATTGTGCTTACATGGGACTGCCTCAACCCACTTAGAAACATAATCTACTCTCACCAAGATGTAAGAGTAGTCAAAAGACATAGGAAAAGGTCCCATGAAGTCAATGCCCTAAACATAAAAAAGATCAACTATCAAAATGGGGTTCAAAGGCATCATATTCCTGCGTGTCAACTTCCCAAGCCTCTAGCATCGATCACAACTCTTACACATGGTGTGGGCATCTTTGAAAAGTGATGGCCAACAGAAACCCGATTGCAATACCCTCATGGCTGTCTTCTGAGAAGTAAAGTGGCCTCCACATGCACTTTCATGGCAATGACTGAGGATCCCCTTTTGCTCTTCTTCAAGAACACACTTCCTTATTATTTGATCCGCACAATACTTGAATAGAAATGGCTCTTCCCAATAATAGGCATGAATTTTTGCAAAGAAGTGTTTCTTATCTTGTGCTTTCCACTCACTTGGAACTTCTCCTATGACTAGGTAGTTAGCAATGTGAGCATACCAAGGAGCAACCTCTACCAACATGAGAGACTCCTCTGGAAAATCATCATTGATGGGCAAACCATGGGAATTATGTGCGATAGCTAGCATTGACAAATGGTCTGCTACCGCATTATCCACTTCTTTCTTGTCTTTGATATGGAGATTGAACTCTTGAAGTAAGAGGATCCATCTAATCAGCCTTGCTTTAGCATCTTGCTTAGTCAACAGATACTTCAAAGTAGAGTGATCAGTGAAAACCACAATGAAGGACCCCACCAAGTAAGCACGAAACTTATCCAAGGCAAAAACTACAGCTAACAATTCTTTCTCGGTGGTTGTGTAGTTTCTTTGCGTCTCGTTCAATGTCTTGCTCGCATAGTAGATCACATAGGGTTTTCCATCATCTCTTTGCCCAAGAACTGCTCCTATGGTAAAGTCACTAGCATCACACATTACCTCAAAGGGTAGTTGCCAGTTGGGAGCCCTCACTATTGGTGTGGTTGTTAGAAATAGCTTCAATTCTTCAAAACTCCTTTGGCATCTATCATCCCATATGAATTTAGCATCCTTCACCAATAGTTCACAAAGAGGCCTTGCAAGCTTAGAGAAATCCTTGATAAACTTCCTATAGAACCCGACAGGGCCAAGGAATTGCCTTACTCTTTTGACATTTGTTGGGGATGGCAACTTGACAATGAGTTCAACCTTTGCTTTGTCAACTTCAATGCCTTGCTTGGAGATGATGTGCCCAAGGACAATCCCTTGTTGTACCATGAAATGGAATTTATCTCAATTAAGCACTAAGTCTTTTTCAATGCATCGGTTCAGAACAGCTTCTAAGTTGACCAAGCATTCATCAAATGCACTTCCATATATGGTGATATCATCCATAAAGACTTCCATAATACGCTCCACCATATCACTGAAAATGCTTAACATGCATCTTTGGAAAGTTGTGGGTGCATTGCATAAGCCGAAAGGCATTCTCCTGTATGCATAAGTGCCAAATGGGCACATGAAAGTGGTCTTTTCCTGGTCTTCAATATCAATTTCTATCTGAAAGTACCCAGAGTAGCCATCCAAGAAACAATAAAAAAGATGCCTAGAGACCCTCTCAAGCACCTGATCAATAAAGGGCAACGGGAAATGGTCCTTCCTTATCACTGCATTCAACCTCCTGTAATCGATACACAGCCTCCAACTTGTAGTGAGGCGTGTAGAGACATCTTCTCCCTTATCATTTTGCACCACCGTGATCCCAGACTTCTTTGGCACAACTTGAGTAGGACTCACCCACGGGCTATCTAATATGGGGTAGATAATACCGGCTTGAAGCAACTTAAGAACTTTAGCTCGCACCACCTTTTGCATGTGAGGGTTCAACCTTCTCTGAGGTTGACAAATTAGCTTAGCTTCATCCTCCATGTAAATATGATGGGTGCAGACTAAAGGGCTAATCCCTTTCAAATTAGAAATTTGCCACCCTATTGCCTTCTTACATCTTCTAAGGACTTTAAGTAGACAATCCTCTTGATGAATGGTAAGAGCTAAAGATATAACAACAGGGCACTACTGGTCTTCTTCCAAGTATGCATACTTCAAATCTGTGGGTAGTGACTTAAGAATAAGCTTTGGGGGCTCCTCCTTAGCAGCTCTTTGTGTCTCCTCCTCATTGAATAAGGGTAGAATTTCTTCTCTCCTCCTCCAAGGGGACAAGGTAGCAAGCAAATTTGAGGGTTCAGGTAACCCTTCATCAAGATCCCCAAGACTCTCAATCAAATCATCCTGCATTCTCTTATCACAATGCTCCTCCACTGAAGTGTCAAGCATGCACACTTCCTCTGGACCTTCTTCTTCTTTCGGATGGATATGTTTCTGGCATAAATGGAAGATGTTGAGTTCTAATGTCATGTTGCCAAACGTGAGTTGCATGACTCCATTCCTACAATTAATGATTGCATTTGATGTAGTTAGGAATGGTCTTCCAAGTATGATAGGAACATAATTAGTTCCTTTGACAACCGGATCTGTATCAAGAATAACAAAATCCATTGGATAGTAGAATTTGTCAACTTGAACCAAGACATCTTCGATCATCCCTCTTGGAATCTTCACTGATCTATCTACCAGAGATAGAGTGATGGATCTTGGCTCCAACTCTCCAAGTCCCAACTGCTTGTAGACAGAGTAGGGTAGCAAATTCACACTTGCTCCCAAGTCCAACAAAGCTTTCTCTACACAAGTCCCTCCAATACTCACTGAGATGGTAGGGTAGCCCAGATCTTTGTACTTCACTAGAGACTTGCACTGTATGATGGCACTCACTTGCTCAGTCAAGAAGGCATTCTTGTTCACATTTAACCCTCTCTTTACGGTGCACAAGTCCTTCAAGAATTTTGCATATGTTGGCACTTGTTTGATCATGTCTAGCAAAGGGATATTGACCTTCACTTGCCTTAACACTTCAAAAAAAATTTATGCATTATTGGTTCCCTTTTTGCCATGCAAAGCTTGGGGGAAAGGTGGAGGCATGTGTTTCTTCATCATATCTTCCTTGATGACTATTCTCTCGGGTTCTTCATCTACATTAGCTTCACGGTCATCTTTCTTTGTACTTTCCCTTTTCTCTTTCCTTTAATTTCCTTACTCTTTTCTTTTTCTGCTACACTCTCTTCATCATGCTTTGGCTTGGATGTGGGCTGATCAACCTCTTTACCACTCTTCAAGGTGATAACTGCTTTGACTTCCCTCACCTTTGAAGATTCTCCCTCTTGAGCCTCCACTTCATGGATACCCTTGGGATTTTGATAAGGTTGAGAAGGAAACTTTCTTTTCTCTTGCAGTGTGTTGAGGTTGGTAAGCCTTGAGATTGCGTCTTGGACATTGTCTATCTTCTGAGACAGATCATTCTGCATCCCATCCATCCTTTTGTTCAATGTACTTTCCACACTGTCAATTCTCTAATTCAGTTGAGCATTGATGGACTTTTGATCTCCCACAAAGTCTCCCACAACCTTGCTAAGATTCACAATAGCTTGTTCAAGATTCGAGGCTTGCTGAGGTACTTGAGCAGGTTGTGTGTATTGAGGTGGCTTTGGTTTCCAAGAGAAATTTGGATGGTTCCTCCAATTTGAATTGTAGGTGTTACCATATGGAGCATTATTATTGAGCTTGAATTGACCAATAACATTTGCTTGATCATTAAACATCTCTCTCACTACTGGAATGGTAAGACACTCCTCCACTAATTGCTCATAAGATTGACAAATGGAACAAGGCATAGCTTGCATTGGTGTCTCAGAAAAGGCTTGCACTTCTTGTACCTTCTTCATTTCTAGCTCTTCCAATCTCCTTGCCATAGCTACAACCTTTGCCTTCATGTCAATGTCTTCATTCAAAACATATATCCCACCCTGAGCATTAGGCTGAGACTTCATTCTTCCCACCTCTCTAGCATTTGGTTCATCCTATCCCCTTGAAACTTCAGCCACATAACTCAAAAAGTCTATGGCTTCCTCCGGATTCTTACTCATGAAGTCTCCTCCACACATAGTTTCTAGGAGATGCTTCATTGAAGAAGACATATCATCGTAAAAATAGCTCACTAAGAGCCATGTGTTAAAGCCATGGTGAGGACAAGCATTGATAGCTTCCATGTATCTCTCCAACACTCATAGAATTTCTCATTCTCTTTAGCTGAGAAGTTCGAAATTTGCCTTTTCAAACCATTGGTCCTATGAGTAGGGAAGAACTTCTTGAAAAACTCAGCTTGCAAATCAGTCCAAGTTCAAACACTCCTTGGCCTTAGAGAATTGTGCCAAATCTTGGCCTTATCCTTCAAGGTGAAAGGAAATAGCTTGAGCCTCATCAAGTCAATTGAAGTTCCTCCTTCTTGGAATGTAATACAAACCCCCTCGAATTCCTTAATATGCGAGTAGGGATTCTCACTTTCCATCCCATGGAAAGTAGGTAGGAATGACACAATGTGAGGTCGGATCACCAGCTGCTCAGTGGGAGGCACTATGCATGAAGGTGCACTCATACGAGGTGGATACATGCGGTCCCTCATGGATCGGTATGCATTGAAATTATCCTCTTGACCATGTTGGCTATTCTGATCTTCAGGTGGAACATCCATGATGTTCAAGCACACTTCCAACTCAGTTTCTTGAGGAGTTTCAATCTTCACAAGTCTTCCCTCAATATCTCTTATCCAATAGGGCATGCACAACTAGAGATCACTAAACAAAAACAAAGAAAATAAAAGAAATACAACTCTAGGAAAAGGTTAAGGTTAGCTAAAAACTAAATAAAAGATAAGCTAAAATAAAGACAAAGAAAAAAGAATTAGTAAAAGAAAAATCACCAAACTTGTGATGAAGATCACAAGTGTTCACCAAAGGTAATATCACTGTACTTTGGCACCATTCTTGGCAACAACGCCAATTGATTCGTCCCCAAACGGTGCCATTTGATTCTGGTTCCCAAATGGGTGTTATCAACAAAATTTATAAGACCTAAATCACCATACACTAGGGTAGCATGGCAACATAGTATAGTGGCTCTAGGATTGTCCACAAGGATGGGTTTTCTTCGTACAAGTGACTTTAGTGAAGGTACTGAACTGGTGCTTTTCTTTATGAAAATTAGCTTTTAAAGAAAATGGAATTTTAGTTGAAAAGGGTGATTTTAAGTTAAGTAAAAATAGTAATTGAAGTTAATTACAAAGAGAAGGTCTCTTGGAGCTTTAGGTCACTAGAATCGGGTTCCTTAGGCAAAAGGGGAGATTCCAGATCTTTTCCTCGCATTGGGGACAATAACATAAAGGATGGTTATCTCCCGAATTGGTTTTGTATTTAGTAATTAAGATTTGATCCAAAGAGTTCATGAAAAAATGGTAGTTGCTTTCCATTAATGGCTTCAAACACTGAAGACCCTCACCTCAAACCACCTTTCAATGGCTCGTACTTGATAACTAATAGACATCCATGGATCTAGCAATAAGCATCCATAGAATCCGAAAAGCTTACCAAGTATTGGCCATTCAAGGTGATTCTAAGGGATTTAAAGCTAAACCTCGAAATAAAAAACCATTAATGGTTACCAACTACCTTCATTTAAAGCAAGGAAAACTCCCACCTTTTGCATTCGGGTCCTTCACCTAACTTCCATCACTCCAAGAAACGTGAAACTTAGCCACTCATCCCCTAAGAAATCATCCTTTGAGGTTGTTTGGCTAAAAAGAAAATGAAAACAAAATGAGAAGGAAAAGCAGAGCAAAGGCTCTGTATATTTCTTACTACGAGAATTTTACAAGTGTATTCTATCTATCCTCTTACAAAAGATGTGAAAGAATATATAGAGAGGTTTTTCCAACCCCCCTTTATAGTTTCTAACCAAGAAATTCTATCATTGGTTGATTACAAGGAGAAAATAGGAAATTACACAAATATCTGGAGAAAAAATTTAATTGAGTCGGTGCACAGGAAGATTTCGCAGACCATGCTAAATTTTGCATGTTGTGCAAAATTCATTTTTGGTTGCATCTTGTGGTTTCACAGGGTGTGCGAAATCGTCCTTCACTCAGTCCTACAACTGCTCCTCCTCTTGATTTCGCATGCTATGCGAAAATTTCGCACAGCCATGTGAAATTGCTACATACTAGATTTCTTTCTCTGATTGGCTTGGCAACCTATTACCAAGCTTGGCAAAGGCTATGAAGTGCTCCAAAACTCAGATTCTTCATGTATTTGGGCTTCAACTTGCATTGCCATGGATTGCACAAAATTCTCCCTCATTCTTAGCTTGTTTCAATGATCAAAAAGCTACCAAAAACACCAAAACTAGCCAAAAACTTATTAGCAACCCTTGCTAGGTTCCTTAATGTGCCAATTGAGTTAAAAGGAATTAACTACTACTCAAAAGTGTTTTAAATAGTTAATTTCAAGCTATAAAAGAGCACTTTTTGAGTAGTAATCACCTATAAAGCTAGGCAAAATAGGAGACATACTAGTCACACAAATATCTAAGAAATCTAGCTCTAAGCTATACAAGTCTTCAAAGATCATACTCCAATTACTATCAATATGTTGATCTCCTCCAGAATGCTCTCAAACATAAATATAGTCCATCGCTAAACCTTACTCTAAACCACTAGCTCGGTTGGAGAACAAATAAAGCAACAAGTCTCATATGAAATATAAGATCAAAGGAAATAAGGTTGACCGAGACTAGGGAGTTAGAGGTAAGAAGATAGATGTGTGTCCCACATAGACTAGCAACACATGCATCACATAGAAGAAGAGTAGTCATGCACCAAGTAGCCATGCAAAGAACAGGTATATCACTCATATTTACACACAAGTTAGGCAGGAATAAGATAAGCAAGATATATATATAACAAGAATAAGCAATATGTTGAGACAAACAAGATAATATACATCAAAGAGAATCAATCACGCCAAGATGAATGAGATATACAAAAATAAGAATATACCTATCAAGGAGAGTAAGATAATCATACAACAAGAAGAGTCACCTATATAATAATACTCCAGCAAAAATTGCAATCTCTCAGTAGCTCTAAAAAAAATCCTAAAATAAATCTCTCCTTATAGTAAATATATACAAAACAAAACAGAGAAAGAGAATAAAGAATTAGCCTCCTAGATTTCCCCTCTGCCCTTTTTTCTAGAAGATATCTAAATATATACAAAAAGTCCCCCACTCTTCAGGGAGTCATCTCTTCTAACCTGCCATTGCCTATGCTTTGCTTCAACCACCCCAATTGCTCTCATATTATTTTTCCCACTCTTAACAAAAGTCATCAATCCATGTAAAACAAAAGCCTAAAAGAAATGCTCGGAAATGTGCAAAGCCAAAATCCAATATACAAATTAATAACCAATATAATAAGCCCAAACTAAAGATCCTAAATTAAAAATAAATATAAAAACAAATGCAATATACCCATAAACTCAAACCCAATATCCATAAACATGAATCAATAAAATGGGAACCCAAATCCAAGCCCACAAACAAAATCCGATTACCCAAATACAAGCCATAAAGATCAAAGGTTGGGGTTTACCCATATTCTTGAATCCATTTGAAGAAGGATAGTGAAATGAGAGGGTTCCCACACTAACAGTAGTCATCGCCGGATAGAGATGGAAAACTGGTGCCCATGGTGAGAAATGGTAGTGGATGATGATGGGTAGGAAAGAATAATGAGAGAGAGAGAGAGAGAGAGAAGTGACAGTCAGAGTTGGAGATGATTGTCAGTCGGCAATGGTGTCGCTAGTGGTGAGAGACGACCACAAGTGAGAGAAAAAAATGAGATCGAGAAGAAAGAAAAGAAAAGGAAGAAATAAAAATAAAGAAAGAAGAAATGTAGAGAGAAAAAAAAAAAGAGAAAAATGTGGGTGAAGGGGACGACTATCATGGGATAAGGTATAGAGAGATTAGGTTTTATGATTTGAAAAGTCAAAAAAGATAAATGGATGTATAGGATGAATCATAAATAGAGAGTCCAGATTTAGTCTTCCTAAATGGGTATGAATAATGGGCTTTAAGGTTGGGCCAAAGTTGAAAGGAAATGTGCTTAAAAATAAAGGTAAAAGGAAAGGCCCAAAATAATAATAATAATAATAATAATAAAAAGAAAAAAAATGAAAATAAATAAACAAATACATAAGAAATAAAATAAAGATTAATTAAAAGGAAGATGTGAACAAATTTTGGGGTCTACACTTCCTTATTCTCATCACATCCTGATTATTCTGTGTGGTGTCTCTATTTTGATTTAATTTGGAATTAATTAAGACATGATAAATTAATTTGGGCTTTTGGTTTGTCATCTGGACATATTGAACATATCCTCCATTCTTTATTTTGATGAAATAACATCTTTAGATATTCAGTTAGGAATTATTTTGTATTATTCTTATAACCTACTTTTGTCACCGTGTCATAAATATTTATATTATTTCTCCCTTTGGTATCCATGATTAATTAATTAATTAATTGTCATAATTCTCTCCACTTTCTTAGTAAAGACCATTTTATAGCTTAAAGGGGTACTACCCTTTAAAAACTTAATGAGTACCAAAGTTAAAGATTTTACATAGCCTTTAAGATTGAAAGTTAGAGATTTTACCCAATAAGAATAAATACTTGTTTAATAGAGACCTTTTTAGATTGAAAGTTAAAAGATTTTACACAACTTTTGAGATTGTTCCACACCATTAAATTTTTTCTTTAGAATTTAAAATTGAGAGGACTCTTAAAAGAAAAGATAGGAAGTTTGATATTGAATAGGATTCTCTAAAGAGGTAGGACATGATGAGACTTTGAAAGAAGTGTTGGAATTGAGCCCCAAAAAGCAAGACATGATGTAACAAAGTTAGACTTAACTATCCTCTTGCTATCCCTTTGGTATATTGACATTGATTTGAGCATTCAACCCTTGCCTCTTACATTGTACATGACTTGGGTGCATTAGGAGTAGCATAGAAAATACAAGTCATGGGTTCTTTGTAAGTAGATAAGTTGTTCACAGTTGGTTCATGGATTTGGGCAATCTAATAGAGACTATAGTGCACCACCTCCTAATTGGAGGGATGGCTTGTCTTGGTCGTCGAGATAGGTTTCCTATGGTGAGTGTACTAGTGTATGTGATGCACACTAGATAGGACCTATAGTGAATCATGTCGTAAGGCTATCAATTGTCATGATCCACCAAGCTACTATATTGCATGGACTCTCAACCTTGAGAGGATATTGAGTTTGTGCCAAAATCAACAAAAGACTTTGACTTATGGGTGAGACCCTAAAGTGGTCATATATCCCTATGGATTGGGTTACTGTTGATGAAGGCTTATGACAATAAGTATTTTCAATAGAGGCACCATGAAATCTCATAGGATTGAGACAGTGTGTCTCCTTAGGTGATCCAAAGGACATGCGATCATGAAATCAATGGCTATAGTAATTCCTTTAGTGGAATTTGACATATGCTCCTTGGAACTAAAGTATGTCAATTGATCACATAATAAGTGAGATCCATAACTCAAGGATTTGAGAGATAATCTTGATAGGTGATAGTATTGTCTTGTTAGATTACAGACACCAGTTCGTAGGGAGTTTGCATGTAGTTGATAGTACATCACGAACTTGAGCCCTTAGTGTCTCGTTGTAATATACATAGGATACTAGAGTGCGATTGACTCTCTGTAGTGGGATGTTGAGTCAATTTCAGAATTTGATTATGAGGGAGTCATTACTCCTATGAGTCCTAGTGGTCCCTGACCTGAGCTCATATTCCTTGTTGGCACAACTTATGAGGGTTGGATGGGTTTTTAGTTCACTTTTGTGCATAAATGTGTTTTGGTAATTACGCAAGGTTGCATAGGGATAAGTGAGTGGTATCTCTGGATTGGGCTAATTGATTAGTTAGGCCTTGTATGGTTAATTAATTAATCAATTAGCAACCTTTTAGGATGGATTAAGTGACCCAAGCCCATAGTAGGCTTAAGTCACTTAAGCCTAGTAGGAAGCCTATAAATACCCCTTTAGGGGTTAGGGTTTTCAAGTCTTGCCATTCTCCCTTTCAGTCTAGAGAGAGAACCCTAGCCGAAACCCTTGAGATCTCCACCATCTCACTGCTTAGACACAAAGAAGAGTCATCGGGCGGAAGATCATAGTGCTTACGAGATCCATTATGACTTTGGAGTTATCTACATCAATTGGAATCGATCTGAGAACATCCAAATCAAAGGTATGTGGCTTTATTATCTAGATTTATGCTTTCTTTGCTATTTATATTGTTTTTGAATACCTATTTATTCGTTGTGATATATTTAGAGAGCCTAAGATAGATTTGCATGCACCCTACACAATCCAGGGCATGGGAACAGAATAACCTAGGGTTCCCAATAAGAAGGTAGGTCTTATTTTGAAGATTTTAGATTGATGCTAGATTCTTTGAGGATGGCTACCATGGAAAGTTTTTTATTAAGGGAAATTATTCTTGGTTTGGAGATATTTTTTAGTAAGTTTTAGTTGGGGAGGACTCTCCCTAATAGGTACAGTTGCCACACCTTTGAGAGATCATCATGCACATGGAAATTTTTTTGAAAGTGGGACTCTCATTGGAGAAGCACACACAACTACATGAGGGGACCTTTTGGAGAGCGCACCACCAACAAGGCACCACCATTGGCACTCATCATTAACAGTGCAGTAGTTCATCATCTTGATATCAACACACCACCAATTCATCATCATTTTTCATCACCGCACACCTACTACTCCATTATCTGTATGCCATCACCAGTTGATTTTGCATCCTTATAATACACAATAGTGCATCTCCAATCAACAACATCATCAAACCACACATCAAGCAGCCTCACCATCACATCAGATTTTGTATCCCCAATACTACTGGATCACCATCAACGATCATTTTTATATTGTCATCGTTAGCACACCATCATCTATATCTTATCCTCTAGCACACCAAACAACATACCTGTTGAAATTATAATCTGACTTAAAGTCAAATTAGAAGAATTTTAGGAATTTGATAAATATTAGATATTGTTATTTATTTAGGTTTCCTATTTTGATTAGGACTTTCGGTCTAATAGGAATTGGAGCCCTAGTACAAGTATCATTAGTTTATTATAAATAGGTTTGTTATTATGTTGAAAAGAAGTATGCAATAAATTTTCATTTTAGCAAAATATTATCAATACCTAATAGTGTGGGATCTAACAATTGCCATCAAAGCTAGAAGATCAGGGAAAGTGAAATGTTATATTAGAGCTAAAATACCAAGGAATGTGTAGAATCACAAGAAAGTTGCAATCTTCTTGATGAAATTATGGCTGCAAATAATAACTCAATTCATCCTCAACTCCCAAAATTCACTAGTAAGAATTTTGATAATTGGTGTATTTAGATGCGTGTCTTGTTTAGATCTCAAAATTTATGGGATCTAGTGAATATTGGTTACAACAAAGTGACCAATTCAAAAGAATTCAATGCACTACCAAAGGAGCAAAAAAAAAGATAAAAAAGCACTCTATGTAGTATTCCAAAGTGGATAAATCCATATTGGAGAAAATCTCAAAGGTAAAACAACAAAAGAGGCGTGGGTTACTCTACAAAAATTATATAAAAGTGATGAATGTGTTAAGTGAATGAAGTTGCAAACATTACGAGGTGAATTCGAGTCTCTTCACATGAATGACTTTGAATCTATCTCAGATTATTTTGACTGGATGCAAACTATTGTTAACCAAATGCGGGTTAATGGTGAGAAGCTTGATGATCAACGAATAATAGAGAAAATTATGCACTCTTTAAGTGTTTTGACTATGTTGTTGCAATAACTGAAGAAGAAAATGATATTTTCACTCTCATGGTTGAAGGGTTGATGAGTTCATTGTATTCTCATGAACAATAAATGAATCAGAGAATCAACTCTACAAATTTGGAGCAAGCCTTGTAGAATAAAGCATCTACTAGAGGTTATGGTGGCCAACAAGGAGTAGAAGTGTCGATAGTGGCAGAGGTAGAGGAGAACACAACAACTTCAACAATAAAGATGGAGATGGTGACACAAATTCTTCTAAAGGAAGGGGCAAAACTTCTAACTTAAAGATAAGTCACACATACAATGTTTTAGATGCAAAAAGTATAGACATTATAAGTCAAAATGTCGAACAAAATTATAGAATGAACAAGTTGAGAAGGCAAACACTGTCAAGGTAGAGCATAATTTATTATTGGCCTACAATGTAGCAACATCAAATGTAGATTGGCAAGATGTTTGGTATCTTGATACAGGATGCAATAATCACATGTACGGTAAGAAAGAATTGTTTACACAATTAGATGAATCAATCTGAGGTGAAGTTAATTTTGGAAACAAATCCAAAGTTTCGATCATAGGCAAAGGCAATGTTAAAATACATTTTAAAGATGGTACTGATGTTACTATAACCGATGTAACTTTTGTTCCAGATCTTTTTCGAAATTTGTTGAGTATGTGACAATTGATAGAAAAATGGCATATTATTAATATCTCTAATGAAGTTTGCACCGTTAGTGATAAAAATAAGAAGATGATTGCAAAAGTGTAAATGACAAAGAATAGGATGTTTCCTATGTTTCTTCAAGCAGAAACTTTATTAAGTTTGAAAGCAGCAATAGAAGATAGCAATTGGCTTTGGCATCTTTAGTTTGGTCATCTCAATTTTTGTGGGTTGAAGTTGTTAGTCCAGAAGAACATGGTAATAGGACTACCTATGATTGATATTCAAGATCATGCATGTGAAGGATGTCTCATAGGGAAACAAAATAGGAATTCTTTTCTAGTTGGAATATCCAAGAAAGCTAACCAACCTTTGGAGTTGGTGCATACAAATATATGTGATCCCGATGAGGTAAGATCTCTAGGTCACAATAAATATATTTTGATCTTTATAGATGATTTTACAAGAAAGACTTGGATTTGTATTTGTTAAAAGAAAAATCTGAGGCTTTTAACAAATTCAAAGAATTCAAAGTTCTTGTTGAAAGACAAAGTGATTGCAATATTAAGATATTAAGATATTAAGATATTAAGATTTAATAGATGAGGAGAGTTCACCTTCAATGAATTTTATAATTATTGCAAAATTCAGGGTATTCGACAACAATCGATAGCTAGTTATACCCCTCAACAAAATGGTATAGCTGAAAGGAAGAACAAAACCATTGTTGAAGTGGCAAGAAGCATGTTGAAGGCCAAGACTCTACTAAAAACTTATTGGGCAGAAGTTGTTACATGTGTAATGTTCTTATTTAATATGTGTTCTACTAGAGTAGTCTTTGGAAGAACACCTAAGGAAGCTTGGAGTGGTCATAAGCTGGAAGTTTCCTTTTTGTGAATTTTTGGATGTAGTCCCATATACCAAAGGAGCACAAAAAAAATTTGATGATAAAAGTTAGAATTGTATTTTCATTGGTTATAATGATGTAACTAAAGGTTACAAATGTATAATCTAAAAATAGGGAAGTTGATTGTGATGTAACTAAAGCTTGAGATGTTCAATTCTTGGAGAATGAGAGTTGGACATGGACTTAAACACAAAGTGAGGAAAATTAAGTTGTCCTTGAAGAAGACTTTGAGAATTAGAAGGATTCTACAAAAAATATTTGTACTTCAAATATACCTTCTCCTTCTCCTATTAGAAGTTTTTCTATGCAAATAGGGCAAGACTCTGAATCACAAGGTCACCCAAAACGTTCTCATATTATGCCTGCACATCTAAAGTTTATGAAGTCATGAAAGATATTGAAATTACTAATTAAGGTTTAGTTAACTTTATCTATTTGTAGATTGTGATCCTATTTCATATGAAGAAGCAACAAGTGATGAGAAGTGGATTCAAACAATGAATGAAGAAATTCAATCCATAGAGAAGAACAATACATGGGAGTTGACTACATTTCCAGTTGAAAAGAAGCTTATAGGTGTTAAATGGGTTTATAAAACAAAATATAAACCTAATGGTAATGTTGATCAATTTAAGGCAGGATTGATTGTAAAAGGCTATAAACAGAAGCCAAGTATTGATTATTTTAAAGTTTTTGCACCAGTTACTAAATTAGATACTGTTCGCATGATAATTACACTTGCAGCTCAAAAAAGATGGAAAATTCACCGAATGGATGTGAAGTCAACTTTTCTTAATGGTGTACTCAGAAGAGGTTTTTGTTGAACAACCACCAAGGTATATTAAGGAAGGGCAAGAGAAACAGGTTTACAAACTCAATAAGGCATTGTATGGGTTAAAGCAAGCACCATGTGCTTGGTACACACGGATTGATTCCTATTTATTACAGCATGGATTTCAAAAGATTCATTTTGAGCACACACTTTACATCAAGTCAAATTCTAATGGTGATATAATTGTTGTATGCCTCTATGTGGATGATTTAATCTTTATAAGAAATTGTCAATAAATGTTTGAAGATTTCAAGAAGGCAATGAAACAACAATTTGAGATGATAGATTTGGGATTAATGTCATATTTTCTTGGAATTGAAGTTAAACAAACAAATGATGGTATCTTTATCTCACAAAAGAAGTATGATTTAGACATTCTAAAGCGATTCAAGATGGAATCATCATCAATAATCCGTACTCTTATTGCAAAGCAACTAGAGATGAAAAAAAAAAGGCATTGGAGAATTAATAAATCCCACATATTTCAAGGGCATAGTAAGAAGTCTTTGTTATTTAACTTCTACAAGATCAGATATTATTTATGAAATGGGAATTATCAGTCGATTTATGGAAAAACCATATTAGTCACACTTGCAAACGACAAAGCAAATTTTGAGGTATGTAAGTGGTACTTGTGATCATGGAATTTTTTACTCCTACTCAAACAATTTCAGTTTATTGTGCTACACAGATAGTGACTAGGGAGGTGATGTAGAGACTAGAAAAAGTACTATTGGGTATGTTTTTTTTCTTGGAACAAGAGCTTTCTCATGGTCATCAAAGAAGCAACAAGTTGTAGCATTATCAACTACAAAAGTTAAATACATGGCAGTTACTTCTGCAGCATGTCAAGTCGTTTGGCTCGGTAGGATGCTTAGTGAATTGAAGTATGAACAAAAGGGTCCAACAAAGATTTTGTGTGATAATAAGTTTGCTATTGCATTGACAAAGAATCTGATGTTTCATTATATTAAGGAACTTCTGAAAAATCAAAAGATCAAGTTGCATATATTTTTGCAAAGCCATTAAAGACAAATATGTTTGAGAAGTTGAAGATGATGCTCAGTGTGATTGACTTTACAACCCATATTAAGGGAGGCTAATGAAATTATAATCCAACTTAAAATCAAATTAGAAGAATTTTAGGAATTTGATAAATATTAGAATTTGCTATTTATTTAGGTTTCCTATGTTGATTAGGACTTTTGGTCTAAGAATTGGAGTCTTAGTACAAGTATGATTATTTTATTTTAAATAGGCTTGTCATTATGTTGAAAAAAAGTATGCAATAAATTTTTATTTTAGCAAAATATTATTAATACCCAATTATGTGGGTTACAACCATATTCTGCATCTCACACCACCAGTGCGCATCTTTAACATGCACCATCAAATTTAGAAAGTTGTAGGCCATTAGCTTGTTAAAACACTATCAATCATGTTCTTTGGAAATGCACCATCATTAGTTTGTGAGAGACTTGAGAGTGGGAGAACTTTGAGAGAAGGCGATTGGAGAGAAGAATGGAGGGAACACGACTGCAACCATGAAAATGAGATTTGATGGTTTTAATGAATACTTTTGATGGCCAAAATTCAAATGAAATGAGGTGAGATTCGATGTGTCCATAAAGGTTATTGTTACTAATTTTTATTTTTATTTTTATTTTTATTTTTTTTTTTATGAAAAAATGCATATGAATGAGTGGATTATAGTGGTCTTGTCATGGAGATTTTTGAATGACTGAATTTCAATGCAAGCTTGTGGATTTCAGAGGTGTGTAATGAGATCAATTGTGGCTGAATTTTCGAATTGAAATGAGTAAATAAAGTGGTTGTTTAGTGGAGATCTTTCAATAAGCTGAATTTCAACGCAAGCATGTGGATTTTGGTGGTGTAATGATAAGAATTGTGGCTGAATTTTCCAATTGAAATGAGTGGATAGAGTGGATGTTTAATGGTTGAATTTCAATGCAAGCTTATGGATTTAAGTGGTGTGTAATGAAATGAATTGTGACTGAATTTTCCAATTGAAATGAGGGAACAAAGCGGGCTATTAATGGAGATTTACGCATGAAAAGATGCAGCATGAATGATGCAATGATTCTATGGAGAAATTGAAGGAGCAAGTGGTCGGTTACATATCAAAACTCATATCAACTTGAAGAATATTAAGGCATTAATCGAATTTTGGACATCTTGAGGTAAGTCATTTAATTTTCATTTTACTGTTTAAAAGGGTGCTACCCTTTGGTACCTTGCAAATAACTAACCTTAGCCTCAAACTTGGAATTGATTCTTGTAAACATGTTTTTCCTTGAAAAAATGAGTTCCTAAGGTTTTATTTCTTGTTTTTTCCTTAAAAAAATAAATAAGAATAAATAGCAATTCTAGCTTTTCAAAAAAATCAATTTTTCATAATAAAAAAAAAGTCTAATTGTCGATTGAACGCATGTGAAAAATATAAGTCCACAATTTATATTTTTACTTGTTTTTTTAATATTTTTTTCTTGATTAATTTTAATTCCACTAATATTTCCTATTAAATTTTTAATCAATAATTCTTATGTATTTGTAAAAATCTAACAACAAACATTTCCTTTAAAACCGATATCTTAATCCTTGTATATAACTATATTTTTTCCTTTTTTCTATTTTTCTTTTCTAGTTCTATTTCCTAATTTGTATAATAGAGTATTTCTAAGGATATATTCTTGATTTTGTGGAAAATTAAGCTTGTACTTGAAAACATTTTCTAGTTTTCTAAAAAAATTTTCATGCCTCATTTTTTTGTTTATTGAAAATGTTGTTTTATTAAGAAGAGTAAAAGTGTTTTAAAAAAATAAAACTTATAAAATTTTGTTTGATTTTGAGTTATAACTAACAAAAAAAACATGCAAATGTATTTTAAAAATGAAATGTGGCCATGTTATCATATTGATTTGTTTATATTTTATACATATTATAATGTGACAATTGTGGTAAAATAATAAAGTGGAAGGAGAAGAAACAAAAAAGAGAAATTAAAATGTAGGAAGAAAAAACATAATGAATTTTTATTAAAAGTCTCCCCTTTTTATAAGGAGTCACAAAGAGATATACATCAATATGGATGATCATCCACAACTTCCCATAATCCGATAAATTCTCATATTTTATAACCTCCCGCTTGGATGATTATAAGAATATACCTCATTAAAACCTTCTTAGGAAAAACCCTAATGAAGGACAAGAAGTATGATATTCTTTTAGACTACTACTATTGCCTCATTAAAAACCTTGTCAGTAAAGCCTAGTAGGACAAAACTTGGACGAAGGGAAAAAAAGTACAACGTAATGATAATTTTATCAATTAGCTCCCCCTCATGTTGACATCATTATAATTTCTCTAGTAGTTTAGCATGAATATCTAAGTCGACGTATTCCAATGAGCTTCTTGAGAATTGTAGTTGACAATGCCTTTGTGAATAGATTTGCTAAATTGCCACTTGATCTTACTCGTTAAATAATAATTCCATCACTCTTCTAGAGTTGATGAATGTAAAAGAACTTAGGCGATATATGCTTAATTTTATCACCCTTAATGCGTCCTTTAATTTGTGCAATGCATGCAACATTATCTTCATATAACTTGGTAGCATTACCTTTGATGGAGGGCAATCCACCTATTTTCAGTATTTGCTTGATTGATCTCCATGATATTATTGAACCACCATAGCTAAATATATACCACATTTAAGATTGAGCTTTGTGGGGGTCTGAAAGATAGCTAGCATCTACATATCCAAACAATTGAGATTCTGATCATTTTGAATAAAATAGACCCATGTCATCGTGGTACTTGTTTGATTCTATTTCAATGTCTCTAAGATGGTGTAGAACTATATCTCGCAAGTAAGTTAACAAGGAATTCAATATTTGGTCTTATATAATCTGCAAAATACATTAGTGCACCAATAACAATGTAATATGGTACTTCTAGACCAAGTAGTTCTTCATTATCTTCTTTAAGATGGAAGAGATCCTTGTTTCACTTCAAGTGACCTAATTATCATCAAAGAACTTAATTGATATAATTTACTTATATGAAAGTTCTTCAAGACTTTCTTTGTATATGTTGACTAATAAACTAATATTTCGTTGGAAAAGTACTCAATCTGTAGGCTGAGACAAAAATTTTGTTTTCCATGATCTTTCTTTTCAAATAGTCAACTATTCTTATAAGCTCTTCAAGAGTTCCAACAAAATTCAAATTTCCACATGTACTATAACAATTGCAAATACTCAACATAATGAATATGCATTGACAAATAAGGTAATACATATATACTTCTCATTTCAAATATTCATTGAAGTGATTGTACCACATGCCTTTGGATTGCTTAATTGACACAAGGATTTTGTAGCTTAAATGAGTATATGCTATAATGTTTTGAATTAGTTGCTTCAGGCATTTGAAATCCTTCAAGCATTTGAAATCCTATAGGGATTTTCATATATATTTCATTATCTAAAGATCCATATAAATATGCAATAACGACATCTATAAGATACAAATATTTTTAAACAAATTAGATATCTAAATATGGTTGCATCCATCATAGGAGAATATGTTTCCTCGTAATCAATACCAAGTCTCTAAAAAAACCTTAAGCTATGAGTTACGCTTTATATCTTATGATTTCATTTTTCTTATTAAATTTTCTTATAAATACTCATTTATATCTAACAAGCTGAACAACTTCAGGCGTCTGGACTACAAGTTCAAATACTTCTCATTTTTCTAATGAGTCTAATTTTGTCAGGATACATTCTTTCCATTTTGGCCAATCATTTTTATGTTGGCATTCTTCCACACTCTATGGTTCATGGTCCTTATCATTTCTTATGATGTCAATAACCACTTGGAAAGAAAATGCATTATCACTGACAAGAGTATTTGAATCCCATTTTTCTCCATATATTAGTAGGTAATTGAGATCTCATCATTATCCGGTACTTGTACCATTTCAAGAGCTAATTGTAAAATATATGCCTCCTCTAGGACTATTTATTTAAATTGTGCCTCATTAGGGGTTACTTGAGACTAATCAATCATTTTAATAACCCGTTTTATATGCAACTTCTTCAAGAGTGTCACCTTTCATATATCTTTCCTTGTGTTTTCTTTTTCTAGGGAATGTGTTTCCTCTTCAGGGTCTACCACACTTCAAGTGTGCCTTAGACTCATTGTTTAATTATCTTTCAAGGACATCAACTCATTATTTAATTGTCCTTCAGGGACATCAACTCATTATTTAATCGTCCTTTAGGGACATCAACTCATTATTTAATTGTCCTTCATGGACATCAATTCGTGCTAGAATATTCTGGGTCAATGAAAATGATTTTGTCACTTTATTTGCATCAATGAAAGCATTTGGTAGTTGATTTGCAAGTCCTTGTAAATGAATAGTATTTTGAACTTCCAGTTCACATTGATTAGTACAAGAATCAAGATGAGTCAAAGTCAATGCATTCCAAATAATTTCACGTCGTTATTCTATAACTGACTCTTCTCCCCCTAATGGTAGGAAAATTGTCTCATTAAAATGATAATTTGCACAACATGTTGTTATACATTTCAAGTATATAGGTAGACTAGTCACTAGATATAAACTTTTTATTTTATAATGTACGTCCATACGAATTTATAAAGAATTAATGCATTATCTTTTACCCCAAGGGACCAAGTTGGTCATACAAGATTCTTCTAGATCTAGCATAGTATAAAATACCATTCACATGGAATCAAATACTACTAGTGACATAGTATAAGCTCTTTCGAAGTCTTTAATCAAGTTTCTATCACCTGACATAGTATTAACCTTGTTTATCATCAATGTTGAGCAAGTAAGAGACAACAATTTTATCAAAATAATAAATCATAAAACAGTCATAAGGACCTCGCCCTTATAGAGTTGAAGAAATATTATTATAGAAGAAAAGTTAAAATTAATAGAAAAATACTAGTCATTAACGATGACTTACCTTAATAAGTTGTGTAAAAGCAATAAGAACATATATAACATCACAAAAAAATATATAGAAAAGATATTTTAAATTTATATATTTCTTAAATATCTCACATATTTGATTTTATAAGTGTAAAGCAATTTATACATAAAATAATTGGGAAGAATTTCAATAATCAAACTAATTGTGGTGATAGATCAATAATTTTATTCAAATATTAGTATGATCTAAATCAATTTGCAAAAATTAATTCATAAATCAAAATTTAAAGAGAACATATTATGATTTAAGGCATCTTGTTGTTTCAAAACTTTAATTGAAACACTACAAATCCATTTAAATATATGCAAAGATATAACAAAATATATTTAAAAACAATAGTTGAACTTATTGTAATTTCAAAATTATTATTGGATAATGAAATTATTGCATTAATAAAAATATCATATGTGACATGTAATAATATATATTATTTTATATAACTCAGAAATTTTCAATCATTAAAACATGTCTTAAAGAAAATTAACATGCAAAATCAAATTATTAATCATATGACCAAGTCATATACTCCACATGTATCCAAAACAAATTATGTAATCAAAATTTTCAACACATAATTTCAATATTAAAATCTCAACAAGTCAATCCAAACCTTTTTGGCATAAGAGGAATAATATACATACTTTTTCAAATATTAAAAACTGAAATCATATACAACCAAATAAAAAAAATTATATATAGAATTTTCAAGATATAAGTGCATATTATCACGGGCCTAGAGTTCCCACGCAGCGACACGGCCCATGTGGCAACCCCATGGGCAAGAATCAAAGGGGCCCAGCCTACACACCATGCATTTCATGCCACTATGATGACTAGTTTCATCTTGTCATGGGCTCGTTAGAGGAACGGCTCCAGCTCCTAATCACTTTGTGTAGGAGATAGCCAAGCTCCTCTTCATTGTCAAGTCCTTGACTAGTGACAAGCTCCCCAAACTTAACCAAGTCAACCTGCCTGAACTCTAAAGAAATAATCTAACATCGCATACACGCCTTTCCTTGGAGCAATTCCCATTACATTCAGTTCAAACCAATCAACATATTATAGTCTTGATTAGCACCTCGCTACAGTCATGGACACCAAACAAACAGTCTGTGACACTCTCCCCCACCCAAACTCTTGTACGCCCTTGCGCAAGGCTTCATGTCTTCACCAAATGATGCCTTCGAATGCTACTACTCCCCATGAGCCATTAATCACTAAAGGTTTGCTACTGAAACCCACTAGGCCAAAGGGGGATGTTCACACCTCAGATGCGACATCCACTCGTCGTGTTAACTTAGTAACACCTTGGAAGTGTGCACCTAGACACCAATTTCCACCCCTAGTAGGTGACACCTGTGCACACAACTAGACAACCAGTGACACCTCACGATCCGGAGGCACCCAAACTCCTTCATAGGTTCTCATAAGTGTAGCTTCAATTCACACCATTGTGCCCACCCTCACATTGTTGCAATGTTAGGCTTCATAAGCTACTTGTATTGCCATAGGGAGAGATAACTCATCGTCCATAGATCATCAGAAGGGAACACCACCATGCTCGACCTCCTGTCTTGCTCTGATACCACTTGTCACAGACCTAGAGTTCCCACGCAGTGACACGACTCGTGCGGTGACCCCATGGGCAAGAATCAAAGGAGCTCAGCCTGTACACCATGCATTTCATGCCACTATGCTAATTGGTTTTGTCTTACCATGGACTCATCAGGAGAATGGCTCCAACTCCCGACTAGTTTGTGTAGGAGATGGCCAAGCTCCTTTTCATTGTCAAGTCCTTGACTAGTGACAAGCTCCCCAAACTTAATCGGGTCGGCCTGCCTAAGCTCTGAAGAAGCATTCCAACATCACATACATGTCATTTCCCTGAAGCAATTCCCATTACATGTTACTCAAACCAGTCAACATACTATAGTCGTGATCAGCACCTGACTACGGTCACGGACACCAAACAAACAGTTCGTGACAATATGCTATCTAAAAGCCTCAACTTTCTATATAAATAATAAGCATATATTAGATATTAGAAAATAAAGATTAAGATTAATCTCAACTATTATATCATATCAAAATATTATTATGTATTAAACAACTAGAATAAAAAATATTTCAAAATATCACCTCTAACACAAGAATATTAAGTATAAATATCATACTTTCATGCACCCAAAAATTCCATATCTATATGTAAATATTTCTACTAATGATAGTATAACTTCTACTAATAAGATTCCATGAAGAATTATCAAGCACCTACCTATTTGTATAGCTTGATATACAAAATATTAATCTTTTGATAATATATAAATATTATCTATATTCTTGTTATCATAGCTTCAGGCAATAATATAGTTCATTATATCTTTTGGTTACATGAATTTTATAAAGTTGTACAAAATTGTTAGTTAACAATTTTGTTCTCTATAGCTTCTAGATATAAAAAAATACATATTAACAACTTTGGCATAACCTTTGATTAATACAAAGAATATTAACTTTCTCATTTTCATAACTTCGGGTAATGAATAATAATATTTATATAACTTGTGGCTATATAATATAAGTTTATAATAAAGTATTTTAATATAGTTTTAGGCTATATGAGTTTTAACGATTATTAATTTACTAACTTCTTCTTCATAACTTCAGGCTATGAATAATTAAAATTTAAGTAATGCTATAATAACATTAAATAATTGAAAATTATGTTATGATATAACTTTTGGTTATATAACAAAATTAAAAATTGTCTCTGTATTTTCTAGCTACATAGTTGTTAATTGATAATTTTGTTTTGTATAACTTCTAGTTGTATAAGAAAAATAAAAATTATGTGCATAGCTTCTGGCTATGAAAAAATTGTTAATAAAAATTGTTTCAATAATTCCTAGTTATGAAAAATGTGTGAATACGAAATAAAAATTAAAAGTTAATATTTTCGACAACTTT
This sequence comes from Vitis rotundifolia, assembly GCA_030254885.1. Lineage (NCBI taxonomy): Eukaryota > Viridiplantae > Streptophyta > Magnoliopsida > Vitales > Vitaceae > Vitis > Vitis rotundifolia. The sequence goes on along the minus strand of CM058154.1, from coordinate 12,807,070 downwards.
AGGTTATGATTATTTTGTCAAAACAAAAAATGTGCAAATTTGTACATAGCTTCAAGCTATTAACCATTCATTGTGTAGATTTGTACATAGTTTCAGGCTATGAATTATTCATTGTGAAGCTATTCATTATGCAAATTTATAAATAACTTCAAGCTATGAACTATTCATTATGCAAATTTGCATATAGCTTCAAACTATGAACTATTCATTATATAGCATTTGGTCATATCATGTTGTTTTATATAACTTCCAGTTATATAATATAATTCAAAAGTAATTAGGGATCATATATGCATAGCTTCTGGCTACGTATTTGTAATTTTGTAATTTACCCCATAACTTCTGGTTATAAGGATTGTATATATTTTTCATAACTTCTAGTTATGAAATTTTTTTCTATATAACTTCTAGTTATTAAAATATCTATAATTACAAACTTTTGGATTGATTATATGAAATATGATTTACATAGCTTCTAGCTATGAAATAAAGTAAATAAAAATTATAATAATAGAATACAATGCATACTACTTTTCATTTTTCATTCGAAGAAATTAAGGTTACATACCTATAAGAAATTTTATAGGTGAATTATTCTCTTTTTCTATCTCGAGCATTCTTCTCTTTTTCTAAATATTTAGAGCATTGTGTGGATAATGTGTTGTAAAATAATAAAGTACAAGAAAAAAAAAATAGAAATTAGAATGTAGGAAGAAAAAACATAATGAATTTTCATTAGAGGTCTCTTCCTTTAATAAGGAGTCACAAAGAAATATATATCAATATAGATGATCATCCACAAGTTCCCATAATCCAATAAATTCTCATAACAATGTTACTATATTGATTTGTTAATTATTATTATTTTTATTTACTATTTTTTATAAATATTTTAATATAATATTCTAATATGTTTATAATTAATAAACTAAATTATTATAATATAAAAATATACCCATTTATAATAATATAGCCTAATACATAATAAAATATCCATATTAATCTTTTAAATTATATTTGATTTAATTCCTTTTTTATTTTCATTTTTTTAGAAAATAGTTTTGACTTTGAAACCAATTTGTGCTTACTTTTTAGAAAACAATTTCAACAAATAAAGTTTTGTTCCTTGTAAGTTTGAATCCTATAATTATATAATTCCTTCAGAAAAAAAAAATGTAAAATTACTACACGCACGTGGATACACAAACATTTCATCACTTTGTAAATTAACCAAGAAATATTAATGTGTCTTGGAAAAAAAGGTAAATTAGTGAGAAAATAAAGGCTAATCTTAATAAGGAAAACACCTAAGAGGAAGGGGTGAATTGGGTTTTAAAAATTATTTTTCAAACATAACAAATTCAAGCAAATGAAGCAAAAAAATAAAGAGATAAAGTTAGAAGAAGCAAACTCAGATTTTGTAGTGGTCCGACACCCCTTACCTATATCCACTCTCCTCAAGCTCCTAACCGAGTGAGGGTTCCACTATACTTGAAGCTTCAACCAAGTTTCCAACACCTTTACACTTGGATTTTGGCTACAATGGGCTTTTACACAATCCCTTCAAGTCTTTGCTCACTTGAAGCTTTTAACAATCAAATAACAAGCTTAAATCTCTCAACGTAGCTCAAAACAAGGGCTCAAATACAACTTAAATGCTAGGATGAATAACAAGGGTGAACTAAGGAATATGCAAGTGGAGGTTTAATGCACCAAATAAAGAATGAGAGCTTTTGAGGCAAGAGCAAGTAGGTAAACAAATAAATACAGGTGTTCTTATGCTCATAAATGAAGTGGAGCTCTCAATTTATAGGTTTCTAGCCTCGAGAGCCAAAATGCCTAAAAGCAGCCTCGATTGATCGAGCTAGGGTTTGATCAGTTGACTAGCCGTTGGGCAACAAATGCATGGCAGATGATCGTTAGGCCTCGACCAATCCTTGACCAAAACTCGACCAAACCTTAACCAAGAAGACATATCCCTCGATCAGGAATGCAAGGCTACTGGAAGAGAGAAAAGATTTTTTACATCTCTTGAATAGACCTTGACTGAGAAGGTATAATCGGTCGACTAGTACCCTAGTCAGTTGAGTTGGTTGGCCAATGCCTCGACCAGTTTACCATTTTTAGCCCAAAAACCTATCTTTCTCTGCTATGTTCACTTCTAACACTTAGGGAAGGTCTTTAGGTAAACTAATATGCCAATTTTGAAATGATTTGCCTAAGGTTCTTTTGATAAAACTTGGGTTCTAATGGAAATGTAACTTTAATGCATAAACCAAGTTTTTAAAGATGCATGAAAAAATATGAAAATCCTAAGTGCACCCATGCATTCATCTTATATATGTTTCCTATGATTAAAGGTCTTCCAATTGTCTTGATCGTGCATCCATTGAGTTCTTTGATGAATTTCTAAACTAACACCTAAATTTATTTATAATTCAAACCAATTAGCATCTTAACCATAGTTTGTTATCATCAAAATGTGATTAAAAGAACCCTTGGGCCAACAATCTCCCCATTTTTTATGATGACATACCTTGGTTATCTAAGAGGAAAAGAATCTCCCCTTAAACTAATCATGGATCAACAATTAATATTTAAGAATTTAAAAGCACGATGATCAAGACATGTTAGAGAGTATTGCAACAAGAAACATCCAATGTAAGTCATCAAATATATAGGCATATCATATATCATATGTCAAATGTATCAATTAGTACATTATATGTTCAACAAGCTAAAGTAACTAAAGATAAGCAATATACGATCCAAACAAAAATGATATGCATGTATGAGTCTCCTATATCTTGCCTCCTAGAACCCAAAATATCTTCCCCTTTGGCAACATAAAAAAAGAATAAGGGGATGTCTCCAACTAGTCATTAAGGCTAAGAAGGTGGAGGTGGAAACACGGAATGCAAGTAGGCCATCATCTCCTCATTCTGACGCTCCATGCAATTCTCAATGTGATCAATCCTCTGTTAGAGATACTCAAACTAAAAAGTGAACCCAGTCCAATACTAGTTCATCCTATTCTCTATAAAGTAGAAGTGAGCATCACTAACAACTGCGAGCTCCTCCATGCAAGTATTAAGAGAGCTTATCTATACTGATAAATCCATCCAAGGAGCATGGTCAGGAGTAGGAAGTGCCTGAGGTGGTGGTATCTCAGTGTAGGTGGGCTCGGTGAATGTTGGTCCAAAGAAGGAAGGCTAGGTATATGATGGCTGAGTAGATGGTCCCTCTGTAAAAGTAGGCTCAGTCATCATCGGCTCAAAGAAAGTGGACTCAAACTAAACACTCCTGGTTTGTGAAAGAATCTCTATCTAAAATGGGGGAATATCAAGCTTAGGTCTTCTCTACTAGTGGCCACTTTGAGTTTATAAGCCACCCTGACGGTTTACTCCACTCTCTATTTGTCTAATCTCTGTCTCCTCCTCAACTCCAAGGTGTACCTATACTTGTTGTTGTCCTTATGGCTATCCTCTCTTTGCTTTTCTAATCCAAGAACCATCTAGAGCCTTCTAAAATTTCATCCGCCTCTTGGACTGATCATCATATGTATTGAGGGCCTCAAAGTCTGTCTCTCTGCTAAGATCAATGCCAGCATCCTTGAATACTCGAAAAAGGAAGCGGTCCTAGGAGAGTACATGAGTAGTGCTCTCGCAACATGCAATTATGTGCATCATCATCAGATATCCCAAATGGATCTGTCTCCCAGTCAAAATTGAATCTATATGGAATGCCTCGTAATAGGAGACCTCATCTCGGTGTCCAACCTATGGTAGGAAAATGAAGCACAACATATGATGTAGCACTCTACTGGTTATAATGAAGCTATGTGCTAAGGGTTTTGCCATCCCATGGGCATCTGGTAGTCCACAAATCCTCTTAATAGCCTCTCTAGTCTCAAATCCCAGCACAAGGCTCTTTGGGTCCAGGCGAATCTCAACTCCTCTGACAATGGATGTGATCGGGTCACCCATGTCAAAAGTCACCCTCGAGTAGAATACTCGTACCAATGTCAAAAAAACCAGCTCAAAAATCATAACAATTAACAACCAGCCCATCCTAGTGAACAATCCCTCAAATCCAAAGTGTTAAAGCTAAGGAAAATTGATGTTTCTCTCAAAACTACTCGTCTTCGAGCAAAATGCTACTTGTACCACTGGTACTCCTCCATGGTACTATACAAGGTGGTATCAAAATGTGTCTTTCGACATGCCTTTGGTTGAGACGCCTCAGATGGGCACTTGCTCTAAGCCCTAGCCAAAGTTGACTCTCATCTAGGAACCATGGGAGTTCAAGAGAATCAAGGAAAAATGAAATAAAGCTCAAGTGGAGAGAGTAGGTACCCAAAAATCAAAACCCTAACCTCCAAATGCACTCTAGACTCATAAATTTGTGTCCAAGCTCTATCAACAAGAAATAGCACCAAAACCTCTTCCAGACCCTTATTGCAGCAAAACCCCTTTAAGAACTAGAGAAAACAATGAAGAAATGAGTCATAGGAGGCTCTTAAAGTTCTCGGCCCCAACAAACCGGTTGATCGCCTGGTCAACGCAATCAATACTCTTTGACTTTTCATTTTTGCGCACTTTTTCATTTCTTAATCCTCTCCATGCCTTTTTTAGTTGAATTCCCCAATTTTTAAATCTTAATGTCAAGGAAATTTTGATTTTTGGTAAAAAAAAATTGACCATTTTCTAAGTATATGTCTATATTATGTTCCATATAATGCATATGACATGAAATTCAAGTAATCAATAGGCATAGACATCAAGCAATCATAAGCAAGCATTTGATCATAAAGAAATCAGCCCTAATTGTCTTCTAATATCAACAAATTGTTCTTCACTTAGAGGTTTTGTAAAGATATTGGCAAGGTGATCTTTAGTGCTTATAAATTCAAGTGTTATGTCACCTTTTTGTGCATGATCTCTAAGAAAATGATGTCTAATCTCTATTTACTTAGTCCTAGAGTGTTGCACGGGATTTTTTTATATACTTATGGCACTAGTATTATCACATTTAATAGGTACATGCTCAAAAGATAAACCAAAATCACTAAGTGTTTGTTTCATCCAAAGAATTTGTGCACAACATAAATCAACTACTATGTATTTGACTTTTGTTGTCAACAAAGCTACCAAATTTTGCTTCGTACTATGCCATGAAACAAGTGAGTGTCTTAAGAAATAACATGTGCCACTAGTTCTTTTTCTTTCAACCTTACAACTGGTAAAATGGGCATCCGAAAAACCAATTTATTCAAAGTTATCACTCTTAGGATACCATAACCCTATGTCCATTGTTCCTTTCAAATATTTAAGGATTCTTTTTACAACACTTAAGTAAGATTCTTTAGGACAAGATTGAAATCTAGCACACAAGCATACACTATACATAATATCGGGTCTACTTGCGATCAAGTATAGCAAAGAACCTATCATGCCTCTATACATAGTAAAGTTAATGGATTTACCTTTCTCATCCTTATCAAGCTTGATGGATGAGCTCGTTGGAGTCTTCATTATCTTGGCTTCCTCCATGTTGAACCTTTTGAAAAGATCTCTAATATAATTTTCTTGATTGATGAAGGTTCCTTCCTTTAATTGCTTGATTTGAAGTCTAAGAAAGAAGTTGAGCTCTCCCATCATTCTCATTTCAAACTCACTATGCATGCACTTAGCAAATTTTTCACCAAGAGAGACATTAGTAGCACCAAAAATGATATCATCAACATTTATTTGAACTAAGAGCATACTATTTTCTTTGGTTTATATGAAAAGAGTTGTGTCAATTTCACCCATTTTAAAACCACTTTCTAAAAGAATTTTTATCAATCTTTCATAACATGCTCTAGGTGCTTGTTTCAAACAACAAAGTGTCTTTTTAAGTTTAAAAACATGGTCAAGAAAATTAAAACTTTCAAATCCAAGTGGTTGTTCAACATACACTTCTTCATTTATAAAACCATTCAAAAACGCACTTTTCACATCCATTTGATATAAAACAAAGTCTTTAAAACATGCAAAGGCAAGTAGCACCCTAATGGCTTCCAACCTAGAGATGAGGGCAAAGTTTTCTTCATAATCTATTCCTTCTTCTTGATTAAAACCTTGGGCTACTAACCTTGCTTTGTTTCGAATAATTATGTCATTTTCATCCATTTTATTTCTAAAGACCCATCTAGTTCCAATAACACTTTGATTTGAAGGTCTTGGCACTAATTCCCATACTTCACTTCTTTCAAATTGATTTAACTCTTCTTACATAGCAATCATCCAATTTTCATCACCTAAAGCATCATTTATATTTTTAGGCTCAATTTGATAAATAAAAGCTAGATTATTGCAAATATTTCTAAGAGAGGATCTAGTTCTTACCCCACTAGATGGATTGCCTATGCTTTGATCTTATGGGTGATTGATGACAAACTTCCATTATTTAGGAAGGTCTTGGCTTGATTCACCTTGCACTTGTTGAGGAGAGGGTAGTGCCAATGGTGACCTTTCTTCCTTGGGATCCGCTTCATTTTCTTCTTGTTATCTTCTATTTTCATTTTGCAATCTTCCCATACAGGTCTCCAAACCTAAATCATCATTGACACTCTTTCTTTCTTGAGAGAATTGTTAGATTCATCAAAAATAACATGAATGGACTCTTCTACAACCATGGTTCTTTTGTTGAAAACTCTAAAAGCTTTACTTGAAGTTGAGTAACCAAGGAAAATTCCAACATCTGATTTTGCATCAAATTTTCCAAGATTGTCTTTAGTGTTTAATATAAAACATTTATATCCAAAGGCTTTGAAATAGATAATGTTGGGTTTTTTGTTTTTCCAAAGCTCATAAGGAGTTTTCTTAAGAATGAGCCTTAATAAAACTCTATTTAAAACATAACAAGAGGTGTTAACCGTTTCAGCCCAAAAATATTTTGGTAGGTTGTTTTCATTTAGCATGATTCTTGCCATCTCTTGAATGGTTCCATTTTTCCTTTCAACTACCCCATTTGTTAAGGATTTCTAGGAGCCAAAAAATTATGGTCAATTCCATGCTCATTGTAATAATTTTCAAAATCAACATTTTCAAATTCTCTCCCATGATCACTTCTTATACAAGTAATTGCAAAACCTTTTCATTTTGAACCTTATTGCAAAACTTTGAAAACTCATAAAAGGATTCATTCTTTAGACTTAAAAACAAGACCCATGTATATGTAGAGAAGTCATCACAATAACATAAGCATAAGACTTTCCTCCAAGACTTAGTATCCTAGAGGGACTAAATAAATCCATATGCAATAACTCAACTGGCTTGGTTGTGGAAATGAAGTTTTTATTTTTAAAAGATTTTTTTATTTGCTTTCCTACTTGACAAGCTTCATAAACCTTATATTTTTGAAAAATTATTTTGGGAAGGCCTCTAACAAGTTCATCTTTGTTGAGTTGGGAAATGAGGTTCATGTTAGCATGTCCCAACCTCTTATGCCAAAACCAACTTTGATCATACATGCTTGAAAACATTTATCATAGTTATCATATTTTGAAATATTTATAGTGTAAACATTGTCACATCTATGGCCCATAAAGATGGTTTTATCATTTTGATTATCCTTGATGATGCAATGAAATGCTTCAAAAATCACTTTAAAACCTTTGTCACAAAGTTGACTAATTTTTAAAAGATTATGTTTTAAACCATTTACTAATAAAACATTTTCAATAAGAGAGGATGTGTCATTACCAACATTGCCTTGACCAATAATTTTTCCTTTTGCATTGTCTCCAAAGGTAACATATCCTCTTTTTTTCTTTGTAAAAAAAGCAAACTTGGATTCATCTCCGATCATACGTCTTGAGCATCCACTATCCAAGAACCACTTATCCTTCTTTGAACCCTACAATACATAACTCAAGTTGATTTAGGTACCCATATATTTTTTGGTCCTTAAGGATTAGTTTACCTTGGATTTTTCGACCCAAATCTTTTTAGCTTTTGCATTTAAATTCTTTTGAGAACCATTTCTTAAAGGGCATATGCTACTAATGTGTCCTTATCTTCTACAAAAGTTACAAGTAGTGGAAGGACTTACACTTGTGGATTCCTTTACAAAATAGTTCTTAAAATACTTTTGATTCTTTGAGGATTTGAATCATAGCCCTTGTTTGTAAAAAAAACCATTTTTGGCTAGTTAGAATCATTTCAAAAGATTTTTTTCCACAAGAAAAAATTGAAAGAGAGGAGATCAACCATTCATTTTTCTTTCTTAAAATCTCATTTTCTTTTTCAAGATAAGTTTTAGAATCTTCAACATTTAAAAAATTTTCTTTTACTTCACCAAGTTCTTTTTCAAGTTATTGAACTTTCTTTTTGAGAAAAGCATTTTTCAAACCAAGTTTTTCAAAATCCTCATACAATTCTTAAAAAGCATCATGTATATCTTCATAGCTAATGTTAAATTTTACCTCATCAAGTTCATCTATTGCCATGAAGCACATGTTTGCCACTTCTTTCTCCTTTTCTTTGGAGGAGGATTCATCTTCACTTTCACTCCAAGTGGCCATCATTGCCTTCTTCTTTCTCCTCTTGGCTTCACTTTTGTAGAGAGGACAATCATATTTAATGTGTCCCATGTTGTTGCACTTGAAGCACACCAAGTCCATTTTCTCCTCCCATCTCTTCTTGTCACCATTGGATGAAGATTTCTTTTTAGAGGAGTCTTTTCTAGAAGTGAACCTTCTTCCTCTAAACTTTTCACCTCTCATGAACTTGTTGAACTTTCTTGTGATGAGAGCTAAATCTTCATCTTCTTCACTTTCTTTTTCTTTTTCAACTTTGTCTTCTTCCTTAGTTATAACTTTGAAAGTTATGCTCTTCTTTTTGTCTTCCCCTTCTTATTGCTTCTTTATCAAATTGATCTCATATGTCATCAATGGCCCTATGAGCTCCTCCAAAGGTAGCTTGGTCAAGTCTTTGGCTTCTTGAATTGTCGTGACCTTTGCATCCCACTTTGATGGAAGTGACCTCAAGATCTTCATCACCTTCTCCAATTCCTTGTAGGTCTTTCCGAAGGCTTCAAGACTATTGACAATGTCGATGAACCTAGTAATCGTCTCAACAATAGTTTCATTATCTTTCATAAAGAACAATTCATAACTATGAACAAGTAAATTGATTTTTGACTCTTTAACTTGATTTGTTCCTTCATGAGTTACTTCAAGTAATCTCCAAATTTCTTTAGCCGATTTGCATTGACAAATTCTATTATATTCATTTCTATCCATAGCACATTGCAAAGTATAAACAACCTTAGCATTTAATTAGAAATTTTTTCTATCATGTTCATCCCATTCTTATATGGGTTTTGGAACCATGACTCCATCAACAAGTTTTGAAGGAAAAGTTGGGTCATTTTCAATGACATCCCATAAGTCCAAGTCAGTTAATTGTAGAAATCAAGTCATTTTAGTTTTCCAATAGGGATAATCGGTTCCATAAAAAATGGAGGTCTATTGGTTGCAAAACTTTCAATGTGAGATGAGATTGATGGATTAGTCATTTCCTCTTAGACGGTTAAGTCTCAAACAAGAGGCCTAACTTTTTTTATACCAATTGAGAAAATAAAGGTTAATCTTAATAAGGAAAACACCCAAGAAGGGGAGGAGGGGTGGTGAATTAGGTTTTAAAAATTATTTTTCAAACACAATAAATTCAAGCAAAGAGAGCAGAAAAATAAAGAGATAAGGTTAGAAGAAGCAAACTCAGATTTTATAATGGTTCGGCACCCTTTGCCTACGTCCACTCTCCTCAAGCTCCTAACCAAGTAAGGGTTCCACTATACTTGAAGCTTTAACCAAGTTTCCAACACCTTTACACTTGGATTTTGGCTACAATGGGCTTTTACACAATCCCTTCAAGTCTTTGCTCACTTGAAGCTTTTAACACTCAAATAACAAGCTTAAATCTCTTAACCCAGCTCAACAAGAGCTCAAATACAACTCAAATGCTATGATGAATAACAAGGGTGCACTAAGGAATATGCAAGTGGAGGTTTAATGCACCAAAGAAAGAATGAGAGCTTTTGAGGTAAGAACAAGTAGGTAACAAATAAATGCAGGTGTGCTTATGCTCATAAATGAAGTAGAGCTCTCAATTTATAGGTTTCTAGCCTTGGGAGCCAAAATGCCAAAAAGTAGCCTCAACTAATTGAGTTGGGGTCGACCGATTTACTAGTCGTTGGGTAATAAATGCATGGCAGGTGACCATTAGGTCTCGACCGGTCCTTGATTGGGACTCAACCGAACCTCAACCAGGAAGGTATAACCGATCGACCGATACCCTAACCAATTGAGTCGATTGGTCGATGTCTTGACCGGTTCACCATTTTTAGCCCAAAAACCTATATATATCTTCTTCTTTTTTTCTTCTTTTTTTTGTTCTTTTCACTTCCAACACTTAGGCAAAGTCTTTAGGTAAACTAATATGTCAATTTTGAAATGATTTGCCTAAGGTTTATTTGATAAAACTTGGGTTTTGATTGAAATGTAACTTTAATGCATAAACCGAGTTTTTAAAGATGCATGAAAAGATATGAAAATCCTAAGTCCACTCATGCATTTGTCTTACATATGTTTCCTTTAATTAAAGGTCTTCCAATTGTCTTGATCTTGCATCCATTAGGTTCTTTGATGAATTTCCAAACTAACACCTGAAATTCTTTATAATTCAAACCAATTAGCAACTTAACCATGGTTTGTTATCATCAAAACGCGATTAGGAAAACCTTTGGGCTAACAATTAGGATCACCAAAAATATTGAAGGGTAAAACTTAAAGTCTTGACAAATTTAAATTAATGATTTAATTATCTATTATTGTGACACTTGAACCCAAAGGCCAAGGACACCAGGATCATTTCACATATGGAACTACAACTGAAACTAAAATAAAATATCTAAATAATAAATTCAATGATTCTCCCTAATACTTAAACAATAATTCTAAAAATTATAATTAAAATAAGCCCTAAGAATTCTAAATAATCAATTCTAAAGTTGGTTCTAATAGAAGCACTCTTCCTATTTTAATCTCTCTTCACTAACATTACTTGTATCTCAAAAGTTGAATAATAAAAAAGGGTGAACTCAATAACTCAATAAGGAAAAATAATTTTGTGAGTGTTTAGTTAGGTTTACGGACAAAATTCCTAAATGTTTTCTAACTCGGTTTTTCCAAATCCTTCTTCGGACTACTTACCTAATTCAAAAACGCAATTTTTTTTCTAAATTGAAAATGACAATTAGGAGGCAAACTCATTTCTTTGGGAAATTCAACACTTTCAATTTAATGATAGAACCAAATAACACACTTTCCATAAACAATTCATATTAAAAAAAAATTCATAAATAAATATTTCGCTCTAATCCTCTAATAATAACACTATCCAAAATACTGGAACTTGCACTAGGTAGCTAGCCTCACTATATTCTTCTTACTGGTGGATGGGACCATTTCCTATCACTAGTATACTAAATAAAGGCCAATAACATCGTTACTATCTAGGGTTACACTACATCACTACCTCCACCAAAGGTATTGAAAGTTGATAAATCTCCCATTGACTAGAGCCACTAATAACCAAAGTTTCAAAATCATTATAATAAATTAAAAGTTAAAAAATCCACTTATGCAACAATCAATAATTCAAACGATACTCCCGATTTAGTTCATAAACTAAGGAACAAATCAAAACACATTTCACAAAAATATTACTCAATCAACTTTAGAAAATTCAACACATTTTGTTACTTTAAAAACAAATAAAAGTAAATAACAAAATATAAAGTGACTTACTAAAAGAATTAATCCACATCTTTAAATTGCACGGCAAAGCAAATTTTAAAATATTCTTCTTTCTAATTCTCCCAATCAAAGTTCTCTATAAACTTTTTTCCCCTCTCTATTTAGTTTATATATATATATATATATATATATATATATATATATATATATATATATATATATATATATTTATATATAATGAGAGAAAGATAGTGGTAGTTAAAGGGACAAAAAAATATCTCATTTATTTTCTACGTGCGGTGCAGGCCTCCCACTAGGGGCCCGCTATGCCAAAAGCGAGAGAAACCCCCGCTGAGGCCCCTTTCTCCTTGGTCCACAGAGACAAAATGTAGGACTGGTGCCAACAGTTCATCACGTAAAAAAGGGCTCACTAAGAAAATACATAAATATCCCTAAATTCAAGTTAAAGATGTTACAATTATGAAGCTAAATGCAACTATATGTTTGACTTCCAAACAAACAAGGGAAATTACATGTTAGGAAAAATCTAATATCTCAATTTCTCTTATTTTTCCTAACAACCAAGTAGAGCACCATCTTTGCTGTTAATAACACGAGATAAAAGATGAAAAAATAAAAATGAAAATTCCAATGTTTTGAGACATCTTGTATAATTAACAAGTGAATATATTATAAATTTAATGTATATAATATTAATTTAATTTAATTCAAATTTTATTAAAAAATGAAAATATTTTTGTAATTAAAAAAAGTTTTTTAGTAAAATATGAATAGTAATATTATAATAAAATTATAAATTATATTTTTATTAAAAAATGTTATTTTAATATATATATATTAGGAAAATATAGATATTAACATCTTCATAAATAATTGATTTTTTTTTTTTTTTTGTTAAAAACGAATGGTAATAATTTAAAACTAATAATTGTTTTATTTAAAATGAATTTAAAAACAAATAAAGTTTAATTTTTGAACATGTAAACGAGTCGAATTTTTCATTACATAAATACATTTAATACTCAATTATGAATATAGTATTCTGAAATGCTTTGATTTCATCAACAATTAATTGGATTATATTTTTGAATTCCAAATTATTCTTAAAAGAATTAGAAGATTCATTAAAGAATTTAAATTATTAATTATGTTTCACTTAATTTAAATTTTATTTACCTAGTGAGAAAATTAAAAAAAAAATAATTATATATAGAAGAGAAATAGTAAAATCATAATATATCAATTTTGGTGTATTATTTTTTATAGTGATTAGATTTATTCCTTGAGTTCTAAATTATTTTTAAAAATCATTACATTCATTAATAACTTCAAGTCCCTTCATTTGAGAAAATTCATAAAAATATAAATTATTTACAAAAAAGAAATAATAGTCATTGTGAACTAATTTTTATCCATAAATTTATAATATTAATTATGTCACTATTTGAGTTATAAATTATTTTTACTAGTTACTTAATTCATTAATGAATCCAACGCATTAAGTTTTGCCTAATTTGGTGTTTATTTGCCTAGTCAAAAAATTCAAAAAAATATGAGACTACGTAGAAAAGAAACAATTGAGTCATTCTAGACCAATTATTGTCCATAAATTTATAGTATTAATTAAATCACTATTTGAATAATAAAATTATTTTTAAAATTTACAACTTATTAATGAATCCAACGTGTTAAATCTGACTTAATTTGGACTTTATTTACCTAGTGAAAAAATTTGAAAAAAATATGATTATATGCAAAGAAGAAATTAACACAACTTTCTAATACTATGGAGTTTCATAACTTTTTAATATTAATTAAATTAGTTTTTGAATTTTAAATTATTTGTAAAAATTAATCAATTTTACATATAAAGTAAAATTTTTATTATTTAGAAATTAAAATTTTTAGAGAAGTTAAAATAAATTTAGAAAAAGGCATGCAACTTAAAAAGAAAAAAAAAATCATATTTACAAATTCCCAAAATCAATATTAGATTGTTGAGAGAAAAAAAAAATACATCATATTTAATTTTATTTGCTTTTTATAAGTTTTTTTTTTTTTTTTTTAATTTCTATATGACCAAACAATGCTATAAATTTTTTAAAAACAATTTCTTATTTTCAAAAATAGAAAAATATTTTTTCATCACACGACACGACAAACTCAAGGTGGTAATGACTACATAAATGACATTTCTCATTAGCATTTATATGGAAGGGGTTAAGCAACTTAGAGCTTAGCTTACCAAACCGCATTCAATATTGGCGGTGTTATAATATTTTCAAAGCCACACAATTATTCCTACATTCCTAACTCTACCAAGATGAAAATATCCTGATATATCATATGACACATCTTGTATCACCAGCCTTCGACACAATTAATGGGGAATAAATGATGGAGACAATATTTCCATAAAATTGATCATTTTTCACCTATATATCGACAATCTATCAATATTTTTGTGACATTTCTACTAGTGCGCCAATATTTCGATGCCATGTCATTTTTTTTTTTTTTTTTTCAAAAATCCGCTTACAAAAAATCCCACCATCAACCAACTAGTAATGATTTACATTATAAAATGAACATATCTTTATATATATATTTTAAATTAATGAAAATAAAATTACTATAATAAATATATTAATTTTGGTTATTATGTTTTTTATATAATAACTAAATACAAAATAAATATAAAATTATGAATTAAATTATTAAAATTTTAAAATAAAAAATACTTAAACAAATTATCATGATTTTTTTTATATCATTAAATACACTCAAATTAGATAAATATGCATAAATATGTTTTAAGTTATGAACATTATTATTAAATATCAAACCTTATATTATACATATATCAATTTTTTTAGTAAAACAATTTGAATATTTCTATTATTGTTTTTTATATCGTGTGTATATATATATATAAAACTTTTAACAATATTTCAACGAGTTTTTTATAAATTTTTTAATCATCGATATTTTGTGTCAAAACATTCGTCTATATATCTTTGATATATCTATAAAATCAAAGTACCGATATATCCATGATTACCGACATTTTCATCATCTTTGTAGGCTACTTCATTGTAGCCAAAATTTTTGTAGAGAACACTCAATGCTGGAGTACTTAGATTTCCCCTTTTTCTTTACTCACTCCTTCACGGGGTATTATGTGACCATCAAATTTACAAATAGCAACTGTTGTCTTATGGGCCAAACCGAAGCAAATTTAGTCAAGCAGCCAAAATCAGGTAAACGAGCAAAACCAAGTGACCTAAATCAAACAGGGAGGTGACCTCTTACTATTGAGTCTTATAATGCCTACCAACCCCAATTCAGCTTCAGCACCATACTCCATTTCCTGCTTACCTAAATGAAATAATCCCAATGCCTTGGCCCAGGATTCAACTTCAATACAACAAATAATATCAAAACCATGACAAAGGCTTTTACTACCATTCAACATTGTTGTTTGCTTTCCCTGGCACCCAAGTTCATATTCCACTCGCCACTTTTGCCATTTTTGTAAACACACTCTTCTACAGACCTAATTCCCTTTCATAGTTTCTTACTCTGTCAAGAGAAAAGGCAGAACAAAACCATCCAGAGAAATATCAGAAAATATACAATACACACACACGGATAATATGATTACTTATGGAGCAATATCAAAGAAACTCTAGGTGAAATGCTGCATGCAATATTATTTATTTTACATGTTATTATGCCTCTACTAAAGATTCTTTCTTAACTGGAGTGCCACTTCAATATGGAACAATAATGGATTCTATAAGCTCTTGAAGTGGAGCTAGCTCCTTCCTGTCAATCAGCCCAAATTCCTGCACAAAACCCACATAATTAACATACTGAACAACTTTTTTTGGAAATCCACCTCAAAAGTAAGCATCAAACAATCTGCAGCTTGATTCATCCATTAGACAAAGTGAATTATTGGAACATAATTCAACCACCAGTATAATGTATGTCAGTTATTTCCTCCTCTAGTATCTAAATTATCACTAGAGGAGCCCATTTTCGGATTTCCATAGCCAAAAAATGTGGCCCTGTGGATCATTCAGATGAACGTGACCTTATATATAAAGAAATGTTTATAGATGTGATGGGCAATAGATTTGTAACAGGGAAAAGAAAAACAAATAACCATTCCATGGGTGAAATCTCCTGCCAAGTAACAAACAAACATTATCCTATACCCCAAACCCCTTTTCTTTTATTTTTTCACTCATTTACAAAGCCATACAGCATCCATATTAACAGACATATGGATTAAACTTACAAAGAGGAGGTATTTTATAATTTCAGCATTACATGAGCAATAGTAAAAGAATACTAGGAATTGATCCTAGTTCTTTTCACCACGACCTCTGCACCACTCTCATCAAACATGTAATATGAGAACACAACAAATTGCTGCAGAATGGATTTTAGGTTGCATCTTCTTTCCATCATTTCTCCTTCTCTTCTTCTAATCTTGTTATTCTCCACAATCACCGTGAAAATCTTTGAACCTTGTTCAGAACCTAATCTTGGGCAATTCATTACTTGGTGCCAGAATCTTCTGATCTTAGCCCATACAGTGGTAGTATTAGCACTGTAGGAACATCTTGGCAAGGTTTGAAAACTCATTTGTACAAGTTGCTTTGTGTGCTCGTCATGTTTTTGGTGCATTCTTGGGAGGTTGACACCCATTGACAGGCCTAACTCCAAGTTCCATTTTTTTTCTTTCCTTCTTTAGCTTCATGTATTGATTGGACTGTACTTCAGTATCAGAGGTTGATTTCCTTTGATTTATCATAAATTATAAGTTTGATTGGTGCAGATGCCAAGCCCATGAGTTACTGATTTTTATCATGAACTGTTTTTTGCTAGATCTAATGGATACTAGGGTGTTTCAGATAGCCTTATTGGAGCTGTTTTGGAACATGCCTTTTAATAATTGTGCCTTTCAGCTCTCTATGGGGTTAGATGGTCATAGCATTCCTCTTGTTTTATGTATGCTGAAGTGTGCAAATCTCTTTGGTTCAGTGGGTTTGTATGCATTTTTCTAATGTATGTCACAGGTAGCATTATAGAATGATAAAACTACCCTGTTCCTGATTGTGCTCATCTGTTGCAATGTGAAGAAATGGGTGAACTTAGTGAAATGACAGACTTTTTCCTCCACTGATAATTTTAGCATGTAGGTTACTACAGACTACAGTGACATTAAACAGAATCAATTTTCACTAGGTTCTCAAATAGTCAGTGTTTTTGAGCACTGTGGAAAATTTGGAGATCTTATTTCAAAGCCAGATAAACATGATAGTTTGCCATGGCTTCCTAATATGAACTACAATGAGTAGCAATTTCTTGTCTGTAAGTACTGCTAAAGAAGTTTGACATGCTGTAGAAGATACTCAATTCTGTGGAGAAAAATGTGTCTGAGCATTGAAATGTATGAGAAAATGAAAAAGCGGCAGCCTATTAATGTGTACAGGTGGTCTAAAGGGATGGATATTCCAAAACCCCAACTGTGATTTCGTGGGACCAATGGAATTCTGGTAACATGTGATCTCATACAGTCTTTTATTGATTTTAAGTTTTAATATTTAGGGTTAAGGCCCTCGCTTGGGTAGTAGCACATGGGAAGGTAAACACCAATGACAAGTTGCAATTGAGAAGACCCTACAAATCCCTTTGTCCTCAATGGTGCATTCTTTGCAAAGGAAATGGGGAGTCGATTGACCACCTTTTTCTTCATTGTCCAGTTACCATTGGACTCTGGCACAAGTTGTTTAATCTAGCAGGGTTGGTTTGGGTCCCTCCAAGGAGTTTTGTGGACATGTTGGTAATTGCTTTTAAAGGATTGGGGAACTCTTTAAGAGGAAAGACACTTTGGCAAATTGCGTGTCTTACTTTGGTTTGGATGGTGTGGCAAGAGAGAAACAACAGGATCTTTGAGGAAAAAGGGAGAACGGAAGAGATTTTATGGGATTTGATTTTGTTCTACTCCTCTCTTTGGGCTTCTTGTACTAAAGCTTTTAGAGGAGTTCCTCTAAGTGTTTTACAGCTCAACTGGACTGCGGTGTGCGCGTCTTAAGTTTGAGCTGTGGGGGTTTCTCTTAGTTTTCTGTTTCCTATTGTTGGGTGTTTCTTCTTTTGTTCAGTTTGTGTAGGAAGGACCTCTCATCCTTCCCTTGGTTTCTTTTGTATTTCTCTTTTTTCTTGTATCTTTTCTTCTATCAATATACTTTTCTTCGTTTCTGATCAAAAAAAATATTTACCAGTCTTAAGACTTACAAAAAATGTTACCATTCTTTGGCTAGCGAAATATTAGTCACCATATTTTGAAGTGTTTTTATGAAAGGCTCATTAAAGTAGTGAAAGAGTTTTCTATCTTCCAACATTAACCCTGGACTCCAGAAATCGAAAAAGCCAAGGACTTCTTGTATGCACAAGAAGTCAGATGAATAAGAATACCAATATTCATAATTATTGTGAGTGGTTCACATATTTGGAGAGTGGGACACCTTCTCAAGGTGTGATGTGTGTGCACTACTAGAGTAATAGTAGGTTTATATTCACTTCCCCTTCCTTCTTGTTCTTCTTAACGCCTTCTTCTTCATAACTCAAAAGAGTGGAAAAAAATCCCAACTACATCTCACAGCCCTATCCTTGAGTTTACTTATTTCTTTATTTCTCAAATTCTAGTCCCTTCAAGTCCAGCATCACTTGGTATGAAAGCTAGCTTAGGTTCATGTTGATACAATGGACACCTTATCACTCACCGGCAAGATGGAATTTAGAGGCACAAATGAGTAGCATGGAGATTTAGAATACACAAAATATGGTCGCACCAAGGAGATTTAGAGTACACAAGATATGGTGGAACCAAGGACTAAAAAATTAAGATTAACCGGTATATTAATCTAGTGGAAACACGTATATGAAAACAAGATATCCATATTGCATGGAAATCTGAAATTAAACTTCAGATTTTATTAATAAAAAGAAATGCACAATTGAGTGAGAGGCTAGGAGAATTTATTGACAAGATATGACAAGTATATTAATGTAAATAGTGAAAGTTGTATGACTAATAAGCATAAAATCAAATGGTTCTGCATTGAAGTGTCATAAAATGCCTTTTCCACCTTTCCAGAGAAAAAAAAAAAAGCCAGATTAGTAATTATTTTACCCACCAAGGTATATCATCATTACTAATCTTTTCTTCAACATTAACAGTTATAATTACTACGCAATCAAATAATAAAATATCCACTATTACTATTACTACTATTACAATCTTTTTTCTTCTTTGCGTATTAAAAGGTTTGTTTTTTTTATTCCTTTTTTGTAATCTCGTGAACGATTTCACACTTTATTTAAAAATAAATAAAAGAAAATAAAATCAAGAACAAACCACAAAACAAAAAAATAAATAAATAAACCATGAATAATAATCTTCCTAATAAAATTAAAATCCACTACTAAACAATTGATTAAACAAATAGCATCCTTCTTCAGCATGTGCGTGTATTTATCTAGTAATAGTACATAGAAACATGCTAAATATTTTAGAAAGTATGTCTATTTCTAAAAAACAAAAGAGTAATCAGTAGGAAAAAATTATACAGGGATTTCATCTCATTTTTAAGAAAAAGGAGGTTATTATCAAAACCCATCAGAATTCCATTGGTCTAATTTTGGGACCTTCTAGTAGATTTTGATTCTATCTATTCCCACAAATATATCAAGATAAACAAATAAATAAAATAATACCAACCCAGTGCCAAGATTTATTTTTGATAATTATTATTTCTTTAACTAATTAATAACAAGATTATGTTAAGTATTTTAGTTGCTGAGAAAATATGAAAGAAATAAGGAACTGAAGGCTAAAAAAGTAGGAATGTTGTCACTAATCTGTTATTTGGTTAGTGACAAATCAAAAAATTGTTTTTTACAAAGATGAATGGTGTAGAGACTAATTCTTTTTCATTTCAATTCCCCCACCTCTATTTGATCCCAATGTCTAAGGAACACCCCCAATGCTTCTATCTTAAACCAGCCCTCTCTCTCTAATTATTCAATCATGAAACCAATGACCTCTCCACATTTTTCATCTTTACAATATGCGTATATGCCATCTTCCTTTCCTAATGACAGAACAGGGTCATGAGTTCATCAGGTTTATTCTCAATTCAGTCAATGTGTTGAACCTGCCTTCTACACAGCACCCAACAAACTAAACTTTGGCCAAGTTCTTTTAGTTAGACAAAGCCCTTTCAAAATGTTGGACTTTTGCTTGGTTAGTGGCCAATAAAAAAGGCAACACTAATGACATTTTGTAGGTGAGGAGATTTGATAAGGAGAGTTGATAGCGCCTGAGGTCCTACAAAGAGCTTTATGGCTAGTGTTAGCTTCTCATTCGGATTAGGATGATCTAGCTTGAGAGGAAGGCCAGCATATTCAAGGAAAGACGGAGAAGTTTAGAGGCCCCACTTTCTCTCTTCTTTTTGGGCCTATGTTTCATATGTTTTATCAAGTGCATATTGAGTTTGATCCTGCTATAATGGAAACTTGCATGTGAGGCAAGAGGGTGATTTTGGAGGTTCAAGAAGAGTGTAGGCCCCTTGCAGGCACCTTCAAGCCAAAATTTTGCTCATTTGCAAAAATCTGAGACAGAGACAAAGGGTGTGTTAAGAATCACTATGGTAGTTGTTGAGCAACTCCTCCAAACCTGCTGGACTGAATTTGTCCATAAAAGACAAAGCTAGAAGAAGAAACAAGGACCTTAGGAGTTTGGTATGTGGTTATGTCAATATCATTAATTTTGCTACAGAGTTGGGCCACTCTTTCTCTTGCATCCCTCAGTCAACAAACCATATAGCATAGCTCTTAGCTGAAATGGAGTTGAAGTTAGTATCTTTTGTTAAGGATTTTAAACCACCCCAAGCAGTTGGCACATCTTTTGCTATTTGTAATTGCTTGTCCTGTGCTTCTGCAATTGTCTTTTTGGGTTGGTTTCTCAAAATTACTCCCCTTATTTTCCTTTTTGGTCAAATTTTGTGTTCTGCAAGGAAATCCCATTCTTGCGTCTGCATTCCATTTCAATAAGATAAATTAGTTGTTTCTGATCCCAAAAAATAAGGCAGGGAATTAAACAAAATTGACCCTTCTAAAAATAAAAATAATAATAATAATAACAATAAGAGTATGTTTGGTAGTGATTTTAAGAAGTATTTCCAGCCTTTACAATACTTAGAAATTTTCATCCTTCAAGTATTAAAAATACTAGAAACACTTCCTACAATTACTGTCAAGCACTCTAAATTAGAAAAAAAAAAAAAAAAAATACTTGTTTCCACCAAAATATCAATTCACAAAAAGATAAGGCTCTAAACCTTGCCACATGCATTTTGCAAACACTCACACCATAAATGCACATTCTTAAGGCAATATCCCCTTCCTTAAATAGTACTATTTGGAACAACATCCCTTCCAAACCCACAAACCACCTGACAATCCCTGAGCTTTATTATCTCCCAATAAGGCCCTTCAACCCTGCCTAACATCAAGGTGATGGCTTATCTGATGATTGTGGAAAAATGTAATCTATACATATGCTAGCAAATGTAATCTATCTCCCAATTAGGGAGGTTATTGTGGAAAAGGCAAGGATTCTTTGGGCGTTACTTTGCTCTCTTTTCGGGGTGCAGTGGGTGCTGCCAGCCACTATTAAGGAGACGCTTTTGGGGTGGGACGGGTCTTTTGCAGGAAAAAAGAGGAATGGTGTTTGGAGAGCAAGCCCTTTGTGTCTCTTTTGGACAGTTTGGAAGGTAAGGAACAAAGTTGTCTTTGAGGAAGAAGAATTGTCAATTCAAAGGCTTAAGAATTCTTTTGTATATTTTCTTTGGTCAGAGACGAAATTGTTTATAAAAGATGGTCCTTTGACTTTAGTTGATTTTATTGGTTGGGTGGGAACCTGCTAAGGGTGTGGGTCGGGTTGTTCCTCCGTCCTTGGCTTCCAGCTAGGGTGTGGGGGGTGTTTTATTCCTTGTAATCTTTAAGCCACTGCTTTGGTGGTTTTTAATACAATTATCCTTTACTTGTCAACATATATATATATATATAATTCTAAAATTAAGGAGATAATTAGACAATCTCTTAATCAAGTGGATCTTATGTAATTAGGTCAAAAAAGTTCCTATTTTTGGTGCTAAGAATGATAATATATATACTTGTATTTGTACAAATTGAAATCAATGAAAAAAAATCATTTTCTTTATTCCTTCCAAGATTCTTCAGGCTCTTCATAGTATCAAAGCTTTAGGCTCGTAAATCTAGGAATCAAGAAGAAAAGTGTTTTTGGCCTTCATCATCGAGTTTGAAGTTCATCGTCAACCTTTATTGTCGACCTTTAATGCTTTCCTTTTTGTTTTGTTTAATCCACACTGCCACCTTCAACTCTACCTCGCATCGTCCTCTTTGCGCCATCACTACAAACACATATCATGTCACCACCCTTGTCTCCACTTCACATTGCCATCCTTGCATCGTCACCGCAAACACAAATCATGAACTTATTCTCAACAACCACCTTCGATCTTCCGTCGTTGATACAACAGTAGATTGCAAGCTCAAGACCTCCCATGCAACCACCTCAAATTGCCGGTAGCTAGGGTTCCAATACAATTTTGAACTCAACGTGTTGTTTAAGCTTTCAGTTTATTTTATATTTCAAAAAAAAAAAAAGAATGTCAGAGGCATTAGAAACTCCCACTATCATTGTTCAATCTAAGGAAATGATAACCTATCACACCATGGGAGAATTACAGAATATTCAAGCGGCATACAGACTTAATGAAAAGAATTACTTAAAATGGTCATAACTTATTCGTACTTTTTTGAAGGGAAAAGGGAAATTAAGTAATCTCCTTGGAGTCGAACTAAAGAGAAGAGACCCTCAGTTTGATACCAGGGACAAGAAAGACTCAATGATTATGACATGGTTGTGGAACTCAATGACACCTGAAATCAATGATACATGTATGTTCATGATCATTGCTAAAGACATTTGGGATAATGTTCCCTAGACATACTCAAAGGCATTTAATAGAGCCTAAGTATATGAAATAGAAGTCAACATCGAAGCAACAAAATAGGGAAACAAGATAGTCATGGAGTAAGACAATATGTTGAAAAATCTATGGCAAGAACTCAAGCATTATCGATGCATTGAGACAAAATATCCTGAGGATGCAGTAACCTTAAAGAATTATATTGAAAAGGATTGAGTTTATGATTTTTTTAGTTGGTCTTAATATTGAGTTTGACAAAGTTAGAGTTCAAATACTTAGCAAAGAGCTTTTGACTTTGAATGAGACTATTTTTATTATCTGAACAGAAGAAAGCAGGAGAAGTGCCATGCTCAAACCTCAGAATTTGGAAGGCTCGACTATGATAGCTAACTAGGGAAGTGATTAGAAGGCAAGCACCACTAACCATAAAAGGATTGAGTGGTCAAGGGTCTCAAACCATGATAACAGGGACAACTTATGGTGCACTTATTGCCAAAAGGCAAGACATACACAAGAGTGGTGTTGGAAACTCTATGGAAAGCCATCAACATCTAGCAAAGGGTGGTGCTACAATGAAGGGCAACAAAGGGATAATGGACAAGCACACTTGTCCTCTATTCAACCAATTGAAGGGAGATCCCTGGAATAAGACAAATTTAACCAAGATGAGATTGAAAAATTGAGAACTTTGTTAGGAACTCTTGAGAAACCTTCAGGTACTTGCTCACTGGCACATTCAAGTAAGTTTCCCCTTTCCATTGGATTAAAAGTCCTTGATGAAACCTTTGCTAATTCCTGAGTTATAGATTTAGGTGCCACGAATCACATGAATCACATGAATCATTCATCACATAAATTTAACAACTACAACCCTTGTCCAAGCAGTAAGAAAATAACCACAGCTGATGGTTCATAAACCACCATTGCGGGCATAGGAGAGGTCCGAATTAGTCCTACACCCACACTTAGAAATGTGTTTCATGTTCTAAAGTTAACCCTTAATCTTGTCTCTATACAAAAACTTACACAAGATTTGTGTTGCAACATGATTTTTTTACTCTACTCACTGTGTATTTTAGAACTAGGATTTGAGAAAGACGATTAGACTTGCTAAGGAACAGAACAGGCTATACTACCTTGAGATACCAAGCAAATCATCCTTATCATTTCTTTTTTAACACCATCTTTAAAATAAAGAAAAAAAGTTGACTTCATCATCATAGACTTGGACATTTGTTATTTAGAACACTTAAGCTCTTGTTTCCTTCTCTATTTAGGAGATTAGATGTTGAGAGCTTCCATTGTGATGTATGTGAATTGGCCAAACATAAGCATATAACCTTTCCAACCAACAATAAAAAAAGTTCAAATCCTTTTCATTTAATTCATAGTGACATTTAGGGTACTACTATTCCTAAGATATTCAAAGCACGTTGGTTTGTGTCTTTCATCAATGATTCTACTAGGGTCTCTTAGATCTTCTTACATAAACACAAATTTGATGTGAGTTTAGTTCCCCCAAATTTCCATAACATGGTAAAAAACCAGCTTAGTGTAAAATCAAGAGGTTTCAATCTAACAATTCTAGGGATTATTTCAATCAAGATCTAGTTTCATTCTTTCAACAGAAAGGGATAATTCAAGAATCATCATGTGTAAACAACCCACAACAAAATGGAGTTATTGAGAGGAAAAATGGTCACCTACTCAATACAATCGAGCTTTCTTGTATCAAAAAAATGTGCCTAAATCTTATTAAGGGAAGTCATCCTTACCACCACACATCTCATAAACCCATTACCTTTCAGGTTTAAAAAGTCCCATGGAAATGCTCTTAACGTTTTACCCTAATTTGAGAACCACAAACCATCTTACTTATTCCTAAGATATTTTGGTGTGTATCATTTGTTCATGTTCACAATCAAAATAGGGGAAATTGGATTTAAGAGTAGTCAAATGTATTTTTGTAGGATATCTTCAACTCAAAAGGGATAAAAGTACCACCATCCACCATCCAAAATTTTTTTCCCTCAGTCGAAGTTACTTTCAACGAAAGTGAGTCTTATTTCAATACTCCTTATCTTTAGGAGAAGAATTCTATCAAGGAAGATAAGGATCAAGATTCCTTTCTCATTGACCTTCCCAAAGTGTTTGAGATCCATACCCTACGTCTTTGAACCCGAGTCATCTGTAGCCCTTAAATCCACTATTGAACAAACCAATGAGCCCTTGGTTGCTCTTGAGGACCAAATGACTGACAAAGTATTCTCAAAGAGGAAAGTTGCAGTCCCTAGACATACATAAGTCCAAGAATCTGAACTAGCTTCTGGAAACGAGGTAATAGTTTTTTTATCCTCCCTCATAAACCGAGTTAGAACTTTAGTCTAAAAAAACATATATCACAACCTCCCTATTGCCATTAGGAAGGAAACTACAGAACGCACTAAACGTCCTTTGTATTGACTTTCTTATGTTGTGTCATTTGAAAAGTTGTCACCATCCCATAAGAGTTTTCTTATGAGTTTGAACAATATTCACATTCCTACCACTATATCCAAGGTTTTATCTAATGGAAATTGGAAACAAGCCATGAATATAGAAATGGAGGCCTTAAAGAAGAATAGAACATGGGAATTGGTGGATTTGCCTACAAAAAAAAAAAATCATTGGGATGTAAGTGGGTTTATATTATTAAGAATAGAGCTAATGGGTTATTAGAGAGATACAAGGCAAAATTGGTGGCTAAAGGATATACTCAAACATATGGTGCAAATTATCTAGAGACATTTGCCCTAAGATGAACACAATTAGAATTTTGTTATCATCTGCAACTAGTTATAATTAGGATCTATAATAATTTAACGTCAAAAATGTGTTTCTGGATGGAGACCTAGAAGAAGAGATTTATATGAAAGTCCCCCTAGATTTGGAAGTAACCTAGCCACTAAAAAAGTGTGTAAAATGAAGAAAGCTCCATACAGGCTAAAGCAATCTCCAAAAGACACTATTTGGAAAGTTTGTCAAAGTGATGAAGAATATGGGGTATAGACAAAGTCAAGGAGATCATACATTGTTCATCAAGCATTCAGATTCAAGGGGAGTTACAACTCTTCTAGTTTATGTCGACGACATCATCATGAAGGGGAATAATGAAAAGGAGAAACCGACTTTAAGGCAATGCTTAACCAAGGAATTTTAGATTAAAGAGTCAGGAAGGTTGAAGTACTTCCTAGGAATTAAGGTTGTACATTTTAAGCAGGAGATTTTTATTTCTTAGCAAAATATATAACAAACCTTCTCAAAGAAACACAAAAGTTGGTGTGTAGACCAGTAAGCGCACCAATAGATCTTAATCAAAAGCTTAGAGAAGCTGAGGAAGATGTAGTCATAGATAGAGAGATGTATCAATGTCTGATAGAGAGACTCATTTATCTCTCTCACACAAAACCGAATATAGCATATGCTATGAGTGTGATTAGTCAATTCATGCACAATCCAAAAGAGGTTAATCTACAAGTTGCTAAATGAGTGTTACAGTATCTTAAACGGTCTCTAGGAAAGAGCATCCTATTAAAATGAAGCTTGGGGCTATAATACTTGAAGCATACATAGACGTAGATTATGTTGGATATGTGGTTAACAAAAGATCAACGACTAGGTATTGCACCTTTCTTGTTGTGAATTTGGTGACATTGAAAAGTAAAAAAATAGAATTCAGTGGCTAGATCTAGGGCAAAAGCAAAATTTCGCGCAATGGCTCAAGGAGTTTATGAGCTACTATAGTTGAAAATCATTTAGGAAGATTTGAAGATTAAATAGGATTACCCAATGAGACTTTATTTCAACAACAAATCTACAATCAGTATTTCACATAATCTAGTGCAACATAATTGAACGAAGTACATAAAGATAGACAAGCATTTTATTAAGGAACTACATAGTGAATTGATCTCTACTCATGTGTTTGTTGACCGCCAACTCGCAAATATTCTTACCGAAGGTTTAAGCACTATAGCATTTCAAGCAAGTGTATCAAAGTTAGGAATGGAAAAAAATTATTCACCAGCTTCAGGGGGGCTGTGGAAAAATGTAATTTGTATGTAAGCTAGCATATTGACTAAATTAGGGAGGTTATAGCTATATAATTCTGAAATCAAGGAAATAATTGAACAATCCCTTAATCAAGGGGATTAATGTAATTAGATCAGAAAAGTTCCTATTTTTGGTGCTAGGAATAATTGTATATATGTGTTTCTATACAGATTGAAATCAATGAAAAAAAATCATTCTCTTTATTCCTTCTAAGATTCTTCAGTCTTCAATGACACTTTCCAACACCTTTCCAATGTCAATGCCCATCTACAACATGCCAACCACACCTACAATGATAACCATATCATCGACATCCTCAAGTCCAAAGGAACCACCCCATCTACATTATCACCATTATCATCTGGCTCATTAAATCCTATCCTTATCATCAACTCTACATTCACATCAAAACCCATGTGCAACATGAACATCAAATGCACTCACCCTACATTTTGATTGAATTTTCAATATAGCACCTATATTTTCAATGAAATATCCAAGATTTTATTTTTATTGGGGACAAAGAGTTTCATTTCCAGCATGCAATTTCATCATTCACCAACATTTGAAATTATTGATGACATCTTACCAATAATATTAATTTGTTTTTAATCCATAGGAGAATAAGCCATCAAAGCATGGAGGGCCAAAGAAGGATCAAATGATCATAAAGAGCCCCCAACAATGAACTAATTAATGAGCAAGTCTATTGCCCAACTGCTAGAGTCAACTTGAGTCAGCCCAAGTAAGAAATCCAACAAAACCAAATTAAACACATTTCTTGAGAGCTCCTAGGTCATTAATGGTCACAAAGATGACAAGAAGAGAATTTTATCCCTCACCTCTGTGGTAGATCTCTATCTATTGTCATAAATCTAATAATTCCTCTCTCTCTAGGTAATCCAAAATGTACCAACCATGCACAATACCAAAAAAAAAAAAAAAAATCTACTCCAAGATCCCCTCCAAAAACCCTGAAACCAGTAACCAATATATCTAGAATCTCTCTCAAGTCACCTATTGGATGCTGGCCATAGTGAAGGTCTAGATAATATTAGCATTAAAAAACCAACAGACTATCAACTATTTTGATAAGTAAATTAGCCTTTTATAATTTTTGAATCAATAAGGTGTGAATTAGCCATTATAATTTTTGAATCAATAAGGTGCACAGTGCCCTTTCTTAAATCTCCATGAGAAAGATCTACAACTAATCTAATTATAAAGTGAAACAAACTACAAATAAACAAAGAGAATTAGGGCTTGTTTGGCAACATTAGAAAAAAAAAACAATTTTTAAGAACAAATCTTAAAAACAGTTCTCAATTATTTTCAAGAATAAAGTTTTGTTTGGAACTCAAATATAAAAAATAGTTTTCTTGAATTCGTCACCACAAAAGTACTATAAATTTATGCATAATAAAAAAAATTTTATAGTAGTTTCCATCTTTTCAATTGTAACTTAGAACACTAAACAAAAACACCTGAAAACACCTCAATTTTATTCTAAAAAACTATTTTTAGAACAAATTCTCAAAAAAATGTATTCTATCAAAAGTTTATCAAACATGTTTTGTAAGTTACAAAATGATTTTTTTGTTTTCAGGAGAGAGACCAATTTCCAAACAGGCCCTCAGCCATTATAGGCATACAAATTAAGTCTTTCTTAAATATAAGAACCATAAGAATGAAGACTTACACAGGTAAACAGTATAAAATGCTTGAAGCATGTGTTGAGGTGAGCCTCCTCCTTAAGACTTACGATTTTCTGAAAGTGAGAGTAATAAATGTGGGCATATACCCGGAATAGACGTTTGAATATTGTCTTCACAACTTCCCTAAAGTTGGGAGGAAAAGGTGCACCTACAACATTAAAAGTAGACAATGAAGTATAGAAATAAAGTGAAGGGAAAGCTACAGATACCAGCCTGCTCACCCTTCAGGCATTGAAAATAATAACAACTACAACACTGAAGATCCATTGGTTTGTTTCTTGGGAGGGTGGTACTTTTGACCTTATTGAAAGGAAATGAACAGAATAAAGGTTTTATATAAATCTAATAACAGATATTACCAAGCTTCTGAGGAAATATGGATTCATCATCAAGCTGAGCTTCAATCCAATCCATCAAGTATTCAACATATTTTGGAGCAGAAACTTCAATAGGCTTCTTGATTTGTACACCATCAGCCCACCTATACTCATACCTGTAAAGCACAAAATAAGGAATTATCACATTTATATCAATGCACAAATATAAGGTTTTCAATTTGATTCAATGTCTTTATGGTCGGCAACAACTACATTGGTAATTACTACAATAACATAAACAACTTAATTAAATAAAGCCCTTTCTGTGGTCTAGACTACCCCATCAGATGTGACGCTAGATTCATCATTGACAATACCCCTTGCAATGATAGCTGGCATGGTAATCCATGGATGTCAATGCTCTATAGCATACATCCTTAGATGAATATGCTTATTTTTCTTATTATTTTATATCAATTTCAAGTCTCTCATGGGATGGGTTGTAAGGTCTTGTTTGTGGTGGAATCAAAGTCCTTCCAAATCTTTATTAAAAGGTCAAAGGGAGGATAAAAGGTAGAGTGTTGGAGAGAAGCAGTTTTCCAGCTGGATCAAGTTTGGGGAGAAGAGTCTATCTCAATTTCCAGAAGGAACAGAAACTTGTTGCAATGGTGAAGTTAAGCTTCCTTATCTCAAGAGTTTGGGGGAAGGAAGGGGGGGGGGGGGGGTGTTTATTTGCTTGAGTTGCGAAGCAATGGTAAAGGGTGTTACCTTAAGTGCTTTGGTTGCACTAGAAAAGGAAAGAATCGTTTTTTTTTTTTTTGGCTTTTCCAGAAGGCAAAGGCTTCCTAGGAAGATGGGATAACCTAGCTAAGAAGCTTCGTTGCCTAGAGATTAGCTGCCATAATTGAGAAAGCCCTCCTGTTGTATCTTGTGTTGATAAGAGGGCTAACCCAAGGTGGATGATAAGGTGTGGTAGGTTCAGCTTAGTGAATTGGAGGTAAAGCAACTAGAGGACTCCTTATGGAGTTGTTTAGTGGGGAGCGCACACACAAATTGAGTCTGCCAGTACGATTTTGAAAGCTAAGGAGACCTCTTAAGAGAGACATATTTGAATAGTTTTCATTTTGAGAAGCCTTTGGGTGAGAAGAGTGCTCTTATTGGTTTGTTGTGAACCAAGAGGAAGGTCTGATGTCAAAGTAATGAGTGATAGATGTTGGTTTGTTGTGGAATTGAAGTCTCTCAAAATCTTGTGGAGGCAGTCGGTGGGAAGCTACAAGGAATCATCCTGGAGAGAAGCAGAGGTTTTTCCTTGTCGATTTGGTTTGGGGATTTGAGTTTGAGTTGTTTGATGGAGGGGGTGGAAGCTTGTTATAAGAAGGAAAGAGTTGGGAGATTTGTAAAAAGTTAGGAGGATGAGGGAAGGAAGTTTAGGATGGAAAGGCGTGCTAATGAGGAGGGTAGGTTCATCCTGTGTTCTATTCTTGATCTATAAGCAAAAAGGTTTTGTTTAGTGTTCCCTGAGAGAAAAGGAATACTTGGGGGTTAGGTCACTTTGGCTAAGAAGCTTCGTTCCCTTGGTGTTGTTGCCCCTCTTGAAGCCAAGGCTGGCTCCGTTTCTGCAGGTGATAAGGCTAGTAAGAGCAGTGGAGGCCAGGTAGAGGATGAAAAAAGGGCATTTGTTGATGTTGCTAAGGCAACGGTAGGAAGGTTTGGAGATGCGATTTGGCTTCAACTTGGGGGTAGAGAGTTGAGAAGTAGGGAGAAGCAATTAGGGCATTGTTTGGTTGGCTGGTGGGCAGAGTGTCAAATTCGGTTCCAAAATTGGCCACATTAAGTAGCTAGGGGGTGCATCACTAAAATCTGAAGGGAGAGTGAATTTTATAAAGTTGGTAGGTGCAAACTTTCTGTTGGAGTTCGAGGACAGTGAGGAGGCAAAGAGAGTGTTGAAAAGGTGGGTTTGACGCTACAAGGAGAAGTTGTTGCATTTGAAGAGATAGGGGTCGGAGGTAGGACGCGTTCAAGTAGGAGAGCATGTTAAACAAGTCTGGGTGAGGGTCGTGGGTCTTCCACTACACTTCTGAAATCGGGAGGTGTTCAAAAAGATTGAGGACTATTGTGGGGGTTCGTTGCTGTGGATGAAGACATAAGTCATTTTTCACAACATCAGTGTGCTAGGCTCTTGGTGAAGTCAAAGGGGAAAACTTACCTAGGTCGTTACAATTGGTTGTAGATTCCTCTTTTTTTACAGTCCAACTATGGTGGGAAGTGTCGCCATAGGTGTCAGTAGTGGTTATGATGAATAAGAAGCGTAGAAGTGAGTGGTTGAAGGTTAGGGATGATGGAGGGAATTCATGCGTGGGGAGTAGTGTGGGGCTTGCATAGCTACCTTTGCAATCTATTGGGGGTAGTGTGTCATGTTCAAGTGGTGAAGTCAAAAGCAGAGAGGTTGCTGACTCTGACTTGCCTATTATAGGTTCTGATAATGTCTAGAAGAAGTTTCAGGAAAAGGTGGGAGGGGTAGAGCAATTGGAAGGGGAAGGCATGGTGGGGGGACTTTAAGTAGAAAGGGGAATGGGCCTACGATTGTGGGCAGATGGACCATAATTGGTTCTATGGACACGAGGTTTGAGTCAGACTTTGGAGCCCGCAGGGCTAAAAACCTGGAGTTAGAAAGGGATGGGTACGTAGCCCAGTTGGGGCATTGTTTGGGTCGTGCTTTGTTGGAGAAAGGGGGTGGCGGGCCTATTTTAGTGGAAATGGGCCAGCCCAATGGCAGTGCTTTGAAGCCAGTGGGTTCAACCCACATCAGTGATGGTGAGAGTTTAAGAGGGGCTACGGCTTTTGGGAAAAGCGTTTTCACTAAGGAGTGGATGGCCGATAAGGAGATTCTCGGATGCATGACGACTGCAGAGGCAAAGGGGTTACATTTGATGGCCTATCGCATAACTCTAACTAATGAATCCCTACTAGAGGAAGCTTTTAGGTACCCTTCTTCTTTGCCTTATTCTTTTTACGCCTTGGGTGGTCAAGGCTTTCCTTCTTCTTTCTCTAGGGTGCCAAGGGCGTTGGTTGTTGCTAGTACAAGTCAGGATGCTCCTATTGGGTCTGCCAATGAGGAAGGGGAGGCAGCCTTTGACCCGTTGAGGGTAATTTGGCGGACGGGAGAGTGAAGGGTTGTTCACCTGTGTGAGAGTGGGGGGATGAGGAGGGTATTGACAGGGCCTTTTCGATCAGGAAGTGTTGGAAAAAAAAAAATCTTTTTGTTATTTCTTTGAAAACTTAGTACAAATATATATACAACTTTTAAACTTGTACAATAAATGGAAATAGAATAAGACAACTAACCTATTCCAAAAAATTCTCCTACAAATCCTCTAAATTACATCTTCCCTGATTTACATAGTCAACTAATCTAAATATGCACAAAATCAGGAATAAATCAAATACACTCCACAAAATCAGGAATACTTATTGGATTCCAACACTCCCCCTCAAGCTGGTTCAAACATATCTTCCATTCCTAGCTTGCTAACCATAGAGTTGAATGTAGGATTTTGAACTCCCTTTGTGAAAACATCAGCTAGTTGTAGTTTGGCTACAACAAACGAAATGCAAATCAATTCACTATCAATCTTTTTTTCAATGAAATGTCTATCAATCTCAACATGTTCAATCATGTCATATTGTACTAGGCTGTGAACAATATTGATTGCAACCTTGTTATCACAACACAATCTCATGGGATTCTCAAGATTAACTTGTAATTCCCTTAATAAACCTTTAAGCCACATGAGTTTACAAATGTCAAGGGTCATGGCTCAAAACTCCGCTTCAACACTAGATCGAGCAACTACATATTGCTTTTTGCTTCTCCAAGTAACCAAGTTATCACCCACAAAAGTACAATACCTTGAAGTAGATCTCCTATCAGTAATAGAACCTACCCAATCTACATCTATGTAAGCCTCAACTCTAAGGTGATTGTTGAAATAATCCAGTTAGTCTTTCATCACTTCTTTCCTCATATGCAAACTCCCCTCTCTTAAATCAGTTGAATCCTCCCCTTAAACTGAAATCCATAACCTCTTTTCTTCTAACCATAACCTTTCCTCTTCCTTACTACTAATCTCCCCTTGAAAAGGAACTAAAGACACATTGCTAAAAAAATAAGACTCCCCGTTGCAAAATTAAACATCCATGGAGACATAATATTTGCCTGTAGGAGGATGAAAGCATTTATAACCCTTTTAGAAATTAGAGCAACTAAGAAGGACACATTTAAGAGCATGAGGATCAAGCTTATCTCTTTGATGAGAGTGTATATGAACATAACATACATAACAAAAAACTTTAGGACAAAGATTCAAAGCAAAAGGAATAGAATGAAACCGTGATAACATTCGCAAAAGAGTTTGATATTCATTGGCACAAACAAGCATTCAGTTGATGAGAAAGATAGTAGTCATGACAACCTCAACCCATAAACGTTTTGGAACACTCATAGTAAAGCATAAAGCTCGAGCCACCTCAGAATGTGGTAGTTTTTATGCTCTGCTATGTCGTTCTATTGTAGTGTGTATGTACACGTTGTCTAGTGGAGGATTCCATTTTCATTGCAAAAAAAAGCAAGGGACTAATTCACAAACTCACGACCATTGTTAGAGCGAAAAACTTTTAACCTAAATATTAAATTGTGTGAATCATTTTAGAAAATTGAGGAATAACATGTAGAACATCATTCTTAGTATTAAGCAAATATACCCAGCTCACCCTAGTACAGTCATCAATAAAAGACACAAAATATTTTTTATCCGAAGCAGAAGCAGTAGAAAAAAG
Source organism: Vitis rotundifolia (assembly GCA_030254885.1). Classification (NCBI taxonomy): domain Eukaryota; kingdom Viridiplantae; phylum Streptophyta; class Magnoliopsida; order Vitales; family Vitaceae; genus Vitis; species Vitis rotundifolia. The sequence continues at coordinate 12,773,190 of CM058154.1, read as the reverse complement.
ACCCAAACATCTATAAAAACACAGGTAAAAGGAATCAAACTTTTATTGAGACTTATTTTGAAAGGCACATGATGATTTTTAACATAAATGCATTGTTCGCACCTTAAACTAGAAACTAAAATATTTTAAAACAACTAAGGAAATAAACGTTCCAAATAAGAAAAAAATGGGTAACCTAATTGGTAATGTCATAAAAGAATCTTTGCTCTATTAGATGTCTCTCTTGCTACTTGAATAACACGGTTAGATTTAGATTGCAACTCCCTTGCCCCCTCCAAGTAGTATAGACCTCCCCTCTCCTTACCAATGTCAATCAATCTTCGTAAGATTGTCCTGAAACACAGAGTGAGTAGAATTGAAGGTTACAGAACAATTAAGATATTTGGTAATCTTACTAATAGAAAGAAGACTATTAGAGAGACTAGGCGCAAGTAAGACAGAGGACATGGAGAGTGTGGGGGAAAGTGAGAAATTCTCGACTCTTGAAATCGGCATAGGAATCCCATTAGCAACCTAAACAAACTTAACAAGTGAGGGCATTAGAGAGTCAAATAAGGAAGAATGACTAATCATATGATCAATGACCCTTGAATCAATAACCCAAGTGTTAAAGGCATCAAAAATAAAAGTCAAACCACAATTACCTTCTTAAGAAGATAATCGAGAAACTTGAGAAGCAAAAGCTAAAAGAGTAGCGTCGGTAAGAGTAACCTGAGCTGATTTTTTGTTCTTCCTTTCAGCATGTTTAAGCTTGTACCACTCCGAATAACCATGTTTCTTCCCGCAAACATCTACCTTGTATTTGGTGCTATTGCAGTAAATGCAGCAGCGAGAAGAAGAGTCAGTAGGAGTAAAAGGTGTTAGCTATGTGCTATTCTTATGGATAGCCATTGCGGAAGCCTCAAAGTGATCTTCTGTTCCCCTGGTGACCTACCTTTGCTCTTCACGACGGACTAATGAATAGGCTTCCTTTAGACTTGGTAAAGGAGTGATGGCCAAAACACGACCACTAACTTGATTCAAACTGTGATCAAGACCTATAAGAAATATGTAAACCCAATCCTCACTGATATACTTCCTTTGCTTCTCAATATCAACTACACACGTCATATCATTGGACCTTCGATAATCAAGCTCCATGAATATTGAGTTTAACTAATTGTAGTATTCTATAAGAGGGTAACCACCTTGACGTGATTGAAAATATTTCTTCATCAATTTATATACTTAAGAAGAGTCAGAGACATCAAGATAGCTCCTCTTGACTATATCCTAAACCTCCTTAGTTGTTCCACATTACACAAAGTGTAACATCAACCAGTCAGTCATGGAATTGATGAGCCAAGACTTGACTAGAGCATCTTCGACCTCCCATTCATTATAATTTGGTTCATCCTCTGCAGGTGCAACCGTCCTTCTTGTGATATATCCCTTCTTCTTTCTGCCATCAATACTCATTTCCAAAATTTGAGACCAACCACAATAAATAGCACCATCCAACTTAATAGAAATTGTTTGAGAGGCAATCTCATGAATGGTCACAATTAGTTGTATATCATAGTTGTACGTACAGTTGTGCACACAATTGTACACAGCTTTACGGATAGTTATACATAGCTTGTAAACAGCTAACTCCTTTCCTGATGAAAATCATTTGGAAGTCATGGGTGAAACCCAAAGTGAGCTTCTTTCCTTGGGAAGCAATATGGGAAAAAGCTTTAACCCTAGACCAAATTTAAAAAAGAGGATAGTCCTTAGCGGATAGATGTTATCTATGCCAAATACATGAAGAATCTATAGATCACATCATTCTCCCTTATGTAAAGATAAGGGTTTTATGGGAGATGTTCTTTACTATTTTTGGGTGTCTTGGGTGCTTCCCTCTTCAGTTAGGTCAACACTTTTAGTTGGGATGGGTCTTTTGTGGGCAAAAAGAGAAAGGAAGTTTGGAGAACAGACCCCTTATGCATCTTCTGGACTATTTGAAAAACAAGAAATAGAATTGCTTTCAAAGATGACGTGTTTTCCATCCACAAACTAAAAAGTTCTTTTGTTTGTTTTCTTTGGTCGGAGACTAAGTGGTTTATAAAGGATGGTCCTTCGACATTAATTGGTTTCATTGATTGGTTAGGCTCTCAATGAGGGTGGGGATGTTTTTGTACCCCCATTTTGACAGTTTTTTTGTTTGAGTTGTGTGGGGGTGGGTGTATTTAGCTTGTATACCCTAGGTTGCCATTTTGGCGCCTCTTTTTAATTTATATACTCCTCTTTACTTATCAAAAAAAAAGAGTACTCTTATTGAGATCATAGATATTGAGAGCAAGGCTCCACTTCCCAAAGTTAGGGAGGATGAAGATGGTTTGAGAGATTGTTGTTGGCAACACAAAATAAAAAACCAAGACTTCATGCCTTTGACTGAGAAGACCTTCTAATGGTTGATGATAAAGGAATTTTTCTAAGGTGTATCTAGCTCATCTTTACCATTATAAGAAGCTCAAGAGATGGTAAAAAAATTTAACCCTACTCCCTTTGTCTTTGTTGGGATAGCTTGTTGATATTTTTTTCCTTTATTCCATTGTAGCTTAAAGATATGAAGTTTGTCTTAAATGAAAATGATGTTGTAAGTACAACCTCTATTGAAGGGTCAGACTCATTTGATCTAGCAGCTAAAGGGATTGAGAATTCATGTTTTAAAATCCCTCATACTTCAATGGCACCTGACACTTCTCATAAGATATCTAAGCCACATCCCCTTTTGAAGGTCGTTGAGATTTGTGTTTTACTAGTCGATTCTTCTATGCCCCAAAAGAGGAAGTCCCATATTCCTAAGATGAAAGGAAAATGTTCGCCTTCCATGGTTTCTATGTATTGTGTGAGTAATGTGATTTCCCATAGCTACTTACAAATGTGGGATAGATCATGAATGAAAGTAGTCCGTACTCTTAATGAAGTTTATGCGCTTTATGCTGAGGCTAAGAAGATTTTGAGTGCTATTATGAGTAGAGGAGTGGATTGATCTTTATTTAGAGCTTGGTTAAATGTTATTTTGAGGAGGCTAAGCTATAATATTCCTTATATTCTATATAAGAAACAAGATATGAATAAGTTATTTCATTGATACATAGATCATGTATATCAATTTAAAAAAAATTCCCCTCTTCTAGCACCAATTCTTCACAATTCATCAAAGCTATACATATATTAATGATCCATTAGCATAGATTGGCTAGGGAAACTAAAGACTGAATTTGATAGGAAAGGACAGGCTAGTTTTGTAGGCCTGACATGGGTGCCTAGGAAAACATCCAACTATTCCAAGATATAGAAAATATTCAATCATATCAGTGGCTTGTTAGTAGCTCTTCCAATTGTTTGTTAAACTTAGTTTATTCATTTCTACATATTAGGACAATGATGAGTATTTTTAAATACCCATATCTAGTTGGTTTACATCTAAGTCAAGCATGGTTTAGGTCTTAAAGAAGCAAGTTAATCTTTTTTCTTTTTTCTTTTTTCCTGATGACAAATAACAAAGTAATATATTAAAAAATGATTTAAAAGGTACAAAGGAAGGATAAGAAATCCTCCCAAAACAAAAAACTAAACGATTGGAACAACCTCCAAAATACTAAGTAAACCTATACACCATATGGAAAGTACATAACCTCTCCTTACTTGCCCACACCTTTGGACCTACATACCGACAACCAATCAAGTTCAATCACAATAAGGGGAATACCCTTAAAAGTTGTGGAGCAAAAGGCCCAAAGGAAGTAAGGAAATGAATGGTAATCCCAAAGAACCTCTGAAATCTTTGCCTTATCCTCAAAAATCTTGGCTTTTCTTTCTTGTCACACAACTCAAATCAAAGCCAGACAAGCAGTTTGCCACAGTACTAAGACTCTATCGGAGCTTTAAAACATCCTTCTTTTCTAATTTGATCCCACCCTCCAGTTCAAGATTTAGAGGGAACTCTGACTATATAATCCTTAAGTAACCAGATCCCTTGTCTATCGTAGAATCATATTTTCTTGATTAAACTTAAACAAACTCTCATACCCTATTTTCCTCTATCTAAAGCTTCACCACCACTTTCTTTGTAGTCTCAGCTCTGGAATCTTAGGTCTCTAAGTTGTCCTAACCAGCAAATCAATCTCCAATCTCATCAAAAAGTAAAAAATAAATAAATAAATCTAATAAATCATCCATAGGTTGACTACTGATAGCAAACTGAACCAAACTCCCTACCTATTAACAGTGAACTTCAAATACTACAAATTTAGACTGAAGAAAAACATAGATTTACTTTCATAAATAAGTGGTAAAATTCCACATGCTTCAATGTGTTTCCACAGGTTTTTTCAAATATATGAAGTTTCAGAAACACTTTAGATTTGAATTACTTTCTTTAGAATCAAATGATCCCAGTCTTAAGATAACATTCTCAAGAATAGGAGTTTGAATGAGCTACTGCAGCAGGTAATCTATTTTGTATTTGGTGAATTAGATTAAATCTCCAAGGTAAGTATCTATTTCCTTATATATACTGGATGAAGCAAATGGAAATTTAAACATTAATGATACTAAAAACATGCTATTTTGGTTGATTTAGTAAACCATACTTGGGGCCAGCAGTCATTGTAGGACAGTTCTCTGGTGTACAGAACTCAGTGAGTGTACCATAGAGCAGATTCACCTGGTTGAAGAAATCAACAGCTGAAAGTTGAAAACATCCAACAACCCTGGATTAGAATTTGTCCCACAGTGGCCCTGATCCTACTTTTGGTGTGGCCTCAGAGAATTAGATACATAGAAAACCTTATGTGCATCAATAAGATGTACTCTACAAGGTAACAAAATAAGCTAATAGAATAGCAGCATACATTTACCAAACCTAAAAAATTGAGGGGGAAAGATGCAAAGGAAACTGAGAGAGAGAGAGAGAGAGAGAGAGTACTATTGACAGCAAGCCACTCATTTGCATCTTCACCAGGAGGAAGTCTAACTGCTTCCCTCAGATTTCCACTACCTAAGGTGGCATCAATGTGCTTTCTAAGTTGTGCCCCCTGCATCAGGAAAAATAAGAACAATAACAAAAGGGGATGATTCAGAAAGTTCTATGACATGGTCATATAAGGTCCAGAGTTATAACTCTCAGTTAGGCAATAGTTTTAGAAATTGAAAGAAGAAAGCTGTCACATTTTTTCACAGTGCCTCCATATCACAACTGTTAAATTCTGGTTTATCTGAACAAAAACTTCTAAAATGCAACTAAATAATTGCCAACTTGGTAAAACAACATTCCAAAACGAATACAACATTTCCACAGAACAGATGAACTATTACTAAACTGCAATTTTTGTACTTTTTTTGTTTTTTGTCTTTCTTCTCCCAAGTTTAAGCACCTGTAGTGATTCAAACTTGCTCAGGAGCAGGACAGAGTAAGGAAGGAGTAGGAGCAACAAATTTGTGTTATTAGGTTGACCATGCAAATATGTACATCTCCAAATACATTAACCAAATATCTTAATGCATGATAGATATATCTACAAATATTTTGGTATAGCACCAACTAGTAGATGATGCAGTTATTTGCAACCTTTGCATGTCATGTCTTCTAGATATATCAACTCCTTCAAAGTTTACACCTGTCTTTGAATTTCTTAGATAAAAATCACTTCAAAAGGGCAGGGACTAGCTAAATCAGTAGGTTTTATCATGAAAGTGATCGCAGAAGGAAGGAAATCAGCAACATTAAGCAAGAACTTATAGTTTCTAAATCATTTTGAATAAAATGAGATCGAGTACTTGAATCATGTGTGGCACCAAATACAGAAGGATCAGAGGGGGATGGAATGCTCAAATACACAAAATTTGGATCTACCCTGGCAAACCAGAGTTCCTGTTCACTAGGGGCCTAGAAAAGCCAACAGGGTAGCAGATCAGCTAGCAAAAGAGTTGAACCTCCCATTAGGAGCTTTTATAGGGGATTTTCAACCTTTTCAAATGATTGTAGAGTGCACAAGGCTTTGGACCTCCCATCATTCCTACTCTTTCCTCTCCTTCTGCTTGAAGGATAACTCTAATTTGTATCCCATTTCTCTTTTTCATTAGAAAAATATAAAAGGTGCATTTCCTAGTTTTTCTTTTTTTCAAAAAAAAAAAAAAAAAAAAAAAAAGAGCATCCAGTAGCCTGCAAATAATTCATAAATATCCCAAATACTGCAAATAAATCCTAAAAATTCAGAAAAAAATAATAATAATAATCAGAATTATTTTGGATGCTTGGTGACAACAAAGACTTGTATTTCAAACCTAACACAACCACCCAACCCAAGGAAAAGTGATAAAGGTTTTTCAAGGGAAGCTCACTCAGATGTTCTTTAGCTACCAGTCTTTCTTGATGGGGAGCCAGCTTCCGGGGGGACATTGGAAGCGGCAAAGGAAGTCAGGGGCTCTGGTGATAAGCCTTCCATATTTGTAAGAATGTGGGAGTCTCTGTGGAAGAACATGAAAAAGAGATTCTAAGAATCCTAAAGGAGACTGAGGAAAGAAGGGACTCTAGTCTAGTAACTCAATTTAATCAATGAAGAGGAAGGCAAAATCAGTTCAAGGAAGGAAAGGGAACTCAGAAAATTGTTCAGCCCTGTCAAATATGGGGGTAATGGAAGGAAAGAAGCAGGGATGTGGTGGAAGGTTGGTCTAAGATAGAGGTTTCTAAATGGAGTTTCATATTCTATCTTGGAATGTAAGAGGCTCACATGATCTAGATAAAAGGAGGGTGATCAAATCCTTTGTCAGGGGGAAGAAGCAGAACCAAGTTTGTTTTTAGGACACTAAGATCAGTGCAATGGCTATTAGGATAATAAGAATCTTAGGGGTGGGTTAAGGGTTTAAATTAGGTTTCTCATGATACTAAGGGACAGTAGGAGGGGTTTTATTGATGTGGGATTTTAGGGTTCTTAAATGTCTCAGATTCACAGTGGGGTTTATTTTATTTCCTCTTTCTTTAGAAATTGTGAAGATGGGTTTTAGTTGGGTGTTCTCCAGTATTTATGGCCCACTAAGTGAAAAGGAGAGAAGGGAGATGTGGGAGGAGTTAGGCTCTATCAAAGGGCTTTGGGAAGAGCCTTGGTGCATATGCAGGGGACTTTAATGTTGTGCACTATCCCATTGAAAAGAGGAAATGCAGTTGGATTTTTCCAGCTATGAGGGGATTCTTTGGATTTATAGAGGAGTTTTGAGTTCATGGACTTGCCACTTGTTGGAGTGGTCAGGATGGCAGTTCTAAGTCTCAGCTGGATCGGTTCCTATTTTCTGGTAATTGGGAAGAGCATTTTTTTCATGTATCCTAGAAATTAATGCCTAGGCTGGTGTCAGATCACCCTCCAATCTTCTTGGACTTTGGGGGAATTGGGAAAGGTAAGGCTTTGTTCAGATTTGAAACATGTAGTTAAAAGTGGAAGGGTTTGGGGAGATGATCAAGGATTGGTGGAAAAATATGAGATTGGGTGCACTCCTAGTTTCCTGCTCTCAAAAACCTGCAAGCCTTGAAGACAAACCTAAAAAATGGAATAGAGGTCTGTGGCAATGTATTTGTTAGGAAAGAAGCTACATTGGAGAAGACAAGATGTTCAGAAAGTTGAGAAAGGAAGGGACCTTTATCATAGAAGGACACAAAGAAACAAAAAATGGCTAAATGGCAACCCCTAGCCTCTTGACCCAAAGATGGAGAAAAGGGCCTCATGGGTAGGCTTTGCACCTATGGGAGCCTAAACAGAGAGCAAGGATGACCTGGAGGTTTGGTGGTTCAAACCTCAAGAGTTACAATGAGGAGGCCATATGCGAGCCAGGCGCGCACCGCGGGCAAGCCAAGCAGGCACCGCGCGCACACCAAGCATATGTTGGCTATGGAGCTGGTGCAGATGGAGGGTGAGGTTCACTTTGGAATATAATTTATAATTATTTAAATATTCCATTATGTCTCTTCAAGCATGTATGATGTCTCCTCCTGACATTTTGAAAATGGCCTGCATTGCTCTTTAAAGGGGGGGGTAGGTGACTCAAGGGGGCACCAAGGGGGCACCATGGCACAACCATGGACGTGCCTAGGACACAATGACAGCACTCAAGCACCCACACATGGGCTCCACAACATATGTGGCGTGCACCCCATGGCCGCAACGGCACAGGGCCTGGTGCGGCCTACCTCCTCCTCGCGCAGGCACGAGGGCACCTAAGCCTTGTGCACCGAGCCAACTGAGGAAGCCATGGGCGCAATGTCATGGTCTGATTGGGCACTAGACAGGTAGTTGACTCGCACCCATGATGCCTACGCACGACACAGGGGCACAATGGCCTGTGCACCAAGAGGGAACAGCCATGGGCGCAATGCCATGGCTCGTTGCTATGGAGCTTGACCTGACAGTGAGAGCTAGATACATGTCTAGGCCATAGGCACCTTGACATGGCATGGGCTCACACATCAGTGTGGGGAAAGCACACTGATGCACCAGACACATGGTCAACTGGTTGGTGCATGCTGCTGGTTCAGAAGACCTTGATCAAAGACACGTTGGTGGGCACCCGGTCACAGGAGGCACCTTACAGGGAAGGAGGCAGCTTGTTAAGGGGACTTACCACCAGCAGCTTGATGGGAAAGGCTTGAGGGAATGGCAACTAGTTAGTGCAGCTAGCTAGAACAGCAAGTGATCAGGTCAACAGTCAGCTACAATGGACTGACAGATGGTTGTGGTCCTGATGGTTGGTGCAAAGAGACACCTTGGAATAAGGATGTTTTTGGGAAGGTGAGAGTGAATAAGAGATTGGCCTTGGACAAAGTGGCTTTCTGGGATTCTCAGGAGAAGATGCGTACATTATCTATGGAGGAGCTGGAAGCTAGAAAGGAAGCAAAGGGGGACTTTGAGAAATGGGCTCTTCTGGAGGAGATTTCTTGGAGACAAAAATCAAGAGAAGTGTGGTTAAGGGAGGGTGACAGAAATACCGGCTTCTTTCATAAGATGGCCAATTCTCATAGAAGGAGAAGTTGTTTGTCTAAGATAAAGATTAATGGAACCTGGTTAACAGAAGAGCAGGATATCAAGGGGGGTGTGGTTAGAGCATTCGAGAACCTGCTGACAGATCCTAGGGATTGGCATCCAACTATGGAAGATTTGGATTTTAATAGGATTGATGATGAGGATGCAGTTAGATTAGAGAAGGTTTTTACAGAGGTCGAGGTCTTCTCTGCCCTCTCAGATCTGAACGAGGACAAGGCTCCTGGTCCAGACAGTTTCTCTCTCAGCTTTTGGCAGTTCAGCTGGGATTTTGTGAAAGAAGAGGTTATGGGCTTTATGAAGGAGTTCCATGAGCATGGCAGATTTGTGAGGAGTCTGAATTCAACTTTCCTGGTCCTTATCCCAAAAAAACCGGGTGCAGAGGACCTTAGAGATTTCAGACCGATTAGTTTGGTAGGAGGGTTGTATAAACTGTTGGCAAAAGTGCTAGCCAATAGGCTTAAGAAGGTGGTGGGAAAGGTGGTATCTTCAGCTCAAAATACTTTTGTTGAAGGAAGACAAATTTTGTATGCTGCCCTAATTGTCAATGAGGCAATAGACTCATTGCTGAAGAGAAATGAGAGTGGGGTGTTGTGCAAGCTAGATATAGAGAAGGCTTACGATCACTTGAATTGGAATTTTTTACTGATGGTAATGCAAAGAATGGGGTTCGGGGAGAAGTGGACTGGTTGGATTTCCTAGTGTATTTCCACAGCGACGTTTTCTGTCTTGGTCAACGACACTCCAGCGGGTTTTTTCAACAGTTCAAGGGGTTTGCGTCAAGGGGATCCTCTTTCTCCCTATCTTTTTGTGATCGGGATGGAGGCTCTTAGTAGGCTCATCCTTAGAGCAGTGAGGGGGGGGTTTCTTTCAGACTGTAGGATAAAAGGAAGAAGTGGAGACAAGGCTTTGGTATCTCATTTGTTGTTCGCCGACGATACTTTAGTTTTTTGTGAAGCTTCCCAAGATCAGATGGCTTATTTAAGCTGATTGTTGATGTGGTTTGAAGCCATATCAAGTTTGAGAATCAATTTGGATAAGAGCGAGATTTTGCCGGTTGGGAGAGTAGAGAATCTAGAAGTTTTGGCTCTTGAGGTTGGTTGTAAAGTGGGTAGGCTGCCAACTTCTTACTTAGAGATCCCTTTGGGGGCGAATCACAAGTCTGTGGCCGTTTGGGACGGGGTGGAAGAGAGATTTCGGAGAAGGCTTGCCTTGTAGAAAAGGCAATTTATCTCCAAAGGCGGGAGAATTACTCTAATTCGTAGCACTTTGTCAAGTATGCCCATATACTTGATGTCTTTACTACGAATGCCAAGAGTGGTTAGTTTAAGATTGGAAAAAATTCAAAGGGATTTTCTGTGGGGAGGAGGAGCTTTGGAGAGGAAGCCTCATCTAGTAAATTGGGATTTCGTGTGCTCGAACAAAAGAAAGGGTGGCTTGGGAGTTAGATGTTTGTCTACACTCAATAGAGCCCTTTTATGTAAGTGGAACTGGCGCTTTGCGAATGAAAGGGAGACTCTTTGGAGGCACGTCATTAGTAGGAAGTTCAGGGAAGAGGAAGGGGGCTGGTATACTAGAGAAGTTAGGGAGGGTTTTGGAGTAGGCTTGTGGAAGGAAATAAGGAAGGAAGGAGCTCTTTTGCAAAACAAAGTTGTCTTTTCTGTGGGGAATGGTAGAAGGGTGAAATTTTGGAATGATAATTGGTGTGGGAACTTCACTCTCAGTAATTTGTTTCCCTCTTTGTATGCCTTTGCATCATATAAAGAGGCTTGGCTAGTGGAGTTGTGGGATCATTCGGGAGAAGAAGGGGTTTGGAGTCCTAGCTTCTCTAGGCCCTTTAATGACTGGGAGGTGGAGGAGGTGGAGTACTTTTGATAATCCGGGGTAAGAGGCTTAATCCTCTTTTGGAAGATAGAATGTTGTGGAAAGAGACTAAGGATGGGATTTTCTCAGTTAAATCTCTTTATAGTACTCTAGCTTCAAGAAGAGTTGTTCAATTCCCTTATAGCATTATTTGGAGTACTTGTGTGCCTACCAAAGTGTGTTTCTTTGCTTGGGAAGCATCTTGGGGTAAGGTGCTAACCTTGGATCAACTTAAAAAGAGGGGTCGGTCTCTAGCTAACAGATGCTTCCTTTTCTGTGAGGAAGAAGAGTCAATTGATCATATTCTTATTCAGTGCTCCAAGGCAAGAGTGTTATGGGAGTTATTGTTTGCTCTTTTTGGTGTTACTTGGGTCCTTCCTTCTTCAGTTAAAAATACCCTTAGTGGTTGGTGTGGCTTTAGCTTGGGCAAGAAGCGTAGAAAGGTGTGGAAGGTAGCCCCTTTGTGTATTTTTTGGGCGGTTTGGAAGGAAAGAAACAGGATAGTTTTTTATAATGAGGAGCTTTCGATTCATAGGTTGAAAAATTCTTTTGTATGTAACCTTTGGTTGTGGACTAAGTCGGTTGTAAATGAGGGTCCTCTTCCTTTGATCAGTTTTTTTTTATTGGCTAGACACTAGTTGAGGGCTGGTTTTGTATCTCCGTTTCTTTTTGTGCCTTTTGGCGCCTCTTGTATACTCCATATATACTTTTGGGTCAGCCTCAAGGCGCCCTTTTCTAATATATTCTTTTCTGTGTGTTTGCCTATCAAAAAAATATTCATAGACATTTATTCATGTATTCATCATTTTGTTTCAAGCTTTAGAGGACTCACATTGCATTCCCATTATTTTTCTAAGTAATAATTTTTTTTCAATTAGGAACAAATGAAATTTATAAATGTCCTACAAACAAAAATAACTTTTTTTTTATATATACTAAGAATCAATGAACTATTGAAATATGAAAAGAAAAAAAAAAAGCGTATCTGCAAACACTCCCAGCATGTCATTATTCTTAAATAACCAATTTTCTTAAAAACTTAAGCTTGTAGAATTTGGGCCTACAATATATATCATGCACTCTAACACCCTCCTTCAAATGTAACCCCATATACGCACGCAGAAAAACAAATAAGCACACACAAGCCCATAGATAAACAAACCACAAATAGTCTCCTTGGCTTATACATGAGCTTAATAAAGTGAGGAAATAAACATGTGATAAGGTTCGAACAAATGACCTCCCACTAAATGAGGCTTTGATACCATGTTAGACAACTTATTCTCCTTAAGCTTTTAGAAGAATTTGTTGTTCAACATGGAATCAAAGGATATCAAGGACTTGTTAGGATCAAAGACTAAGTCATCTCATCTTAAAATCAATTGACTACCAGTGAGGTTAAGCTCATCCTCTTTATGTGGTTTGATGTCACACTCATCCTAAGACTTAATGGGATCCCACACAATGCCTTCATCTTGGGGTCTTGACTCATCCTGAGGCTTATAACAAGACGTAACCATCTCCGACCTTACACGCCCATCCCAAGGTCATTTTTTAACCTTCCTTTTCTCATGAAGCAATATTGTTGCATACCTTACAATCCCTCCCCCAACATGCAACTCCTACAACTTGAACTTATGACTTATTTAATATTTATAGAGATATTCCTAATAACTTTCTTTATTCTATAAAGAAATTTAATATTACAATGACATATCAATATAAAAAATATTTTATATAATATTTTTTACAACAAGGAACATATATCAATTAAAAATTTGAGACACTTTCCAACAATCTTCACATTATATCAAATTTTATTGAATCAATATTTCGTCTCTCTTGATACACTCTTAGAAAACTTGTCTAAACCAAATCCTTATTTCATTGACTTTCTTTTGTGCTACACTCTCCTCATGTACCACGATTCCCTTCATGCACCAAGGTCTTGTCGTGTGTCATGATCCCCTCATGTATTAGGGATTTAGACCATTTAGACACTTAACAATTTCAACCTTTTAAGATGTAATAAGTGTATAGGAGAAATTACACTTATTTTGGATAACCAAAACATGTTTCTTACATCACATTGCAATGAGAGAACAATTGACTCTACCTTTAACTAAAATTCCTTTTCTAATGTTCTTGTGTGCTTTGTTATTTTTTACTCTTCTACTAAGGCTCTGATACCATATTGGACAACCAATTTTCCTAAAAGCTTATTACACTTGTTAAAAAAATTGTTTATCTAACATGGAATTAGAGCCTTGTTTGATATGAGGTCATGTGTTCAAACCTCACCATATGTTTACTTCCTCAATTTATTAAGCTCGTGTAAAGCCCATAGGAGGCTATATGTGAGGAAGGTGGTTAGAGTGCACAATATACATTGTGGTCCCAAATCTTATAAGCTTTAAGTTTTTAGGAAAATTGGTTATCCAACAATTACCTCTATGAAAATGATAAGCAATGAAACTATTAGAAGGTAAAACAAGTTCCTATTCGATACATTTGCCAAAACATAAGACCTTGGCATGAAACAATATCCAAAAAAATAAAAAGGAAAACAAACAAACAATATTACATTAAGCAATTCAAGTAAATGCAAGATTGGTAATCATGTCATGGTAAAAAACAGAAGAGACAAGACAATTTGTGTTATTAGATAAAAAGGTAGAATCAACCTTACTCCCTGAGGGTGCACTCTTTTTTGGACGGAATGTCCTTTGGTTCCTGCTTGCAAATTAAAAAGAAAATAAATAAATAAACAAATAAATAAGGGAAAAAAAAAAAATTAAGGCAGAATTTATTTGGGGATGAGAAAATTTTGAAAGCATTAATAGCAAAAGAAAATAATACTATATTAAGCATAACCTTGAAATTAAGAATAAGGTGGTAAGTAATAATGATATCTAAACTATACAAACACAAAGCAAATAATATACACAAACCAAAAGCAAGCCAAGACAACTAAAGAGAGAGAGAAAGGGAGAGAGAGAATGTGAATCTATGCATGTCTAATTTAGTTAAGCCAAGACAATTAGAGAGAGAGAGAAAGAGAGAATGTGAATCTATGTATGTGTGCTATTTAGTCTTGTTTGGGCATTATATTGTATAAGAAACTGTCAATAAAATTTGAAAGAAAGAGAGAATGTGAATCTATGTGTATTGAGTGTCATAGTCTCATTTGGGCATCACATTGTACAAGTATTTACCACTAAAATTTTACAATCCTCTCTTGAACCTATTTAATATGATCCAACATCAATACAAAATATCATTTTATTAGAGAGTACATTATGAAGGAGGAGGTACAATTAAAATTTGCAAAATCACAACATCAAATTGTGAATATTTTTACCAAGCCTTTGAAGTTTGAGGATTTTAGAAGGTTGAGGAGTCACAAATCAAGTTTAAGGGGGCATGTGGAAAAGTTAAATTTGATTTAGAAATTTTCTAAATATTAGAATTATTTTTAGGTGGTATTTGTTTTTTTAACTTAATTATAAATGCAATTTGCTTTCAGACTTTAGATGATTTATTTTTAACTTTGTTTTTTACTTATTACTTCTCTTTAAAAAAAAATTACTAAATAGAAAAAAGTCAAAATATATGGCTTTTTTTTTTTTAATCAGAAACAAACAAATGTATTAAAATAGAAAAACATGAAAAGGATGAGAAGGATGAGAAGTCCTCCCCAAGATGAACAAACCTTATCAAAAAACTAAAAAACCCTCTACTAAACAAGGAGGGCTATACAAAAAGGCAAAAGGCTTATACACGTATAATGAACCTAGACCCTGTAGACCCAACCTTAAGGTGTGCAAATCGATAGCCAATTAAGTTGAATTACACTCAAAGGATAGGGTTTAAAAATGTTTGTATAATAAGCCCAAAAAGAAACATAAAACTGCAGAGAATCCCACATCAACTCCAACATCCTCCAAGTATCCTCGAAAATCCTAGCATTCCTCTCTCTCCACCCAATCCACAACAAAGAGAGACACGTTATCCTCCCGAGAGTCCTGCCTCTATTAGAATTCCCAAAACACTTTAAGGAGATCACCATCATATCGCGAATACTGCTTGGCTAAACCCACTCCATCCCCACCTGAGAAAAGATCCTATGCCACAAACCCAAAGTGATCGGACAGCGCAAGAAAAGATGATCAATCATCTCACTACTCCCCCATAGAGGATGCACCAATCAGGGCTAAAGGCTTTGAAAGGCCTCCTCAACTGTAGCATGTCATTGGTACTTACTTTCTTATGTGCCACTAAACAAGCAAAGGCCCTAACTTTAGAAGAAACTTTTGACTTCCATAAAAAATTAGCAAGGTAGAAAGGAACAGAATTTGAGAAATTAGATAAGGTTAAAAAAAACAAGTTTATTGAGAAAGCTCCTGAAGAGGACGGAACTCAAGTTTTCGCATCTAGAACAAAAGGATATAAGTAAACACTATAAAGTAGAGACAATAGTCTTTCAAAATCCACAAACTCCACATCAGATAGATTGCAACGAAATATGAAATCCCAAGACAAAGAAGTGTTATTACCCATAATAGCTAAAATAGGAAGGTTTTTCATTGTGGTGACTCTAAACAGTCTTGGAAATTGTCAGCTAAAAGGTTGATCCCCCCATCACAGATCTTCCAAAAAACAAATTTTGGTCTCATCACCCACCACAAAGCGAGTGTGCGCGAAAAAAACTTGGAGCAAATGTGCAATGGTCTTCTAAGGACAACGATGTGACCATCTAACCATATTGTTAGCGCCCCATCCATTCAGATGTGTCCTATAGATACTCAAGATAACCTTGTGCCAAAGGGCAAAACTTTCTTTAGGGCACCTTCAGAACCATTTCCCTAATAAAGTTTGTTTCCTCAAAGAAATTTTCCCAAACCCTAAACCACCAAACTCCTTAGGCCTACAAACTAAATCCCACCTAACCAAATGATCCTTTTTACCCTCCCCCAAACCTGACCAAAGAAAATCTCTTTGTATTTTCTCCATCCTTAAAGCAACTAAGGCCGAAATTTTAAAAAGAGAAAGAAAGTAGTTCAGGATGTGAGACAAATATGACTGAAATAGGGTGATTCTACCACCTAAGGATAAGAAGGCTCTTTTCATCCATCCAACCTCCCACAGACTATCCAACACCGGGTCCCAAAAAGAAATAGAATTTGGATTCCCCCCTAAAGGAAGACCCAATGCGATAAAGGTCAATCAGAGACTGCACAATCGAGCAAAGAAGCCAACCTGGCTCTTTGACTTTGGCTAATGTTGATTCCAAAGAAAGTGCTCTTATTTAGATTAATCCTCAACCTTGACAAACGTCCAAACACCAACAAAATTAGCTTAAGAGACTACAGCTCTTCCAAGGACGCTCTGGAGAAAAAGATAGTGTCATTCGTGAATTGTAAATGAGACACCCTAGTTCTATCTCTACCCACCAAAACCCCTCAAAAACACCTCTCTCTTCCGCCCTCACAATCAATCTACTTAAAACATCAGCCACAATGGTGAAGAGAAAAGGGGAAAGAGGATCTCCTTGTCGTAGGCCTCTAAAAGTCTTAACCTAACCCTTAGCATTACCATTCACTAAGATTGCAAAAGTATTTGAAGATAAACACCCCCTCATTTAAGACCTCCATCTTAAGCTAAACCCTTCTTTCAAGAACATGATCTAAAAAATCCCAATCAACATGGTAATAGGCCTTTTCAAAATCAATTTTGAAGACTACCCCTTCCTCTCTTGATCTACTCTTTTCATCGACCAATTCCTTTGCAATCAAGACAGCATCCAGTTCATTTTCAAAATATATGGCTTTTCGCTAGATGCTAAAAATAACTTTTTGAAACAACCAAAATAATATCTCAACATGACCCTCACCTCATTAATTCTTAATACTTAACAGAAATAAAAGAATAAAAAAACAAACAACTTTTGTTTTTCAATAGGTAACAAAATTTGTATTCAAAGTGCCTACAAAGCCCAAAAGTATACACAATGTATACAATACCAAATAAAAGGAGGGATACACAAAAAACAACTCTCTCACCTCACTTACAACCTAGCCAATCAATGAAATCAAATAAAGAAAAAGTGACAGACCCTAAATGTATCTTGACCCACTCTAAGAACATGTACAAAAAGGACCATAAAATAACATGGTCCGTCAAATCAGAATCTTCAGAGGCCCTTCGGTTTCCCTCTTTCTAAAAGGTCCAAAATAAGCACAAAGGAGTTGTTATCCACACTTTCCTTCTTTTCTTCCCAACAAAACCCCCCCACCAACTAAGGAAGGCATCCTTTATTGAGAAAGGCATTACCCATTGAACATCGAAGAGAGCAAAGATAAAATGCCACAACACGATTGCCTTGGGACAATGAAGGAGAATATGGTTTGTTGACTCCTCTTCACCCTTGTACAAATAACATCTGCTTAAAAAACACCAACCCCTCCTTTCTAGCTGGTCTAAAGTAAGAATTTTTTCTCAAACTACTTCCCAAGCAAAAAAGATGACTCTCATTAGGACCTAAGGATTCTACACAATGCCTAAGGGGAATCCTTTCGAAGAGCAACTTGCTAAGGAGGAGTAAAAAGACTTAACTGTAAAAGAGCCTCCCTTTGATAACTGTTAAGTCATGACATCCTCAGCACCTCTTTTGATCACTTGTCCTTGCAACCTTTTGAGCAACTCTTCCACCTCTCCCAATTCTCAATCACTTATCTATCTTGTGAACACTAGATTCCAACATCCCACTTCTCCAACCTGATCCCACAACTGGTCCACCCAAGCATCTTTATTAATGGCTATAAAAAACAACTCTGGGAAAGCCACAACCAAGGGATCCTTCCCATACCACCTATCCGTCAAAAATCTCACCCTCCTACGATTTCTTACCCTAAAACCAACACTTTTGTTAAAAACTCCTTCCACCCACTCTAGATCGCCTTCCAAAGGCCAACCCCATAACCTTCCCTCGAAGCTCTGAAACACCCACCCCCACCCCTCTTCTCTCCATACTTCCCTACAATCACCTATTTCCAAAGAGACTCATTGTCAAAACCAAATCTCTAACACCATTTCCCTAGAAGGGCCTTATTCAAAGTAGACAAATTTCTAATACCCAAGCCCCTATCCTTTTTATCCAAGCCAACTATTGGCCAATTCACTAGGTCAAGCCCACTTTGGAGCTCCCCTCCCCCCAAAAGAAGTCTCTTTGAAGCTTCTCCAAGCTAAGACTCACCTTGTGAGGGATTACAAAATAAAGACATGCAGTAGATTGGTAGGCTCAATAAAGCGCTCTTTATTAATGTCAATCTCCCTCCTTTTGATAAATACTACCTCTTCCACAAAGCAAGACGTTTCTGAAATCTTTATGCAACTATGTCCCACACTTATTAAAGGAAGCTCCCAAAGGGAGGCCCCAGTAAGTCGAAGGGAGAGAGCCCACTTTACACCCCAACACCCTAGCCAAATCCTCTATGTTATAAACCTCCCCCATTGGGATTAACTCACTCTCATCCAAATTAATATTTTCAAAGAGGATAAGAGGTCCACCTAAAAATGTGAGGTGAAGCTCCCTTTCAAATTCCAAAAGGACTTGGCCCAAGATCTTAAAGAGAAAAGGGATCTCTCCTTCTCCCCATTTTCCCACTAAACAATGCCAAGTCCTACACTTTGCTGAAGGAATCAACCCGCCAACTAAATCCACACAACCTCATCTACACCCATCTTTTCGCACTTGACTACATCCGCATAAGAAGACCCTTCTACAAAACTCTTTTCTATAACTCATTGAACCAAGGTAGTGCTAGTTTTAGAAGCCACAAGGGAAGAACCACAGGCTTTACACCAAGGCTTCTAAGCTTCCTAGCGAGCAACAGCCAACCCCTTACAGTTCCTCTTCCTTCAGGAAACACAAGAGAAAAACAGCTTCCTTTTGCAAAACGAACAAAGCAAAGGAGAAAGTTGGCCATTGAATTTCTCTTGAGCTCCAACAAAAAGTTTCTTCCCCCCAGAAACAACTTAATACTTAATATTATATTAAGTTGTATCTAGAGTTGAATTAAATTAAGTTCTATTTAGATTTAAGTAAAACAAAAAAAAACAAATGCCACCTTAGTCTCTAAAAGTCAAGAAGAATATTTTATCTTAGGGGTGATTTTACTTTCTATATTTAAGTAGTCAAGTCCTAGATGGTTTCTATATTTTATTATTAGGAGTTTCTATTTTGTTGAATGTGAATATCTATAAATAAAAGATTATATAATATTTGAATAAGAGAGTGGTGAAAGACAACAAAGTTCTAATCCTTCCCAATTTTTATCTTCTTTGTAATTGAGTGTCTCTCTCTTTCAACCCTATCACTGCAACACATTCTTCGTTAACATCGTGGAGAATAAAATGGAAACCACTTTAGCAACTTCTTCACCCATACCATTTTATGTGGATTTTTAGTAAGTATAAAACTAGCATAGTACAATGCCTACCATAAATAAAAAAAATACCTACTTATTGTTATTTTTAAGTTGGACAACATTTGCTGCATTGACAAGCAACAA
This sequence comes from Vitis rotundifolia, assembly GCA_030254885.1. Lineage (NCBI taxonomy): Eukaryota > Viridiplantae > Streptophyta > Magnoliopsida > Vitales > Vitaceae > Vitis > Vitis rotundifolia. The sequence goes on along the minus strand of CM058154.1, from coordinate 12,753,698 downwards.
ACATGTTGCAATTTGCGTATTCTGAGGATGCATGTCAAACTCTGACATCCACACCAGAGTTTTTGTGATGCAGGCAGATATAGAGTTCTAAGGCCAATATTTATGCCAGGGGTTTTGTCACATAAGCAAAAATATAGAATCTTTGGCAATGTCTACAAACATCATTGATAGGTATTTTAAAAATAATCATGTCTGGACATATCTTGAGGGAAGAATGACTTCTGATGACATTTTTCATACAGGTGCATGTTACCAGGAAAACCACATACTTATGACCTTCATGAGACCACCAGTACCTAAGCAGGAGAGCCTGCCAATTGATCCACCTATGGGGACAGATTTCTTCAACCTCCAAAAATTTTCTAGAAAAAATTTAAAAATAGAATGAAAATTAAAAAACAAAAAAATACTACCATCCACAACAATTAATTGTTTGATATTACTAATAATAACATTATCCGACAAGACCACCTTCTTCTATGTGCTTCCCCTTGTAGTGCTTTTTTTTATCGACACAATGTGTAAATACACTTAATTTTATATAATATTATATATAATACTACTTAACGTGTCCAAGAACCAAATTAGAAAAGCTTTTTGTTAGATTTGACATTTATTTTATAACTAAAAACAGCACACTAACATGGAATCTTTTTTTTTTTTTTTTTTTTTGGGGGGGGGGGGGGGGGGAGAGAGGAGAAATTGTGTTTCCACACACTCATGGAAAAAATCACAAAATAGGAACCAAGGATTTTCAAATCCAAACATCATACATATATCTAAAATTATTTAGAATTTTGTGCACTTTTCGGTCAAAGATACTACCTTTGATAATTCTAGTACATTTTAATGATATAGTGACCATCACAGGTAATACTTTGACCAATGATGAGTGCATGAAAGGTTCCTATTTTGTGCATTTTCTCCATCGAGTGTGTGGAAACACACTTTTCTTTCTTCTTTTTTTTCTGACAAATAAAAAAAAGGCAATTATATAATTAATAATTACAATGGATTTATAGTTAAAAGGAAGGAAGAGATATCTGAAATACGTAAATCTGATTTCAAACAGCCTTAAAGGGAAAGCAAAACAAGGTAGATAGCTGAGAAAGGAAAAAGGGCGCTGAAGAAGCCCAGATACAATATGCACTTACAAAATTACTGAAATTATTATTTCTGCACAAAATAAATAAAATAAACCCCAAAATCACTGAATTTTGTAAGTTCACATATTATGGGAGAAACAAGCTAACCATTCATTTACGCAAGTATGATATGAATTATGTAATCATGGAATTAGCTAAGCTAGAATCAGAAAGAAAATAATAGGAAGAGTAAACACTCAGATAAAATCGCTGATTCTACATCAATCAAAAAGGAAAAAAAAAAAAAACAGCTTAAAAGAAGAGATCGGTTATGAAGGATGAGAAGAATGAGAGCAAGGCAAGTAAAGAAAAAAAAAAATAGGAATAGAGAAATGGTTAGGTAGGTTGCTTGCCTGCCCAAACCGAAGAGGCTCATGTCTTGGGAGAGAGTTGCGTTTGCGGTGTCTTGGGTCAGATCTGTGCGTTCTTCGAAGTCAGATATTTTTAGTGGTTCTTCTGCACGCGTCTGCTCTTAGAATTTCTCAGTTTCACTTTTATTGGTCAAGTGGGTCGACCCATTCAGTGACACGAGTAGGGGAGACCTGTGACAGTACAAACGAAGAAGAATACTTTACCCCTCAAATGCGACGTAATTTACATTTTACCGTACACGTCACCTTAAAAACTTGTTAAAGCGTAATGCGCATTTTGTCTTTAAAATAATTCAAAAGGACAGTTTTTATCAACAAGTTTTTTATGTTTGGTAAAACAAATCTTTATCTTTTTAACATATTTTTTATGTTTTAAAATATTTTTTAAAGATAATTTATATATTTAGTATTTTATTTTTATTCATTTTATTTATATAATTATTTTTTAAAATAATTATAAAAAAAAGTGAAAATAGACCCTAATATTTTACTCTCAATCATCAAAAACTATTTTCTTTTTTTTCTTTTTTTTGTCAAACATGTTTTCATGTTTTTTTATTCCAAAGATCAGAATATTATTTTTGAAAATAGTTATCAAATAAACTCTAATATTTTTCTCTCGATTATAAATTTGGAATAAGATTATAAAAGATATTGTTCTTTTTCATGTTTTGATAGGAGCACTGATTTCAATTTTGAGTATAACCAACTTTAAATTGGCAATCTTAAACTGAAATTTATTAAATGTCTTTAAAATTTAATAGCCAACAGATTTCATTTTTTATTTATTTTTACACGACTATTTGTGATTTTCACATACAACTAAAGTTTGATAGTTTCAAATTTAGACAACATTTTTTTTTTTTCAATGTTGTTTCTTTATTTAACAAACCACTAGTTAACCTTTTAACAAATTTAAAAGGTAAAGTGTTAAGTTTTAAACATGAACAGCAAAGTATAAAATGTGCAAAAGGTTGATGAGTAAAGTATATATAACTCAAAACAAAAAATAAAAGTAAATTGATGTTCGAAAATGTTTTCAAAAGCAGTAATTAAAAAAAAAAGTTTTTGATAATAGTTTTCAAAAATAACTCTTTAATTTCTTCAAAAGTAAAAGTTTAATTTGAATTTGTAATGTTTTCAACTTATTTTCTATATTTTTAAATATTTTTTAAAAATAAATTCTATTTGTAGTGTTTTATTTTCAATTATTTATCATATTCATCCCATTACTTTTAAAAAAAAATTACCAAAAAATGAGTGAAAACAATGAAAATACATTCTCAAAAAAATCATAGGTCTTACTTGACAACTATTTTTTAAAACAATTTTCTATTCTCTAAAACAAGAAGAACAAGAAACACATGTTTAATGATTAGAAAATAGTTTTATGTTCTAAAAAATATAAAACATGATATTTTCAGAGAACATTTTTAAGTTGTTTAAATTGTTTACACTTGTTTTTTACTTGTTGCTTTAAAAAATTATTATATATATATATATATAGAATAATTAAAAATAAAACATTATAAATGAATATTATTTTTAAAATATATTTTAAAACATAGAAAATAGATTAAAAAAAATATATTTCAAGTTACAAAACAAACTTTTGTATTATAAAAAACAAAGAACAATTTTCAACAAAAAAATCTTAAAAATTGTTTTTCAAAACTATTTTTGAAAACATTTCATAAATAAAGTCATATTTTTTAATAATAAAAAAAATAAACAAACTACAATTCTTGTTTTCTAATGGCCAAATGCATTTTTCTATTTTTTTTATTGCAAACATGATTTTTTTTTTATTTTCATTCTAAAAACAAAAGACTTTTTTATGAGAACAATTAAAAAAACACGCCTAAAGTTTGTTAGAAATTGTAAGTTATAATTGTGTCTTAGTTAAACAAGTTAGAAGCCTATAATTTGTACACTTTCTTGTCTAAAATATCTTTTTATATGTCTCCTCATCTTAACCTCCTTTTTGTTAGAGTTCTTTATCCTTTAATATCTATGAAAAATCTAAGATCTAATAGGATAACTGATCGCTATTCTCTATTGTCCAAAATACTAAGCCTTCTACATAGCAAATATGGCTAAGAAAAACCAAAAAAAAGTCGTCATGGCTTTTATAATACTCCGAGTGTCGTCCTCAGAGATTGACCTGTGAAATTTGTCAAACTAGGTCTAAAGGATTATTTTAATCAAATTCTTTAAATTGAAAATAATTGAAATCTATTAGAATAAAATTGGGTTTGCTAAATAAGTCTATATGAAAAATGCAAGATTCTATTGATTTTTTAATTCAAATATTCAAGAATGAAGTTTCCTCAATCCAACTTTGGGATTAGGGCTTTAGGTGAAACAAGTGCATTTATTTATATAAATCTAATGATATTCAAAAAGTGGGCTAAATGAGAACAACCTAAATAACTTAGAGTTGCATCTGTCTCCTTATGTGTAACATTTTATTTAATTTTTGAATTATCTATTAGATGAATGGAATTGAGATCTTGGTTCAGATTTAGGATTTGTAGGTTTTCACTACTCTATATGGATTTACCTTAAGGAAGATAACAATGATTAAGCCTCTGATAATTAGGGATCAAGAATTACCAAAAAAATTCCTAATATTAAGGAGTGGACAAGTGTAACATTCCCTAATTCAAACTAATATTAGAGGGTATCTCTGTTAGGATAAAGCCCTTAAAAGCATAACATGATGTAATAAACTCTTAGATTTTATTTATTTAATAAAGTTCTAGTACACTTTTATCTATCCTATTTCCATTCATGATATCTTGTATGCACTTTAGCGTGCATTTTTTTGCATTGTACATGATTTAGATGCATTTAGGGTTGCACGAAGGTCCAAGTCATGAGTTCCTTGCAAATAGATGACTTGTTCACAATCAGTTCATAGGTCTAGGCAACTCATTAGAGGTTGTAGTGCACCACCTCCTAATTGGAGGAATGACTAGTCTTGGCTATCGAGATAGGTTTCCCATGGTGAGTGTATTAATGTGTATTGTTACACATTGAATAGGACCTACGGTGAGTCATGACTTAAAGCTATCAAGTAGTCATGAACTAATCAAACTACTCCATTGTGTTGTCTCTTAACCTTCAGAGAAAATTGAACTTGTGTTGAAGTTAGTAGTGACTTTGACCTACTGGTGAGATTGTAAGTTGATCATATATTCCCTATGGATTGGGTCATTATTAATGAAAGTCGGTAGTAATAGGTATTCTCAATAGAAACATCATGATATTTCTTAGGATTGAGATATTGTGTCCCCTTGGGTGATCCTAAGGAGGTGTACTCATGAAAACTATGACCATAGTAGTTCCTTAAATGGAACTTGACATAAACTCTTTGAGAACTAAGACATGTCAATTGAACACAAAAGGAGGATCTATAACTCAAGGATAATAGAGGTTGTCTTAAAAGACTGATAGTTTTTACCTTGTTAGATTATGAACACCAATTCATAGGGAGACTAAACATAATGGATTACAAGTCACGGACCTAATTGAGCACATGGTGTCTCGTTGTTGTTTACATAGGATACTGTAGTTCAATTGATTCTCTATAGTGAGATGTTGAATCAACTTTAAAATTCTTTTCTAAGGGACCTAGTGCTCTTATAGGCAAGGATAAAAATGTCGGTAATCATGAATATATCGATACTTCGATTTTACGAATATATCGGAGATATATTGGCGGATATTTTGGAAAAAAATATCAAGTAGGCCTAAAATTGATCAAAATTTATAAAAATATAAGAAAAAACTTCATAAAAATGTAATTAGAAGTATAATATATATTTTAAAGTTGTTTTATTAAAAAATTTGATATATGCATAGTATGATTTATCATATTTGATAATAATATCGTATGCATCGATAAAAATATAAATTATATAAGTGTACATTTATTATTAAATTACATCAAATATTATGATATTTGATTATAATATGTTTAATTTTAAAATATATATTAATATTAAAATTATGATCCATTTAATTTTATTAAATGATATAAAATAAATTGTGATATATGTACAATTTTTTAATATTTAATTAATCTATTAATGATATTAAAAACACTATGAAGAAAATTATCATGATAATTTTTATATTTTTGGTAATCAATTAAAAGAAATTTTTGCATTTAATTATAAAATAATTATAATTAATTTGCTCTCTAAAATATTCTTTTAATATTTTCTTTATATGATGACTTTGAGTATATATCTTTAGTGCCTTATATTCAACAAGGGGCAAACTTACCCTGGTGGTAAGGTAGCCTGAACCCCAAACCTTTTGTTTAGGGTTTGAGTCCCCTTAACAATAGAAATTAGAATTTTTGAGGAGCACTGTAGCATACTATAGCGGCGCATTGTAGTGCGTTTGACCCCACTATAGCGGCTTTGACCGCCATTGACCCGCGTTGACTGCTGTTGACCTGCGTTAACCATCCGATATATCGAAAAAAATCGGCGATTTATAGTCATATCGCCAATATATCATGAAATATCTTCAATTTTTAGAGATTTTTTTCCAAATTTCGCTAGAACGATATTTCTCCACCAAATATCATTTCCATAACCTCCGATACATGATATATCAATGATATATCTCGATATTTTCTTCCATGCTTATAGGTTCTAGTGGTCCTCACTCTAAGCTCATATACATTGTTGGCATGGGTTATAAGGGTCGAATTGGCTCTAGGTTCACTTTGTGCATAAGAGCATTTTGGTAATTATGTAAGATTGCATAGGGCTAAGTGAACAAGGTCTTTAGATTAGGCTAATTGATTAATTAGTAAGTTATGTTAATTAATCAATTAGGACCCATTTTGAACTATAGATTAAATGACTTGAGCTCTTAGTAGGCTTAAGTCACTTAAGCCCAATCGGGAACCCCATATATTCATTTTAGGAGTTAGGGTTTTCATAACTTTTTCTAAAGAGTCATCTTCCACCTCTAAAGAGAGAGAGCCATACCCTCCACCTTTCTTTCCATCCTCATTGAAAGTATGTCAGATTAAGATTCAAGTCATCGAGCAGAAGACTCTGGGTTTACAAGACTTCCTACGACTTCGTTCTTTATCTTCTTCGCATGGAATCAATTCGAGAACATCTGAATCTCAAGTATATTTTTCATTAGCATATTCTAAATCAGTATAAAGTTTTAAAATGTATTTTTTTCCCCATTTTGTATAGGATCTAGAAAAGCCTATGATAGTTTTATATGTTCTTAACTTGATTCGAGCTTAGGAAACAGAGATATCTGGATTTTCCCCCCCTTAAATCTCTACTTTCATTAATTATGATTTTAGCCAATCATTTATTCCATTGTTGAGTTCAATTTCCCAATGTTTCTTTACAAGCCTTAACCTTAGGTTTTCATACTTTACACCCTAAGAAAACTCTTTAGCCTCTGATGTGTGTGTTGTTACAAACATAATTCGTTAGAAAGATAAAGCATCATTCTTGAAAATTAAAGAAATAAAAAAAATATAATTAATAATAATGAAAAAGAGAATAAACCAAAATCTTGACTTCATCTTCTTCTCTTTAACCCAAAAAATCAAGAACTCCTAAGAAATCCTAAAATTTAAGTTTTTATGGTTTTGGAAAAAACCTTACACATGAAATGCTCCTATTGGCCACTTATTCCCCAAGTAATTACTTAAAAATGACTAAAAACTAATAAAATCATTATTTACATTCATGTGGGACACACTTAGGTGGATGGAGTGCCCAAAAAGCAATTCTTGAGGTGGAGAAGGCAAAATCTCAAAGTGGCAGTTTGTGATTTTGAAATTAGGGTCATTTCAAAATGAATTTTGAAATCATAGGTTGAATTTTGAAATAATTTTGAAATGTTCCTTCAACTCCGCCCAATTGTCTCCAAATGGTAATAATTTCTTCCTTTCAACTGCAATGTGTACACTATTTGAAATGTTAGACTCCTGACTTCCCAATCTTCGAAAATATATATAGCTTATTCAAAATTAATCTTAGAAAGTCTTTCAAAATTCACCTTAAATTGAAGGTATATGCTACTACCAAATTTTGAATTCCAATTCCCATGCATGAACTTTAAGCTATGGCCTCTAATTTTTTTTTTTTTTTGTCTTTGCTTGTTCTCCAACTCTTTCCATAATCTTCATTTCTCACCTTTTTTATGTTATGAATTAATCCATTTGTAGGGATTGAGCCCTTAAAAGCAAGATATGATGCAATAAGGTCTCTAGATTGAGCTAATAAATTAATTAGATACCCCTGTATTGTTAATTAATCCATTAGGACCTATTTTAGGCTAGATTAAGTGGCCCAAGACAATGTGGACTTAATTCACTTGAGCTCGGTAAGAGAACCCTACAAATACCTTTTAGGGGTTAGGGTGAGGGTCTCTATGACTTTGGATAGTCATTTTCCACCACTAGAGAGAGAGAGAGAGTCAAAGCTTCCTCCTTTCTAAAGTCCACTCTTTGGAGTGTCATGGACATGGTTTGAGTCACCAGGTGGAAGACTTTAGATGTATGAGACCTCCGGAGCATCCAGTCACATTCTTCATCAGATGGATTTCAATTTAGGAACATCCAGATTGTAGGTATGTGATGGGAAAAACCCATATCTCTCCATTTCCCAAGCCCAAATCAGGTTAGGAACATGCATAACTATCCTAGGCTTTTTCTAAATCCTATGCATAGCGAAAAAATGGCATTTTTATATTTTAAAAAGATTTAGAAGGTGCAAACGAAAACCATATCTCATATTCGGATGTTCTAGAATCAAATCCACATGGTGAAGATGAAGAACGAAATCGTAGAAGTCTCGTAAACCTATGATCTTCCGCCCAATGACTCAAACCTTGATCTTGGCACACTTCCAGTGGAGAAGAAAAAAGGGTGAAGGCTATGGCTCACTATCTCTCTAGATTTTGGAAGACAAAAGTTATAGAAACCCTAACCCTTAAGGGGTATTTATAGGGTTCCTAACTAGACTTAAGTGACTTGAGCCCACATGGGCTTGGGTCACTTAATCTAGCCCAAAACGGGTCCTAATTGATTAATTAACCTAATAGGGTCGTTAATTAATCAGTTATCCCAATCCAGAGACCTTGTTTACATACCCTTGTGCAACCTTGCATAATTACCAAAATGCCCTTATGTACAAAAGTGAATATAGAACCAATCTAACTCTCATAATCCGTGCCAACAAGGTATATGAGCTCAGAGTAGGGACCATTGGAATCCATAGGAATACTGGCTCCCTCATAATTCAATTTTAAAGTTGATTCAACATCCCACTACAGAAAATCAATTGAACTCTTATATCTTATGTAAAATAACAATGAGACACCAAGTGCTTGGGTTCGTGACCTACTATCCATTATGTTCACTCTCCCTATGAATTAGTGTCCGTAGTCTAATAAGGTGAAAGCTATCAATCTTTTAAGAGTATCTCTACCATCTTTGAGTTACATATTCTCCTATTTTGTATTTAATTGATATATATTAGCTCTCAAAGAGCCTATGTCAAGTTCCACTTAAGGAACTACTATGACCATAGTTTCTATGAACACACCTCCTTAGGATCACTCAAGGGGACACACTGTCTCAATCCCAAGCGATATGATGGTGCTTCTATTGAAAATACCTATTGCTACCAACTTCCATCAACAATAACCCAATCCATAGGGAATATATGATCAGCTAACGATCTTACCCATAGGTCAAAGTCATTGCTAACTTTAACATAAGCTCAATATTCTCTCAAAGTTCAGAGACAACACAATGAAACGACTTGATGAGGTCATGACTACTTGATAGCCTTAAGTCATGACTCACTGTAGGTCCTATCAAATGTGTAACCATACACACATTAGTGAGCTCACCATGGGAAACCCATCCTGATAGCCGAGACCAACCATCCCTCCAATTAGGAAGTGGTGCATTATAACCTCTAATAGGTTGCCTAGACCCATGAATCGGTTGTGAACCAGTTATCTATTTGCAAGAAACCCATGACTTAGATCTTCTATGCAACTCCTAATGCACCCAAGTCACGTACAATGCAAAAGATATAGGCAAGAATGCTTATAAAGTATAATACATGGAATAAGGATAGATAAAAGTGTAATTGGAACATCATTAAATAAATAATGAATTCCAAATTCATTCCATCATGTCATGCTTTTAAGGGGTCTATCCTGACATTCTCCCACTAGCTCTCAAAGCATTATGCTTATAAAGCATGCCGAATACTCATCTGAAACCTATGTTATCCCTATGACTAACAAAGACTCTCCCTGTCAATGTCTTGGTGAAAGGATCCACTAAGTTCTCCACAGAAGGTATCTTGTTAACCATCACCCTTTAAACTATCTCAACACTTTGGAACACAAGCACATAATCCCTCATTCTCTTAAGATACTTGAGTATATGCTTGACAATTGTCCAATGTTTTGAACTTGGATTAGACTGATATCTACTCACCATACCCACTGCAAAGCAAATATTTGGCCTAGTACATAGCATCACATACATAAGACTACCCACTGCAGAGGTATAGGGTACTAACTGCATGCTCTCTTTCTCTTTAGGTGTTTTAGGACATTGATCCAGAGAAAGGAGAATTCCATGCTTAAAAGGTAACAAACCTTCTCGGAATCCTGTATCACATACTTGACTAAAAGCTTATCTATGTAGGTAGCTTGCGATAGCACTAGTTTCATATTCTTACGGTCCCTAAGGACCTTTATCCCAAGAATATACTATGCTTCTCCTAGATCCTTCATTTGGAACTGAGTAGACAACCAAATCTTGATTGATGACAATAGCCCTACATCATTACTAATGAGTAGAATGTCATCAACATACAAGATCATAAAGATCACCATGCTTCCCTGTATCTTCTTGTACACACAAGGCCCTTTGTTATGCAAATATCTAGTTACATCATATGGATGCTAATGTCAAGATAATCGTTTAAGAACACTATCTTGACATCCTATTAGAATATCTCATAAATAAGATACACTGCAATAGGTAGGAGTACTTTGATGGATCTTAATATGGCTACTGGTGAAAAGGTTTCCTATATTCAAAACAATGTTTCAAACTATAATCTTTAGCTACAACCTAGCCAAATAAATCTCAACTTTTTCCATCTACTCCTTTGTTCCTTTTGTATACCAACTTACACCTATAGGTTTTATCCCTTCAGGTGCTTCTACAGGAACCCAGACTACCTTAGAATCACAAGGATTCTAACTCTTGCTCCGTAGTTTTTTGCAAAAGATATGCATCCACATTGCTCATTGCTTTATCGTAATCTATGGGATCGATCTCATGTTCCTTTAAAATGGCCTCGAAAGACTTTCCCAAATATATGAATCAGTTTGGTTGTTTTACAACCCTTCAACTAGAACGAGACATTAGTGTACTAGAAATGGGAATGGTTGGTACTAGATGCATAGTATCTTGTGTATGGTAGGAGTATCTTCTATATTCTCCAATCTATATCATCGTTTTCCTTATTACATATCATATAGTCTACATTAGAAATTTGTATTTGTAGCAACAAACACCTTCTGATAATCCTAACTATAAAATAATCTTGAAATCCTCTTGGATATCCTATAAATTGATACACCTTTTTAGAAAAAGAAGAGGTATTACATTCTTTAAGACATATCCCCAAAGAATATGGGAAGTAATGAGAAACCAATCTTTAAGACATATTGTCCATCAAAGCTCAATATCTTCTTTCCATTACTCCATTTTGCAATGGAGTCCTTGGTGCCCACAAGTGGGATATCATCTCATGCTCCATATGGAAAGGATCAAACCTACTAGACAAATCATCTCAATCTAATTGAAGTGTCTTAATATGTTTACCCAATAGGTTATCCGATTCTGCCTTAAATTCAATGAGTTGATCCAAGGCATCAGATTTCCTATCTACATATCCAAACCTAGAGTATTTATCAATAAAATGATCAAATACCCATACTTTCCATATATAAACACAAACAGTTCATACACGTGAGTATACACTAACTCTAAACATTCCTTGGTTCCATGCCCTTTAAAAATAAAAGGGCCTCTTGGTCATTTTATCATCTATATAGGATTCATAGACTGAAAGATCTTTTGGATTTATAAGGTCCAGACTTAATTAGTATTTGGATTCTATATAGATTAATATGACCTAGGCTTTAGAAGCCAAATGTTTGATTAGTGTTAGGTTATTTCTTTTAGTGAGATTTGACTATTCTCATTACTTGGCAAAGTGATAATGGAGTCTCAAATAAAAAAGGTAATATCTCCCACTAACTTGCACAACTAGTCTTGCAACTGAAGCTAAGGTAAGTATAATCTCATCATGTGACCTTCTGACTTGTTGAAAACCTTATAAAGAACTACAAATAGTGGGCCTAGAATCTATCCACCACTATGTATTCAACAACAAGAACATGATGTGTACTTGCCTATCCTTAGGCACTCCAAGCATTCCTTTTTTAAGTGTCTTAAAAGGTCACAAAGGAATCATTTCCCATGAGTTTGTTTCCTCATTCCTTTTCTTGAACTTTCTTAATTTGGTGTTGTTGTTGTTCTTCTTGGTAGAAAAAGCTTGAAGAACCTTGACTTCCATATGTACATCATTTTACTCTTTGAGAATCTTCTTACCCATCCCAAAGGAATCTGGTAAGATCTCTAAGATAACTTGAATCCTGATATTCATAATAGTCTTAAGGGCAACTTGTCTAGTTGACTTGCCCTTATCACCAAATAACCTTTGCAACTTTAAAGAGAATATCATAGATTATGGTAATAGACATGTGTTGCTTTTGCAACACATTATCTAAAGACCCAAGTATGAGAGACTTAGTCTTTTGATCCGTCTTATGCCACCTTTGATATATTTCTCTTACTTTATGATAGGTTTTTTAAAAGGAAATAACAAACTCAACCAAAATCAGCTTCTATGCAATTAATACTATATCTATATTATTTTTAGTATATACTTAGGTCCAATTGAAACAAAAGATAATAGGTGACAAGTTAAAGACATTGATATCTGTAACAAATATAATAATTCCATGCATTAATAAAAATAAACTGAGTATTCAAGGCAAGTTGGTAATTAATTTAGCAAAAATGTAGTGCTCTCAAACTACATATATCCATGCTAGGTATCCTAGTATCATAAGAATCAAGCTTACTTTAAGCAGGTCATGACTCTTATTACTAGGTACAACCCTCTCTAATTAATTAACTTGCCTTAAACCTCCAAAAGTTATCCTAAGGCATTGATCAACATACCTTTATGTTTAACCCTCAGCCCATGCAAGTGGAACCACTTTAGGTGATTCTAACATTTCATGTCTAAGTGATTCGTCCCCAATTGGTGTTCTGATTGATTCAGATCAATCAACTGATGTGCTTTGATTTCAATCCTCAGACGGGAGTTATCAACAAAATTTATAAACCTAATTCACCATATAGTAGGGTAGCATAGCTAGCATAGCATAGTGGCTCTAGGATCGTCCACAGAGATGGGTTTTCACTTCACAATTGATTTTACTTCAAAGATGAATTGGTGGTTTTCCTTTCCAAGGTTAGCTTTAAAAGAAAACATAAAATTGTAATGAAAAGGTTGGTTTTAATCTAACCAAAAATAGTAACTGATTTTAACTACAAAGAAAAGTGTTTCTTGGAGTTTCAAATCACTAGGCTCAGGTTCCTTGTACAAAAAAGGGAGTTCCGGTCACTTGTTTCTTTTCCTCACATTGGGGATTTAACATATAGTTATTTCCCGAACCGGTGTGGTACAGATGCTTACCATTAATGGTTTCAACACTAAATGCCTCTCACTGATCCATCTTGCAATGGCTCGTGCCTCTCACCTAGCATTTGCCATTCAAGGGGATCTTTAACCTTGGACTTCCCTTCTCAAGCTCGCAAGAGATAACTAATGGATGTCTCCTTGGAGTCCAAAAGCTTACCAAGTGTTGGCTATTCTAGAAAATCCTACCTTCAAACCACCTCCCAAAGGCTCGCAAGAGATAAACTAGTGCACCTCAATGGACGGAGACCACTTGCCTTATCAAGTGTTGGCCCAGGTGATTCAAAGGCGTTTTAAGTTAACTAAAAAGATAAAAACCATTAACGGGTTACACTTTCTCTTCATTAAAAACTAAAACAACAAAACTTCCAATTTATGCATGTGGAAACTTACCCGGCGTTCTTCACTCCAAGAGACAAAGAGCCTAGCCACTCATCCTCTGAGGAAACATCCTCAGAGGATGTTTGGCTAGAAAGAAAATAAAAGAGAAAACAAAATGGGAAGGAAAGGCAGAGCAAGGCTCTGAATTTTACTTCCTTTAAAAACTATACAAAGTTCGGTCTCTGAGAACAAGCTCCCCGAGATATTTACATATATATGGGGTTATTCACCCTTTGCTTCTTACTTCCTAACTAAGGAATCATGTGATAGGAGGATTACAAGGAGAATTTGGGAATTTAGACATCAAATATCTAAAGCAAAAAGATCTCAGGATGTCGGTTGCAGCTATCGGGTGGCTTTAGGAGGCGTTTCGCAGCTGGCACTGTAGCGCTGCGAAATTTCGCAGCCAAAGGCCAAAATTTCGCAGCCTTGCGAAATTCTCCTTCAACTTGGAGCAATCTTCTTGCAATGGCTGTAACTTCTTCATTTGAACTCGGAATTGTACACCGTTTGAAGAATTGGATTTTTGACTTCCTGATCTTTGAAATGGTATATAGCATGCATGAATTGGACTTCGGGAAGTGCTCCAAAAGTGGCCAAGAAGACTGAAACTACTGTCCCCTGTTTTGCTTCATGGCAGATTCCTCTTTGCTTTCCTCCTTGCATTCCGGATTTGCTTATGGCAAAGGACTTTAAAGCTTCAAAACTTTGGTTCTTCATGTTTCTAAGCTTTCCAAAAGCTTTGCCATGGATTCCAAAGAACTCTCCTCAATCTTGGATTGCTTTGGTGATCAAAATACTAACAAAAACACCAAAACTTACACATTTTGATTAGAATTGATTGCAAAGGTCCTTAATATGTTAATTGGGTTAAAAGGTGATAACTACTACTCAAAAGTGTTTAAAAGAGTTAATTACAAGGTTACAAAATAGCATTTTTGAGTAGTAATCACTAAGTTAAGTGTGTAACCAGGATCCTTGACATCAATGTTACCAAGTGAAGAGTTCCATCTTTAGGATTGGCCACTCTCACTACAAACATATATGGTCTTGTCCATAAAAGATAGTTCATATCCCTTAATTCCTTGGGCCACCCCATCTTTAGGATGGTGATGGGCCCAAAATCAAGATGGGCTCGATCTTGGAGGCTATGGGCTTGCTTATGGTACCCTCCCACTAAATATTTTGGAACAGAGACTTTAAGATAATTTTGGTAACTATCTTAAAATAAATTATCTATCATGAGAATTTACAAAACATTTATTTATTACTTGAATTGAGACTCCTATGTCAAATAGGGATATCTTTCATATTCCTTATCCTTGAACTTTCTTTTCAAAATAAACAGTTTTCTCCTTCTCTCTAAGCGGGGGGGGGGGAGCCTGGAGAATTACCTAACCCAAATAAAGGAAAGTCTTAAAAGGAATTTAAATTCCAAATGACAACAATCAATTCCTTAAATAAATAATAATGGAAATAAAACTCATGAAAATTTATTATTTTAAGAAAATCCAAAATTACCATTTTAATTTATTTGATTTGAAACAATATCTTGTTAAGCTATCTTAATCATGAATTATCTATCATATATTTTTCCAAAAATGATTTATTTCTTTAAATTAAAATCTTCTACTAAATAGGAAAGATTTTATTTCATAAGGACTTGGTAAAATAAAACTTCTTCCTTAAAAGAAAAAAATTCTTAGAGATTTAAAATCTCAAAAGATTTATTTATTTATTTTTAAAAAAATCTCTAAGAGTTTAATTTTGAAAAGGAAGTAAGTTCCTTATTTCTTTCCAACTTGTCTTTACCTAAAATAAACAATTTCCTAATTCCTAGCACATTTCAATTTAATAAATTGTCTAAAACAAGGAAAAATATGAAAATTCATTAACTTAAGAATACCAAAATATATTATATGCCAAAAATAAAAAAGCATAAAAGACATAAAAGGAAATTAAATAAATAATTCTCATCACCTTAGGAATCTTGTTGCAAATTTGGTAATAAAAATTTGAATAAAATCCAAATTACCAAAATAGCCCTACAACCAAAGATAGGGTTAGTGAAAAAAGAAAAACCCTATGGGCCAAAAAAAAAAAAAAAAAATTAAGCCCAAAAAGAGGCGCAAAAAAAAAAAAGAAAAAAAAAGAGCCCAAACAACTAAGAAAATATTTGGCTCGAACTCAATCTTGTAACTACGTGCCCTTTGTGTAACCTTGCTTCAATTAGTCCTATTTCCCTTATTTCAACTTCGAATTGTAATATGTTTGAAAGCACTAGATTCTTGACTTCCTAAGCTTCAAAACCATATGTGGTTTGCCTTAAAAAGTTGACAGAATGTGGCCTCGATTTTGAGTTGAAGTCAGCGTCATTGTGCTGCCAAGGATCTAAAATCAAGAACTTCCAAGATTCTTTCTTGTCCCTTGAATCACCATGGGAACTCATGAAAGAAACTTCAAGAAGCCTTCTTTTCTCTTTTTCAATAAGGGAATGTGCATGAACACTTTGTGATGCTTCAAATTGCTTCCATACTCTCCATAGGTTACAAAGAATGATAAAAAAATTGATTTTTACAACAAAATCCTATACTCCAAAGTTTTGGAGTTTACATATCATTCTAAGATAAAAACGAGATTTTTACAAATGAACAAAAATCCTATGCCTCTTATCAGACTTACAACCCATCTAGGAAAAGTAAACAACAATCCAAATAATTATTACATCCCAATAAAAGCAATCACAATTATAACCATCATATTATAATAAGATCATAATAAAAAAAGCACATTAATTATCCTTGGGGCCATGGGATAAACAAAAACCCTGCAAAACCAAGTTAGCACCCCTTAGAATGGTTCTAGCACAATTACTAACCTATGGCTTTGACACTATTTGATGGGAAAAACCTGGATCATTTTGTTTTCCAAGCTTAGATCAGGTTAGGAACATGCATAACTATCCTAGGCTTTTTCTAAATCCTGTGCATAGCAGAAAAATAACATTTTTACATTTTAAAAGGATTTAGAAAGTGTTAAAAAAAACCATACATCAAATTCGAATGTTCCCGAATCAATTCCACATAGTGAAAATGAAGAACGAAATCACAGAAGTCTTGTAAATGCACAATCTTTCGCCAGATGACTCGAACCTTAATCTTGGCACACTTCTAATGGGGAGGAAAAAAGGGTGAAGGCTATGGCTCTCTATCTCTCTGGATTGTGGAAGACAAAAGTTATGGAAATCCTAACCTCTAGGAGGTATTTATAGGGTTCCTAATTGGGCTTAAGTGACTTGAGCCCACATAGGCTTGGGTCACTTAATCTAGCCCAAAATGGGTCCTAATTGATTAATTAACCCAATAGCGCCTACTAATTAGTCAATTAGCCCCAATCTAGAGACCTTGTTCACTTACCCCTGTGCAATCTTGCATAATTATCAAAACGCCCTAATACACAAAAGTGAACTTAGAGCCAATTCGACCCTTATAATCCATACTAATAAGGTATATGAGCTCAGAATGGGGACCATTGGTACCCATAGGAATACTGGCTCCCTCAGAAGCCAATTCTAAAGTTCATTCAACATCCCACTATAAAGAATCAACTGGACTCCAATATCCTATGTAAATAACAACGAGACACCAAGTGCTTAGGTCCATGACTTGCTATCCATTGTGTTCAGTCTCCCCATGAATTAGTGTCCATAGTTTAACAAAGTGAAAGCTATCAACCTTTCAAGACTACCTCTACCATCCTTGAGTTACAAATTCTCATATTATGTGTTCAATTGACATATCTTAGCTCTCAAAGAGCCTATGTCAAGTTCCACTTAAGAAACTATTATGACTATAGCTTATATGAAAACACCTCCTTAGGATCACCCAAGGGGACATCTATCTCAATTCTAAGAGATATCATGGTGCCTCTATTGAGAATACATATTGCTACCGGCTTCCATCAATAATGACCCTAATCCATAGAGAATATATGATCAACTTACGATCTCACTTGTAGGTTAAAGTCATTGCTAACTTTAGTAGAAGCTTAATATTCTCTCAAGGTTGAGAGACAACACAATGAAGCAGCTTGGTGAGGTCATCACTAATTGAGAGCTTTAAGTCATGACTCACCGTAGGTCCTATCCAATGTGTAATCGTACACACACTAGTGCACTCACCATGGGAAACCCATCCCGATAGCCAAGACGAATTATCCCTCCAATTAGGAGGTGGTGCACAACAAATTTTAATAGGTTGCCTAGACTTATGAACCGGTTGTGAACAAGTCATCTTTTTGCAAAGAACCCATGACTTAGATCTTTTGTGCAACTCTTAATGCATCTAAGTCACGTATAATACAAAAGATGTAGGCAAGAATGCTCATAAAGTATAATACATGGAATGAAGATAGATAAAAGTGAAACTGGACATCATTAAATAAATAATGAATTCCAAATTTATTACATCATGTCATGCTTTTAAGGGTTCTATCCTAACATTGTGCTTGATCTAAAGATCCATAGGGATAAATTCATGCACCATATAAGATTTAGGGCATGGAAATAGAGTAATGTGGGGTTCCTAACAACTGGTATGAGAGCCCTAGAATAGGTTTTTACATGCTAGATTTGTTCTAAAGTGTGTTAACTCTATTTTATAGGTTCATGTCCCTTGGGGATGAATGAGTAAATGAAATGCTTTTATTGATTCAATTGAATGAATGAATATGAATGAGTATGATATCGGCCTTTTGATTTTATTGATATAAGGGGTATAAGATTTTTATTTTGTTTTAAAAATATTTTCTTTTCAATAGATGAATTATAAGCTCCATTATAAAAGCATAGTAATTTTTATTATGGCAAAAATTCTATTAGCCCAAGGGTTCTCCTAATTAGGTTTTGATGATAACAAACCATGGTTAAGTGACTAATTGGTTTGAATTGTAAAGAATCTCAGACATAAATTTGGAAATTCATCAAAGAACAAAATGGATACAAGATCGAGACTTTTGGAAGACTTTTAATCAAAGGAAACAAATGTAAGGTGAATACATGGGTGCACTTAGGTTTTACATATCTTTTTATGCATCTTTGGAAAACTCAATTTGTTCTTTAAAGTGGCAATTTCATTAAAACCCGAGTTTTATCAAATGTACCTTAGGCAAAATGTTTCACAATTGGCATATTAATTTACTTAAAGACCTTGCCTAAGTGTTAGAAAAGAAAAGAAGTGAAAAAGATAGGTTTTCGGGACCAAAAGGTTGAACCGGTAGAGGCTTTGGCCAACCGGCTCAACCGGTTGGGGAACCGGTCGATTGGTTTCCCTTGACCGGTCGAGGTTCGGTCAAGGAGTGTAAAAAACACTCTCTCTCTTCCAATAGCCTTCCTTTCCCGGTTGAGGTTCCTTTCTTCCCGGTTGACCTCTAGTTGAGGCAACGGTAACTTGCCAAAGCATTAAATGCTCCAACGGCTAGTGAACCGGTCGACCCCCAGCTCGACCGGTTGAGGCTGCTTTTTGCTTTTCTTGGCTCCCAAGCTTAGAAACCTATAAATTGAGAGCTCCACTTCATTTATGACATAGAGAACACTTGTAATCAATTGTCTACCCACTTGCTCTCGCCTTAAAAGCTCTCATTTCTTTCTTAGTGCATTAAATCCTCACTTGCATATCTTTTAGTGCACCCTTGTGAGTCATCCTAGCTTTGATTTGTATTTGAGCTATCATTGAGCTAGGTTGAGGGATTCATTTTTGTAAAAGTCGAGAGTTAAAGCCTTCAAGAGGTTTGAATCTTAAAGAGATTGTGTAAGAGCCCATTGGAGCTGGAGTCCAAGTGTAAAGAAGTTTAGAAACTTGGTTGAAGCTTCAAGTTAGTGGAACCGTCACTCGGTTAGGAGCTTGAGGAGAGTGGATGTAGGGTCGAACCACTATAAAATCCGAGTTTGAATTCTCTAACTCTATCTCTTTATTTTTTATTATATTGTGCTTGAATTTGTTGTGTTAAATTGTTTTTTTGAAAAACCCAATTCACCTCTCCCCCCTCTTAGGTGTTTTTCCCATTTAAGAATAACCTTTATTTTCTCAATTGGTATCAGAGCTAGACCTCTTGTTTGAGACCTAATAGTCTAAGAGGAAATGGCCATTCCATCAAGCTCATCTCATAATGAAATTTTTGCAAAATATAGAGCTCCATTTTTTACGGGAATCGACTATCCCTATTGGAAAACTAAAATGACTTGGTATTTATAATCAACCGATTTAGACGTATAGGACGTCATTGAAGATGACCCAACTTTTCCTACAAAACTAGTTGATAGAGTCATGGTTCCAAAACTCAAACAAGAATGGAATGAGCTTGATAGAAGAAATTTTCAATTAAATGCTAAGACCATTTTTACTTTGCAATGTGTTATGGATAGAAATGAATATAATACAATATGTCAATGCAAATTGGCTAAAGAAATTTGGAGATTGGTTGAGATAACTCATGAAGGAACAAATCAAGTGAAAGAGTCAAAAATTAATTTACTTGTATATATGTATGAATTGTTTTTGATGAAAGAAAATGAGACTATTGTTGAGATGATCACTAGGTTCACCAACATTGTCAATGGTCTTGAAGCATTGGGAAAGAACTACAAGGAATCCGAAAAGGTGATGAAGATATTGAGGTCATTGCCATCAAAGTGGCATACAAAGGTCACTGAAATTCAAGAAGCAAAAGACTCGACCAAGCTACCTATGGAAGAGCTCATAGGGTCATTAATGACATATGAGATCAATTTGGCAAAGAAGCTATAAGAGGGTGAAGACAAAAAGAAGAAGAGCATAGCTCTCAAAGCTACAACTAAGGAAGAAGAAGATGTTGAAGAAGAAAAACTAAGTGAATAAGGTGATGATTTAGCCCTCATCATAAGAAAGCTCAACAAATACATGAGGGGTGAAAGGTTTAGAGGAATAAATTTCACCTCTTGAAGAGACCTTTCTAAAAATGAATCTTCATCTCATGGTGACAAGGAGAAATGGGAAGGGAAAAGAGATTTGGTGTGTTTCAAATGCAAAAAATTGGTACACATTAAATATGATTGTCCTCTCTACAAAAGTGAAGCCAAGAGAAGAATTAGGAAGGCAATGATGGCCACTTGGAGTGAAAGTGAAGAATCCTCCAAAGAAGAAAAGGAGAAAGAAGTAGCAAACATGTGCTTCATGGCAATAGATGAACTTGATGAGGTAAACTCTAACTTTAGTGATGAAGATATGCATGATGATATTGAAGAATTATATGAGGATTTTGAAAAATAATTCTCTTAAAAATAAAATTCAAGAACTTGAAAAAGAAGTTGAAGAAGTGAAAGAAAAATTTTCAATTGTTGAAATTTCTAAAACTCATCTTGAAAAAAAAAAAAGAGATTTTGAGAAATGAAAATGAGATTTTGAAAAAGAAAAATGAATGGTTGACCTCCTCTCTTTCAATTTTTTCTTGTGGACAAAAATATTTTGAAATGATTCTAGCTAACCAAAAATGTGTTTTTGATAAACAAGGGCTAGGATTCAAATCTTCAAAAAATCAAAAGTATTTTAAAAACTACTTTGTAAAAGAATCCTTAAGTGCAAGTCCTTCTACCACTTGCAACTTTTGTGGAAGAGGAGGGTACATTAGTTGTACATGTCCCTTAATAAATGGTTCTCAAAAGAATTCAAATGCAAAAGCTAAAAAGGTTTGGATTGAAAAATCCAAGATCACTAACCCTCAAGGACCCAAAAAGATATGGGTACCTAAATCAACTTGAATTTTATTTTGTAGGGTTCAAAGAAGGATAAGTGGTTCTTGGATAGTGGATGCTCAAGACACATGATCGGGGATGAATCCAAGTTTGCCTTCCTTACAAAGAGAAAGGGAGGATATGTTACCTTTGGAGGCAATGCAAAATGAAGAATCATTGGTCAAGGCAACATTGGTAATGGCACATCCTCTCTTATTGAAAGTGTTTATTAGTGGATGGTTTAAAACATAACCTTTTAAACATTAGTCAACTTTATAACAAAGGTTTTAAAGTGATTTTTGAAGCATCTCATTGCATCATCAAGGATATTCAAAATAATAAAACCATCTTCATGGGCCATAGATGTGATAATTTTTACGCTATAAATATTTCAAAATATGATGACCATGATAGATGCTTTTCAAGCATGCATGATCAAAGTTGGTTGTGGCATAAGAGGTTGGGACATGGTAACATGGACCTTATTTCCCAACTCAACAAAGATGAACTTGTCACAAGCCTTCCCAAAATAAATTTTCAAAAAGACAGTTTGTGAAGCTTGTCAAATAGGAAAGCAAATAAAAAACTTTTTCAAAAACAAAAATTTCATTTCAACATTTAGGCCTCTTGAGTTGTTGCATATGGATTTATTTGGTCCCTCTAGGACACCAAGTCTTGGAGGAAAATCTTATACATATGTTATTGTGGATGACTTCTCTAGATGCACATGGGTCTTGTTTTTAAGTCAAAAGAATGAAACCTTTTATGAATTTTCAAAGTTTTGAAATAAGGTTCAAAATGAAAAAGGTTTATAATTACTTGTATAAGAAGTGATCATGGGAGAGAATTTGAAAATATTGATTTTGAAGAATATTGCAATGAGAATGGTATTAACCACAATTTTTTGGCTCCTAGAACTCCTCAACAAAATGGGATAGTTGAAAGGAAAAATACAACTCTTCAAGAAATGACTAGAACCATGCTAAATGAAAACAATTTACCAAAATATTTTTGGGCCGAAGCGGTTAAGACCTCTTGTTATGTTTTAAAAAGAATATTATTGAGGCCCATTCTTAAGAAAACTCCCTATGAGCTTTGGAAAAACAAGAAACCCAACATTAGATATTTCAAATTCTTTGGGTGTAAATGTTTTATATTAAACACTAAAGACAATCGTGGAAAATTTGATGCAAAATCAGATGTTGCAATTTTCCTTGGTTACTCAACTTCAAGTAAAGCCTTTAGAGTTTTCAACAAAAGGACCATGGTTATAAAGGAGTCTATCCATGTTATTTTTGATGAATCTAACAATTCTCTCCAAAAAAGAGAGTTTTGATGATGATTTAGGCTTGGAGACCTCCATGGGAAAATTTCAAATTAAAGATAGAAGGCAACAAGAAGAAATTTGAGAGGATCCCAAGAAAGAAGAATCATCATTGGCACTACCCCCTCCTCAACAAGTGCAAGGTGAATCAAGCCAAGACTTTTCTAAAGATTGGAAGTTTGTCATCAACCACCCACAAGATCAAATTATAAGTAATCCACCTAGTAGGGTAAGAACTAGATCATCTCTTAGAAATATTTGCAATAATCTTGCTTTTATCTCTCAAATTGAACCTAAAAATATAAATGATACTTTAGTTGATGAAAATTAGATGATTGCTGTGCAAGAAGAGTTAAATCAATTTGAAAAAAGTGAATTATGGGAATTAGTGCTAAGACCTTCAAATCAAAGTGTTATTGGAACTAGATGGGTCTTTAGAAATAAAATGGTTGAAAATGGCATAATTGTTAGAAATAAAGCAAGATTGGTAGCCCAAGGTTATAATCAAGAAGAAGGGATAGATTATGAAGAAACCTTTGCCCCTGTAGCTAGATTGGAAGCCATTAGGTTGCTAATTACCTTTGCATGTTTTAAAGACTTTATTTTATATCAAATGGATGTGAAAAGTGCTTTCTTAAATGGATTTATAAATGAATAAGTATATGTTGAGCAACCACCCAGTTTTCAAAGTTTTAACTTTCCTAACCATGTTTTTAAACTTAAAAAGGGACTTTATGGTTTGAAACAAGCATCTAAAGCATGGTATGAAAGATTGAGTAAATTTCTTTGGAAAAGGGGTTTTAAAATAGGAAAAAATGACACAACTCTTTTCATAAAGGCCAAAAAAAAAGGACATGCTCTTAGTTCAAATATATGTTGATGATATTATTTTTGGAGCTACTAATGTCTCTCTTTGTGAAGAATTTTCTAAGTGCATGTAGAGTGAGTTTGAAATGAGCATGATGGGAGAACTCAACTTCATCCTTGGACTTTAAATCAAGCAACTAAAGGAAGGAACCTTCATTAATCAAGCAAAATATTAAGAGATCTTCTCAAAAGGTTCAATATGGAAGAAGCCGAAACAACGAAGACTCCAATGAGCTCATCCATCAAGTTTGATAAGGATGAGAAATGTAAATCTATTGACTCAACTATGTATAGAGGCATGATAGGTTCTTTGCTAAATTTGACCGCTAGTAGACCCGACATCATGTATAGTGTATGCTTGTGTGCTAGATTTCAATCGTGTCCTAAAGAATCTCACTTAAGTACCGTAAAATGAATTCTTAGATATTTGAAAGGGACAATGGACATAGACTTATGGTATCCTAAGAGTGATAACTTTGAATTAATTGGATTCTTGGATGCCGATTTTGCCGGTTGTAGGGTTGAAAGAAAAAGCACTAGTGACACTTGTCATTTCCTAGGACACTCACTTGTTTCATGGCACAGTAAGAAGCAAAATTCGGTAGCTTTGTCAATGACGGAAGTTGAATACATAGTAGCTAATTTATGTTGTGCACAAATGCTTTGGATGAAACAAACACTTAGTGATTTTAATTTGTCTTTTGAACATGTTCCTATTAAATGTGATAACACTAGTGCCATAAGTATCTCAAAAAATCCCGTGCAACACTCTAGGACTAAGCATATAGAGATTAGACATCATTTTCTTAGAGACTATGCACAAAAGGGTGACATTACATTTGAATTTGTGAGCACAAAAGATGAACTTGCTGATATATTTACAAAACCTCTAAGTGAAGAACAATTTGTTGATATTAGAAGATAACTAGGGGTGATTTCTTTATGATCTAATGATTGCTTAATGAATTCTTGATGAATATACCCTCTGATTGCATGAATTTCATGTCATATGTATCATATAGACATATACATAGATAAATGGTCAAATTTTGACCAAAAATCAAAATTCCCTTGGCATTGGACAAAAAATTGGGGATTTCAACTAAAAAGTGTAGGGAAAGGATCATAAAATGAGAAAATGCACAAAAGGTAAAAAGTCAAACGCATTGACCGTTGATTAGGCGGTTGACCGGATCGGTACCGGTCGATCGATTCGTCGGGGCTGGCAATTTAAATACCTCCCCGCGCTTCATTTTCTCTTCCTTTTCCTCTGGTTCTTCAAGTGTTCTGCTGATTCAGCTACCCAAAAGTGATTTTATATGCCATTGCAGCAATTTGAGGGGTTCAGATTGATTTTTGGAGGCTAGGGCTTTGGATTTGGGACAACTTCTCCTCCTTTAGCGCGCGTCACAGTTGGTTTCAGTTCTTTTCTTGAGAACCTAGGGTTTCGAGTGTGTGTTTCTCTCTTTAGCAGCCTCGTCTCCTTCATATTTGCCTTTCTAATGGCTCCTAGGAGAAAGGTGGCGACCTCTAGGGCACAAGGCAAGCGCCCTACTGAGCCATCTCAGCCTGCTCAGACGGAGGCTCGCTAAAAGGTGAGGTTTGACACGACCCTTTTCAGCATCATGGAGGATTATCAAAGGTACAAGTAGAAGTTCGCTTAAAGGAAAGTGGTTCTAGGGAGAAGTATCAATTTCTCCCAACTACAGCATTTTGGATTTGAGGGCCTCTTCAGTCGGATGGGTTAGCTGCCAGTAGTGATGATTTCGGAGCCGATTTTCCCGACTTTGGTGCGTGCGTTCTATGCGAGGGCTACATATGGACTTGGTGGCCTGATTGTTTCCACTGTTAGAGGTGTTGAGATCCAGTTGGACTTAGAAAGCATTTGCCATATTTTAGATATTGCTCCAATTGGATTCAAGGTGTATGAGTCCAAGACTTGGCCCACTTTGCTAGGTTTTGAGCCTAGAGAGGCTATTCAGAGGATGTGCGGACTGGCAAACGCCTAAGGGATGGGCAAACCATCGGCTCACAGCCTGACTGTGTCTAGCAGAGTACTACTCCACATGATTTGCTTCATCCTGCTGCCATGAGGCGGACATCGAGATGAGGTCTTCTACCTTGAGGCATTCCTTGTGGACTCTATTCTGACGGAGAGACGGATTCACTTGGGTATCTGATAATGATGCACATGATTTCATGTTGCGAGAGCACGACCCGTGTACTCCCCTATGATCGCTTCCTCAGTCGAGTATTCAAGGATGTTGGGGTTGATTTGAGCAGAGAGATAGATTTCGAGGCCCCCAGTATTTATGATACATATGATGAGCAGTCTTTGGGGCGGATGAAGTTTGAGATGGCCCCCGATGGCTCCTGGATTAGGAGAGTAGAGCGGCCACCAACATAGGCCTGAGGATAGGGACAGGTGCATCCCGGAGTAGAGGAGGAGGCCAAGATCCGAGAGATAGAGGGTAGGCTAGACCCTTAGAGAGGCTTTGAGCAGAGAGAGCCTGAGCTTGACATTCCTCTACTCCAATTAAAGGGTGTTCAGTTTGAGGCCACATTTTTTGAGCCGATGATGTCTGAGCCGACTTATACAGCTGGACCATCTTCTCAGCCATCATTCACTGAGCCTCCTTACACAAAGACATCACCTCATCAAGCACCTCACACTCCTTATCATGTGCCTTGGATGGATTTTTCTTCTTAAATCAGCTCACTTGGCACTCACATGGGGGAACTTGCAGTAGTTAGTGATACTCGATTCTACTCCATGGAGGATCGCATGGATCAGTATCAGACTGGCTTCACCTCTCAATTTGAGTATCTATAGCAAAGATTTGAGCGTATAAAGGATCGTATGGATCAGTAACAAGCTGCATTTGAGCATCTCTAGTAAAGGATTGAGCGCATTGAGAGTCACTAGGAGAGTCAGCATGAGGAGATGATGGCTTACCTACGCTTTGTGTTTCCACCTCCACCTCCTTAGCCTTGATTTCATAGAGACCCCATTTGTTTCTTTTTGATGTTGCCAAAAGGGGGAGAGATATTTAGGATCTAGGATCTAGGAGACCTACATGCATATCATTGTCATATCATCTGTTTGGATTAGCTTATATGTTTATGTTTCGTGTACATTTGACTTTACTATATATATATGATATACTATTTTCATGATTTACACTATTTTCTATTGAAAATTCACATGTCTTGATTATCTTGGTTTTAAATTCATAAAATTTGATTGATTGATCCATGATTGGTTTGAGGGGGAGATTTTTTTCTTCTCTTAGATAACCAAGGTTTGTCATCATAAAAAAGGGGAGATTGTTAGCCCAAGGGTTCTCCTAATCAGGTTTTGATGATAACAAACCATGGTTAAGTGACTAATTGGTTTGAATTGTAAAGAATCTCAGATATAAATTTGGAAATTCATCAAAGGACCAAATAGATACAAGATCGAGACTTTTGGAAGACTTTTAATCATAGGAAACAAATGTAAGATGAATGCATGGGTGTACTTAGGTTTTACATATCTTTTTATGCATCTTTGGAAAACTCGATTTGTTCTTTAAAGTGGCAATTTCATTAAAACCCGAGTTTTATCAAATGTACCTTAAGCAAAACGTTTCAAAATTGGCATATTAATTTACCTAAAGACCTTGCCTTAGTGTTAGAAAAGAAAAGAAGTGAAAAAGATAGCTTTTCGGGACCAAAAGGTTGAACCGGTCGGGGCTCTGGCCAACCAACTCAACCGGTTGGGGAACTGGTCGACCGGTTTCCCTTGACCGATAGAGGTCCAGTCGAGGAGTGTAAAAAACACTCTCTCTTCCAATAGCCTTCCCTTCCCGGTTGAGGTTCCTTCCTTCCCAGTCGACCTCTGGTTGAGGCAACGGTAACCTACCAAAGCATTAAATGCTCTAATGGCTAGTGAATCGATCGACCCCCAGCTCGACC
Organism: Vitis rotundifolia; assembly: GCA_030254885.1. Lineage (NCBI taxonomy): Eukaryota > Viridiplantae > Streptophyta > Magnoliopsida > Vitales > Vitaceae > Vitis > Vitis rotundifolia. Next base: position 12,726,018 of record CM058154.1, on the reverse strand, counting down.
GGTTGAGGCTGCTTTTTTCTTTTCTTGGCTCCCAAGCTTAGAAACCTATAAATTAAGAGCTCCACTTCATTTATGACATAGAGAACACTTGCAATCAATTGTATACCTACTTGTTCTTGCCTTAAAAGCTCCCATTTCTTTCTTAGTGCATTAAATACTCACTTGCATATCTTTTAGTGCACCCTTGTGAGTCATCCTAACTTTGATTTGTATTTGAGCTATCATTGAGATTGGTTGAGGGATTCATTCTTGTAAAAGTCAAGAGTTAAAGCTTTCAAGAGGTTTGAATCTTGAAGAGATTGTGTAAGAGCCCATTAGAGTCGGAATCCAAGTGTAAAGAAGTTTAGAAGCTTGGTTGAAGCTTCAAGTTAGTGGAACCCTCACTCGGTTAGGAGCTTGAGGGGAGTGGACGTAGGCAAGGAAGTGCCGAACCACTATAAAATCCAAGTTTGAATTCTCTAACTCTATCTCTTTATTTTTGATTATATTGTGCTTGAATTTTTTGTGTTGAAAAAGTTTTTTGAAAAACCCAATTCATCCCCTCTTGGGTGTTTTTCTCATTTAAGAATAGCCTTTATTTTCTCAAATTCCAATGTCTTTTTTATCCATCTTTGGTGACCTAAGAGAAAAGAAAGATTCTTGAAGTTTCTTTTTTGAAATCCCATGGTGAATTTCTTTTTTTTTTTTTAAAAAAAAAAATTCTTGGAAGTTTTGTTTTTGAGATCCATTGCAACATAATGAAATCAACTTTAACTCAAAATAAGAACTACTTCCCATGAGTTTCTTGAGGTAAACGACATATAGTTTTGAAGCTTAGGAAGTTAGAAATCCAACGCTTTAAACTATTCAAAAATTAGATTTGAAACGAGGGAAATATGGCCAATTGAAGCAAGGTTGCACAAATAGTATAACACAATAATGTTAACTTTAACTCAAAATCAGGTCTATCTTCCTTGAGTTTCTTGATATGGTTTTGAAGCTTAAGAAGTCAAGAAAGGGAGTAAGAGAGAGAGCTCAAGGCTAAATAATTCCTTTGTGACCTTTTAGGACACTAGAAAAGGAATGCCTAGTTTACCTAAAGAAAAAGGGAAAGTATACATCATTTTCTTGCTATTGAATCTTTAGTGGTGGATTTCACCATTAATGATGAATAGATTCCAAGTCTACTATATGTAAGTCCTTACAGGGTATTCAACAAAGGTGAAGGTTAAATGATTGGATACTTACCTTATCTTCAATTGCAAGGTTAGTTGTATAGGTTAGTGAGAGGTAATATCTTCCTCTTTTATATGTATTCCATTATCAATTTGCTAAATGATGAGAATAATCCGATCTCAAAAAGAAATTAGCACTAATCAAACATTTGTTATCTAGATCTAGGTCATGCTAATCTAAATAGGATCTAAAGACTAGTCAAGTTTGGACTCTTTGATTCTAGAGGATCTTCTAGTCTACGAATCCTGTATAGATGGTAGAATGACTGAGGATATGGAACCAAGGAATGTTTGGAGTTAGTGCATACAAGTATGGACCTTTTAGTGTCTATGCATAAGGAAGGTATAGGGACTACATCACTTCTAGTGATGCTTACTCTAGGTTTGGATATGTGTACAGGAAATACAATGCTTTGGATAAATTCATTGAATTTAAGGTCACAACAAATATCGCTTGTTGCCACGATTTTTTTGCCATAAACTAAATTTTGTGGCAAAATGTTGCTTTTGGCCATACATTTCCTTTTCGTCACTAAAAATATGAGCCGAATAATTCTTGTGGAATATATGATATTTTACCATGAACTCATCTTTTTATCACAAAATTATTTGTGGTAAAATATTACTTGTTGTTACGAAGTTACTTTTTGTTACTAAATATATGGCGGAAATCAACTTTTTGCCTCAAAATTATGTGGAAAAATATTACTTTTAGCCACGAATTTACATTTTGTCTTTAAAACTATGGTAAAAATAATTTCCACATTGTATGTGACATTCTGCTACAAACTTTACTTTTAGTATGAAATTATTTATAAAAAAAAAAAAAAAAGGAATGACTTACAAATTTCAATTTTTATTCAATTTTTTTTTCACAATCTAATTTGTGGTAGAAAATTATTATTTATTTTAATTATATATGCACCATTTTTTATATAATAAATTAAATATTAAATAATTAATATTTTATATTTAATAATTTATAAAAATATTATACAAAATAGTCATTTATTATAAAAATAATTTTTTTTTCTTAAAACATAAAAAAGTTTGATGTTGATAAAAAGTGAAAAAAAAAGTCATTTGATATTTTTATGAGTTTAACAATTATAATTTTGAATATAGAAATGAAATTTCTAAAAATTTAATAAAAGTATACAAATTTTGAAGTTCAAATTTTATTTTAAAATTTTCATGAATTTTTTTTACTTATTAATTAAAAATATAATGAATCAAATAAAATAAGATGAAGAAAATAAACAATAGATTCTCAACTTTAATATCAACAATTTATTTATTTATTTACATAACTATTATATTTTTTTTTTTCCAAAGATTCCTTTTCTAAGAGTTTTGGTTTCTATTATATTTTTGTCTAAATAATTTTGTAATTTCTTAAAACTTTTTTTAATTTTTTAAATATCATTTTTTTATGCAAATAAGTATTGATAATTTATAAAGTTTGTTATGAAATCTTTAACTTTTTTTTTCCCAAGTTTTTACTTGTTTATTGATAAGAGTACGAAAAATTATTGTAATTTAAGATTCGTATAAAGACAAAAATAATGTTGAACCCAATTAAAAGTTTTTTATTCCTCTTTAAACATCAAATAATTTATAAAAAATACGGTGAAAGTCTCTTCAAAGAATAATGATAAAGTGAAGGGTCATGAGTTCGAGTCCCAATGATTACAATTTAATATAAGGATTATTAGGGCGCCAAAATGTCCTCCCCTAGGCTTGAGTAAGGTGTGGGATTGTTTAAAAATAAATAGTCATGCTTGAAACCTCCACAATATATGAAAAATAAAATATTATCATATAAATTTTTGCCACAAATATAAATTTGTTTCTAAAGATATTATATTCTCATAAAATAATGTTCATTGTTAAAAGAGACTTTTTGCCACAAAACTTTCTCAAGATAGAGATTTTTTTCGCCATGAATAGTTTATTTTTTGCCCCAAATATTATTCATTGCTGAAAGTTACTTTTAACGACAAAATTTTTTATTCATTGGTTAAACTTTTTACTGATGGACTTGTTGCGACAATCTTGTGACATATGTTTTTTGTGGCAAAAACATATTTGCCACAAAAATCTAACTTTTTGCCATAAAAACATTCATTGTGAAACATCATATTTGTTGTAGTGGGTGGAATCAGATAACCTATTAGGTAAACATTTCATGACACTTCTACTAGATTGAGGTGATATATCTAGTAAGTTTGATTCTTTCGATTAGAGCATAGGATTATTTCCCAGTTATGTGTGTTGGGAACCTTGGATTACTCCGTTCCCATGCCTTGGATAGTGTAGGGTGCATGCAAATCTATCTTAGGCTCTCTAAATCTATCGCAATAGATAAACAGGTAATTAAAAACAATATGGATACCATAGAAAACATAGATATAGATAATAAAGCCACATACCTTTGATCCAAATGTTTCCGGATCAATTCCAATCGATGTAGATTATTCAAAAGTCATAATGGATCGTAAACACTAGAATCTTTCGCCTGATGACTCTTCCTTGTATCTAGGCACTGAGATGGTGGAGATCTCAAGGGTAGAGGCTAGGGTTCTTTCTCTAGATTGAAGGGGAGAATGAAAAGACTTGGAAAACTTAACCCCTAAAGCTGTATTTATAGGCTTCCTATTAGGCTTAAGTGACTTAAGCGTACCATGGGCTTGGGTCATTTAATCTAGCTTAAAAAGGTTGCTAATTGATTAAATAACCATACAAGGCCCTAGTTAATCAATTAGCCCGGTCCAGACATACCACTCAATTATCTTGTGCTACCTTGCATAATTACCAAAACACCCTTATGCACAAAAGTGAACTAATAACCCATCCAACCATCATAAACCGTGCCATCAAGGAATACGAGCTCAGAGAAGGGACTAATGGGACCCATATTAGTACTTGCTCCATTAGAATTAAATTCTGAAATTGACTTAACATCCCACTATAGAGAGTTAACTGCACTCCAATAGCCTATGTATATTACAACGAGATACCAAGTGCTTGGTTTGGTGACCTACTATCCACTGCATGCAGACTCCCCATGAACTGGTATTCGTAATCTAATAAGGTAATGCTATCACCTATCAAGATTACCTTTCCAATCCTTGAGTTACAGATCTCACTTATTAGGTGATCAATTGACATACTCTAGCTCCAAGTAGCATATGTTAAATTCCACTAAAGGAATTACTATGGTCACGAATTTTATGATCTCATGTTTTTTTGGATCACCCAAGGGGACACACTATCTCAATCCTATGAGATATCATGGTGTCTATATTGAGAATACATGTTGTTATCTGCCTCATCGACAGTGACCCAATCCATAGGGATATATGACAACTTTAGGGTCTCACCCATAGGTCAAAAGCCTCTTGTTGATTTTTCCGCAGACTCAATATTCTCTCAAGGTTAAGAGTTCATGCAATATAGCAGCTTGGTGAATCATCACAATTGATAGCCTTGCAACTTTATTCACTGTAGGTCCTGTTTAGTGTGCATCACATACACTAGTGCACTCACCATGGGAAACCTATCCCTACAGCTAAGACAAGTCATCCCTCCAATTAGGAGGTGGTGCATTATAGTCTCTATTGGATTGCCCAAGTCCATAGACCAACTATGGACAACCTATCCACTTACAAGGATCCTATGACTTGTATCTTTTGTGTAACTCCTAATGCATCAAAGTCATATACAATGTAAGAGACATGGGTTGAATGCTCAAATGAATGTTAATACACCAAAGGGATAGCAAGAGGATAGTTAAGTTTGACTTTGTTACATTATGTCTTGCTTTTAGGGGCTCAATCTTAACAATGTGCACCAGGGACTCCATTGCAAAATGGAGAGGTGGAAATAAGATATCAAATTGGGATGGATGTAATGACATTGTGTATAAGTTTCTCATCTTCTCCCAAATTCTTTTGGGGATATGTCTTGCAAACTATGTGTAAGTTGAAGGGATAAAACCCATTGGTGTAAGTTGGTCTACAAGAGGAACACAAGAGTAGATGGAAAGCTTGAGTTTTATGTGGCTACTACTATAGTTAAAAGTTGTACTTTGAAACTTTGTTTCAACTATGGAAATCCTTTTCAGTAGTGGCCATACTCAAATCCATTAGAGTACTCCTATCTATTATGATGTATCTTATTTATGCAATACATTGACCAAACATTTTCATAGAAAAGGGCTTTGTGTGCACAAGAAGGCACATGAAAGCATGGTGGAAGCATGGTGATGCTCAAAGATCTTATAGGTAGATAACAATCTACTCATTAGATATGATGTAGGGATATTGTCATTAGTCAAGATCTAGTATTCTACTTAGTTTTAGATAAAAATCTAAAGGAAGGCACAATATATTCTTAGGATTAAGGTCCTTTAGGATTGTAAGAATAGGAAAATTGTGCAATGTCACCTACATTGACAAGCATTTGGTCAAGTACATGATGCAAAATATCTAAGAAGGGTTTGTTATCCTTTGGGTTTGGAGTTGTCTTTCTTAGGATTACTATCTTACATTAAGGCAATGTCATATGCTTTTGCAATGGGTAGCCTTAAGTATGTGATGCTATATGGTAGGCTAGATATTTGCTTAGCTGTGGGAATAGTGAGTAGATATTAGTCCATTTTAAGATTAGAGATTTGGGCAGAGGTCAAGCATATACTCAAGTATCTTTAAAGAATGAGGGATTATGTGCTTATGAATCTTTGCGATGAGTTTGTAATCCTCTTGTACCGGAAGTTGGACTTTCAGTTTAATGAGAACTTACAAAGGCTTACCTTTAGGTATGTGTATGCTCTAAGTGGTTTTTGTTATTTTTGTAGCAACAAAGAAACCCTTTTAGCTTATGGGTCCCTTGGTTATGTCGTCTAGGACCCTGTTATGTAATAATAGTGGGATGGTGACATAGTCTAAAGAATTGAAGTACCACTAGAAGAGGAAACACATAGAGAGGAAGTGTTACCTTATTGTGAGATAGTACAAAGAGGTGATATAACTATAGAGAGGTGATATGGCTATGGAGAAAATCTTTTTATAGTGTCCATTCTACTTTTAGGGCTAGTAGGAGTTTGTTAGGATTGAGCCCTTAAAAGCAAGACATGATGTAACAAAGTTAGACTTAACTATTTTCTTGCTATCCCTTTGGTGTATTAACATTGATTTGAGTATTCAAACCATATTTCTTACATTGTACATGACTTGGGTGCATTAGTAGTTTCATAGAAGATACAAGTCATGGGTTCCTTATTAGTAGATAAGTTATCCATAGTCGGTTCATAGATTTTAGCAATCCAATAGAGACTGTAATACACCACCTCCTAATTAGAAGGATGACTTTTCTTGGCCATCAGGATAGGTTTCCCATGGTGAGTGCACTAGTGTATGTGATGCATATTGGACAGGACCTATGATGAATCATGACGCAAGGCTATCAATTGTCATGATTCACCAAGCTACTATATTGCATGGGCTCTTAACCTTGAGAGGATATTGAGCCTATGCCAAAATCAATAGGAAGCTTTGACTTATGGGTGAGGTCATAAAGTGATCATACATCCCTATGGATTGGGTCACTATTGACAAAGGTTACTAGCAATAGGTATTCTCAATAAAGGCACCATGATATCTCATAGGATTGGGATAATGTGTCCCACTAGGTGGTCCAAAGGACATGTGATCATGAAATTTGTGGCACTACAGTAATTCCTTTAATGAAATTTGACATATGCTTCTTGAAATTAGAGTATGTCAGTTGATCACATAATAAGTAGGATATGTAACTCAAGGATTGAAGACGATATCCTGATAAATAATAGTACTACCTTGTTAAATTAGAACACTAGTTCATAAGGAGTTTGCATGTAGTAGATAGTATTAAGATAGAGCCCTTAAAAGCATAACATGATGTAATAAATTTGGAATTCGTTATTTATTTAATGATATTCTAGTTTCACTTTTATCTATTCTTATTCCATGTATTATACTTTATGAGCATTCTTGCCTGCATCTTTTGCATTGTATATGACTTAGGTGTATTGGAAGTTGTGTAAAAGATTTAAGTTATGGGTTCTTTGCGAATAGATGACTTGTTCACAACTAGTTAATGGGTCTAGGCAACCTAGTACAGGTTGTAGTGCACCACCTCCTAATTGGAGGGATGGTTGGTCTTGGCTATTGGGATGGGTTTTCCATGGTGAGTGCACTAGTGTATATGGTAACACATTGGATAGGACCTATGGTGAGTCATGACTTAAGGCTATCACTTAAGCATAATTAGGAATCCTATAAATACCCCTTAGGGGTTAGAGTTTCTATCACTTTTGTCTTCCACCATCCAGAGAGAAAGAGAGCCATAACCTTTACCCTCATTTCTTCCCCACCAGAAGTATGCCAAGAACAAGGTTGAGTCATTGAGTGGAAGATCGTTGGTTTATGAGACTTCCAACAACTTCAAGATCATCTTCAACACTTGGAATTTAAGGTTTAGGAACATCCAAACCTAAAGGTTAGTTCTTCACCCTAAAAGATCAATTATTATCATTATTTTTTTAAATTGGTATTGCTTCTATTGCTTGGATCTAAGATGCCAACAATTGGTGTCAAAGCATAATGTTATAAGCATGTTTAGATTTTTTTTAGGGTGTGCTAAAATCTTTTTTGCAGCTTGATGTTATCCCATGGTCAAGGGACCCTTGTATCTTCCTTTTTATTATTGTTTGTGATGATTGAATGGTATAATTTGTTTTCTTTCTTTGTTTCTTCATAGATTTGGTTGTAAACTCCATTAAAGGGGCATAGGTTTTCTTTTTATCTTGTAAAGTTTTAATTTTTTCCATAGATTGGGATGTAAGCTCCATTATAAGAGCATAGGATTTCTTTTATAATGTAAAGTCTTATTTATTTATTTATTTATTTATTATTTTATTATCTATAGAGAGCTACAAGAGAAGAATTCCTTAATGATGTCAATAAAGATTAAATCTTTATTGGGGAATCATCTATGAAGATTCAAGGATTTTAGTGGCTGCAGAAGAAAGGTTAAATCCTTCCTTTGATTGAATAAGAAGAGCAAAGTTCCTAATTTTGATTTGAATTTTCTTATGGAAAATAAATTTTCATGAGAAGGTTATTTCCAAATTAAGTTTTATTCAAAATTGGAATGCTGCTACTATTAAGGAATTTTTTATATGGAAAGATTTTTAAAAATTTGTGGGAGAATCTAGTTTCCTTTTCTAAAAATCTTTAGAAGATCCCTTTTTCAGAGTTTCTAATTTTGAGATCTTCAAGGACTTGAGTTTCTATATTAAGCGAAGATTTTCTTATTGTAAAATCTTTATAAAATTGGATATTCCTTATAAGCACAAGTATTCTAATTTAGTGAATAAATAAGGTTTTTGGAAATTCTCATGATAGATAATTTATTTTAAGAAGGTCACCAAAATTATTGAAAGCTTCTTATGAAAATTGTATAAAACTCGTAGTAGTTTTAATGGATATAAATTTTCTTGAAAATTAGATTACAAGACATGTTATTTACTTAATTTTGGAATAGTGTAGATTAAGAAAATAAAACTTGTGAAAATAAATTAGAGAGCAAAGTTTCCTTTTCTAAATTACTCTAAAGGATTCTAAATTATTTTCTTTAAAATTATTTTGATAAGAATCCTTATAGAATAAAAGTTTCTCTTTGGATTAAGTGGTCTCTAGTTTTTATTTTTCAAGTTTTTGGAAAGTTTCTTATTACACTAATCCTTAATTTGGAAAGTAAATATTTGTTTTTGGAAATTTTCAAGATGGATAATTTATCATTAAGGGAATTACTAATAGTTTTATTTTTGGTAATTTGACTGGAATAGATTACCATGAAAATTAGATTCCATATTCAAGAATATTAATTAAATTGGAAAGTTGTAAGGATAAGGAAATTAAATTTATGAGGAATTTTAAATATGAGAGCTAAAGTTCCTTTCTAAATTTATTCTTAAGGATTTAAAGTATTTTTCTTAATTTTTTTTGAGAATCCTTGAAGAATTAAATGTTTCCTAATTGGATAAGGTGCTCTCAAGTTTTCAAAATTTTATAAATTGGAAGTTTCCTTGTTAAACTAAGTTTCCAATTTGGATAATAAATATCCTATGAAAATTTTCATTAGAAATAATTTGTCATTAAAAGTTATTAACAAAAGGATATTTAGTAATTTGATGGAAATAAATTTCTTTGAAAATATTTCCTAGACAAAATATTTATTAGTTAGAATTGTGTGAAGGAGATTTTTTATTTATTTATTTATTTTTATTTTATGAAAATGGATTTTAAAATTTGAGAGTAGACATTTTATCAAAATTCATTTTTGGATAAAATACTCTTATAGAAATTTTGAATTTTACATATGGACATTCTCCTATAACACTGGGTTTCTAATTAAGAAATAAATATTTTTGGAAATTGTCAAAGAGGATAATTCATTCATCAAGGTAATTACTAATGTTTTAAAAGCTCTAATTTCAAAAGATTAAGTGGGAGAGGGCCATAGGCAAGCCCATAGCCTCCAAGATCGAGCCCATCTTGATTTTGGGTGCATCACCATCCTAAAGATTGGGTGGCCCAAGAAATCAAGGGATATGGACTATCCTTTATGGACGAGACTATTATGTTTGTAGTGAGAGTGGCTAATCCTAAAGATGGAACTCTTCACTTGGCAACATTGATGTCAAGGATCTTGGTTACACACTTAACTTAGACATGAAGTGGTAGAATCACCTAAAGTGGTCCCATTTGCATGGGCTAACGGCTAAACAAAAAGGTTATGTTGATCAATGCCTTAGGATAACTTTTAAAGTTTAAGGCAAGTTGATCAATTAGAGAGGGTCTCTACCCTAATAATAAGAGTCATGACCTACTTAAAGTAAGTTTGATTCTTATGATACTAAGATACCTTGCAAAATGACATGTAGTTTGAGAGCACTACATTTTTGCTAAATTAATTACCAACTTGCCTTGAATGCTAAGTTTCTTTTATTAATGCATGGAATTATTTTATTTATTATAGATATCATGTCTTTAACCTGTCACCTTATATCTCATGTTTAAATTGGACCTAGTTATAGATTGAAAATAATATGGATATAGTATTAATTGCATAGAAATTGATTTAGGTAGAGCTTGTCATTTCCTTTGAACAAACCTATCATAAAGTAAGAGAAGCATATCAAAGGTGGCATAAGACAAATAAGAAGACTAAGTGTTTCATACTTGGGTCTTTAGATATTGTGTTACAAAAGCAACACATGTCTACTGCCATAGTCTATGGTATTCTCTTTAAAATTGAAAAGGTTATTTGGTGATAAGGCAAGTAAACCAGACAAGCTGCCCTTAGGACTATTATAAACATCGAGATTCATGTTATCTTACAAATCTTACCAAATTCCTTTGGGATGGGTAAGAAGATTCTCAAAGAGTGGAAGGGTGTTCATATGGAAGTCAAGGTTCTTTAGGCTCTTCTACCAAGAAGAAGAATAACAAATCCAAATAAGAAAAGTTCAAGAAAAGGAATGAGAGAACAAACTCATGGGCAGTAATTCCTTTGTACCATTTAGAACACTAGCATAGGAATTCTTGGAGTGCCTAAGGATAGGGAAGTACATAACATATTCTCATTGTTGAATACATAGTGGTTGATTTCACCAATTATGGTGGATAGATTCCAAGCCCACTGTCTGTAGTTCTTTATAGGGTTTTCAACAAGTGAGAAGGTCACATGATGGGATTGTACTTACCTTAGTTTTAGTTGCAAGGTTAGTTGTGTAAGTTAGTGGGAGGTATTACCTCTTTTATGTGAGACTCCATTATCACTTTGCCAAGTAATGAGTGTAGTCAAATCTCACTAAAAGAAAGAACCTAACATTAATAAAACATTTAGCTTATAATGCCTAGGTCATATTAATCTAAACAGGATCCAAAGACTGATCAAGTCTAGACACTTTTATTCTAGAGGATCTTTCAGTCTACGAATCTTGTATAAATGGTAAGATGATCAAAAGGCCCCTTTATTTCTAAAGGACATGGAACCAGGGAATGCTTGGAGTTAGTGCATACTGATGTGTATGAACCTTTTTATGGAAAGTATGGGTATTTGATTATTTTACTGATAATACGCTAGGTTTGGATATGTAGATGGCAAGTCTGATGCCTTGGATAGATTCATTGAATTTAAGGTGGAATCGAATAACCTATTTGGTAAACATATCAAGACACTTTTATTAGATTGAGGTGGTGTGTCTAGTAGGTTCAATCCTTTCCATATGGGGCATGAGATGATATCTCAGTTGTGTGCACTAAGGACTCCATTGTAAAATGGAGTGATGGAAAGAAGATATCGAACTTTGGGTTCTCATTACTTCCCTTATTCTTTGGGGTATATCTTAAAGACTATGTAATACCTCTTTTTCTAAAGAGATGCATTAGTTTATAGGATATCCAAGAGGATTTCAGGATTATTACTTTATAGTCAGAATTATCAGAAGGTGTTTGTTGCTACAAATAAGATATTTATGATCAAGACTATAAGATATGTAATAAGACAAACAATGATATAGATTGGAGAATACTAGAGGATAGCACACAAGATACTATGGATCCAATACCAACCATTCCCATTTCTAGTACACTAATGCCTCATTGTAGTGGGAGTGTTGTTAAACAACTAGACTGATTCATGTATTTGGGAGAGTCTTTCGAGGCCATTCTAGAGGAACATGATATCGATCCCATAAATTATGATAAAGCAATGAGTGATGTGGATGCACATCTTTGGCAAAAGGTTATGGAGGCAAAGTTAGAATCCTTGTGATTCTAATGTAGTCTGGGTTCTTGTAGAAGCACCCGAAGGGATAAAACCCATGGGTGTAAGTTGGTCTATAAGAGGTCCAAAGGCGTAGGTGAAAAAGTTGAGATTTATGTGGCTAGGTTGTAGCTAAAGGTTATAGTTTGAAACATTATTTCAACAATAGGAAACCTTTTCACCAATAGCCATCCTCAAATCCATTAGAGTACTCTTATCCATTACGGAGTATCTCATTTATGAGATATTGCAATAGGATGTCAAGATAGTGTTCTTAAACGATTATCTTGATATTAGTATCCATATGATGTAACCAGCTCAATTAAAGAAATAATGGGATGCTTAATAAGCAAATTCTTCATTTATGATAGCGTCGCACCTATCGATCGGTCATGATAGCTCAATATTGTTTTCTGCACAGACTGCACTTGTACAATTGGTCATGTTGTTGTCCTGTTTGGTTTTCATCACAGACTGCACATGGTCTAATCGATTATGATAACTCAGTTTCATTTTTAGCATATACCACACCTGTAGAATCAGACACATCGTTGTCCAGCCTGGTTTTTATCACAGACCGCACTAGGTCAGATAGGTCTCAACAGTTTAGTTTTGATTTTATAGTATACCAGACTTATACTATCTGTCACATCGTTGTCTTTTCTTGTTTTCATCACATACTGCACCCGGTCTGATCAGTCGCGACAATTCAGTTTCATTTTCGGTGTAAACTACACTTGTACGATCAATCATGTCGTTGTTCTGTCTGGTTTTCGTAACATAATACACCTAGTTTGATAGGCCCAAATAGTTCATTTTTGGTTTCAGCGTAAACCACACTTATAAAATTGGTCATGTCGTTGTCCTATCTAGTTTTCATCATAGACTACACCTAGTTAGATAGGTCCCGACATTTCAATTTCAATTTCGGTGTAGACCACACCTATACAATGGGTCATGTCATTGGACTATCTAGTTTTCGTCACAGACTACACTCGGTCTAATAAGTCATAATAGTGTAATATCATTTTCATTGTAGAAAACACCTATACAATTGGTCATGTCGTTGCCCTGTCTGGTTTTCATGATATATCGCACTTGGTTTGATTGGTCACAATAGTTTAATTTTGTTTTAGGTGTAAGTCGCACATGGAAGATCAGTCACATCGTTGTCTTGTTTGGTTTTGTCACAAATCGCACCTAGTTCGATAGGCCCCGACAATTTAGTTTCGATTTCAAAGTAGACCGAACCTATATGATTGGTTAAGTCGTTGTCCTATCTGATTTTCCTTACATACTGCACCCGTTCCGATCGGTCATGACATCTCAGTTTCATTTTTGGTGTAAACCGCACTTGTATGATCAATCATATCATTGTCTTGTCTGGTTTTCAAAACATACCGAAACCAGTTCAATAGATCCCAATAGTTCAATTTCGATTTTGGTATAGACCACACCTATACAATTAGTCATGTCATTGTGATATTTGGTTTTTGTCACAGACTGCACCCGGTATGATCAATTATGATAACTTTGTATCGATTTTGGTATAGACCACACCTATATGATCAATCATGTCGTTGCCTTGTCTAGTTTTGACGATAGACAACACTTGGTATGATCGGTCATGACAACTAAGTTTCATTTTCGACGTAAACCATGGAAGATCGGTCACATCATTGTCTTATCTGGTTTCATTATAGATCGCACTAGGTCTAATAGGTCTTGACAGTTCAATATCATTTTTCGTATAAACCAGACCTATACGATTAGTCACATCATTGTTCTGTCTGGTTTTTGTCACAGATTGTACCCAGTCCAATTAGTCACGACATCTCAATTTCCTTTCCGGCGTAACCCACAACTTTATGATCAGTCATGTTGTTGCCCGGTATGGTTTTCATCATAGTTCGCACATGGAGTGATTGGTCATGATAGTTCAGTATTATTTTCGGCATAAACCATATCTCTATGATCCGTCACGTTGTTATCCTCTTTAGTTTTTGTCACAGTCGGCACCCAGTCCGATTGATCATGACAACTCATTTTCATTTTTGTCGTAGATTGCTCCTATACGATCGATCACATCATTGTTGTTAGGATAGAGCCCTTAAAAGCATGACATAAGGTAATAAATTTGGAATTCATTATTTATTTAATGGTGTTTCAGTTTCACTTTTATCTATCCTTATTCATGTATTATACTTTATAAGCATTCTTGCCTACATCTTTTGCATTGTACGTAACTTAGGTGTATTAGCAGTTACACAAAAGATTTAAGTCATGAGTTCCTTGCAAATAGATGACTTGTTCACAATTGGTTCATGGGTTTAGGCAACTTGTTAAAAGTTGTAGTACACCACCTCTTAATTGGAGGGATGGCTAGTCTTGGCTATCGGGATGGGTTTTCCATGGTGAGTGCGCTAGTGTGTATGGTTACACATTGGACAAGACCTACAATGAGTCATGACTTAAGGCTATCAAGTAGTCATGACCTCACCAAGCTGCTTCATTATGTTGTCTCTTAATCTTGAGAGAATATTGAGTTTGTGCTGAAGTTAGTAGTGGCTTTGACCTACAAGTGAGATCGTAAGCTGATCATATATTCCTTATGGATTGGGTTACTATTGATGGAAGCCGATAGCAATAGGTATTCTCAATAAAAACACCATGATATCTCTTAGGATTAAGATAGTGTATCCCCTTGGGTGATCCTAAGGAGGTGTGTTCATGGAAACTATGGCCATAGTAGTTCCTTAAATGGAACTTGACATAAGCTCTTTGAGAGCTAAGATATGTCAATTGAACACATAATAGGAGGATCTGTAACTCAAGAATGGTAGAGGTAGTCATGAAAGGCTGATAGCATTCACCTTGTTAAACTATGGGCACTAGTTCATGGGGAGACTGAACACAATGGATAGCAGGTCACAGACCTGAGCACTTGGTGTCTCATTGTTATTTATATTCGATACTAGAGTTTAATTGATTCTTTATAATGAGATGTTGAATCAACTTTAGAATTGGATTATGAGGGAGTCGATATTCCTATAGGTCCCAATGGTGCCTGCTTTGAGCTCATATACCTTGTTGACATGTGTTATGAGGGTTGGATTGGTTCTAGGTTTGCTTTTGTGCATAAGGGCATTTTGGTAATTATGCAAGGTTGCATAGGGGTAAGTGAACAAGGACTCTGGATTGGGCTAATTGATTAATTAGTAAGCCCTATTGGGTTAGTTAATCAATTAAAACCCATTTTGGGTTAGATTAAGTGACCCAAGCCCATGTGGGCTCAAGTCACTTAAGCCCACTTAGGAACCCTATAAATACCCTATAGGGGTTAGGGTTTCCATAGCTTTTGTCTTCCACTATCCAGAAAGATAGAGAGTCATTTCCTCCACCCTCTTTTCTTTCCCATTGGAAGTGTGCCAAGATCAAGATTCGAGTCATTAGGAGGAAGACTTCAGGTTTACAAGACTTCTACAATTTCGATCTTCCTCTTCACCATGTGGATTTGATTTGGGGACATCCAAATCTAAGGTATGGTTTTTGTTAGCACTTTCTGAATCCTTTTAAAGTATAAAAATATTATTTTTCTGTTGAGCATAGGATTTAGAAAAAACCTAGGATAGTTATTCATGTTCCTAACTTGATTTTGAATTGGAAAACGGAGAGATCCGGGTTTTTCCCTTTAGTTGTCATGATTAGTTTTCGTCATAGATCGTACTTGGTCCTATCGATCATGACAACTCAGTTTTGTTTTCATCATAGATTGTACCTATATGATCGGTCATGTCATTGTCCTACCTAGTTTTCATCATAGACTACACTCGATCTGATTGTTCATGACAACTTAGTTTTATTTTTTACGTAGATTGCATCTTGTATGATTTGTCACATCGTTGTCCTCTTTGGTTTTTGCCATAGTTAACACCTGGTCCAATCAATCACGATAGTTGAGTTTTGTTTTCGTCATAGATATCTCCTTTACGATTGGTCAGGTCATTGTTTTGTTTGGTTTTCGTCATAGACCTCACTCGATCTAATCGATCATGATAGCTCAGTTTTGTTTTCGGTGTATACCATACCTATACGATTGATTACTACTCAAAAAGTGCTTTTTTATAGCTTGTAATTAACTCTTTTAAACACTTTTCAGTAGTAGTTATTACCTTTTAACTCAATTGGCATGTTAAGGACCCTTGCAATCATTTCTAATCAAATTGTGTTAAGTTTGGTGTTTTTGATAGCTTTTTGATCACCAAAGCAATCCAAGAATGAGGGAGATCTTTGTATAGCTCATAGCAAAGCAAGTTGAAGCTCAAATTCATGAAGAAACCGAGTTATGGAGCTTCGTAATCCTTTGATAAAGTCATTCAAGTATGCAAGGAAGAAAAGAAATGAAGAAATCATCAACCAAGCAATTTCGCAAATTGGAAGTTCAACTTGCGAAATTTTCGCAACTTGCAAAATTGAAGAGGAGCACATTCACAGAGAAGTCCAACTTGCGAAATTGGAGTTCAACTTGCGAAAATGGACTTCAAGCTGTGAAATCAACTTGCGAAATTTTCGCAGGCCATAATTCAAGTTACGAAATCTACCTGCGAACTGGAATATTTACGCACCGACTCCTTTTAATATTTTTGTATAAATTTTCATTTTCTCCTTGTAATCCCCCACTCATATAATTCCTTAGTTAGGAAGTAATTAGGAAAGGGTAAATAACCTTCCTATATAATATTTCTTGTAATCGTTTGAATAATATCTTGGGAACTTTCTAGAGAACACTTTGTATAGTTTTTGAAAGTAATACATAGAGCTTTGCTCTGCCTTAACTTCCCATTTTGTTTTCTCGTTTATTTTTATTTCTAGCAAATCAGACTTTGAGATGTTGTCTCAGGGGATGAGAGGCTAGACTTTTTGTTTCTTGGGTGAAGAAAGCCAGGTAAGGTGCTAGATGCAAAAGTGTGAGTTTTTGTTGTTTCCGTTTTTAATGAAGAGAAAGTGTGACATGTTAATGGTTTTTATATTTTTAGTTAACTAAGGATTACTGTGAATAGCCAATACTTGGTAAGCTTTCAGATTCCATGGATTCTTATTGCTTGCAATCTTGCTCCATGGAGGTCTAATTGTTATCTCTTGTTCGCTTGTGAAGGATGATCCAAGGTTAAGGATCACCTTGAATGGCAAATACTAGGTGAGAGGTACGAGCCATTGCAAGGTGTATCAGTGAGAGGGATTTAGTGTTGAAACCTTTAATGGTAAGCATCTGTACCACACCGGTTCGGGAAATAACTATATGTTAAATCCCCAACGCGAGGAAAAGATTTAAGTGACCGGAATCTCCTCTTTTGTATAAGGCACCTGATCCTAGTAACCTGAAATCCCAAGAAACACTTTTCTTTCTAGTTAATTTCAGTTACTTTATTTTTGGTTAGCTTAAAACCAACCATTTTCATGCAAATTTATGTTTTCTTTTAAAGCTAACTTATAAAGGCAAAACACCAATTCAGTTTTTGAATTAATATCAATTGCAAAGTGAAAACCCATATCTGTGAACGATCCTAGAGCCACTATACTATGCTAGCTAGTGCTACCCTAGTAGATGGTGAATTAGGTTTATAAATTTTGATGATAAATCCCGTCTGAGGATTGAAATCAAAGCACAACAGTTGATTTGACAAGGATCAACTTAGACACCAATTGGGGACGAATCAAATGCCGTCGCCGCTGGGGGTGGTGCCACTTACCAGTGATATGATCAGTTCAGAACACTTGTGATTCGATCACAAGTTTGGTGAATTTCCTTTTATTTTACTAACTCTTTCTTTGTTTTTTTTTATTTGCTTATTTTTTAATAGTTATTCTCTTTTTAGTTATTAGTTAACTATAATTTTTCTTTCAAAGCTTGTTTTTCTTTGATTTCTTTTGTTTTTATTTTTTTTCAGATATTGCTAGTTGTGTATGCCATACTGGATATGAGACAGTGGGGGAAGGCTTGTGAAAATAAAAAATCCTCACGAAACAAAGTTGGAATTGGAAGTGGAATTCATGGAAGCTACACCTGAAGATCAGCATAGTCACCATGGTCACCAAGACAATCCCAATTTATTCCGATCAATGAGAGATCGCATGCATCCACCTCGTATGAGTGCACCATCATGCATAGTGCCACTATAGAGCAACTAGTGATCTGACCACATATTGTGCCACTTCCACCTACTTTCCATGGGATGGAAAGTGAGAATCCCTACGCGCATATCAAAGAATTTGAAGATGTTTGTAACACATTCCAAGAAGAAGGATCTTCAATCGACAAGATGCGGCTGAAGCTATTTCCTTTCACCCTGAATGACAAGGCTAAAATTTGGCTGAATTCTTTAAGGCTAAGGAGTATCCGAACTTGGATTGATTTGCAAGTTGAATTGCTCAAGAAATTTTTCCCTACTCATAGGACCGATGACTTGAAAAGGAAAATCTCAAACTTCTCAGCTAAAGAGAATCAGAAATTTTATGAGTGTTGGGAGAGATACATGGAAGCTATCAATGCTTGTCCTCACCATGGCTATTGGTGAGCTATTTTTATGACAGTATGTCTTCCTCAATGAAGCAACTCCTAGAGACTATGTGTGGAGGAGATTTCATGAGTAAGAATCCAGAGGAAGCCATGGATTTCTTGAGTTATATAGCTGAAGTTTCAAGGGGATGGGATGAACCGAACAGGGGAGAAGTTGCAAGAATGAAGTCTCAACCAAATGCTCCTAATGCTAAGGTTGGGATATATACCTTGAAAGAAGATATCGACATGAAAGCAAAAGTTGCAGCTATGACAAGAAGATTGGAGGAACTAGAACTGAAAAAGATATGTGAAATGTAATCCATTTTTGACACACCAATGCAAGCTATGGCATGTTCCATTTGTCAATCTTGTGAACACTTGGTGGAGGAGTGTCCTACACTTCCAGCTATCAGAGAGATGTTTGGAGATTAAGTAAATGTTATTGGACAATTCAAGCCCAATAACAATCCTTCATATGGTAACACCTACAATTCAAATTGGAGGAACCATCCAAATTTCTCTTGGAAACCAAGAGCACCTCAGTATGCGCAACAAAACCAAGCACCTCAACCAGCTTCAAATCTTGAACAAGCAATTATGAATTTAAGCAAGGTCGTGGGAGACTTTGTTGGAGACCAAAAATCCATCAATGCTCAACTCAGTCAAAGAATTGACAGTGTAGAGAATACATTGAATAAAAGGATAGATGGAATGCAAAATGATCTATCTTAGAAGATAGATAATCTCTAATATTCAATCTCAAGGCTTACTGACCTCAACACAGTGCAAGAGAAGGGAAGGTTTCCTTCTCAACCTCACCAAAATCCAAAGGGTATCCATGAAGTGGAGGCTTAAGAGGGAGAATCTTCCCAGGTGAGAGATGTCAAAGCCATGATCACTTTAAGGAGTGGTAAAGAGGTTGAGCTACCAACAACCAAGCCTGAGCATGATGAATCAGAGAATGAAGAGAAGAAAGAAAAGAAGGAGGAGATCAAAGGAAAGAAGAAAGAGAAGAGCAAAGAAATAGAGGACCATGAATCCTTTGTGAATGAAGATCCGGAGAAGATAGTAATCAAGGAAGATGTGACGAAAAAGCACATGCCTCCACCTTTTCCTCAAGCTTTGCATGGGAAAAAGGCAATCAATAATGCTTCAGAAATTCTTGAAGTATTAACGCAAGTAAAGGTCAACATCCCATTGGTAGACATAATAAAGCAAGTTTCGACGTATGCAAAATTCCTAAAGGACTTGTGCACTATAAAAAGAGGGTTGAATGTGAAGAAGAAAGCCTTCTTGACTGAGCAAGTAAGTGCCATTATACAGTGCAAGTCACCAGTGAAGTATAAGGATCTGGGCTGCCCTACCATTTTAGTGATGATTGGAGGAACGCTAGTGGAGAAAGCCTTATTGGACTTGGAAGCAAGTGTGAATTTGCTACCATACTCTGTTTACAAGCAATTAGGACTTGGTGAATTGAAGTCAACACCAATCACTCTATCTCTAGCTGATAGATCAGTGAAGACTCCAAGAGGGATGATTGAGGATGTCCTAGTTCAAGTTGATAATTTCTACTACCTAGTGGATTTTGTTGTTCTTGATACGGATCAATCGTAAAAGGGACTAATTGTGTTCCTATTATACTTGGAAGACCATTCCTAGCTACATCAAAGGCATTCATAAATTGTAGGAATGGGCTCATGCAACTGACGTTTGACAATATGACCTTGGAGCTCAACATTTTCAATTTGTGCAATAGGCAATTCAATTCGGAAGAAGAAGAAGGCCCAGAAGAGGTGTGCATCATTGACACGTTAGTGGAGGAGCATTGTGATCAGAAAATGCACAGTCTTGGGGATCTTGATGAAGCTTCACCT
This sequence comes from Vitis rotundifolia, assembly GCA_030254885.1. NCBI lineage: Eukaryota > Viridiplantae > Streptophyta > Magnoliopsida > Vitales > Vitaceae > Vitis > Vitis rotundifolia. The sequence goes on along the minus strand of CM058154.1, from coordinate 12,705,496 downwards.
GAACCTTCAAATTTGCTTGCTACTCTACCATCTTGGAGATAGATAGAAGAAATTCTACCCTTATTCAACAAGGAGGAGACACAAGAAGCTGTTAAAGAAGAGGCCCCAAAGCTTATTTGAAGCCACTACCTACGGAGTTAAAATATGCATACTTAGAAGAGAATGAGAAGTGCCCTATTGTTATATCTTCATCTCTTACCACTAATTAGGAGGAGTGTCTACTTGAAGTCCTTAGGAGATGTAAGAAAGCAATAGGATGACAAATTTCTGACTTGAAAGGTATCAGCCCTTTAGTCTGCACACATCATATATACATGGAAGAAGAAGCTAAACCTGTTCATTAGCCTCAAAGGAGATTGAATCCCCATATGCAAGAGGTGGTGCGAGCTGAAGTTCTAAAGCTACTTCAGGCCGGTATTATTTACCCTATATCAGATAGCCCATGGGTGAGTCTTACTCAAGTAGTGCCAAAAAAATCAGGGATCACAGTGGTGCAAAATGATGGGGGAGAAGAAGTTTCCACACGCCTCACTTCAGGTTGGAGGGTGTGTATTGATTATAGCAAATTGAATGCTGTGACAAGGAAGGATCACTTTCCATTGCCATTTATTGATCAAGTGCTTGAGAGAGTCTCAGGCCATTCTTTCTATTGTTTCTTGGACGGCTACTCCGGGTACTTTCAAATTGAAATTGCAGTTGAAGACCAGGAGAAGATCACATTTACATGTCCATTTGGAACCTATGCCTACAGAAGAATGCCTTTTGGTTTATGCAATGCACCTGCAACATTCCAAAGATGCATGTTGAGTATTTTCAGTGATATGGTGGAGTGCATCATGGAAGTTTTATGGATGACATCACCATTTATGGAAGCGCATTTGAGAAATGTTTAGTCACCTTGGAAGCTGTTCTAAACCGATGCATTAAAAAAGACTTAGTGCTTAATTAGGAGAAATGCCATCTTATGGTACACCAAGGTATTGTCCTTAGACATGTTATCTCCAACAAAGGCATTGAAGTTGATAAAGCAAATGTGGAACTTATCGACAAGTTGCCATCACCAACGACTATCAAAGGAGTAAGACAATTCCTTGGCCATGCTGGGTTCTACAGGAGGTTCATCCAAGATTTTTCCAAACTTTCAAGACCTCTTTGCGAACTATTGGTGAAGGACGCTAAATTCAAATAGAATGAAAGATGTCAAAGGAGTTTTGAACAACTGAAGCTATTCTTGACAACTGCTCCAATAGTGAAAGCTCCCAACTGGCAACTACCTTTTGAAGTAATGTGTGATGCCAGTGACTTTTTTATAAGAGCTGTTCTTAGTCAAAGAGAAGATGGAAAGCCCTATGTGATCTATTATGCATGCAAAACGTTGAATGAAGCACAAGGAAACTACATAACCACAGAGAAAGAATTACTAGCTATAGTTTTTGCTTTAGATAAATTTTGAGCTTACTTGGTGGGGTCTTCCATTGTGGTTTTCATTGACCACTCAACTTTGAAGTATTTATTGACAAAGCAAGATGCAAAAGCAAGACTGATTAGATGGATTCTTTTACTACAAGAGTTCAATCTCCAAATCAAAGATAAAAAAGGAGTAGAAAATGTGGTAGCTGACCACCTTTCAAGGAGGCGTGGATTTCGCAGCGGCTAGGCGTTTTCGCAGCGAGGAGAATTTCGGCATCAAGTTCGCAGCCCATTTCGCAGCTTCAAAATGGGCGTACGGCACTGCGAAATGGCACTCGTGTGCCAAGGGAGCGAAACCACCTGCGAAATGGGGTGTCGGCTGCGAAAATGGGAATTTTTAGGCGTGGAGAATTTCGCAGCCGTTTCGCAGCTGCGAAATGAGTGTACGAGGCTGCGAAATGGCACTCGTGTGGCAAGGACCCTTTTCGCAGCTGCGAAAATTTTCGCAGCGGGCACTGTAGCGCTGCGAAATGGTTTCGCAGCGGGAGGCCATTTTCGCAGCCATTTCGCAGCGACTCTTGGGGGCTGCGAAATTTTCCTTCAACTCAGCACAATTTTCTTCAAATGCCCATATCTTCTTCGTTTGAACTCCGATTTGGACACCGTTTGAAGCGTTGGATTCTTGACTTCCGGAGCTTCGAAACGGTATATAGTATGTAAGAAATGAACTTGGGCAAGTTCTCCAAATATCGGAATGAAGACTGCAGCTGCTCTCTAAATGGCCATGTGTGCCCAATTGTTTTGAAGTCCCTCCTACCATTGATCATCCAAAAGCTTATGTTAAATCAAAACAAATGAAAATTAAAGCATTGAAATCAAAATTAAAACAAGTAATAAAATAAAGCAAAAAAAATATGGACTAGCTAGTTTTTAGAAAGACTAAGTCCATCAAAAAATGTGGTCCTGTTTCAGCTTGCCCGGATCCCATATGAAGTTTGCATCCTTCACTTGAGATTTGCTCTGAATGATGGCAATGGAAACAATTCCCTTTCTTTTTCCTTTAATTTCCTCCCTCTTCTCTTTCTCTGTTTCACTCTTTACCTTATGTTCTAGCTTGGATGTGGGCAAATCAACCTCTTTACCACTCCTCAAAGTGATAACCGTTTTAACTTCCTTCACCATTGAAGATTCTCTCTCATGAGCATCCACTTCATGGATACCCTTGGAATTTTGATGAGGTTGAGAAGGAAAGTTTCCTTTTTGTTGCACTATGTTGAGGTTGGCAAACCTTGAGATTGAATATTAGAGATTATCTATCTTCTGAGATAGATCATTTTGCACTCCATCCATCTTTTTGTTCAATGAACTCTCTACACTATCAATTCTTTGACTGAGTTGAGCATTGATGGATTTCTGATGTCCAATAAATTCTCCCACGACCTTGCTAAGATTCACCATAGGTTGTTCAAGGTTCAAGGCTTGCTGAGGTGCTTGAGCAGGTTGTATGTACTGAGGTGGCTATGGTTTCCAAGAGAAATTTGGATGGCTCCTCCAATTGGAGTTGTAGGTGTTGCAATCACCAAACATCTCCCTCACCGTTGGAATGGTAGGACACTCATCCACCAAGTGCTCATAAGATAGACAAATGGCACAAGGCATAACTTACAATGGTGTCTGAGAGATGGCTTGCACTTCTTGCATCTTCTTCATTTCTAGCTCTTCCAATCTCCTTGCCATAGCTGCAATCTTTGCCTTCATATCTATGCCATCATTCAAAATATGCATTTCACCCTTAGCATTAGGTTGAGACGTCATTCTTCCCATATCTCTAGCATTTGGTTCATAACATCCTCTTGAAAGTTCAGCCACATAACTCAAGAAATTCATGGCTTCCTCTGCTATCTCGTATTCAATATGGCATGCACAACTAGCAATTTGTGAATTAAAACAGAGAAAACAAAAGAAAAACAATAGAAAAACAATTCTAAAAAAAAAATTAAGACTAACTAAAACTAGCTAAAAGGTAAGCTAAAGCATAAATAAAGAAAAAGAAACAATTAAAAAGAGTTAGTAAAAGAAAAGAAAAATCACCAAACTTGTGATGAAGATCACAAGTGTTCTCAAAAGATCATATCACTGCAAAGTGGCATCATCCCCGGCAACGGCGCCATTTGATTCGTCCCCAATTGGTGTTCTGATTGATTCAACTCAATCAACTGATGTGCTTTGATTTCAATCCTCAGACGGGAGTTATCAACAAAATTTATAAACCTAATTCACCATATACTAGGGTAGCATAGCTAGCATAGCATAGTGGCTCTAGGATCGTCCACAGAGATGGGTTTTCACTTCATAATTGATATTAGTTCAAAAGCTAAATTGGTGGTTTTCCTTTCCAAGGTTAGCTTTAAAAGAAAACAAAAGTTTGAATGGAAATAGATGGTTTTAAGCTAACCAAACATAAAATAGCTAAAAGTAATTAGAAAGAAAGGTGTTTCTTGGGGCTTCAGGTCACTAGGATCAGGTGTCATCTACAAAAGAGGAGATTCCGGTCACTTGTTTCTTTTCCTCGCGTTGGGGATTTAACATATAGTTATTTCCCGAACCGGTGTGGTACAGATGCTTACCATTAATGGTTTCAACACTAAATCCCTCTCACTGATCCATCTTGCAATGGCTCGTGCCTCTCACCTAGCATTTGCCATTCAAGGGGATCTTTAACCTTGGATTATCCTTCAAAAGCTCGCAAAAGATAACTAATGGATGTCTCCTTGGAGTCCAAAAGCTTACCAAGTGTTGGCTGGTCTAGAAAATCTTACCTTTGAATCACCTCCCAAAGGCTCGCAAGAGGTAAACTAGTGAAACTCAATGGACGGAGTCCACTTGCCTTACCAAGTGTCGGCCCAGGTGATTCAAAGGCGTTTTAAGTTAACTAAAAAGATAAAAACCATTAACGGGTCACACTTTCTCTTCATTAAAAATGGAAACAACAAAAACTCACACTTATGCATGCCAGCACCTTACCTGGCTTCCTTCACCCAAGAGACAAAAAGCCTAGCCTCTCATCCTCTGAGGAAAAATCCTCAGAGTTTGTTTGGCTAGAAAGAAAATAAAAGAACAGAAAACAAAGAGAGAAGGAAAAACAGAGCAAGGCTCTGTATATTTTATATATCTACATAAGGTTGTCTCTGAGAACAAGTTCCCGAGATATCTATTTTACAATGGATGCAAGAGAACATATATAGGGAAGTTTTTCCAACCTTCCTAGCTAAGGAATTCTCTAATTGGTGGATTACAAGGAGAGTTTGGGGATTTAGACAAAAAATATCAGAAGAAAAATCTAAAAGAGTCGGTGCAAAAATATTTGGAAGCACTCGGGTGGATTTCGCAGCATGCACGTGGGCTGCGAAATTTCGCAGCAAAAGGACACCATTTCGCAGCTGTGCAACATTCTGCCTTCAGCTTGGAGTGATCTGCTTGCAATGGCTGTAACTCCTTTATTTCAACTTCGAATCACGCATCATTTGAAGCATTGGATTCTTGACTTCCTGAGCTTTGAAATGGTATATAGAATGTAGAAATTAGACTCCGGGAAGTGCTCCAAAAGTGCCCAAGAAGACTGCAACTGCTGTCCCCTATTTTTCTTCATGGCAGATTTCCCTTTGCTTCCCTCCTTGCATTCCGGATTTGCTTATGGCAAAGGACTTTAAATCTTTGGTTCTTCATGTTTCTGAGCTTTCCAAAAGCTTTGCCATGGATTCCAAAGAACTCTCCTCAATCTTGGATTGCTTTGGTGATCAAATTACTAACAAAAGCACCAAAACTTACACAATTTGATTAGAATTGATTGCAAGGGTCCTTAATATGTTAATTAGGTTAAAAGGTAATAACTACTACTCAAAAGTGATTAAAAGAGTTAATTACAAGCTTACAAAATAGCATTTTTGAGTAGTAATCAGAGTAGAAAATGTGGTAGCTGACCACCTTTCAAGGTTAGTTATAACACATAATTCCCATGGGTTGCCTATTAATGATGATTTTCCGAAGAAGTCACTTATGTTGCTAGAAGATGCTCCTTGGTTTGCTAACTATCTAGTTTAACTATCTAGTTACTAGTGAAGTCCCAAGCGAGTGGAAAGCACAAGATAGGAAGCACTTCTTTGCAAAAATTCATGCCTACTATTGGGAAGAACCTTTTCTTTTCAAGTACTGTGCAGATAAAATAATAAGGAAGTGTGTCCCTAAACAAGAGCAACAAGGGATCCTCAGTCATTGCCATGAAAGTGCTTGTGGAGGCCACTATGCCTCTCAGAAAATAGCTATGAAGGTGTTGCAATCAGGTTTCAGTTGGCCATCACTTTTCAAAGATGCTCATACCATGTGTAGAAGTTGTGATAGATGCCAAAGGCTTGGGAAGTTGACTCATAGGAACCAGATGCCTATGAACCCCATTTTAATAGTTGATCTCTTCGATGTTTGGGTCATTGACTTCATGGGACCTTTCCCTATGTCCTTTGGTAACTCTTATATATTGGTGGGAGTAGATTATGTTTCTAAATGGGTTGAGGCAATCCCCTGTAAACATAATGATCATAGAGTGGTTCTCAAATTTCTCAAAGAGAACATCTTCTCTAGATTTGGGGTGCCCAAGGGCATCATCAGTGATGGAGGTACACACTTTTGCAACAAGCCTTTTGAAGCTCTCTTAGCTAAGTATGGGGTGAAGCACAAGGTAGCTAAACCTTACCATCCTCAGACATCTGGGCAAGTTGAGTTAGCAAACAGGGAAGTAAAAAATATATTGATGAAGGTAGTGAGCATAAACAGAAGAGATTGGTCTGTTAAGCTCCATGATTCACTATGGGCTTACAAAACAGCTTACAAGACCATTCTTGGTATGTCTCCTTATCACCTTATCTATGATAAAGCATGCCATTTTCCTGTGGAAGTTGAGTACAAGGCTTGGTGGGCAATCAAGATTTATTATAAACATGGACTTGACTCAAGCCGAGATGAAGAGGTGCTTAGACCTTAATGAGATGGAGGAATTGGGAAATGATGCATATATCAATTCCAAGATTGCAAAACAGAGGATGAAGAGGTGGAATGATCAATTACTCTCCAAGAAGGAATTTCAAAAGGGACAAAGAGTCTTGCTATATGACTCTAGGCTCCACATTTTTCCAGGGAAGCTAAAGTCAAGGTGGATTGGCCCTTTCCTCATTCATCAAGTGCATTCCAATGGAGTGGTGGAATTACTCGATTCCAAAGGCAATGAAACCTTCAAAGTCAATGGCCACCGTCTCAAGCCATTTATGGAGCCTTTCAATCAAGACAAGGAGGAAATCAGTCTCCTTGAACCACAGCAACCTTAAGAGAACAGGGTTATATGGACTTAGTCTATGTAAAGACTACTTAGATCCATATTTTTGTAGTCAATTTCTGATTTTAAAGATTTATGATTTCTTTTAATTTTAATTTTAGCTTTAAATTAGTTTATTTTAACTTAACTTGAATTAATTTTAATGCTCAATTTCTGGAGAAATCATAAAGAATGTGGGGAAGCCTTGAAGAATCAAACAGAGGAGAAAAAAAACATGAAAACAGAGCACTGCAATTCAACTTGCGAAAATTTCGCAAGTTGAAATCCAACTTGTGAAAATCCAGGTAAGTTGCGAAATTCCACAATCCAGTTTCGCAAACCCATTGTTCAACTTGCGAAAAATTTCGCACGGTGCGAAACACCCCTCTGGCACACAAGTGCCATTTTGCAGGTCCAAAACCCAATTTCGCAGGGTGCGAAACAAGTTGCGAAAAATTTCGCATGTTGAAACCTAAGTTGCGAAATCCATTTTAAGTTGCAAAAATTGGGAGCAAGTTGTGAAAATCCAAAACTCAATTTCGCAAGTCTACTGTTCATGTTGTGAAAATTTTTACAGGGTGCGAAACACCTCTCAGGCACACGTGTTTCGTCCACTTAAGTTGCGAAATGATTTCACAGGGTGCAAAACAAGTTGCGAAAATCAACTTAAGTTGCGAAAAAGGCCAATCGTCTTTTAACCCCATTTTTAAACACCCGAGCCTCTGTTTTTGATTTTGCATAGCCATTTCGACCTGTGGAAAAGCTTTTAACCTTGTGACCATCCAAATTCCGCCCCCTCTCTATTTGAAGCCTTGGGGACGAGCATTTGAGAAGAAACGAACCCCGCGCACCAGCTGAGTACCCTCTGAAGATCACAAACCACCATCTCTCTCCACTTCGGCCATGGCCAAGACTAGAGGAGGCCATTCCACGTCTCCATCCACTCCAACTCCAAGACCGAGAGTGTCGCCCACGCGAGATTCCACTTCTCAGGCCCCACAGGACTCTGCCATTCCACCATCTGAGGGTGGAATGCATTCTAGCCCTCCTCAGCGTCGGTACCAAATGAGGAGGCCACCCACTACACCTGGGGCAGCCACTTTAAGCCCAAAAAAGTCACTTCGTCGGCCACCTGCAAAGAAAGCCAGATTTTCAGGTTCGGGAGAGTCATCAGAGCCACCACAGATTGAGCTGCCATAGACTGAGCCACCTACTACAGAGTCTCACATTCCTTCAGGAATTCCCTTAGAGACCATTATCAGTCGGCCTATGATAGCAGGACCACCTATAAAGGGAAATTTAGATTGCAGAGATAGGCCATTCCACTCCGAGTTATGGTTTGATCTGGACACTTTCAGAGAGCAGCAGGAGCTTAGAGATTCATTCCACTTACTACAGAGGTACCATATGGAGCATCTATTGGCTCCCAGGTAGTTCTACTATCCAGTGTGGTTTTAGACTTTTATTAGTCTATGACTACTCGAGGCATCCCGCATCCTACTCTCATTCATTTCAGTATAGATGGACGCTAGGGTATCATTGGAGCTCGACACATCACGGAGGCCCTCCATATTCCCTATGAGCCTGTGAGTCAGGCAGATTTCAAAGAGTGGTCCCATTTTTCTCAGAGGGACATGGTTCATATCTTGTCTAGAGGGACATCTATAGACTCAGTTTTGATGAAAAAGGAGCTTCCATCTGGGATGCTCCTTATTGATGTACTCTTGCGCTCCAATATTTTCCCACTTTAGCATACGGTGCAGAGGAGAGGAGCTATACTGGAGGCTTTATTCAGGATATCAGAGGGTTATTACCTTGGCCCTCATCATTTGATCATGACTTCTCTTCTTCACTTTGAAGAGAAGGTCCATAGAGGAAGCTCTAGAGAGCAGATGCGATTCCTTTACTATTTCCTAGGCTACTCTATTAGATTTTAGAGCATCTGGGCTATCCTTCAGAGCCACATCTTGAGTGATGCCGCCATTGCCGAGAGCAGTTCACTCTTGACAAATGGAATCACTTGGCAGCTTATGTTGCACCTCAGGGAGGCCCAGATATGCATGTACCACCAGAGCCACCACAGGACGAGTAGCCATCATAGGCATAACAGGGTGAGATTCCGACTGATATCATATCCCCTGCCCTTGCAGCACCTGCTTCAGTGCCCATGCATGAGGACCTTCTGCTCCTCTACCACTTCTGACACTCCACCAGTTATGCCAGCTACATTAGCACCTCCTCCCTCATCTGAGTATACTGCCACCGTATCTCTTACGGAGTTTAAAGGCTTAGTGCATACATTGCAGACATGGAGCACCACTTAGGGTGCTCTTTTCTAGCAGATGGCAGTTATTCGAGCACATCAGGATCAGATTATTGCCACTCAGACCCAGCATACTGCCATCCTTCATCAGATTCAGCAGCATCTGGGTATGCAGCCACTACTTGAGCATGATAGACCTGACCCATCCGAGCCTACAACACCAGATGAGGAGATCACTCTAGCTGAGCAGGCCATAACATTAGAGGAGACCACAGCAGAGCCATCGTCTCCACATGATCCCACCACTACTATCTGATCATCTCTCTATTTTTTGTATTTACTTTATATATTAGATAAATGAATCCCATGTTTTTGATGTTTTATTTTCTGGGATTGGATGTATTACTTGAGCATCATACATATTGTACTTTTTCAAAGTAATACATATATATATATATATATATATATCATTTTTGATTATGTTTTACATAATATTTCCTATACTCATCACTCTTTTGTTTTTGAAACATGTGGTTTCTCCCAAATGACTTAGACTCCATGTCACTCAGGAGGTACCACTTCCTCCCTTTATTTTTTAATCACTCTTGAAACATTGAGGGTAATGTTCAGCTTGGTTGGGGGGAGAGTTGAGGAAGAAAGTTTTGTTATTAATGCTAAGTTATTTTGGTAATTTAGTTGCTTTTTGCTTAATTTTTAAAATTTTTAAAGTTTTTATTCTACTCTCCATGGTTATTAAGGAAAAATTCTCAAAATGAAATGGGAAAAATTGAATTTTTGTCTTTTTACTTGAAACTTAGAGTTGTATTATGTTTATTGAAGTTGATGAATTATTAGACTCCTATTGATTTCAACATTATTTCTTCCACTTTAAGCTTACCACACACTGTGCACACTAGGTTCCGTTTATAAGATGAAAAACTATTTTCCCCTTTGACTTAGGAAAATTTAGACTTGGTACCTTTGACCTCATTTTAATAGTGTTGGGACACCTTATAAAAGGCCAATGAGCCTTTGAAAAGAAAAAAGAAAAAAAAGAACTGTGTTTTACTTGCCTTGAAACCCGAGCAAGGTCTGAGGGGTATATGGTGAAAATCTTTAGAACCTGGTGCCCTAAGCCTTCATTGGTTGGGAGTCACCGACCTCAATGCTCTTTACATGGGTGAATAGGTGGAGTTTAACATACTGTAGGTGCTTGGGTATTAAAATCCAATCTCAAAAGTCCAAGGTAAAATCCGAGGAGATAGTGGTTGAAAGATCCTTAAAGCTTGATGCCCTAAACCTTGATTGGTTGAAATTATTTTGAAGCTTAAATTTGCATAATGCCTACTCTGTATGAATTGTGATTAGGCAAGTTATTTGATAGCTAAGTTTGAGTTTTATTTCTTTAATGTTCCATGTGAGAGTTTGATTAGTCATGCCACTTGAAATTTTTTTTTGAGTGATCAGCATGATTTTGTAAATTATATTACTTTTATTTTTATTTTTTCTCTCCTTCATTGCTAAGGGACTAGCAATATGTCGGTTTTACTACTCAAAAAGTGTTTTTTTATAGCTTGTAATTAACTCTTTTAAACACTTTTGAGTAGTAGTTATTACCTTTTAACTCAATTGTCATGTTAAGGACCCTTGCAATCATTTCTAATCAAATTGTGTTAAGTTTTGGTATTTTTGATAGCTTTTTGATCACCAAAGCAATCCAAGAATGAGGGAGATCTTTGTATAGCTCATAGCAAAGCAAGTTGAAGCTTAAATTCATGAAGAAACCGAGTTATGGAGCTTCGTAATCCTTTGCCAAAGTCATTCAAGTATGCAAGGAAGAAAAGAAATGAAGAAATCATCAACCAAGCAATTTCGCAAGTTGGAAGTTCAACTTGCGAAATTTTCGCAACCTGTGAAATGGAAGAGGAGCACAGTCACAGAGAAGTCCAACTTGCGAAAATGGGATTTCAACTTGCGAAATTGGATTTCAACCTGTGAAAATGGACTTCAAGCTGCAAAATCAACTTGCGAAATTTTCGCAAGCCATAATTCAAGTTACGAAATCCACCTGCGAACTGGGATATTTGCGCACCGACTCCTTTTGATATTTTTCTTCAGATATTTTTGTATAAATTTTCATTTTCTCCTTGTAATCCACTACTCATATAATTCCTTAGTTAGGAAGTAATCAGGGAAGGGTAAATAACCTTCCTATATAATATCTCTTGTAATCCTTTGAACAATATCTCGGGAACTTTCTAGAGAACACTTTGTATAGTTTTTGAAAGTAATACACAGAGCTTTGCTCGGCCTTAACTTCCCATTTTGTTTTCTCGTTTATTTTTATTTTTAGCAAATCAACCTTTGAGATGTTGTCTCAGGGGATGAGAGGCTAGACTTTTTGTTTCTTGGGTGAAGAAAGCCAGGTAAGATGCCGGATGCAAAAGTGTGAGTTTTTGTTGTTTCCGTATTTAATGAAGAGAAAGTGTGACCTGTTAATGGTTTTTATATTTTTAGTTAACTAAGGATTACCGTGCATAGCCAATACTTGGCAAGCTTTCGAATTCCATGGATTCTTATTGCTTGCAATCTTGCTCCATGGAGGTCTAATTGTTATCTCTTATTCGCTTGTGAAGCATTATCCAAGGTTAAGGGTCACCTTGAATGGCAAATACTAGGTGAGAGGTACGAGCCATTGCAAGGTGTATCAGTGAGAGGGATTTAGTGTTGAAACCTTTAATGGTAAGCATCTGTACCACACCGATTTGGGAAATAACTATATGTTAAATCCCCAACGCGAGGAAAATATTCAAGTGACCGGAATCTCCTCTTTTGTATAAGGCACCTGATCCTAGTAACCTGAAATCCTAAGAAACACCTTTCTTTCTAGTTAATTTCAGTTACTTTATTTTTGGTTAGCTTAAAACCAACCATTTCCATACAAATTTATGTTTTCTTTTAAAGCTAACTCATATAGGAAAAACACCATTTCAGTTTTTGAATTAATATCAATTGCAAAGTGAAAACCCATCTCTGTGGACGATCCTAGAGCCACTATACTATGCTAGCTAGTGCTACCCTAGTATATGGTGAATTAGGTTTATAAATTTTGTTGATAACTCCCGTCTGAGGATTGAAATCAAAGCACATCAGTTGATTTGATAAGAATCAACTTAGACACCAATTGGAGACGAATCAACGATCGGTCACGTCGTTGTCCTATTAGGTTTTTGTCACATACTACACTTGGTTTGATTGATCACAACAGCGCAATTCATTTTCGGTGTAGACCGCACCTATATGATCAGTCATGTCATTGTCTTGTTTGTTTTCATCACATACCGCACTCGATCCGATAGGTCATAAAAGTTTAGTATTGTTTTCGATGTAGACCAAACCTATATAATCGGTCATGTTGTTCTCTTGTCTAGATTTCATCACAAATGTCACTTAGTTTGATGGGTCATGACAACTCAGTTTTTTTTTTGGCATAGACCATACTTGTATGATCAATCAGGTATATGTCTTGTCTGGTTTTCATCACAATTAGAAACCCAATCCGATCCGTCAAGACAATTCAGTTTCTATTTTGGCGTATACCACTCTTGTACAATCGGTCACGTTGTTGTTCTCTCTGGTTTTCATCAAAGGTTGTACTTTGTCTGATCGGTCATGGAAGTTGAGTTTTGTTTTCGGCATAGACCACTTTATACGATCACTTATATCATTATCTGATCAAGTTTTTGTCACAGTCGGCACCTAGTCCGATCAGTCACGATAGTTTAATATCATTTTCGATGTAAACCACACCTAAACGATTGGTTTGATTGGTCCTATCTTGTTTAATGTATATCGCACCCGGTCCGATAGGTCCTTATAGTTCAGTATAATTTTCGGTGTAGACCACACCTATACGATCGATCAGGCTGTTGTCCTGTATGGTTTTCATCATAGACCATGCCCGATCTAATCGGTCACAATAACTTAATTTCCTTTTTATACAATCGATCATGTTATTGTCCTGTCTGGTTTTCATCATAGACCACACCCTTTCTGATCGATCATGACAACTCAATTTTGTAATCAGCGTAGACTCCACTTGTACGATTGGTCATGTTGTTGTCCTGTCTGGTTTTCATCATAGACTACTGATTAGTACTCAAAAAGTGTTATTTTGTAGCTTGTAATTAACTCTTTTAAACACTCTTGAGTAGTAATTATTACCTTTTAACTCAATTGACATGTTAAGGACCCTTGCAATCGTTTCTAATCAAATTGTGTTAAGTTTTGGTGTTTTTGATAGCTTTTAGCTACACCAAAGCAATCCAAGAATGAGGGAGATCTTTGTATAGTTCATGGCAAAGCAATTGGAAGCTCAAAATCATGAAGGAACCAAGATTTGGAGCCTCGTGATCCTTGCCATAGTCTTTCAAAGTATGCAAGGAAAGAACAACGGAGAAAGGAAAAACAGAGTGAAGAAAAATAGAGGAGAGTAGCTGCAGTCTTCTTTCACACATTTGGAGTACTTCCTGAAGTCCATTTTCTACATGCTATATACCATTTCAAAGCTCAGGAAGTCAAGAATCCAACGATTTAATTGGTGTACAAATTGGAGCTGAAATGAGGAAGATATGGCCTTCAGAAGACAACTGCATCAAGCTGAAGGACAATTTCGCACCTTGCGAAATTGGAACTCCAACATGCGAAATTAAAGCCTACCTTGCGAAATGGAAATGGATGACAGCTGCACAGTCACAGAGAAGCCCAACTTGCAAAAGTGATTTTGCAACTTGCGAACTTGGAGCTCAACGTGCGAAAATGGAATCCAAGTTGCGAAATCAACTTGTGAAATTTTCGCAAGTCACCATGCAACGTGCGAAACCAACATGCGAACTGGGATATTTGTGCACCGACTCTGTTAGATCTTTTCTTCAGATATTTTTGTATAAATTTCCATTATTCTCCTTGTAATCCACCAATCATAGGATTACTTAGCTAGGAAGGTTGGAAAAACTTCCCTATATATGTTCTCTTGCATCCGTTGTAAAAATCATGATGTAGATAGGTAGGATCGATCAATATATAATACAGAGCCTTGCTCTACCTTTTCTTAGCATCTTTGTTTTCTCTTTTGTTTTCTTTCTAGCCAAACATCCTCTGAGGCCTCAGAGGATGAGAGGCTAGGCTCTTTGTCTCTTGGAGTGAAGAAAGCCGGGTAAGTTTCCGAATGTAAAATTGGAAGTTTTGTTGTTTCAAATTTTAATGAAGAGAGTGTGACCCGTTAATGGTTTTTATCTTTTTAGTTAACTTAAAAGGCCTTCTAATTAGCTGGGCTAATACTTGGTAAGGCAAGTGATCTCCATCCATTGAGATGCACTAGTTTATCTCTTGTGAGCCTTTGGGAGGTGGTTTAAAGGTAGGATTTTCTAGAATAGCCAACACTTGGTAAGCTTTTGGACTCTAAGGAGACATCCATAAGTTATCTCTTGCGAGCTTTTGATGGGTAATCCAAGGTTAAGGATCACCTTGAATGGCAAATGCTAGGTGAGAGGCACGAGCCATTGTAAGATGAATTAGTGAGAGGGATTTAGTGTTTGAACCCATTAAGGGGAAGCATCTGTACCACACCGGTTCGGGAAATAACTATATGTTAAATCCCCAATGCAAGGAAAAGAAACAAGTGACTGGAACTCCCTTTTTGTACAAGGAACCTGAGCCTAGTGATCTGAAACTCCAAGAAGCACTTTTCTTTGTAATTAAAATCAGTTACTATTTTTGGTTAGCTTAAAACCAACCTTTTCAAACATCTTTATGTTTTCTTTTAAAGCTAACCTTGAAATGAAAAAGCACCAATTCATCTTTGAATTAATATCAATTGCGAAGTGAAAACCCATCTCTGTGGACGATCTTAGAGCCACTATACTATGCTAGCTAGTGCTACCCTGGTATATGGTGAATTAGGTTTATAAATTTTGTTGATAACTCCCGTCTGAGGATTGAAATCAAAGCACATCAGTTGATTGAGCTAAATCAACTTGGACACCAATTGGGGACGAATCAAATGGCGCCGTTGTCGGGGATGGTGCCACTTTACTGTGATATGACTTTTCCAGAGCACTTGTGATCTTCATCACAAGTTTGGTGATTTTTCTTTTCTTTTACTAATTTTTTTTAATTGTTTCTTTTTCTTTATTCATGTTTTAGTTTACCTTTTAGCTCATTTTAGTTAATCTTAATTTTTTTTTTAGAATTATTTTTCTTTTGTTTTCTCTGTTTTAATTCACAAATTGCTAGTTGTGCATGCCATATTGAATACGAGATAGCAGAGGAAGCCTTGAACTTCTTGAGTTATGTGGCTGAACTTTCAAGAGGATGGAATGAACCAAATGCTAGAGATATGGGAAGAATAATGTCTCAACCTAATGCTAAGGGTGAGATGTATATTTTGAATGAAGACATTGACATGAAGGCAAAGATTGCAGCTATGGCAAGGAGATTGGAAGAGCTAGAAATGAAAAAGATTCAAGAAGTGCAAGCCATCTCTCAGACACCATTGCAACCTATGCCCTGTGCCATTTGTCTATCTTATGCGCACTTGGTGAACCGGTGTCCTACCATTCCAGCGGCGAGAGAGATGTTTGGTGATTGCAACACCTACGACTCCAATTGGAGGAACCATCCAAATTTCTCTTGGGAACCACAACCACCTCAATATACACAACCTGCTCAAGCACCTCAGCAAGCCTTGAACCTTGAACAAGCAATAGTTAATCTTAGCAAGGTCATGGGAGACTTTATTGGACATCAGAAATCCATCAATGCTCAACTCGGTCAAAGAATTGACAGTGTAAAGAACACGTTGAATAAAAGGATGGATGGAATGCAAAATGATCTATCTCAGAAGATAGATAATCTCCAATACTCAATCTCAAGGCTTACCAATCTCAAGGCTCATGAGAGAGAATCTTCACAGGTGAGAGATGTTAAAGCAGTGATCACTCAAAGGAGTGGTAAAGAGGTTGATTTGCCCACATCCAAGCAAGAGCATGAATCCGAGAGTGAAACAGAGAAAGAGAAGAGGGAAGAAATCAAAGGCAAGAGAAAGGGGAAAAGCATAAAGAAAGATGACAATGATCTTAATATAGATGAAGAACCACATAGGATAGCCATCAAGGAAGAAATGATGAAGAAACACATGCCTCCACTTTTCCCCCAAGCTTTATATGGCAAAAATGGAATTGCTTCCGTTGCCATCATTCAGAGCAAATCTCAAGTGAAGGATGCTAACTTCATATGGGATCCGGGCAAGCTGAAACAGGACAACATTTTTTGATGGACTTAGTCTTTCTAGAGACTAGCTAGTCCATATCTTTTTGTTATATTTTATTACTTGTTTTAATTTTGATTTCAATGCTTTAATTTTAATTTGTTTTGATTTAACATAAGCTTTTGGATGATCAATGGCAGGAGGGACTTCAAAACAGTTGGGCGTAAAAAAGTCATGGCCATTTGGAGAGCAGCTGCAATCTTTCTTACATATGGAGAGCAGCTACAGTCTTTCTTACATTTGGAGAGCAGCTGCAGTCTTTTTTCTTAAATTTGGAGAACTTTCCAGAGTTAATTTTTTACATACTATATACCGTTTCGAAGCTCCAAAAGTCAAGAACCAATGCTTCAAATGGTGTCTAAATCGGAGTTGAAACAAAGAAGTTATGGCCATTGCAAGAAAACCGCGTCGAGCTAAAAGAAAATTTCGCACACCACAATTCAAGGTGCGAAACACCCTCCTGGCACACGAGTGCCAATTCGCACAACCCAAACCAAATTTCGCATAGTACGAAACTCAGTGCGAAATTTTCGCACGATGAAAACTAAGGTGCAAAATTCTTTTTAAAGTGCGAAAATCCAAGTCCAAGGTACGAATTTTCTCCACTTCCGTTTCGCACACCACTATTCAAGGTGAGAAAAATTTCGCACAGTGTGAAACACCCCTCTGGCACATGAGTGCCATCACCTCAAGTAGGAAAATGGTTTTGCACGGTGCGAATTTGAGTGCGAAATCCAATTCAAGGTGCGAAAATTTCGCACGGTAAAAATCAAAGTGCGAAAAATCCTTTTTAAAGTGTGAAAAACACCAACTGTCTTTTAAACCTGTTTTTAAACGTCCGAGACTCTGTTTTTCATTCCAAAAAGCCATTTCGGCTTCCGAAGGAGTTTTTAAACGTGCAACCATCCAAATTCCACCCCTCCCCTTCTATTTAAAGTCTTGGTACGTGCATTAGAGGAGAGGAGAGCCCCGCACACCAGCTGAGTACCCTCTGGAACTCATGAACAGCCACCTCTCTCCATTTCAACCATGGCCAAGACTAGAGGAGAGCCCTGTGCACCCTGGGATCACAAACATGAAACCTCTCACTCCATTTTTGACCTCCCTAAACCATCACAACCCATAGCTCTAGCTGAGGAGACTATGCCACCTAAGGAGACTACCAGAGCAGAGGTCAATGTCCTGATCCAACCCACTCAGGAGGCCGCCACAGAGCCATCATCTCCACATGACCCACTCAGGAGGCCACTACTTGATCATCTCTTTATTTTTTCTATTTACTTATTATATTAGTATAGATAAATCCATGTTTTGATGTTTTCTGGGATTGGATATATTTCCTGATGATATATTAGATTCTACTTTCTCAGATTAATATATAGACATCATTTTTGCTTAAACTTGACATTTTTCTATTTCCTTTACTCACTGAATCTTTTTTTTTTTTTGAAACATGTGGTTTCTCCTAAACGACTCAGACTCCATGTCACTCAAGAGGTGCCACTTCCTCCCTTTATTTTTAATCGCACTTGAAACATTGAGGACAATGTTCAGCTTGGTTGGGGGGAGAACTGGGATAGTTGAGGAAGGAAGTTTTGTTTAATCTATCATTGCAATTTAGTTTTGCTTTCAATGTAGACCACACCTCTACGATCGGTCATGTAGTTGCCCTGTCTAGTTTTCGTCATAAACCATACATGATCTGATAGGTCACGACTACTCAGTTTTGTTTTCGGCGTAGACAAGACCTATACAATCAATCATGTCGTTGCCCTACTTGGTTTTCATCACAAAATACATCCTGTCTGATCGGTCATGACAGTTTAGTATCATTTTTTGCATAGATCACACCTGTATGATCAATCATGTTGTTGTTCATCTTGTTTTTTTTCACATATCGCACTTGGTCCAATCGATTACACCAACTCAATTTTGTTTTCAGCATAGACTTCACCTATATGATTGATTCGTCCCCAATTGGTGTTCTACTCAGCTCAATCAACTGATGTGCTTTAATTTCAATCCTCAGACGAGGGTAATCAACAAAATTTATAAACCTATTTTACCATATACTAGGGTAGCATAGCTAGCATAGCATAATGGCTCTAGGATTGTCCACAGAGATGGGTTTTCACTTTGCAATTGATATTAGTTCAAAACTGAATTGGTGTTTTTTCTTTTCAAGGTTAGTTTTAAAAGAAAACATAAATTTGTATGGAAATGGTTGGTTTTAAGCTAACTAAACAAAAAGTAATTGAATTTACTTAAAAAGAAAGGTGTTTCTTGGGATTTTAGGTTACTAGGATCAGGTGCCTTATACAAAAGAGGAGATTCCGGTCACTTGAATCTTTTCCTCGCGTTGGAGATTTAACATATAGTTATTTTCCAAATCGGTGTAGTACAAATGCTTACCATTAAAGGTTTCAACACTAAATCCCTCTCACTGATACACCTTACAATGGCTCGTACCTCTCACCTAGTATTTGCCATTCAAGGTAATCCTTAACATCGGATCATCCTTCACAAGTGAACAAGAGATAACAATTAGACTTCCATGGAGCAAGATTGCAAGCAATAAGAATCCATGGAATCTGAAAGCTTACCAAGTATTGGCTATTCATGGTAATCCTAGTTAACTAAAAATATAAAAACCACTAACGGGTCACACTTTCTCTTCATTAAAAACGGACTCAACAAAATCTCAATTTTTGCATCCGGAACCTTACCTGGCTTCCTTCACCCAAGAAACAAAAAGTCTAGCCTCTCATCCTCCGAGAAAACATCTCAAAGGCTGATTTGCTAGAAATAAAAATAAACGAGAAAACAAAATGGGAAGGTAAGGCAGAGCAAAGCTCTGTGTATTACTTTCAAAAACTATACAAGTGGTCTTTGGAAAAACTCCTGAGAGATTGTTGTTATGGGATTACAAGAGAGTTTATATAGGAAGATTATTTACCCTTCCTTCATTACTTCCTAACTAAGGAATTACATTAGTGGTGGATTACAAGGAGAAAATGGAAATTTATACAAAAATATCTGAAGAAAAATATCAAAAGGAGTCGGTCGCAAAAATATCTGGAAATTCACAGGTGAATTTTTTAGTTGTGAGAATTTCGCAAGTTGATTTCGAACTTGCAAAAATTTTGAAAGTTGATATCGCAAGTTGGAGAGCTGTTTTGCAGGTTGAGCTCCAAGTTCGCAAGTTGAAAATCCAATTTCGCAGGTTGCGATTCCAATTTTCGCATGTTGCGAAATTGTCTTCCAGCTTGGTGCAGTTGTCTTCCAATGGCCATAACTTCTTCATTTCAGCTCTGATCTGCACAACGTTTGAAGCATTAGACTCTTGACTTCCCGAAATTCGAATATAGCATGTATAAAATGGACTCTAGGAAGTGCTCCAAATGTGCAAAAGAAGACTGCAGCTACTCTCCTCTTGAATTTCTTTATGCTAGATTCTTCTCTTTGTTTTTCCTTCTTGTATTCTTTGAATGACTTTGGAAAAAGGTTATGAAGCTTCAAAGCTTGGTTTCTTCATGAATTTAAACTTTAATTTGCTTTGATATGAACTATACAAAAAATCTCCCTCATTCTCGGATTGCTTTGGTGATAAAAAAGCTATAAAAAACACCAAAACTTAACACAATTTGATTAAAAACGATTGCAAGGGTCCTTAACATGCCAATTGAGTTAAAAGGTAATAAATGCTACTCAAAAGTGTTTAAAAGAGTTAATTACAAGCTATAAAATAGCACTTTTTGAGTAGTAATCATGCAATATATCATGAAAGTTCAGTTTCCATTTGGATGTAGAATGCACCTATAAAATCGATCATATTGTTGTCCTATCTACTTTTTGTTACAGACCGCACTCGGTCTGATAGGTCCTAACAATTTAGTATAGTTTTCGATGTAGACTACACTTATAAGATCAGTCACATAGTGGCTCTGTCTTATTTTTGTATAGATCGCACCTAGTTCGATAGGTCCCAACAGTTCAGTATAGTTTTCGGTGTAGACCGCACCTATACGATCAATCAGGTCATTGTCTTGTCTAGTTTTCATCATAGACTGCACCCAGTTCGATTAGTCACGACAGCTCAGTTTTTTTTTTTTTTTTTTTTTTTTTTGTGCAGACCATACCTATACGAATGGTAAAGTCATTTTTCCTGTCATATTTTCATCATAGATTGCACCCGATCAAATAAGTCTTGACAGTTCAATTTCAATTTAGAGTAGACGGGACCTTTATGATCGTTATTGTACTATCTAGTTTTAATCACAAACTGCACCTAGTTCGATTGGTCACGACAACTCAGTTTCATTTTTGGTATAGACCATAGTTGTACAATCAATCATGTCGTTGTCTTGTCTGGTTTTTGTAACATATTGCACCTAGTTTGATAAGTCCTAATAGTTTAGTTTTGGTTTCGGCCCAGACCACACCTATACAATATGTTTTTTCTTATCCGATTTTCGTCATAGATTGCACCTAGTCATATAGGTCCATACAGTTTAGTTTTGATTTCGACGTAGACCACACCTACACAATCAGTCATGTCGTTGTGTTGTCTAGTTTTCGTTATAGACTGCACCTGATCCGATTAGTAAGGATAACTCAGTATTGTTTTCAACATAGACTGCACCTATACGATCAGTCACGGCTTGCTCTAATTGGGTTTCATGACAGACCGTATTCGGTTTGATTGGACACGATAGCTTAGTTTCATTTTCGACGTAAACCACACATGGAAGATTGGTCAGATCATTGTCCTATTTGGTTTTGTCACAGACCGTTCCCGGTCCGATAGGTCCTGACAGTTCAACATCATTTTTGGTGTAAACAAGACCTATATGATTGGTCCAATCCTTATCCAATCTGGTTTTCGTCACAAACCATACCTCTCCAATTGGTTACGGTAACCCAGTTTAATTTTTAATGGAGACTACATCTTTACAATCAGTCACATTGTTGTCCTATCTGGTTTTCATCATGGTTAGGATTGGGTCTAATTGTTCATGATAAGTATCATTTTCGATGTAGACCGCACCTGTAAGATCGGTCACATCGTCTTTTTGTCTTATTTTTGTATAGACCACATTTGTTTCAATAGGTCCTGATAAATTAGTATAGTTTTTGACGTAGACCTATACTATCAGATAGGTCATTGTCTTGTCTGGTTTTCATCATAGACCGTACCCCGTCTAATTAGTCACGACAATTCAATTTCATTTTCGACGTAGACCATACCTATATGATCTGTTAGGTCATTATCCTATCTAGTTTTCATCATAGATATCACCAAGTCAAATAGGTCTCTACAGTTTAGTTTTAGCTTCGGAGTAGACTAGACCTATATAATCAGTCACATCGTTATCCTGTCTGGTTTTCATCACCGACTACATTTGAATTGATTGGTCATGACAATTCAGTTTTTTTTTTTGGTGTAGACTACACTTGTATGATTGGTTATGTTGTTGTCCTGTCTAGTTTTCATAAAACACCACACCCGATTCGTTAGGTCACGAAAACTTAGTATCGTTTTTGACGTAGATCACCTTTACAACCATTCACATCGTTGTTCTATCTCATTCTAATCATAGACTGCACCCGGTCTGAACAATCATGACCAATTAGTATCAATTTCATCGTAGATCACACCTATACAATTAATCACGTAGTTGTCCTATCTGGTTTTCGTCACAGACCATACTCGGTATGATTGGTTATGATAGCTTAGTTTTGTTTTTAGCATAGACAAAACTTATATGATTAGTCACGTCATTGTCTTATTTGGTTTTCATCACAAACTATATCCTATCTGATCGGCCACAACAATTCAATATCATTTTCAACGTAGACTGCACTTGTACGATCAGTCACATCATTGGTCATCTTGTTTTCATCATAGAAAGCACCCGGTCCGATCGATCGAGCTAACTCAATTTTGTTTTCGGCATACACTCCACCTGTATGATCGATCACATTGTTGTCCTATCTAGTTTTCATCATAGATCATACCGGGTCTGATTAGTCTTGGTAGCTCAGTTTCATTTTTCGGTGTAAACCACACCTATACAATCGCTCACATCGTTGTCCTATCTAGTTTTCGTCAAATACTGCACTTGGTTCGAATAGCCCGACTACTCAGAATTGTTTTTAGCGTAGACTGCTCATGTACGATGGGTCATGTCATTATCCTATCTGGTTTTCATCATAAACAACACCCAATTTGATGGGTTAGGATATGTCAATTTCTTTTTTGGCGTAGTCCACAATTATATGATCGATCACGTCGTTGTCTTGTTAGGTTTTCATTACAGATCGCACTCAATTCAATCGGTCATGACAGCTCATTGTCATTTTCAATGTAGACCACACTTATATGATTGGTCATGATAGCTTAATTCTGTTTTCGATGTAGGCCGCACCTATACAATCGATCATGTTATTGCCTTCTTTGGTCTTAGTCACAAACCGTACCTAGTTCAATCAATCATGACAACTCTGTTTCATTTTCGACGTAGACCACGCCTCTACAATCGGTCACATCGTTGTCTTGTATGGTTTTTGTCATAGTCGGCACCCCATTTGATCGATCACGATAACCAGTATCGTTTTCGGTATTGATCGCAACTGTATGATTAGTCATGTCTTTTTCTTATCTAGTTTTTATCACAAACTGGACCCGGTCTAGTTGATCATGAAAGCTCAATTTCGTAATACCTAGTACTAATAATTAAATAGGCAATAATGATTATCTTAGTACTTAACCTTAAACGTGCTTAATTAGATGTTAAAACTAGTTTAGTGCTAATTTTGTTTAATTATGAATTCAACCTTGATTAAGGTTAAGCGGGATTAGTTAATGGCTTAAGCATGCTTATTAGGTTCTTAGGGGTTGATTAGAATTATGAAAACCTAAAGGATTAATGAGCAGTTGTAGGTTTAATAATGGATAACTAGAAGGACTAAATAGCAATGTTAGGAAAGTTGAGGTTGGTGGCAGTCTTATGGCATGCCACCTTATGCTTGGCAGCTTGTAGACCTCTTTATAAGGGCTGGTAGCCTTCATTTGCAGCCCGTCTTTGCATCAGCCTAGGTTAGAGAGAGAAAAGGAAGAATTAAGATAAGGAAGAAGATTAGATTTTGTGATTTTGGGATATTTGGGTTTTTAATGACATTTTGAAACAAATTAATGGTAAAGTTGTTTAAAAGTTGAGTGTAATTAGTTATAAACATGTTTTAGTTATAAATTAGAATTAATTAAGGTGTAAAGTGTTTTAACTTAAGTATTTTATTGATAGAAGAATCAACATGCATGTTTGTTTAGTTTGGTTTGATTGAAAAATAGATTAGTAAAGCATGTGATTAATTAAGTTTATTTGGACACTTGGGACTTATGGTGAGGTCCTTTCTATATACTAGAGCTCCTTCCTTCATTTAATAAATCTTATTGGTAACTTATACAGTTCACACTCTTCGACTCTACCCATGAATTATCCAGTAGTAGGTCTTTCACAATAAGATCTACCTATACAATAATGGTATTTAATTATGAAGGTTAGCTAAGTAGTTGACTCTGTTAGTCCGTTCTTGTAAGAGTGGGAGCCTAATCTTTCTGCTAATTTTTCCTGCTTAATGGATAACCCTTTTGCCAATGGGGAATTGCTTATCATCTTAAACTTAGGTGATTGTATTTGTACTGACAAAAACCATAAATTTCATACACAATACACAATAGGGGAAGCTAATGGATTAGACTTAAGGAAAATCAAAACAATTAGTGTTTGGTAATTAATTGGGGAATATTAATATGCATTGTAAAGATTGTTTAATTCATTTTTAAACTTGATTTGAAAACCTGTGGGCATGTAGATTAAAGAATATGAGAATTAAAAATTAGCAACAATAAGTTGTTAAAATTAGTAAGAAAGAAAATGTCATAAGTTTTAATTGTATAAATTTTCATGGTTAGGAAACCTAAATTATGTTGTTTCATTTTAGTTCTTTGTAATAGGTCACGATCGCCTACATAGAAGAATCACAAATGGGAAGTTGGTGTAAGGTAGGGAATTTATGATGTTCCATGGTGTATCTTGGTTTCTTTTCTTGAAACATTTATTGAAATTTCATGTCATTTCTATGATTTCATGACATGTTTTAATGTGTCACTGCATCTCGATTTATTATATTGAAATGTTGCAATGAAATTTGAACATATATTGGTATGAGGATTCATGGTTCAGTATTGAGGACATGGTTCATGGTGTGGTTGCATTGCAAGAACGATATGGAATAATGACAGATGATATCTAGAGAATTGATTGATATGTGGGAAGTGTTTATGTGAAGCTACAGGCACTATCCTTTGATATATTGTTTATGTGGGGTCATGGGTCCTTGGGTGAAAGTCCCTAAAGCCCTTGAGGAAGACACTTTGATGTGGGTGTATGTGGTTGGTCTTGCCCTTGGGTTTTAGTCCCTAAAGACACGGGGTTGGTCCTGCCCTTGGGTATGAGTCCCAAAAGACACAGGGTATGACTTACCCTTGAGTGATAGTCATAGAATAGTCATTATTATGATCAAGTATCTTGTGGAGCATTGATGTCTAATATGTACATTAGTGGGGGTTAGTAGTTTAGTAGGTATGAAAGGATGGATGAGGAAAGTAAAAATGAAACCATCAAACACATGCATACATGTTTGACATTATTGCATATTGTTAATGGTTATAAAATGTTTATCATGCATGCTATTATACTTTTAATTCAAGGTTTTTAAGGTATGCATAGGATGGTTATAAACTTTCCTACTGAGTTGTGAACTCACTCTATCCCTTCCATATTTAAATATAGGTCAAAAGACCTATGTTGGAAATAATGCTTGAGCATTGCTTTTCTATTGATTGAATGTTGTTTGCTTGCATTGAAAGTGTTTTGAGGCTTTGCCTTTGTATCATATGAAGACTAAATCTTTTTGAAGGAATGATGTAATGTATATTTGTCATGTACACTTGTGGTATGGGCTACTCTTAGTGAACCATGGGGTTTTGGTATATGTAAAGTAATGTGGTACAAGTTCTCTTTGTGAAACAGATCATATTTTGTTAACTAATAGTTACAAAGTTTATTACAGGATGTGTACTTCTTTACAACAGGTTTCTGATTCGTCCCCAATTGGTGTTCTACTTGATTCAGCTCAATCAACTGATGTGCTTTGATTTCAATCCTCAGACGGGAGTTATCAACAAAATTTATAAACCTATTTCACCATATACTAGGGTAGCATAGCTAGCATAGCATAGTGGCTCTAGGATCGTCCACAGAGATGGGTTTTCACTTCACAATTGATATTACTTCAAAGATGAATTGGTGCTTTTTCATTTCAAGGTTAGCTTTAAAAGAAAACATAATCTTTGGTGGAAAAAGGATTGGTTTTAAGCTAACCAAAAATAGTAACTGATTTTAATTACAAAGAAAAGTGTTTCTTGGGATTTCAGGTCACTAGGATTGGGTGCCATCTACAAAAGAGGAGATTCCGGTCACTTGTTTCTTTTCCTCGCGTTGGGGATTTAACATATAGTTATTTCCCGAACCGGTGTGGTACAGATGCTTACCATTAATGGGTTCAAACACTAAATCCCTTTCACTGATCCATCTTGCAATGGCTCGTGCCTCTCACCTAGCATTTGCCATTCAAGGGGATCTTTAACCTTGGATTATCAGTCAAAAGCTCGCAAGAGATAACTAATGGATGTCTCCTTGGAGTCCAAAAGCTTAGCAAGTGTTGGCTATTCTAGAAAATCCTACCTTCAAACCACCTCCCAAAAGCTCGCAAGAGGTAAACTAGTGCATCTCCACGGATGGAGATCACTTGCCTTACCAAGTGTTGGCTCAGGTGAATTGCAAGGTGTTTTAAGTTAACTAAAAAGATAAAAACCATTAACGGGTCACACTTTCTTTTCATTAAAAATGGAAACAACAAAAACTCACACTTATGCATGCCGACACCTTACCTATCTTCCTTCACCCAAGAAACAAAAAGTCTAGCCTCTCATCCTCTGAGGAAAAATCCTCAAAGGATGTTTGGCTAGAAAGAAAATGAAAGAGAAAACAAAAAGAGAAGGAAAAACAGAGCAAGGCTTTGTATATTTTATATATCTACATTTTGATTACAACAGATGCAAGAGAACATATATTGGGAAGTTTTTCCAACCTTCCTAGCTAAGGAATTCTCTAATAGGTGGGTTACAAGGAGAGTTTGGGAATTTAGACATCAAATATCTAAAGCAAAAATATCTCAAGATGTCGGTTGCAGCTATCGGGTGGCTTCAGGAGAACACCGCGGTACTGTGCAAAATGGCTGCGAAATTTTGCAGCAAAAGGACAACATTTTCGCAGCCAAAGGCTGATTTGCTAGCCGTGCAACATTCTGCCTTCAGCTTAGAGTGATCTGCTTGCAATGGCTGTAACTCCTTCATTTCAACTTCGAATCGTGCACCGTTTGAAGCATTGGATTCTTGACTTCCTGAGCTTTGAAATGGTATATAGCATGTAGAAAATGGACTTCGGAAAGTGCTCCAAAAGTGGACAAGAAGACTGCAGCTGCTGTCCTCTGTTTTGCTTCATGGCAGATTTCTCTTTGCTTCCCTCCTTGCATTCCGGATTTGCCTATGGCAAAGGACTTTAAAGCTTCGGTTCTTCATGTTTCTGAGCTTTCCATTTGCTTTGCCATGGATTCCAAAGAACTCTCCTCAATCTTGGATTGCTTTGGTGATCAAATAGCTAACAAAAACACCAAAACTTACACATTTTGATTAGAATTGATTGCAAGGGTCCTTAATATGTTAATTGGGTTAAAAGGTGATAACTACTACTCAAAAGTGTTTAAAAGAGTTAATTGCAAGCATACAAAATAGCATTTTTGAGTAGTAATCAGTTTCCATATTTTCTTTTTGCACAAAATCAACTAGGAACTCAACATTTAAAATTTTGTATCCCCAATTTTGGGAGCACTTATGTTGTATTTGAGTATTAATTATTAAGTCTGAAACCCAGGATGTGAGAAATTTTGTTTTCAATGTAGACTCCACCTCTACGGTCAATCATGTCATTATCTTGTCTGGTTTTCGTCACGGACCACAGTCAGTCAGATATGTCTCGACAGTTCAGTTTATGTTTTGGAGTAGACCAAACCTATATGATCGATCACATTGTTGTCCAGTCTGGTTTTCGTCATAAACTGTACCCGATCTGATAAGTCACAACAGTTCAGTATCATTTTTGGCATAGACCACACTTATACAATCAGTCACATTGTTATCCCATGTAGTTTACATCATAGATTGCACCCTGTTCAAACAGTCATAAGAGCTCAGTATTGTTTTTAGCGTAGACCACACCTGTAAGGTCGGTCACATCATTGTCTTGTCTGGTTTTGTCGCAGACCGCACCTGATCTAGTAGGTCTCGATAGTTCAATATTATTTTTAGCATAGACCAAACCTATACGATCGATCACGTTGTTGTCCTATTTGGTTTCATCATAGACTGCATCCTATCCGATTGGTCATGACAATTGAGTGTCGTTTTCAATGTAGACTGCACCTATACAATCAATCATGTCGTTGTCTTATCTGGTTTTTATCACAGACAGCACACGATCTGATCAGTCACAACAA
This sequence comes from Vitis rotundifolia, assembly GCA_030254885.1. Classification (NCBI taxonomy): domain Eukaryota; kingdom Viridiplantae; phylum Streptophyta; class Magnoliopsida; order Vitales; family Vitaceae; genus Vitis; species Vitis rotundifolia. The sequence continues at coordinate 12,677,455 of CM058154.1, read as the reverse complement.
CTCAATTTTGTTTTCAGCATAGACTTCTCCTGTATTATCAGTCATGTCATTATCCTGTCTGGTTTTCATCATAAACTACACCCGGTCTGAACAATCAAGACAACTTAGTATTGTTTTCAGTGTAAACCGCTCCAGTACGATGGGTCATGTCGTTGTCTTGTCATGTTTTTGTCACAAACTACACCTAGTTAAATTGGTCATGACTGCTTAGTATCGTTTTTGTGTTAGACCACACCTGTATGATTGACCATATCGTTGTCTTGTTTGGTTTTCATATCAGACCACAATTGGTCTGATCGGTAATGATAACTCAATTTCATTTTAGACTACACGTGGAAGATCAGTCACATTGTTGTCCTGTTTGGTTTCATCATAGACCGCACCCTATCCGATAGTTCAGTATCATTTTCGGCATAAACCAAACCTATATGATGGGTCACATCGTTGTCTAGTCTAGTTTTTCTCACAGACCGTACTCGGTCTGATCGGGTACGATAGTTTAGTATCGTTTTTAGCGTAGACCACACTTGTACGATTGGTCGCATTGTTGTCCTATCTGGTTTTCATCACAGACCACACTTGGGTTGATCGGATATGATAGCTTAGTTTAGTTTTCAGTGTAGACCGTATCTACATGATAGGTCACATCGTTGTCCTATCTGGTTTTCGTAAAAAATAGCACCTGGTTCGATCGGTCACAATAGTTCAATATCGTCTTCGGCGTAGACCACACCTATATGATCGATCACGTTATTGTCCTGTCTGACTTTCATCATAAACCACATCTATTTTGATCGAATACCATAGGACAATTTTGTTTTTGGCATAAACTGCATCTGTATGATTGATTACTACTCAAAAAGTGCTATTTTGTAGCTTGTAATTAACTCTTTTAAACACTTTTGAGTAGTAGTTATTACCTTTTAACTCAATTGACATGTTAAGGACCCTTGCAATCGTTTCTAATCAAATTGTGTTAAGTTTTGGTGTTTTTGATAGCTTTTAGCTACACCAAAGCAATCTAAGAATGAGGGAGATCTTTGTATAGTTCATGGCAAAGCAAGTTGAAACTCAAATTCATGAAGAAACCAAGCTTTAGAGCTTCGTAGCCCTTTTCCAAAGCCAAATCAGAAATGCAAGGAAAGAACAATAGAGATAGGAATTTGACATGAAGAAAAATAGAGGAGAGTAGCTACAGTCTTCTTTCTTATATTTGGAGTACTTCCTGAAGTCCATTTTATACATACTATATACTGTTTCGAATCTTAGGAAGTCAAGAGTTCAACGCTTTAAATGGTATGCAAATTGGAGCTGAAATGAAGAAGTTATGACCATTGGAAGAAAATCGCACCAAAGCTGAAAGGCAATTTCGCAAGCTGCGAAATCAACCTTTTTGTGCGAAATTTTCGCAGCCCATGTTGCATGTTGCGAAATCCACGTGTGCAATTTCCAAATATTTGTGACCGATTCCGCTTGATCTTTTCTTCAGATATTTTTGTATAAAATCCCTATTTTCTCCTTGTAATCCACCAATCATAGGATTGCATAGCTAGGAAGGTTGGAAAAACTTCCCTATATATGTTCCCTTGCATCCGTTGTAAAAATCATCGAGGAACCGAACAGAGAATCGATCAATATAATATACAGAGCCTTGCTCTATTTTTCTTTCTCGTCTTTATTTTCTCTTTTATTTTCTTTCTAGCCAAACATCCTCGGAGGCCTCAAAGGATGAGTGGCTAGGCTTTTTATTTCTTGGGTGAAAGAAGCTAAGTAAGGTTTTGGCTACATAAGTGTGAGTTTTTGTTGTTTCAGCTTTTAATGAAAAGAAAGTGTGACCCATTAATGGTTTCTATGTTTTTAGTTAACTTAAAACGCCGTAGAATCACCTGAGCCAACACTTGGTAAGGCAAGTGGACTTCGTCCATTGAGTTACACTAGTTTATCTCTTGTGAGCCTTTAGGAGGTGGTTCAAAGGTAGGATTTTCTAGAATAGCCAACACTTGGTAAGCTTTTGGACTCCAAGGAGACATCCATTAGTTATCTCTTGCGAGCTTTTGAAGGGTCATCCAAGGTTAAAGATCACCCTGAATGGCAAATGCTAGCTGAGAGGCACGAGCCATTGCAAGGTGAATCAGTGAAAAGGTTTTAGCGTTGAAACCATTAATGGTAAGCATCTGCACCACACCGGTTCGGGAAATAACCATATGTTAAATTTCGAATGCGAGGAAAGGATTCAAGTGATCGGAATCTCCTCTTTTATATAAGGCACTTGATCCTAATGACCTGAAATCCCAAGAAACACCTTTCTTTCTAATTTCTTTCAGTTACTTTATTTTTGGTTAGCTTAAAACCAACCGTTTTCATTCAAACTTATGTTTTCTTTTAAAGCTAACTTAGAAAAGAAAAAGCACCAATTCAGTTTTTGAACTAATGTCAATTGCAAAGTGAAAACCCATCTCTGTGGACGATCCTAGAGCCACTATGCTATGCTAGCTATGCTACCCTAGTATATGGTGAAATAGGTTTATAAATTTTATTGATAACTCCCGTCTGAGGATTGAAATCAAAGCACATCAGTTGATTGAGCTGAATCAAGTAGAACACTAATTGGGGACGAATCACTGATCAGCCACATAGTTGTCCTATCTTGTCTTTGTCATAGTTGACACTCGGTCCAATCGATCACGATAGTTTCAGATCATTTTCTGCATATACTGTACCGTACGATTGGTTACGAAGTTGTCCTGTCAGGTTTTTGTCACATACTTCACCTTATCTAATTGGTCATGACAGTTAAGTATGAGTTTTAGCATAGACTAGACCTATACAATTAGTCACATCGTTGCCCTGTTTGGTTTTCCTCACAAACTATAATTGGCATGATCAGTCATGACAACTCAGTTTCATTTTTAGTGTAGATTGCATTTGTAAGATCACTCACTTAGTTTTTCTACTTGGTTTTCATCACAGTTTGCACCTTGTCCGATTGGTTACAACAGTTCAGTTTCCTTTTCCGTGTAGACCTGATTCGTCCCCAATTGGTGTTCTACTTGATTCAGCTCAATCAATTGTGTGCTTTGATTTCAATCCTCAGACGAGAGTAATCAACAAAATTTATAAACCTATTTCACCATATACCAGGGTAGCACTAGCTAGCATAGTATAGTGGCTCTAGGATCGTCCACAGAGATGGGTTTTCCCTTTGCAATTGATATTAGTTCAAAAACTGAATTGGTGCTTTTCCTTTATGAGTTAGCTTTAAAAGAAAACATAAATTTGTATGGAAATGGTTGGTTTTAAGCTAACCAAAAAATAAAGTAACTTAAATTAACTAGAAAGAAAGGTGTTTCTTGGGATTTCAGGTTACTAGGATCAGGTGCCTTATACAAAAGAGGAGATTCCGGTCACTTGAATCTTTTCCTCACGTTGGGGATTTAACATATAGTTATTTCCCGAACCGATGTGGTACAGATGCTTACCATTAAAGGTTTCAACACTAAATCCCTCTCACTGATACACCTTGCAATGACTCGTACCTCTCACCTAGTATTTGCCATTCAAGGTGATCCTTAATATTGGATCATCCTTCACAAGCGAACAAGAGATAACAATTAGACCTCCATGGAGCAAGATTGCAAGTAATAAGAATCCATGGAATCCGAAAGCTTACCAAGTATTAGTTATTCACGGTAATCTTTAGTTAACTAAAAATATAAAAATCATAAATGGATCACACTTTCTCTTCATTAAAAATGGAAACAACAAAAATTCACACTTTTGCATTCGGCACCTTACCTGGCTTCCTTCACCCAAGAAACAAAAAGTCTAGCCTCTCATCCCCTGAGACAACATCTCAAAGGCTGATTTGCTAGAAATAAAAAGAAACAAGAAAACAAAATGGGAAGGTAAGGCAGAGCAAAGCTCTATGTATTACTTTCAAAAACTATACAAAGTGTTCTCTAGAAAGCTCCCGAGATTGTTGCTTTGAGATTACAAGAGATATTATATAGGAAGGTTATTTACCCTTCCCTAATTACTTCCTAGCTAAGGAATTACATGAGTGGTGGATCACAAGGAGAAAATAGAGATTTATACACAAAATATTTGAAGAAAAATATCAAAAGGAGTTGGTGCACAAATATCCCAGTTCGCAGGTGGATTTCGCAACTTGAATTATGACATGCGAAAATTTCGCAGGTTGATTTCGCAGCTTGAAGTCCATTTTCAGAGGTTGAACTCCAATTTCGCAAGTTGAAATCCCATTTTCGCAAGTTGGCCGTCTTTGTGACTGTGCTCGTCTTCCAATTCGTAGGTTGCGAAAATTTCGCAAGTTGAACTTCCAACTTGCGAAATTGCTTGGTTGCAGATTTCTTCTTTTCTTTTCTTCCTTGCATACTTGAATAACTTTGGCAAAGGATTACGAAGCTCCATAACTCGTTTTCTTCATGAATTTGAACTTCAAATTGCTTCGCCATGAACTATACAAAGATCTCCCCCATTCTTGGATTGCTTTGGTGATAAAAAAACTATCAAAAACACCAAAACTTAACATAATTTGATTAGAAACGATTGCAAGGGTCCTTAACATGCTAATTGAGTTAAAAGGTAATAACTACTACTCAAAAGTGTTTAAAAGAGTTAATTACAAGCTATAAAATAGCAGTTTTTGAGTAGTAATCACTCCTCCCAACCGACATATTGCTAGTCCCTTAGCAATGAAGGAGAGAAAAAATAAAAATAAAAGTAATATAATTAACAAAATCATGCTGTTCACTCCAAAAAATTTCAAGTGGCATGACTTATCAAATTCTCACATGGAACATTAATAAAACTCAAACTTCAATAGGAGCTATCAAATATCTTGCCTAATCACAATTCATAAAGAGTAGGCACTTTGCAAATTTAACTATCAAAAGAATTTCCACTCCCAAAGGGTCAATCCTTACTTTTCCACAAAAATCTAAGTGTTACTTATTAGTTTCCGAATATAGTATGTTGAACTAATCTCTCCCCCCAACCTAGTTCTTTTTCAAATCTTAGCAAACTGATCAACCTCCAATAGGCTAAGAACGCACCTCTTTTATTTCACAATTTTTTTTCTTGTAGGAGTACAAAGCTTAAAGGTATTCTTTTCTAAATTGTCCATGTAACGGGGGTCCATCGATGACTCCCAACCAATCAAGGTTTAGGGCATCAAGCTTTAAGGATGTTTCAACCACTAACTCCTCGGATTTTACCCTAGACTTTTAAGGATGAATTTTAATACCCAAGCACCTAAAGTATGTTAAACTCCACCTATTCACCCTTGTAACGAGCATTGAGATCGGTGACTCCCAACCAATGAAGGCTTAGGGCACCAGGTTTTAAAGATTTTCACCATATACCTCTCAAACCTTGCTCAGGTTTCTAAACAAGTAATACACACTTCTTCTTCTTTTTCTTCTCTTTTTTTCCAAAGGCTCATTGGCCTTTTATAAGGTGTCTCAACACTATTAAAATGAGGTCAAAGGTACCAAGTCTAAATTTTCCTAAGTCAAAGGGGAAAATAGTTTTTCATCTTATAATCGGAACCTAGTGTGCACAGTGGGTGGTAAGCTTAAAGTGGAAGAAATAATGTTGAATTCAATAAGAGTTCAATAATTCATCAACTTCAATAAGCATAATACAACTCTAAGTTTCAAGTAAAAAGACAAAAATTCAATTTCTCCCATTTCATTTTGAAAATTTTTCCTTAATAACCATGGAGAGTAGAATAAAAACTTTAAAAATTTTAAAAATTAAGCAAAAAGCAACTAAATTACCAAAATAACTTAGCATTAATAACAAAACTTCCTTCCTCAACTCTCCCCCCAACCAAACTCAACATTGTCCTGAATGTTTGAAGAACAATTTAAAATAAAGGAAGGAAATGGTACCTCCTGAGTGACATAGAGTGTGATTGATTTAGGAGAAACCACATGTTTCAGAAACAAAAGAGTGATGAGTATAGGAAATATTATGTAAAACATAATCACAGATGGTATATATATGTATTACGTTGAAAAAGTACAATATGCATGATGCTCAAGTAATACATCCAATCCCAGTATATAAAATATAAAAAATATGGGATTCACTGATCTAATATATAAAGTAAATACAAAAAATAGAGAGATGATCAGATAGTAGTGGCAGGATCATGTGGAGATGAAGGCTTTGCTGTGGTCTCCTTTGATGGTATGGTCTGCTCAGTTGGAGTAGTCTCCTCATCTGGTGTTGTAGGCTCGGATGGGTCAGGTCTATCATGCTCAGGTAGTAACTGCATACCTAGATGCTGTTGAATCTGATGAAGGATGGTAGTATGCTGGGTCTGAGTGGTAATAATCTGTTCCTAATGTGCACGAATAGCTGCCATCTGCTGGAAGAGAGCATCCTGAGTGGTTCTCAATGTCTACAATGTATGCACTAAGCCTCTAAACTCCATAAGAGATACGGTGACAGTAGACTCAGATGAAGGAGGAGGTGCTAATGTAGCTGGCATAACTGGTGGAGTGTCAGAAGTGGTAGGAGGAGCAGAAGGTGTAGCCTCATGCATGAGCATTGAAGCGGGTGCTGTAGGGGTAGGGGATATGATATCTGTAGGAATCTCTCCCTGCTGTGCCTGTGGTGGCTTTGGTGGTACAGGCATATATGGGGCTCCCTGAGGTGCAACATAAGCTGCCAAGTGATGCCATTTATCGAGAGTGAACTTCTCTCGGCAATGACGGCGTCACTCAAGATGTGGCTTCGAAGGATAGCCTAGATGCTCTAAAATTTGACAGAGTAGCCTGGGAAATAGTAGAGGAATGGCATCTGCTCTTTGAAGCTTCCTCTGATGGACTTTCTCTTCAAAATGAAGAAGAGAGGTCATGATCAAGTGATGAGGGCCAAAGTAGTAACCCTTAGAGATCCTGAATAAAGCCTCCAGTATAGGTCCTCTCCTCTGCACCGTATGCTGAAGTGGGAAAATGTTGGAGCGCAGGAGTACATCAATAAGGAGCATCCCAAATGGAAGCTCCTTTCTTATCAAAACTGAGGCTGTAGATGTCCCTCTGGACAAGATATGAACCATGTCCCTCTGAGAAAAATGGGACCACGCTCTGAAATCTGCCTGACTCTCAGGCTCATAGAGAATATGGAGGGCCTCTGCGATGTGTCGAGCTCTAATAATACCCTGGTGTCCATCTATACTAAAATGAATGAGAGTAGGATGTGGGATGCCTCGAGTAGTCATAGACTGATAAAAGTCTAAAACCACTCTGGGATAGTAGAACTGTCTAGGAGCAAGCAGATGCTCCATATGGTACCTCTGTAGTAAGTGGAATGAATCTCTGAGCTCCGGCTGCGGTCTGAAAGTGTCTAGATCAAACCACAGCTCGGAGTGGAATGGTCTAGCTTGGTAATCTAGATTTCCCTCTATAGGTGATCCTACTATCATAGGCCGCCTGATAATGGTCTCTAGGGGAATCCCTAAAGGAATCTGAGACTCTGTAGTGGGTGGCTCAGACTGTGGTGGTTCTGATGACTCTCCTGGACCTGAAAATTTGGCTTTCTTTGCAGGTGGCCGACGAAGTGACTTCTTTGGGCTTAAAGTGGCTGCCCCTGGTGCAATGGGTGGCCTCCTTGTTTGGTACCGACACTGAGGGGGGCTAGGATGCATTCTACCCTCAGATGGTGGAATGACAGAGTCCTGTGGGGCCTGAGAAGTAGGATCTTGCGTGGGCGACACTCTCGATCTTGGAGTTGGAGTGGATGGAGACGTGGAATGGCCTCCTCTAGTCTTGGCCATGGCTGAAGTGGAGAGAGATGGTTGTTCGTGAGTTGCAGAGAGTACTCAGCTGGTGCACGGGGCTTGTTTCTCCTCAAATGCTCATCCCCGAGGCTTCAAATAGAGGGGGAGGGTCGGAATTTCGATGGTCACAAGGCTAAAAGCTCCTTCGCAAGTCGGAATGGCTTTTCGAAATGAAAAATAGAGGCTCGGGCATTTAAAAATGGGTTTAAAAGACGGTTGGCCTTTTTCGCAACTTAAATTGTTTTTTCCAACTCAGATTTCAACTTGTGAAATTTTCGCAAGTTGAGTTGATTTTCGCAACTTGTTTCGCAACTTAAGTTGACATCCCACGTGTGCCTGAGAGGTGTTTCGCACCCTGCAAAAATTTTCGCACCCTGCGAAAATTTTCGCAACATGAACAGTAGACTTGCGAAACTGAGTTTTAGATTTTCGCAACTTGCTCCCAATTTTCGCAACTTAAAATGGATTTTGCACCTTAGGTTTCAACATGCGAAATTTTTTGCAACTTGTTTCGCACCCTGCGAAATTGGGTTTTGGACCTGTGAAATGGCACTCGTGTGCCAGAGGGGTGTTTCACACCCTGCGAAAATTTTCGCAAGTTGAACAGTGGGCATGCGAAACTTGATTGTGGAATTTCGCAACTTACCTGGATTTTTGCAAGTTGGATTTCAACATGCGAAATTTTCACAAGTTGAATTGCAGTGCTTTGTTTTCATGTTTTTCTTCCTCTGTTTGATTCTTCAAGGCTTCTCCACATTTTTTTTTTTTATGATTTTTCCTAAAATTAATCATTGAAATTAATTCAAGTTAAATTAAAATAAACTAAATTAAAGCAAAAATTAAAATTAAAAGAAATCATAAAGCTTAAAAATAAAAAATTGACTACAAAAAACATATGGACTTAAGTAGTCTTTTAACAGACTATGTCCATCTAACCTTGTTCTCTTAAGGTTGTTGTGGTTCAAGGAGACTGATTTCCTTATCTCGATTGAAAGGCTCCATGAATGGCTTGAGACGATGGCCATTGACTTTGAAGGATTCATTGCCTTTGGAATTGAGTAATTCCACTACTCCATTGGAATGCACTTGATGAATGAGGAAAGGGCCTGTCCACCTTGACTTTAGCTTCCTTGGAAAAATGTGGAGCCTAGAGTCATATAACAAGACTCTTTGTCCCTTCTGAAATTTCTTCTTGGAGAGTAATTGATCATTCCACCTCTTCATCCTCTGTTTTGCAATCTTGGAATTGATATATGCATCATTTCTCAATTCCTCCATCTCATTAAGTTCTAAGCACCTCTTCATCCCGGCTTGAGTCAAGTCCATGTTTATCTTCTTGATTGCCCACTAAGCCTTGTATTCAACTTCCACAAGAAGATGGCATGCTTTACCATAGATAAGGCGATAAGGAGACATACCTAGAATGGTCTTGTAAGCTATTCTGTAAGCCCATAGTGAATCATGGAGCTTAATAGACCAATCTCTTCTATTTATGCTCACCACCTTCATCAATATATTTTTGACTTCCCTGTTTGCTAACTCAACTTGCCTAGATGTTTGAGAGTGGTAAGGTGTAGCTACCTTGTGCTTCACCTCATAATTGGCTAAGAAAGCTTCAAAAGGCTTGTTGCAAAAGTGTGTACCTCCATCACTGATGATGGCCTTGGGCACCCCAAATCTAGAGAAGATGTTTTCTTTGAGAAATTTGAGAACTACTCTATGATCATTATGTTTATAGGGGATTGCCTCAACCCATTTAGAAACATAATCTACTCCCACCAATATATAAGAATTACCAAAGGACATAGGGAAAGGTCCCATGAAGTCAATGCCCCAAACATCGAAGAGATCAACTATTAAAATGGGGTTCATAGGCATCTGGTTCCTACGAGTCAACTTCCCAAGCCTTTGGCATCTATCACAACTTCTACACATGGTATGAGCATCTTTGAAAAGTGATAGGCAACTGAAACCTGATTGCAACACCTTCATAGCTGTTTTCTGAGAGGTAAAGTGGCCTCCACAAGCACTTTCATGGCAATGACTGAGGATCCCTTGTTGCTCTTGTTTAGGGACACACTTCCTTATTATTTTATCTGCATAATACTTGAAAAGAAAAGGTTCTTCCCAATAGTAGGCATGAATTTTTGCAAAGAAGTGCTTCCTATCTTGTGCTTTCCACTCACTTGGGACTTCACCAGTAACTAGATAGTTAGCAATATGAGTATACCAAGGAGCACCTTCTAGCAACATAAGTGACCCCTCCAAAAAATCATCATTAATTGGCAACCCATGGGAATTATGTGCTATAACTAACCTTGAAAGGTGGTCAACTACCACATTCTCTACTCCTTTCTTGTCTTTGATTTGGAGATTGAACTCTTGTAGTAAAAGAATCCATCTAATCAGCCTTGCTTTTGCATCTTGCTTTGTCAATAAATACTTCAAAGCTAAGTGGTCAGTAAAAACCACAATGGAAGACCCCATAAAGTAAGCTCGAAATTTGTCTAAATAAAAAACTACAGCTAGCAATTCTTTCTATGTGGTTGTGTAGTTTCTTTGTGCTTCATTCAACGTTTTGCTTGCATAGTAGATCACATAGGGCTTTCTATTTTCTCTTTGACCGAGAACAGCTCCTATAGCAAAGTCACTGGCATCACACATCACTTCAAAAGGTAATTGCCAGTTGGGAGCTTTCACTATTGGAGTAGTTGTTAAGAATAGCTTCAGTTGTTCAAAACTCCTTTGACATCTTTCATCCCATTTGAATTTAGCGTCCTTCACCAATAGTTCACAAAGAGGTCTTGAAAGTTTGGAAAAATCTTGGTTGAACCTCCTATAGAACCCAGCATGGCCAAAGAATTGTCTTACTCCTTTGACAGTCGTTGGTAATGGCAACTTGATGATAAGTTCCACCTTTGCTTTGTCAACTTCAATGCCTTTGTTGGAGATGACATGTCCAAGGACAATACCTTGGTGTACCATGAAATGGCATTTCTCCCAATTAAGCACTAAGTCTTTTTCAATGCATCCGTTTAGAACAGCTTCCAAGTTGACTAAACATTCCTCAAATGCGCTTCCATAAATGGTGATGTCATCTATAAAAACTTCCATGATGCGTTCCACCATATCACTGAAAATACTCAACATGCATCTCTGGAATGTTGCAGGTGCATTGCATAAACCAAAAGGCATTTTTCTGTAGGCATAGGTTCCAAATGGACATGTAAATGTGGTCTTCTCCTGGTCTTCAATAGCAATTTCAATTTGAAAGTACCCGGAGTAGCCGTCCAAGAAACAATAGAAAGGATGGCCTGAGACTCTCTCAAGCACTTGATTAATAAATGGCAATGGAAAATGATCCTTCATTGTCACAGCATTCAATTTTCTATAATCAATACACACCCTCCAACCTGAAGTGAGGCGTGTGGAAACTTCTTCTCCCTTATCATTTTGCACCACTATGATCCCTGATTTTTTTGGTACTACTTGAGTAGGACTCACCTATGGGCTATCTGATATGGGGTAAATAATACCGGCATGAAGTAGCTTTAGAACTTCAGCTCGCACCACCTCTTGCATATGGGGATTCAATCTCTTTGAGGCTGACGAACAGGTTTAGCTTCTTCTTCCATGTATATATGATGTGTACAGACTAAAGAGCTGATACCTTTCAAGTCATAAATTTGCCATCCTATTGCTTTCTTACATCTCCTAAGGACTTCAAGTAGAGACTCCTCCTAATCAGTGGTAAGAGATGAAGATATAATAACGGGGCACTTTTCATTGTCTTCTAACTATGCATACTTTAACTTCGCAGCTAGTGGCTTCAGCATAAGCTTTAGGGCCTCTTCTTTAACAGCTTCTTGTGTCTCCTCCTTATTGAATAAAGGTAGAATTTCTTCCATCTTTCTCTAGGATGGTAGAGTACCAAGCAAATCTGAAGGTTCAGGTGACCCTTCATCAAGATCCCTAAGAGTTTCACTCAATTCATCTTGCATTTTCTGATCACTAAGCTCCTCCACTAATGTGTCAATGATGCACACCTCTTTTGGACCTTCTTCTTCTTTCGGATTGAATTGCCTATTGCACAAATTGAAAATATTGAGCTCTAAGGTCATATTGCCAAACGTCAGTTGCATGAGCCCATTCCTACAATTGATGATGGCATTTGATGTAGCTAGGAATGGTCTTCCAAGTATAATAGGAACACAGTTAGTCCCTTTTACAATTAGATCCGTATCAAGAAAAACAAAATCCACTGGGTAGTAGAAATTATCAACTTGAATTAGGACATCCTCAATCATCCCTCTTGGAGTCTTCACTGATCTATCAGTTAGAGATAGGGTGATTGATGTTGGCTTCAGTTCACCAAGTCCCAATTGCTTGTAGACAGAGTGTGGTAGCAAATTCACACTTGCTCCCAAGTCCAACAAGGCTTTCTCCATTAGCGTGCCTCCAATCATCACTGAAATGGTAGGGCAGCCCGGATCTTTATACTTCACTGGTGACTTGCACTGTATAATGGCACTTACTTGCTCAGTCAAGAAGGCTTTCTTTTTCACATTCAACCCTCTTTTTATAGTGCACAAGTCCTTTAAGAATTTTGCATACGTCAAAACTTGCTTTATCATGTCTAACAATGGGATGTTGACCTTCACTTGCCTCAATACTTCAAGAATTTCTTAAGCATTATTGATTGCCTTTTTCCCATGCAAAGCTTGAGGAAAAGGTGGAGGCATGTGCTTTTTCATCACATCTTCTTTGATTAATGTCTTTTCCTGATTTTCATTCACAATGGATTCATGGTCCTCTGTTTCTTTGCTCTTTTCTTTCTTCTTTCCTTTGATCTCCTCTCTTTTTTCTTTCTTCTCTTCATTCTCTGGTTCATCTTGCTCAGGCTTGGTTGTTGGTAGCTCAACCTCTTTACCACTTCTTAGAGTGATCATGGCTTTGACATCTCTCACTTGGGAAGATTCTCCCTCTTGAGACTCCACTTCACGGATACCCTTTGGATTTTGGTGAGGTTGAGAAGGAAACCTTCCCTTCTCTTGCACTGTGTTGAGGTTGGTGAGCCTTGAGATTGAATATTGGAGATTATCTATCTTCTGAGATAGATCATTTTGCATTCCATCCATCCTTTTATTCAATGTATTCCCTACACTGTCAATTCTTTGACTGAGTTGAGCATTGATGGATTTTTGGTCTCTAACAAAGTCTCCCATGACCTTGCTTAAATTCACAATTGCTTGTTCAAGATTTGAAGTTGGTTGAGGTGCTTGGCTTTGTTGTACATACTAAGGTGCTCTTGGTTTCCATGAGAAATTTGGATGGTTCCTCCAATTTGAATTGTAGGTGTTACCATATGAAGGATTGCTATTGGGCTTGAATTGTCCAATAACATTTACTTGATCTCCAAACATCTCTCTGACATCTGGAAGTGTAGGACACTCCTCCACCTAGTGTTCACAAGATTGACAAATGGAACATGGCATAGCTTGCATTGGTGTGTCAGAAACGGATTGCACTTCACATATCTTTTTCAGTTCTAGCTCCTCTAATCTTCTTGTCATAGTTGCAACTTTTGCTTTCATGTCGATATCTTCATTCAAGGTATACATCCCAGCCTTAACATTAAGAGCATTTGGTTGAGACTTCATTCTTGCAACTTTTCCCATGTTCGGTTCATCCCATCCCCTTGAAACTTCAGCTATATAACTCAAGAAATCCATGGCTTCCTCCGGATTCTTACTCATGAAATCTCCTCCACACATAGTCTCTAGGAGTTGCTTCATTAAGGAAGACATACCATCATAAAAGTAGCTCACCAATAGCCATGTATCAAAGCCATGGTGAGGACAAGCATTGAAGATCCTTTTTCTTGGAATGTGTTACAAATATCTTCAAATTCTTTGATATGCGCGTAGGGATTCTCACTTTTCATCCCATGGAAAGTAGGTAGAAGTGGCATACTATGTGGTCAGATCACTAGCTGCTCTATAGGTGGCACTATGCATGATGGTGCACTCATACGAGGTGGATGCATGTGATTTCTCATTGATCTGAATTCATTGGGATTGTCCTGGTGACCATGGTGGCTATACTAATCTTCAAGCGTAGCTTCCATGACTTCCACTTCCAATTCAACTCTGTTTTGTGAGGATTTTTTATTTTCACAAGCCTTCCCCACTGTCTCGTATCCAATATGGCATACACAACTAGCAATATCTGAAATAAAATAAAAACAAAAGAAACAAAAGAAAAACAAGCTTTGAAAGAAAAATTATAGTTAACTAATAACTAAAAAGAGAATAATAATAAAAAAAAAGCAAATAAAAAGAAACAAAGAAAGAGTTAGTAAAATAAAAGGAAATTCACCAAACTTATGACAAAAATCACAAGTGTTCTGAATTGATCGTATCACTGGTAAGTGGCACTATCCCCGGCAACGGTGCCATTTGATTGGTCCCCAATTGATGTTCTACTTGATTCAGCTCAATCAATTGATGTGCTTTGATTTCAATCCTCAGATGGGAGTAATCAACAAAATTTATAAACCTATTTCACCATATACCAGGGTAGCACTAGCTAGCACAGTATAGTGGCTCTAGGATCGTCCACAGAGATGGGTTTTCACTTTGCAATTGATATTAGTTCAAAAACTGAGTTGGTGCTTTTCCTTTATGAGTTAGCTTTAAAAGAAAACATAAATTTGTATGGAAATGGTTGGTTTTAAGCTAACCAAAAAATAAAGTAACTTAAATTAACTAAAAAGAAAGGTGTTTCTTGGGATTTCAGGTTACTAGGATTAGGTGCTTTATACAAAAGAGGAGATTCCGGTTACTTGAATCTTTTCTTCACATTGGGGATTTAACATATGGTTATTTCCCGAACCGGTGTGGTACAAATGCTTACCATTAAAGGTTTCAACACTAAATCCCTCTCACTGATACACCTTGCAATGGCTCGTACCTCTCACCTAGGATTTGTCATTCAAGGTGATCCTTAACATCGGATCATCCTTCACAAGTGAACAAGAGATAACAATTAGACCTCCATGGAGCAAGATTGCAAGCAATAAGAATCCATGGAATCCGAAAGCTTACCAAGTATTGGCTATTCACGGTAATCTTTAGTTAACTAAAAATATAAAAACCATAAATGGATTACACTTTCTCTTCATTAAAAACGGAAACAACAAAAACTCACACTTTTACATCCGGCACCTTACCTGGCTTCCTTCACCTAAGAAACAAAAAGTCTAGCCTCTCATCCCCTGAGACAACATCTTAAAGGCTGATTTGCTAGAAATAAAAATAAACGAGAAAACAAAATAGGAAGGTAAGGCAGAGCAAAGCTCTATGTATTACTTTCAAAAACCATACAAAGTGTTCTCTAGAAAGCTCCCGAGATTGTTGCTTTGAGATTACAAGAGATATATATAGGAAGGTTATTTACCCTTCCCTGATTACTTCATAGCTAAGGAATTACATGAGTGGTGGATTACAAGGAGAAAATAGAGATTTATACACAAAATATATGAAGAAAAATATCAAAAGGAGTCAGTGCGCAAATATCCCAGTTCGCAGGTGGATTTCGCAACTTGAATTATGACTTGCGAAAATTTCGCTGGTTGATTTCGCAACTTGAAGTCCATTTTTGCAAGTTGAACTCTAATTTCGCAAGTTGAAATCCCATTTTCGCAAGTTGGCCTTCTCTGTGACTGTGTTCCTCTTCCAATTCGTAGGTTGCGAAAATTTCGCAAGTTGAACTTCCAACTTGCGAAATTGCTTGGTTGCAGATTTCTTCTTTTCTTTTCTTCCTTGCATACTTGAATAACTTTGGCAAAGGATTACGAAGCTCCATAACTCGTTTTCTTCATGAATTTGAACTTCAAATTGCTTTGCCATGAACTATACAAAGATCTCCCTCATTCTTGGATTGCTTTGGTGATCAAAAAGCTATCAAAAACACCAAAACTTAACACAATTTGATTAGAAACAATTGCAAGGGTCCTTAACATGCCAATTGAGTTAAAAGGTAAGAACTACTACTCAAAAGTGTTTAAAAGAGTTAATTACAAACTATAAAATAACACTTTTTGAGTAGTAATCAAGACCACACTTGTTAGATCAATCACATCGTTGTCCTATCTAGTTTCATCATAGACTGCACCTGATCCGATTAGTCCCAATAGTTTAATATCATTTTTGGAGTAGACTAGACTTATACAATAGGTCACGTCATTGTCCAGTTTGGTTTTTGCCATAAACTACACTCAATTCAGTCAATCACAACTGCTCAGTATTGTTTTCGTGGTAGACCGCACCTATACGATTAGTAATTTTGTTGTCCTATCTGGTTTTCATGATAGACCGCACTCAGTCTGATCAGTAACGACAACTCATTTTTGTTTTCAGCATAGACCGCAAGTGGAAGATCGATCACATTGTTGTCTTATTTGGTTTTGTCACAAACCGTACCTGCTCTAATAGGTCTCGACAATTCAGTATTGTTTTCGACATGGACAAGACCTATACGATGATCAGGTCGTTGTCCTATCTGGTTTTTGTTCGGACCATACCCGATCCAATCAACCACAATAGTTTAGTATCATTTTCAGCATAGACTGCGTTTGTACAATCGGTCATGTCGTTATCCTATAGCTTTCATCATAGATCGCACTCGATCTGATCAAATATGATAGTTCAATTTAGTTTTCGATGTAGACCACATCTGTATGATCGATCACGTTGTTACCCTGTCTGGTTTTCATCACAGATGACACTCAGTTTGATCGATCATAATAATTCAATATCATTTTCAACGTAAACCACACTTGTACGATCGGTCATGCCATTGTCCTATTTGGATTTCTTCATGGACCACACTCGTTTCAATCGGACACAGTAGGTCAATTTTGTTTTTAGTGTAGATCGAATTTGTACAATTACTCATGTAGTTGTCCTATTTAGTGTCTTTCATAGTCGACACCCAGTCTGATCGATTTCGACAATTTCATATCGTTTTCGACATAGACTGCACCTGTACCATCGGTTATGTCATTGTCCTATCTAGTTTTTGTTGCAAACTATACCCGCTTTGATCGATCATGACAGTGAAGTATCAGTTTCAATATAGACCAAACCTATACAGTCGGTCATATCATTGTCCTGCTTGGATTTTATCACAAACTGTAACTGATTGGATCAATTATGGCAACTCAATTTCATTTTCTACATAGACCACATCTTTATGATTAGTCATGTAGTTGTTCTATCTGTTTTTCATCACAATCTCCAGCTAGTCCAATTGATCATGACAATTCAATATCGTTTTTAGTGTTGGTTGCATGTGTAAGATTAGTCATATCATTGTCCTTTCTAGTTTTTGTCACAAACCACACTTAGTCTAATTGGTCATGATAGTTCAGTTTCCTTTTTCGTATAAACTGCAACATCGTTGTCCTATCTAGTTTCATCATAGACCGTACCCGATCTGATTGGTCCTAATAGTTCATTATCACTTTTGACGTAAACCAGACCTATATGATGGGTCACATCATAGTCATGTCTGGTTTTCATCATAGACTACACCTAGTTTGATCGATCACAACTACTCAATATCATTTTTATGGTAGACCGTACCTGTATGATCGGTCATATCGTTGTCCTGTCTGGTTTTCATGATAGATTGTATCTGATCCAATCAATAACAACAACTTAATTTCATTTTTGGTGTAGACTGCGCATGGAAGATCGATCACATCGTTGTCCTATTTGATTTTCGTCACAAATTGTACTCGATTCGATTGGTCATGACTATTTAGTATCATTTTCAATAGAAACTGCAATTGTACAATCGATCATGTTGTGGTCTTGACTGATTTTTGTCATAGATGACACCCAATCCCATCTGTCATGACAGTTCAATATCATTTTCGACATAGACCGCACTTGTATGATTGGTCATGTCGTTGCCTTGTTTGGCGTTTGTCATAGACCGCATCGTTCCAATCAAACACGATAGCTCAATTTCATTTTCTGTGTAGATCGCATCTGTTCATTCAATCATGTACTTGTCCTATTTGATTTTCGTCACAGTCGGCACCCAATCTGATCAGTCACGATAGTTTAGTATTGTTTTTGGCTATATGATTGGTCACATCATTATCCTGTTTGGTTTTCGCCATAGAGCGCACCCATTCGAAATCTCAATTTTGGTTTCTACATAGACTACATTAGTACGATCCGTCATGTCATTGTCTTATCTAGTTTTCATCATAGACTACACTTGGTCTAATTGGTCATGATAGCTCAATCTCGTTTTCAGCATAGACCACATCTATATGATAAGTCACATCATTGTCCTCTTTGGTTTTCATCACAGTTGGCATCTGGTTTGATCAGTCACAATAGTTCAGTATCGTTTTTAGTGTAGACATCACCTATATAATCGATGACGTCGTTGTCCTCTCTGGTTTTCGTCATAGACTGCACCCAGTCCGATTGGTTACAACAACTAAGTTTCAGTTTCAGCGTAAGCTACACCTATACAATCAATCACGTCGTTGTCTTATTGGTTTTCATCATAGACCCCACATGGTTAGATAGATCTCGATAGTTTAGTTTTGGTTTCGATGTAGACTACACCTATACAATCAGTCACATCGTTATCCTGTGTGGTTTTTGTCATAGATTGCACTCGGTCTGATTAGTCATGATAGCTCAATATCGTTTTCGGTGTAGATCGCACCTGTACAATCAGTAATTTCATTATGCCATTTGGTTTTCATGACAAACCGCACCTAGTCGATTAATCACGATAACTCAATTTTGTTTTTAACGTAAATTGCACGCAAAAGATTGGTCCCATTGTTGTTTTGTCTAGTTTTGTCACATACTGCACCTTGTCTGATTGGTTTCAACAATTCAGTATTGTTTTTGTGTAGACCAAATCTATACGATCGATAACATTATTGTCTTGTTTGGTTTTTGTCATAAACTACACTAAATCCAATCGGTCAGGACAACTCAGTATCACTTTCAGTGTAGACCGCACCTATAAGAACGATCATGTCGTTGCCATGTCTGGTTTTCATGACAGACCACACTCGATTCGATCGGTAACGATTGCTCTGTTTCATTTTCAGTGTAGCCTGCATGTGAAAGATTGATCACGTTGTTGTCCTGTTTATTTTTTTATCATGATTGATCACGAGAGCTTAGTTTCATTTTTGACATAGACCACATTTGTATTAACAGTCATGTTGTTGTCTTATCTAGTTTTTTTCAAAGTCGGCATCGGGTTCGATCGGTCATGATAATTCAGTATCTTTTTGGGCATAAACTGCACCTATAAGATTGGTTATGTCGTTGTCTTGTTTGGTTTTCATCATAGATCGCACCGCTTTGATCCATCATGATAACTCAATTTCATTTTTCACATAGACTAAACCTTTCTGATCGATCATTTCATTGTCCTGTCTAGTTTTTGTCATAGACCGCACCCAGTCTGATTGGTCACAATAACTCAGTTTCATTTTTCGCATGAACCACATCTGTATGATCAATCATGTTGTTGTTCTATTGGATTTACGTCACAGTCAACACTCGATTCGATAGGCCAGGACAGTTCAGTTTCGATTTTGGTGTAGACTGCTCTTGTACATACCGTCATTGTCGTTGTCGTGTCTAGTTTTCGTCACAAACCTCACCTAGTCCAATATGTCACAAAAGTTAAATTTCTTTTTCAGTGAAGATTGCACTTGTAAGATCAGTCACATCGTTGTCTTGTTTGCTTTTTGTCACAAATAACACTCAATCTGATAGGTACTAAAAGTTTAATATAATTTTTGGCGTAGATTGCACCCGTACTATCGGTCAACTCGTTGTCCTGTTTGGTTTTCATCGTATCGCACACGGTCCAATCGGTCACGATTGTTCAATTTCCTTTTCGGCATAGACTACACTTATAAGATCGATCACACCATTATTCTATCTTGCTTTTGTATAGACCACATCCATTTCGAAAGGTCACCACATCCATTTTGAAAGGTCCCGATAGTTTAGTATAGTTTTCAGCGTAGACCACACCTATAAGATTGGTTAGGTCGTTATCCTATTTGGTTTTCATCATAGACCGCACCCGATTATGATAGTTCAATTTTGGTTTTGTAGTGGACCAAACCTATACGATTAGTCACATTGTTGTCTTGTTTAGTTTTCGTCACAAACTGCACCTAGTCTGATCGATCACGACAACTCAATTTTGTTTTTAGCATAGACTGTACTTGTAAGATCAATCAAGTCGTTGCCCTATTTGGTTCTCATCACAAACTGCACCTGGTCAAATAAGTCCCGACTATTTAGTTTTGGTTTTAAAGTAGACTAGACCTATAGGATTGGTAATGTCGTTGTCCTGTCTGGTTTTTGTCACAGACTACACTTAGTTTGATCGATCAGGACAATTGAGTTTCGTTGCCGATGTAGCCCACATGTGAAAGATTAGTCACATCGTTGTCCTCTATTGTTTCATTACCAACTACACCTAATCAGATAGGTCTCGACAATGCAGTATTGTTTTTGACGTAGACTAAACTTATACGATCAATCATATCATTTTTTGTCTGGTTTTTGTTAAGATTGTGCTGGGTTCAATTGGCCACGACAACTAATTTTCTTTTTCAGCGTAGACCATATTTGTACGATCAGTCACATCGTTGTCCTATCTGGTTTTCATCATAGTCGGCACGAGGTCCAATTAGTCAAGGCAATGTAATATGGTTTTCAGCGTAGACCACTCTTATAGGATTAGTCATGTTATTGTCCTATCTGGTTTTCATCACAGACTGCACCCAGTATGATTGGTCGCTATAACTCAATTTCATTTTCAATGTAGACCGTACTTGTATGATTGGTCAAGTCATTGTATAGGATCAATCATGTTGTTGTCCTATTTGGTTTTCATCACAGACTGCACCCAGTCTGATTGGTCACTATAACTTAGTTTCATTTTCAATGTAGACCGTACTTGTATGATTGGTCAGGTCATTGTCCTATGTAGTTTTCGTCAATGATCGCACCCAGTCATATAGACCTCGACAGTTTAATTCGGGTTTCGAAGTAGACCTGACCTATACGATCGATAACGTCGTTGTCCTGTCTGGTTTTTATCATAAACTGCACCTAATCTGATCAGTTAGGACAACTTAGTATCGTTTTCGACATAGACCACACCTATATGATTGGTCATGTCGTTGTCATGTCTAGTTTTGATGATATACCACACTCGATTCACATCACTCATGATAGCTCAATTACATTTTCGATGTAGCCTACACATGGAAGATCGGTCATGTCGTTGTCCTGTCTAGTTTTCATCACAAACCGTACTCACTCTGATCAATCATGACAGCTTAGTTTGGTTTTTGACCCAGACTGTACCTATACGATCGTTTAGGTCATTATCTTGTCTAGTTTTCATCACAAATCACAACCGGTGAAATAGGTCCTGATAGTTTAGTTTTGGTTTTGGAGTAGACCAAACCTATATGATCGTTAAAGTCATTGTCCTACCTGGTTTTCGTCATAGACTGTACCCGGTTCAATTGATCATGACAACTCAGTACTGTTTTTGGCATAGACCGCACCTGTACAATTGGTCATGTCATTACCATGTTTGGTTTTCATGATAAACCACATCCAATCTGATTAGTCATGACTGCTTAGCTTCGTTTTCGTTGTATCTTACACATGAAAGATCGATCACATCATTGCCTTATCTTATTTTGTTACTGACTGCACACGGTTTAATAGGTCCCAATAGTTTAGTGTTGTTTTTGACGTAAACTAAACCAATATGATTAGTCACATCATTGTCCTGTCTGGTTTTCGTCACGGATCGTTAGCTGGTCTGATTAGTTAGAGTAGCTCAGTTTCATTTTTGTCGTAGACCATATTTGTACGATCAATCATGTTGTTATCCTATTTGGTTTTTGTCACAGTCGGTACCAAGTTTGATCGATCATGATAGTTCAATATCGTTTTCAGCGTAGACCGCACTTGTAAAATCAATCACATCATTGTCTTGTTTGGTTTTCATCATAGACTGCATCCAGTCTAATCAGTCATGATAGCTTAATTTCATTTTCGACATAGACTGTACCTGTATGATCAATCACGCCATTGTCTTCTCTAGTTTTCATCATAAACCGCACTGGGTCTAATTGGTCACGATGACTCAATTTCGTTTTAAGTGTAGACCATATTTGTACGATCATTCACATTGTTGCCTTCTCAAGTTTTCATCACAGTCAACACCCGATCTGATCGATCACGATAGTTCAATATCGTTTTTAGCATTGACTGCACTTGTACAATCGATCACGTCATTGTCTTGTCTAGTTTTCGTCACCTACTACTCCCGATCCAATCGATTATGATAGCTTAGTTTTGTTTTTGGTGTAGACCACACGATCAGTCATGTCATTGCCATGTCTGATTTTGGTAATATACCGCACCAAGTTTGATAGGTCCCAATAATATAATTTTGGTTTCGGCGTAGGCCACACCTATTAAATTGGTCATGTTGTCGTCCTATCTAGTTTTCATCACATACCATACCTAGTTTGATAGGTGGCGACAATTCAATATCTTTTTTCGACGTAAACTAGAAATCTACGATTAGTCACATCACTTTCCTATCTCGTTTTCATCACAGACTGCACTCGGTTTGATTGGTCATGATAGCTCCGTTTCTTTTTCGACTTAGACTACACTAGTATGATCAGTCATGTTGTTTTCCTGTTTGGTTCTCATCACAGACCACACTTGGTCTTATTGTTCATGACAACTAAGTTTCATTTTAAACGCAGACCACATCTGTATGATTTGTTACATCACTATCCTATTTAGTTTACATCATAGTCGGCACCCAGTATGATTGCTCACGACAATTCAGTTTCATTTTTGGCATAGACCACTCCTATATGATCGATCACATCGTTGTCTTATCTAGTTTTCATCGCAGACCTTACCTGGTCCAATCAGTCATGAAAATTTCAATTTTGATTTCGATGTAGACCACACTTATAAGATCGATCACATCATTATCCTATCTATTTTTCATTACAAACCACACCTGGTCCAATAGGTCCCAATAGTTCAGTATAGTTTTTGGTTTAGATTGCACCCATTCGATTGATGAGGTCTTTGTCTTGTCTGGTTTTGATCACAACCCACACTTGGTCTGATCAGTCATGATAGTTCAGTTTCCTTTTCGGCGTAGACCACACCTATAAGATCAGTCACATTGTTATTCTATTTACTAAGTGGGGTATATATATATACCCCACCCAGTCGATAGGTTCTGAATGTTTAATACAGTTTTTGGCATAGACTGCACCTATACGATTGGTCAGGTCATTGTCTTGTCTAGTTTTCATCACAGATAACACTTCGTCCAATCAATCACGATAGCTCAGTTTCGTTTTTAGTGTAGACTGCACCTATATGATTGGTCACATCATTGTCTTGTCTGGTTTTCATCACAAACCACACCCGGTTCGATAGGTCCTAACAATTTAGTTTTGATTTCAGAGTAGACTAAACTTATACAATCGATCACGTCATTGTCTTATCTTGTTTTCATCATAAACTGCACCTAATCCAATTAGTCATAACAACTCATTTTTGTTTTCGGTGTAGACTGCACCTGTACGATCGGTCATGTTGTTGTCCTGTTTGGTTTTCGTAACATACCGCACTTGGTTCGATAGGTCTTGATAGTTCAATTTTGGTTTTGGTGTAGACCACACCTATACAATCAGTCATGTCGAATTATTGTTTAGTTTTCGTCATAGACATCCCCTTGTTGATCAACCATAACAACTTAGTTTCATCTTCGGCGTAGACTACACTTTACAATTGGTCACATTGTTGTCCTGTCTGGTTTTCATCACAAACCGCACCCAGTCAGATTAGTTTCATTTTCGACGTAGACTATATCCGTATGATCCGTCACGTCATTGTCCTATTTGGTTTTTGTTACAGTCGACACCCTTCCAATTGGTCATAACAATTTAGTTTCGATTTCACCATAGACCGCTCTTGTATGATCGATCACGTCGTTGTCCTTTCTAGTTTTCATCCCAAACCGCACCTAGTCTGATCTGTTATGACAACTTAGTTTCATTTTTGGCATACAATGCGCCTATACAATCAATTAGGTTGTTGTCCTATTTGGTTTTCATCATAGATTGCTCATGGTCTGATTGGTCACGACAACTCAATTTTGTTGTTATCATAGACCGCACTTAGATAGCTCCCAACAATTTTGTTTTGGTTCGGAGTAGATTAGACTTATACGATCAATCACATCGTTGTCCAATTTAGTTTTCATCACAGACTGCAATGGGTGTGATCGGTCATGAAAACTTAGTATCACTTTCAATGTAGAACATACATATACGATTGGTCATGTCGTTTTCATGTCTAGTTTTCATGACAGACCACACTCGATCATAGAAGTCCCGACAGTTCAGGTTCAATTTCGAAGTAGACCAGACCTATAAGATCAATTGCCTCCTTGCCCTGTCTAATTTTCATCACATACTACACCCGGTCCAATCAATCAAGATAGCTTAACATCGTTTTTGGTGTAGACCACTTTTATATGATCAATCATATCGTTGCTTTGTCTGGTTTTCATGACAGACCGCACTCAGTTTGATCGGTCAGACAGCTAAGTATCTTTTTCTACATAGACCACACATGGAAGATCGATCACATCACTGTCCTGTCTAGTTTCGTCATAGATTACCCTCGGGCTAATAGGTCCCAACAGTTGTATGATCATAGACTGCACTTGTATGATCAGTCATGTTGTTGTCTTATACGGATTTCGTCATAAACCGCACCCAATTCGATTAATTACAATAGCTTCGTTTCATTTTTGGCATAGACCACATCTATACAATCAATCACATCATTGTCTTACATGGTTTTCATCATAGATCACACCTAGTCCAATCGGTCACGATAGCTCCATTTCATTTTTTGTGTAGACTGTACTTGTACAATTGGTCATGTTGTTGTTTTCTCTGGTTTTCGTCACAACTTGAACTCAGTCCAATTGGTCACGACAATTCAGTTTTGTTTTTCAGCGTAAACCACATCTATATGATTAGTCATATCATTGTCATATTTGGTTTTCATTGTAGACTTCACCTGGTCTAATCAATCATGACAGCTTAGTTTCGTTTTTAGTGTAAACCACACCTGTACGACCAATCATGTCATTATGCTGTCTAGTTTTGGTAACATACTAGACCCTGTTCGATATGTCCTAATAGTTTAGTTTCAATTTCAGTGTAAACCACACCTATACTATTGGTCACGTAGTTGTCTTGTCTAGTTTTAGTGATAGACCACACGCGGACAGATAGGTCTCAATAGTTCAATTTCGATTTTGGCAGAGACCACACCTATACAATTGGTCACGTTATTGCCCTGTTTGGTTTTTATCACATACTGCACCCAATCCCACCAATCATGACAACTCATTATCGTTGTTGGCATAGACCACTCCTGTACGATCAGTCAAGTCATTATCTTGTTTAGTTTTCATGACAGACAAAACCCAATCTAATTATTCACGATAGCTCAGTTTCGTTTTCGGTATAGACTGTATGTGGTAGATCGATCATAATGTTATCTTATCTGGTTTCATCACAGATTGCACCCGGTCTGATAAGTCTCAACAGTTTAGTATTGTTTTCAACTTACACCAGACTTATACAATCGGTCATGTTGTTGTCTTATCTGGTTTTCTTCACAGACTGCACATGGTTTGATTGGTCACGATAGCTCAATTTTATTTTCAGCATAGACCACATCTATATGATCAGTCACGTTGTTGTCTCATTTGGTTTTCATCATAGTTGACACCCGATCAAATCAATAATGATAGTTCAATTTTGGTTTCGACATAGACCGCTCCTTTACAATGGGTCACATCATTATCCTATCTGGTTTTCATTAATGACCACACCCGGTCATATCTGTCATGATAGTTTAGTTTCCTTTTCGACGTAGGCCACACCTATAAGATCGATCACATCATTATCCTAATTGCTTTTCGTCATAAACTGCACCCAATCCAATAGGTCCCAATAGTTCAATATAGTTTTCATCATAGACTGTACCCATATGATCTGTCAGGTCATTGTCCTGTTTGGTTTTTATCACAGACCACACATAGCCCTATCGGACATGATAGTTCAATTTCTTTTTCAACGTAGACCACACCTGTAAGATTGATCACATTGTTGTTCTGTCTTGTTTTTATATGTACGACACTCGGTCTGATAGGTCTTGATAGTTCAATATAGTTCTCAGTGTATACCCCACGTGTACAATTGATTAGGTCATTGTCTTGTCTAGTTTTCATCATAGATCGCACCTGGTCAGATAGGTTTTGATAGTTTAGTTTCGATTTTAGAGTAAAGTAAACCTATACAATCAGTCATGTCATTGTCTTATCTGGTTTTCGTCAAAGACTACACTTGGTCTGATTAATCATGACAGTTCAGTTTAGTTTTCGGTGTAGACCATACTTGTACAATCTATGATGTTGTTGTCTTGTTTAGTTTTCATTACAAATCGAACCTGATTCGATCAATCACGACAACTTACTTTCATTTTTGTCTTAGACCAAATCTGTACGATTAGTCATGTTGTTGTCTTATCTGGTTTGTGTCACAGTCGGCACCTAATTTGATCGATCACGATAACTTAGTTTTGTTTTCGGCGTGGACAGCATGTGGAAGATCGATCACATCATTGTCCTGTCTAGTTTCATTACAAGTCGCACCCAATCTAATAGGTCACAACAGTTTAGTATCATTTTCGACGTACACCAAACCTATATGATCAGTCACATCGTTGTCCTCTCTTATTTTTTTCATAGACTACACCTAAACCGATTGTTCATGGCAAGTCAATTTTTTTTTTTTCAGTATAACCACATCTGTATAATAGTCACGTTGTTGGTGTTAGGATAAAGCCCTTACAAACATAACATGATGTAATAAACTCTTGGTTTTTATTATTTATTTAATAAAGTTTGAGCTCACTTTTATCTATCTTTTCTCCATGGATCATATCTTGTAAGTATTCTAGCTTTCATCTTTTGCATTATACATGACTTAGGTGCATTAGGAGTTGCATGAAAGATCTAAGTCATAAGTTCCTTGCAAATAGATGACTTGTTCACAGTCGGTTCATGGGTTTAGGCAACCCATTAAAGGTTGTAGTGCACCACCTCCTAATTGGAGGGATGACTAGTCTTGGCTATTGGGATGGGTTTCCTATGGTGAGTGCACTAGTGTGTATGGTTGCACATTAGATAAAATTCGACTTAGATCGCTCCTCTACGATCGGTCATGTCATTGTTTTGTCTAGTTATTATCACAAATTGTAACCAATCTAATTGGTTATGATAACTCCGTTTCTTTTTCGGTGTAGATCGCACCTATACGATCATTCACGTTGTTGTTCAATCTCATTTTTGTCAAAGATCGCACTCGGTACGAACAATCACCACAACTCAATTTCGTTTTTGGTATAGACTCGACCTGTATGATCGGTCACTTTGTTGTCTCATTTGGTTTTCGTCATAGACCGTACCTAGTCTCATTAGTCATGGCAGCTATGTTTCATTTTCGGCGTAGAACACACCTCTACAATCAGTCATGTCATTGTCTTATCTTATTTCGTCACTAACTGTACTTGGTCCGATCAGTCACAACAACTCAGTTTTGCTTTCGGCATAGACAGCACCTATATGATCAGTCTTGTCATTGTCCTGTCTAGTTTTCATCACAGACTGCACCCGATCCAAAAATTCATAATAGCCTGGTATCATTTTCGACTTAAACCGCTCCTATAAGTTTAGTCACATCATTGTGGTTTATGGTTTCGTCATAAACCGCACCCGATCCGATAGGTCCTAATAGTTCAGTATTGTTTTCGACACAAAACAGACCTATACAGTTAATCACGTCATTATCCTGTTTGGTTTTCATCACAGATTGTACCTAGTTCGATTGGTCATTGAAGCTTAATTTCGTTTTCGACGTAGATGACATTTGTACAATCAGTCATATTATTGTTCAATCTAGTTTTCATCATAAACCACACCCGTTCCAATCAGTCATGACAACTAAATGTCATTTTTGGCATAGACTCCACTTATAAGATCTGTCAATCTGTACCCAGTCTGTACCTAGTTTGATCGGTCATAGAAGCTTAGTTTCGTTTTCAACATAGACCGCACCTGGTATGATTGATCATTATAGCTCAGTTTTGTTGTTGGCGTAGACTTGATCTATTCGATCAGTCATATCGTTGTACTGTTTGGTTTTTGTCACAAACTGTACTCCGTCTGATCAATCACGGCAGCTCAGTTTTTTTTTTAAAAAAACTACACCTTTATTATCAGTTATGTCATTATTTTGTCTGGTTTTCATCACAGGCTACACCGAGTCCGAACAATCACGATAGCTCAATATTGTTTTTGATGTAGACAACTCTACAATCGATCATGTCATTGTCCTATCTAGTTATCGTCATAAACCACACTCAGTTTGATTGGTGATGACAACTCTTGTATGATCATTCACATCGTTGTCCTACTCATTTCCGTTAAAGACCGCACCCGGTCCGAACAATCACCACAACTCAATTTCATTTTTGGTGTAGACTCGACCTGTGCAATCGGTCACTTCGTTGTCTTATTTGGTTTTTGTCACAAACCGTACCCAATCCCATTACTCATGGCAGCAATGTTTCATTTTCGCTGTAGAACACACCTCTACAATCGATCACGTCATTGTCTTGTCTGGTTTTCTTCACAGACTACACATGATCTAAATAGTCACGACAACTCAGTATTGTTTTTAGCATAGACCACTCCTATATGATCAATCATGTTGTTATCTTGTCTTATTTTGTCACATACCATACCTGGTCCAATTGGTCACGATAACTCAGTTTCCACTTTCGTCATAGACTGCACCTGTACGATCAATCTTGTCATTGTCATGTCTAGTTTTCATCACAGACTGCACTCGACCCAAAAAGCCTAGTATCGTTTTTGACTTAGACAACATCTGTAAGATCAGTCACATCATTGTCCTGTATGGTTTCATCATAGACCGCACCTAGTCCTATAGGTCTTGACTATTCAATATCGTTTTTGGCATAGTGTGGAGCCTCCCCCGATCCACTGACTGGCACGACTTGTGATTAAAAAATTAGGTGGAGAAAAAGTGGTTTTCGAGTTTTGAAATATCCGTCCCTGATGAGGAGCGGTTTTGTTTGGAGTCACCACTTACTTTTTATTTTTATTTTTGAAATAGGGAAAATTAAGTAAGAAAAAAAACCCCTCAATGACTCCAGTTAAGAAAAAATAGTCTGTAAAACTCGATTTCTAGGTCTGGGAATCAGGTTACCTATTACGAAGGTACCTCATGCGAGGTAGCACCCCTCTAGGCCCGAGGTTCAGTCTCTACTAGTGAATTGGGTACATTGGAGCATATGGGTCCAAGATCAGTCAATTCCCCTTCCCCCCCCCTCCCCCCCCCTCCCCTAGGCTACATGGATGACAAGACTCATATAATCTTAGTTGGTATTCGGCATGCATAGGAAATCGACAAGTAGAACAATGATGCGTACTTGAGGTCCCTAGCCATGTGCTGCGGAAAAGGGTGAGTTAATAAGCACAAGCACACAACATATGCAACCACCAAATCTACTAAAATTTAGTTGTATTTCTACTTGAATTAAGAGAATTTTCAACCATGAACCAACCCTATATATGTAACCTCTAATCTCCACCAAATGGCCACCAAAATGCAGCCATGAAACTTCATTACGCCATAAAATTTAGCTATTCCAATTCCATTGTTTTTTAGTTGGGAATTAACATATTTTCCACTTGAATTTCATCCACTAACAGCCATAAATTCCATAATTCTCCATAAAAAAAATTCAGCTGCCAAAGATCAATTATAGGCCACCAAATTCATGAAAGTCACATGCATTTTTTCATTAAAAAAAAGGATTCATCAACTCAAATATTTAACAATCACCCTTTTCACTCATTCTTACCATTAAAATAATAATTCAAGCCTCCAAAAGTCTCACCATGTTGTTGCCACCCTTTCCATTAAACTTACCAATGCGGCATGAACTTCTACCTCAAATCTCCATGTCCAACCTTGAATTTTAGCCAAGTACATCATTCAAAACTTTAGCAAATCTATACTTGAAATTTCAACCATGATTTTCATTAAAAATTTTAGCAAATAACCACTCGAATTTCATTCATGGTTTTCATTAAAATTTCAGCATTTCTCTACTTAAACTTCCATAAAATTCAACTGCTATATTTAGCAAACACAACCACTAAAATCTAGTTGTGAATATCCATTAATGTGACCACTTTTCTCCATTTTTTTTCTTAAAAAAATTAGCCAAATAAATTCACACACAAAAGGCCACTATTTCCATAATTTTCCACAAAAATTCAGTCATGATAATTCACCCATTTATGACCACTAAAATCAAATTTTTAACTGCTGAAAAGGCCCACCACCGGTTCGCCATGTTTCCGATTCAAGCACTAAAAAAAAAGATATCAAGTTACAAAGAAAACAATCAAGAACAGAGGGCTGATGATTCCCTCTTAGATATAATAATTTGTGATCATCCACTGTCCAAAACCACCAAGACTATAAAAATAAAATAAAATAAAATAAAACAAAAATGAGGATCAACAAGGGGTTTCAAGGCTTTGAGCCTAATTCAAGTGAAGATGAATCAAACAAGGGGCCACCCAAGTATGATCCAATCTTAAATAGCAAAGAAAAAATACGCAAAATTAAATGCCCTTTAAAAGAACTGACACAACCTAACCTAACAGTAGATAGAAAACCAAATAGAGATGAAAAGGTAGTAGAAACAGAGAAAAGAGTGAATTGTAGAGAGATTAGTCATATTTAGATAATATATATATGAGAGAAGAGTATTACCACACCACGTCGACACCCCAAACAATTGAACAATGCCTAGAAATGCTCCTTCTAACGAGAACAACTAGGCTCCAAGCTACTTTTTTTTTTTTTTTTTTTCTAAAACCTCCAGCAAACCATGGAAAAATCAACTTCCTTTTTCAAATGTCTCCCCTCTTCTTATTTCTCTTCTCTTGCTCCCTTTTTTCTCTAGATGCAAAGCCCTCAGAGATGCCAAGAATCCCCTCCACACTTTCAGTCATCACATGATTCGTATTCCCCGATTGGTGTCCAAGTTGATTTAGCTCAATCAACTGATGTGCTATGATTTCAATCCTCAGATGGGAGTAATCACCAAAATTTATAAACCTATTTCACCATATACTAGGGTAGCATAGCTAGCATAACATAGTGGCTCTAGGATCGTCCACAAAGATGGGTTTTCACTTTTCAATTGATATTAGTTCAAAACTGAATTGGTGTTTTTTCTTTTCAAGGTTAGCTTTAAAAGAAAACATAAATTTGTATGGAAATGGATGGTTTCAAGCTAACCAAACAAAAAGTAACTTAAATTAATTAGAAAGAAAGGTGTTTCTTGGGATTTCAGGTCACTAGGATCAGGTACCTTATACAAAAAGAGAGATTCCGGTCACTTGAATCTCTTCCTTACATTCGGAATTTAACATATAGTTATTTCCCGAACCGGTGTGGTACAGATGCTTAGCATTAAAGGTTTCAACACTAAATCCTTCTCACTAATACACCTTGCAATGGCTCGTACCTCTCACCTAGTATTTGCCATTTAAAGTGATCCTTAACATTGGATCATCTTTCACAAGCGAACAAGAGATAACAATTAGACCTCCATGGAGCAAGATTGCAAGCAATAAGAATCCATGGAATCCGAAAGCTTACCAAGTATTGGCTATTCACGGTAATCTTTAGTTAACTAAAAATATAAAAACCATTAACAGGTCACACTTTCTCTTCATTAAAAACAAAAACAACAAAATCTCAATTTTTGCATCCGGCACCTTACTTGGCTCCCTTCACCCAAGAAACAAAAAGTCTAGCCTCTCATCCTTTGAGACAACATCTCAAAGGCTGATTTGCTAGAAATAAAATAAACGAGAAAACAAAATGGGAAGGTAAGGCAAAGCAAAGCTCTGTGTATTACTTTCAAATTCTATACAAGTGGTCTCTGGAAAAACTCCTGAGAGATCGTTGTTATGTGATTGCAAGAGAGTTTATATAGGAAGGTTATTTACCCTTCCTTGATTACTTCCCAGCTAAGGAATTACATGCGTGGTGGATTACAAGGAGAAAATGGAAATTTATACAAAAATATCTAAAGAAAAATATCAACTGGAGTCGGTGCGCAAATATCCTAGTTCGTAGGTGGATTTCGCAACTTGAATTGTGACCTGCGAAAAGTTCACAAGTTGTTTTCACAAGTTAGAGGGCCATTTCGCAAGTGAATTTCTAATATGCGAGAATTCCGCAAGTTAATTTCTATGTTGCGAAAATTTGGCAAGTTGATTTCGCAAGTTGTGAAATTGTCTTTCAATCTGGCGCGGTTTTCTTCCAACGGCCATAACTTTTTCATTTCAGCTCCTATTTTCACACCGTTTGAAGCATTGGACTCTTGACTTCCCGAGATTTGAAACGGTATATAGCATGTAAAAAATGGACTTTATTAAGTGCTCCAAATGTGTAAAAGAAGAATACAACTACTCTCCTTTTGAATTTCTTCATGAATTTCTTTAATTTGCTTTTCCTCCTTGCATACTTTGAATGACTTTGGAAAAGGGTTATGAAGTTCCAAAGCTTGGCTTCTTCACAAATTTGATCTTCAATTTTCTTTGCCATGAACTATACAAAAATCTCCCTCATTCTCGGATTGCTTTGGTGTAGCTAAAAGCTATCAAAAACACCAAAACTTAACACAATTTGATTAGAAATGATTGCAAGGGTCCTTAACATGCCAATTGAGTTAAAAGGTAATAACTACTACTCAAAATTGTTTAAAAGAATTAATTACAAGCTATAAAATGACACTTTTTGAGTAGTAATCATCACGCCAATAGAGTATCCTCACCCAAAATTTGCAAAACCTTCTTTCACACTCTCTCTAGAATGCCTTTTATACTAGCTTCCCTCCTCAGCATCTACACCACCTCATTTTTCTTCCCCTTCAACTTTGGAATCCCCCACCATCAGCCTTAGAACTCCAGCTCATTCAACTCCTCCTTCAGTCACGAGGTGGGTAGCTGCCCCTTATAAATCCACCATTGATTACCCATCAAGAATCCACATGGATTCAAGGTGGATTGCAATCAACCCGAAAACCAATCGAGCCAATTGAGAAAATTTCTCAAATTTCGATAAAATATTCCTTGAAAAGTAAGGAATCCAACAAAAAAAAGGTACGCAATTTTGAGCTCGAATGAGGGAGAAATGACTAAAACAAACCAGAGTGCTCTAGATTTGGATGGACTTTAGCGAGTTGCCTTGATGAACCAGAAGAGTCGATTCCAAACTGGTCGAGCCGATTGAGAAAAATTCTCAAATTTTGATAGAATATTGCTTGAAGAGTAAGGAATCCAACAAAAAAATGGTGCTCAATTCTGAGCTCGGATGAAGGAGAAATGACTAAAACAAGACAGAGTGCTCCAGATTTGGATGGGCTTTAGTGAGCTACCCCAATGAACTAACTGAGCCGGTTTCAAACCGGTCTAGCCGATTGAGAAATATTCTCAAATTTTGACAGAATATTCCTTGAAGAGTAAGGAATCTAAAAAAAAATTGTGTGCAATTCTGAGCTCGGATGAGGGAGAAATGACTAAAACAAGCTAGAGAGCTTTAGATTTGGATCGGCTTTAACGAGCTCCAACTGAACTAAAGTTTTTGTGGAGGCCTTAATCTTTATCCTGTAGCATGATATGAACGAAGGAATTGGCCATGAAGGCATTTCACAATGGACCCAACGCTCACACTAAATCGAACATAAGTGAATTCACGTGAGGTCCGAAAATCGATTAAGCCCAACAAGGGCTCCATGGTTGTGACATACAAAAATTGGGTGCAGACGACACCCCTAAGATACATGCAAGTGGCAAGGGACAAAATTAAGGTTATCCAATCTGGTTTTCATCACAAACCACACTCATTCCAATCGGTCATGACAACTTAGTGACGTTTTCAACATAAACCACATCTGTGCAATTAGTCATGTCGTTATCCTATTTGGTTTTCGTCATAGTCAGCACTCGGTCCGATCGATCACGATAGTTTATTTTTGGTTTTGGTGTAGACCGCTCCTAAACAATTGGTCATGTCATTGTTTTGTCTAGTTTTCGTCACAGACTACACCTAGTACGATCTGTCATGACAATTTAATTTTCTTTTCGATGCAAACTACACTTGTAAGATTGGTCACATTGTTGTCTTGTTTGCTTTTCATCATAGATTGCACTCGTACAATTGATCAAGTCGTTGACCTATCTAGTTTTTATCATCGACGACACCAAGTTCGATCGATCACAATAGTTCACTTTGCTTTTCGGTGTAGAATGCACTTGTAAGATCAGTCACATCATTGTTTTATCTTATTTTTGTATAGACCACATCAGCCCAATAGGTCCTGATAGTTTAATATAGCTTTCAGCGTAAACCAAACGTATACGATCAGTCATGTCATTGTCCTGTCTGATTTCCTCATAGATCGGACCTTATCCGATAGGTCCTAATACTTTAGTATCGTTTTCGACGTAGACCAAACCTATATGATTGGTCATGTCATTGTCTTATCTAGTTTTCATCACAGATCGCACCCGATCCGATCGATCACGACAACCTAATTTCATTTTCAAAGTATACTACACCTTTATATTCGGCCAGGTCATTGTCATGTCTTGTTTTTGTGACAAACTACTCCCGGTCAGATCGGTCATTGCAACTCAATTTTATTTTTGCCATAGACCACATTTGTATGATTGGTCACATCGTTGTCCTATCCGTTTTTTATCATAGACCACACCTAATCCGATTAATCATGATAGATTAGTTTCATTTTCATTGTAAACCGTACTTATACAATTGTCAGATCATTGTCCTATTTGGTTTTTATGAAAAACTTCACCTAGTATGATTAGTCACGACAACTCAATGTCATTTTCGACGTATACCACACCTATACGATTGGTCAAGTCATTGTCATATCTGGTTTTCATAACAAACCACACCCAGTCTAATTAGTCACGACAACATAGTTTTATTTTTGATGTGGGATACATGTGGAAGATTGGTCACATCATTGTCTTGTTTGGTTTCATCGCAGACTGCACCCCGTCCAATAGGTTCCAACAATTTAGTATCATTTTTTGCATAAACTATACCTATATGTTCAGTCACATCGTTGTCCTTTCTGGGTTCATCAAAGATCGCACCTGGTCTGATAGGTCTCGATAGTTTAATATCGTTTTCGGCGTAGAACACACTTATATGATCAGTCACATTGTTGTCCTATCTGATTTTCGTCACAGATTGCACCCGGTTCATTCAGTCATGATAGTCCAATTTTCTTTTTAGAGTTGATTGCACCTATACGTTCGGTCACGTCACTATCCTGTCTGGTTTTCATGACAGACTACTACTAATTGGATTGGTCATTGCAGTTGAGTTTTGTTTTTGTCATAGGCTACATATGTATAATCGATCACATCATTGTCTTGTCTATATTTTGTCATAAACCGTACCCAATACAATCGATCACGATAACTCAATTTCATTTTCGTTGTAAATTGTATTTATACAATTGGTCAAGTTGTTGTCCTATTTGGTTTTTGTGATAGACTACACCCGATTCGATCGGTCATGATGACTCACTTTCATTTTTGGTGTAGACCACACCTATATAATCAATCATGATGTTGTCATCTCTTATTTTCGTTAGAGACCGCACCTGCTGAGATAGTTCCTAACTATTCAGTATCATTTTTGGCATAGTCTAGACCTATACGATTAGTCAAGTCTCTGTCCTATCTGGTTTCATCATAGATCGCACACAGTCCAATACGTCCCAACAGTTCAGTGTCATTTTCTATGTAGATCAGACCTATATGATCTGTCACATCAATATTCTATTTATTTTCATCACAAATCGCACCCGATTCGATAGGTCCCAATAGTTCAGTGTTGTTTTCGATGTAGACCAGACTTATATGATTGGTCACGTTGTTGTCTTGTATGATTTTCATCATAGACTACACCTGGTCTGATTGGTCACAATAGTTGAGTTTCGTTTTCGATGTAGACTACACCAGTAGGATTGGTCACGTTGTTGTCCTGTATAGTTTTTGTCACAAACTGCCCATGGTCCAATCAGTCATGATAACTTAATTTTGTTTTCAGTGTAAACTGCAGCTATACGATTAGTCATGTCATTGTCCTCTTTGGTTTTGGTAACATACTGCACCTGATTCGATAGGTCCCGATAGTTTTATTTCTATTTTGTCATAGACCACACCTATACAATCAGTCATGTCTTTGTCCTATCAGATTTTTGTCACAAACTTCACCCAATTCGAT
The DNA here is from genome assembly GCA_030254885.1 of Vitis rotundifolia. Taxonomy (NCBI): domain Eukaryota; kingdom Viridiplantae; phylum Streptophyta; class Magnoliopsida; order Vitales; family Vitaceae; genus Vitis; species Vitis rotundifolia. The sequence goes on along the minus strand of CM058154.1, from coordinate 12,640,982 downwards.
CAATCATAATAGCTCAATATAGTTTTTGGTGTATACCACATTTGTACGATCAATCACATTGTTGTCTTATCTTGTTTTCTTCATAAATTGAACTCAGTCCAATCGGTTAAGATAACTCAATTTCTTTTATAGTGAAAACCACACCTGTAAGGTTAATCATGTCGTTGACCTGTCTAATTTTGGTAACATACTCCACCCAATTCGATAGGTCCCGATAATTCAATTTCAGCTTCATCGTAGACCACACCTATACCATCAATTACGTCATTGTCCTATCTGATTTTAGTCACAGACCACACCCAATCAGATAGGACAATATCGTTTTAGCGTGGACCGCATCTATATGATTGACCATGTCATTGCCATCTTTAGTTTTCATGACAGACCACACTGAGTCCAATCGATCATGACAGCTTAGATTCATTTTCGGTGTAGAACTCACTCGTACAGTCGGTCAGGTTGTTGCCCTATTTGGTTTTCATGGCAAACCACACTCAATCCAATCAATCATGATAGTTGAGTTTCCTTTTTGGCATAAACCGTACTTGTAAGATTGGTCACATTATTGTTTTCTCTTGTTTTAGTATAGAAAACACCAAGTCCGATAAGTCTCAACAGTTTACTATAGTCTTTGATGTAGATCACACCTATACAATTGGTTAAGTCATTGTCCTATCTGGATTTCACAGATTGCACCCGGTTCGATCGATCATGACAACTCAATTTCATTTTCTGCATAGATCGTACCTATACAATTGGTCAGTTAGTTGTCTTATCTAGTTTTCATAACATACAGGACTTGGTCAGATAGGTCCCAATAGTTTTCTTGATTGGTTTTCATCACAAAACACACCCAGTTTGATCGGTTATGAAAGCTTAGATTTGTTTTTAGCTTAGATCCTACTTGTACTATCGGTTAGGTCATTCTCCTATTTAGTTTTCATCACTAATTGATTACTACTCAAAAATGCTATTTTGTAAGCTTGTAATTAACTCTTTTAAACACTTTTGAGTAGTAGTTATTACCTTTTAACCCAATTAACGTATTAAGGACCCTTGCAATCAATTCTAATCAAAATGTGCAAGTTTTGGTGTTTTTGTTAGTATTTTGATCACCAAAGCAATCCAAGATTGAGGAGAGTTATTTGGAATCCATGGAAAAGCTTTTGAAAAGCTCAAAAACATGAAGAATCAAATCTTTGAAGCTTTAAAGTCCTTTGCCATAAGCAAATCCGGAATGCAAGGAGGGAAGCAAAGAGGAATCTGCCATGAAGCAAAACAGGGGACAGCAATTGCAGTCTTCTTGGCCACTTTTGGAGCACTTCCCGAAGTTCAATTCATACATGCTATATACCATTTCAAAGCTCAGGAAGTCAAGAATCCAATGCTTCAAACGGTGCACAATTCGGAGTTGAAATGAAGAAGTTACAGCCATTGGAAGCTGATTGCTCCAAGCTGACGGAAAATTTCGCAGGGCTGCGAAATTTTGTCCTTTGGCTGCGAAATTTCGCAGCGCTACAGTGCCAGCTGCGAAACGCCTCCTAAAGCCACCCGATAGCTGCAACCGACATCCTGAGATCTTTTTGCATTAGATATTTGATGTCTAAATTCCCAAATTCTCCTTGTAACCCTCCTATCACATGATTCCTTAGTTAGGAAGTAAGAAGCAAAGGGTGAATAACCCCTTATATATATGTTTGTAATTTTCCATTGGAATACAAATCTCGGGAGCTTGTTCTCAGAGACAACCTTATGTAGATATATAATATATACAGAGCCTTGCTCTATTTTTCTCTCTCATTTTTGTTTTCTCTTTCATTTTCTTTCTAGCCAAACATCCTTTGAGGATTTTTCCTCAAAGGATGAGAGGCTAGACTTTTTGTCTCTTGGGTGAAGGAAGCCAGGTAAGGTGCCGGCATGCATGAGGGTGAGTTTTTGTTGTTTCAATTTTTAATGAAGAGAAAGTGTGACCCGTTAATGGTTTTTATCTTTTTAGTTAACTTAAAACGCCTTTGAATCACCTGGGCCAACACTTGATAAGGCAAGTGGTCTCCGTCCATTGAGATACACTAGTTTATCTCTTGCGAGCCTTTGGGAGGTGGTTTGAAGGTAGGATTTTCTAGAATAGCCAACACTTGGTAAGCTTTTGGACTCCAAGGAGACATCCATTAGTTATCTCTTGCGAGCTTTTGAAGGATAATCCAAGGTTAAAGATCCTTTTGAGTGGCAAATGCTAGGTGAGAGGCACGAGCCATTGCAAGATGGATCAGTGAGAGGGATTTAGTGTTGAAACCATTAATAGTAAGCATCTGTACCACACCGGTTCAGAAAATAACTATATGTTAAATCCCCAATGCGAGGAAAAGAAACAAGTGACCGGAATCTCCTCTTTTGTAGATGGCACATGATCCTAGTGACTTGAAATCCCAAGAAACACCTTTCTTCCTAGTTAATTTTAGTTACTTTTTGTTTGGTTAGCTTAAAACCATCAGTTTTCATGCAAACTTATGTTTTCTTTTAAAGCTAACCTTGAAAGGAAAACCACCAATTCATCTCTGAATTAATATCAATTGTGAAGTGAAAACCCATCTTTGTGGACGATCCTAGAGCCACTATGCTATGCTAGCTATGTTACCCTAGTATATGGTGAAATAGGTTTATAAATTTTGTTGATAACTCCCGTTTAAGGATTGAAATCAAAGCACATCAGTTGATTGATCTGAATCAATCAGAACACCAATTGGGGACGAATCACTGATCGCACTTAGTTAGATACATCCTCGACAGTTCAGTTTCGGTTTCAGAGTGGACTAGCTATACACTCGTTTACGTTGTTGTCTTGTCTGGTTTTCATCATAGACTCCACCCAGTTTGATCAGTCAGGACAACTCAGTTTCGTTTTTAGCATAGACCAAATCTATATTATCGATCATGTCATTGCCATGTCTAGTTTTCATGACAGATCACACTCTGTTCATTCATTTTCAGTGTAGACTATACTTGTACGGTTGATCGCGTCGTTATCTTATTTGGTTTTCATCACAGACTGCACCTGGTCTGATTAGTTGCGACAAATCAGTTTTGTTTTTGGTGTTAACTACACCTGTACGATTGGTCATATCATTGTCCTATCTTGTTTTTGTCATAGATCACACCCAATTTGATCGGTCATGACAACTTAATTTTGTTTTCGGTGTAGACCACATTTGTATGATCAATTATGTCATTGTCCTATCTGGTTCTTGTCACAGCTGGCACTTGGTCTGATTAATCTTGACAATTCAATTTCGTTTTTAGCATAGGCTACCCTTGTACGATCAGTCATGTTGTTGTCTTGTCTAGTTTTCACTAGAGATCGCACCTAATCCAATCGATCATAACAACTCAGTTTCCATTTTAGCATAGACCATACCTATATGATTGGTCAGGTCATTGTCCTGTCTAGTTTTCATCACAAACTAACCCAGTAATATAGGCCTTGACAATTTAGTTTCAGTTTTGAAGTAGACTAGACCTATACAATCGGGCACATCACTATCTTGTCTAATTTTGTCACAAGCTGCACACGATCATATCGATCACGATAACTCAATTTCATTTTTGGTGTAAAGCGCACTTATACGATCGGTCATGTCGTTTTCCTGTCTGGTTTTTGTCACATACCACACCCAATCTGATCGGTCATAACAACTCAATTTCATTTTTATTATAAATTGCACTTGTACAGTCGGTCATGTCTGGTTTTGGTAATATACTGCACCAAGTTCGATAAGTCTTGATAGTTCAATTTTAGTTTTGACATAAACCGTAACCATACAATCAATCACATCGTTATCCTATCTAGTTTTCATCATAGACCACACCCAATTTGATTGGTCATGATAGCTCAGTTTCATTTTCATTGTAGACTACACTTATATGATCAACCACGTCGTTGTCCTGTCTAATTTTCATCATAGACTACACTTGTTTCAATCGATCATGATAGCTCAGTTTTGTCTTCGACGTAGACCACATCTATACAATCAATCACATCTTTGCCTATTTAGTTTTCATCACAGACTGCACTTGATCCGATCGACCACAACAGCTCTGTTTTATTTTCGGTGTAAACCACACCTGTATCGTCAATCATATCATTGTCCTGTCTGGTTTTGGTAACATACTGCACTTGGTTCAATAGGTCCCAATAGTTCAGTTTCAGTTTTGGCGTAGACCAAACCTATACAATCAGTCACGTCATTGTCCTATCAGGTTTTCGTCATAGACCACACAAGGTCATATAGGTCCTGATAGTTCAATTTTAGTTTTGGTGTAATCTACACTTATACAATCGGTCACATCGTATTACTGCCTAGTTTTCTTCACAAACTACACCCAGTTCGATCAGTCACGCCAACTCAGTATCGTTTTAGGTGTAGACTGTACCTGCACGATCAGTCATGTCATTGTTTTGTCTAGTTTTTATGACAGACCACATCCGATCTAATTGGTCATGACAACTCAGTTTCATTTTTAGCATAGATCGCACATGGAATCCTGCATCATATACTTGACCAAAAGGTTATCTATGTAGGTAGCTTGAGATAACACTAGTTTCCTATTCTTGCAGTCCCTAAAGACCTTAATCCTAAGAATATACTATGCTTCTCCCAAATTCTTCATCTGAAACTGAGTAGAAAACCATATCTTGACTGATGATAATAACCCTACATCATTACCAATGAGTAGATTGTCATCTACTTACAAGATCCTAGAGCACTACCATGCTTCCCTGCAATTTCTTGTACTCACAAGTCCCTTTGCTATGAAAATATCTAGTTGCATCATATAGATGCTAATATCAAGATAATTTTTTAAGAACACTATCTTGACATCCTATTGCAATATCTCATAAATAAGATACACTACAATGGGTATGAGTACTCTAATGGATCTGAATATGGTTACTGGTGAAAAGGTTTCCTACATTTGAAACAATGTTTCGAACTATAACCTTTAGCTATAACCTAGCTACATAAATATCAACTTTTCCATTTGCTCCTTTTTTCCTTTTATAGACCAACTTACACCTATAGGTTTTATCCCTTCAAGTGCTTCTACAAGAAACCAGACTACATTAGAATCACAAGGATTCTAACTCTACCTCCATAGCTTTTTGCTAAAGATGTGCATCCACATCGCTCATTGCTTTATTGTAATCTATGGGATCGATTTCATGTTCCTTTAGAATGAAATCGAAAGACTTTCCTAAATACATGAATCGGTTTAGTTTTTTAACAACCCTCCCACTATGACAAGACATTGGTGTACTAGAAATGGGAATGGTTGGTACTGGATCCATAGTATCTTGTGTATAGTGGGACTATCTTCTAGTATTCTTCAATTTGTGCCATTGTTGCCTTATTACATATCATATAGTCTTCATAAAAAATCTAGTATTTGTAACAACAAACACCTTTTGATAATTCTGACTATAAAGTAATAATTTTGAAATCCTCTTAGATATCCTATAAACTGATACACCTCTTTAGAAAAAGAAAAGGTATTACACAGTCTTTAAGATATATCCTTAAAGAATATGGGAAGTAATAAGAAACCAATCACCGATCTCACTTTGTCTATCAAAGTTCAATATCTTATTTCCATTACTCCATTTTGCAATGGATTCCTCAGTGCACACAACTAAGATATGATCTCATGCTTTATTTGGAAAGAATCAAACCTACTAGACTAACCATCTCAATCTAATCAAAGTGCCTTGATATGTTTACCCAATAGGTCATCTAATTCTGCCTTAAATTCAATGAATTTATCCAAGGCATCATATTTCCTATCTATATATCCAAAACGAGAGTATTTATCAATAAAATGATCAAATACCCATACTTTCTATACATAAACACAAAAAGTTTCATATACGTGAGTATGCACTAACTCTAAACATTCCTTGGTTCCAAGTCCTTTAAAAATAAAGGAGTCTCTTAGTCATTTTACCATCTATATAAGATTCATAGATTGAAAGATCTTATGGATTAAGAAGGTTTAAACCTAATCAGTCTTTGGATCTATATAGATTAATATGACCTAGGCATTAGAAGCCAAATGTTTGATTAGTGCTAGGTTCTTTCTTTTAATGAGATATGACTATTCTCATTGCTTGGCAAAACGATAATGAAGTATCACATAAAAAAGGTAATACCTCCTACTAGCTTGCACAACTAACCTTGCAAATGAAGCTAAGGTAAGTATAATCCCATCATGTGACCTTCTCACTTGTTGAAAACCCTGTAAAGAACTACAAATAATGTGCCTAGAATCTACCTACCACAATTAGGGAAATCCACCACTATTTATTTAACAATGAGAACATGATGTGTACTTGCCTATCCTTAGGCACTTTGAGCATTCATTTTCTAGTGTCCTAAAAAGTCACAAAGGAATCAATGCCCATGAGTTTGTTCTCTTATTCCTTTTCTTGAACTTCCCTTGTTTGGTGTTGTTGTTCTTCTTGGTAGAAAATCCTAAAGAACCTTGACTTCCAAATGCACACCCTTTTACTCTTTAAGAATCTTCTTGCCCATCCCAAAAGAATCTGGTAAGATCTTTAAGATAACTTGAATCTTGGTGTTCATAATAGTAATAAAGGCAATTTGTCTAGTTGACTTGCCCTTATCACCAAATAACCCTTGCAACTTTAAAGAGAATATCATAGACTATGGCAATAGACATGTGTTGCTTTTGCAACACATTATCTAAAGACCTAAGTATGAGAGACTTAGTCTTTTGATCTGTCTTATGCCACCTTTGATATGCCTCTCTTACTTTATGATAGGTTCGTTCAAAGAAAATAACAAACTCTACCAAAATCAGCTTCTATGCAATTAATACTATATCCGGATTATTTTTAGTATATAATTAGGTCCAATTTAAACAAAAGATAATAGGTGACAGGTTAAAGACATGATATCTGTAATAAAAATAATAATTTCATGTATTAATAAATAAAATAAAAAATTGATCATTCAAGGCAAGTTGGTAATTAATTTAGTAAAAATGTAGTGCTCTCAAACTACATATATCCATGTAAGGTATCCTAGTATCATAAGAGTTAAGTCTACTTTTGGTAGGTCATGACTCTTATTACTAGGCAGAGACCCTTTCTAATTAATCAACCTGCCTTAAACCTCCAAAGGTTATCCTAAGGCATTGATCAACGTACCTTTATGTTTAGCCCTTAGCTTATGCAAGTGAGACCACTTTAGGTGATTCTACCACTTCATGTCTAAGTTAAGTGTGTAACCAAGATCCTTGACATCAATGTTACCAAGTGAAGAGTTCCATCTTTAGGATTGACCATTCTCACTGCAAACATATATAGTGTTGTCCATAAAAGATAGTCCATATCCCTTGATTCCTTGGGCCACCCCATCTTTAGGATGGTGATGGGCCCAAAATCAAGATGGGTTCGATCTTGCAGGCTATGGACTTGCCTATGGTCCGCTCCCACTTAATATTTTGGAAGAGAGACTTTAAGATAATTTTGGTAACTATCTTAAAATAAATTATCTATCATGATAATTTTCAAAACTTTTATATATTACTTGAATTTGGAATTTTATGCCAAATAGGGATATCTTTCATATTCCTTATCCTTGAACTTTCCTTTTCAAACTAAACGGTTTCCTCCTTCTCTCAAGAGAGGATAGCCTAGAGGACCAATTTAGGTGTCATTCTTCTTCTCTCAAAGGGGGAGAGCTTGGAGAACCACCTAACCCAAATAAAAGAAAGTCCAAAAAAGAATTTGAAATTCCAAATGACAACAACCAATTTCTTAAATAAATAACAGTGGAAATAAAACTCATGAAATTTATTCTTTTAAGAAAATCCAAAATTACCATTTTAATTTATTTTATTTGAAACAATATCTTGGTAAGCTATCTTAATCATAAATTATCTATCATATATTTTTCCAAAAATAATTTATTTTTTAAAATTAGAATTTTGTGTTAAATAGAAAAGATTTTATTTCATAAAGACTTAGAAAAATAAAATTTCTTCCTTAAAATTTAAAAATTCTTATAGATCTAAAATGTAAAAGGATTAATTTTGAAAAAAAAAAAAAATCTCTAAGAGTTTAATTTTGAAAAGGAAGTAAGTTCCTTATTTCTTTCCAACTTGTTTTTACCTAAAATAAAATTTTCCTAATTCCTAGCACATTCCAATTTAATAAATTATCTAAAATAAGGAAAAAAATGAAAATTCATTAACTTAAGAATACCAAAATATATTTTATGCCAAAAATAAAAAAAGCATAAAAGACATAAAAGGAAATTAAATAAATAATTCCAGTAGCCTTGGGGATCCTATTGCAAATTTGGTAACTAAAATTTGGATAAAATCTAAATTATCAAAATAACCCTGCAACCAAAGATAGGGTAGTGAAAAAAGAAAAACCCAATGGACCAAAAAAAAATTGAGCTAAAAAAAAGGCTAAAAAAAGGAGCCAAACAACCAAAAACAATTTGGCTTGAATTCCATCCCATAATTGTATGCCCTTTGTGCAGTCTTGCTTCAATTGGCTATAGCTCCCTCGTTTCAACTTTGAATTGCGATTTGTTTGAAGCCTTGGATTTCTGACTTCCTAAGCTTCAAAACCATATGTGGTTTCCCTAAAAAATATCATGGGAAGTCATCCCAATTTTAAGTTAAAGATGAAGAAACTAGGCTGCCAAGGATTTCAAATCAAGAATTTCAAGAGTCTTTCTTTCCCTTAAATCACCATAGGAACTTATGAAAGAAAATTTAAAAAGTCTTTTTTTCTCTTTTCCAGTAAGGCAATGTGCATGAACACTTTGTGATGCTTCGAATTTCTTCCATACTCTCCATAGGTTATAAAGAATGATAAATAAAAAATAAAAAAAAATTTACAACAAAATCACATACTCCAAAGATTTGGAGTTTACATATCATTCTAAGATTAAAACGGGATTTTTACAAAAGATTAAAAATCCTATCCCTCTTATGAGGCTTACAACCCATCTAGGAAAAGTAAAAACCAATCTAAGTAATTATTACATCCCCAATAAAAAGCAATCATAATTATAACCATCATATTGCAACAAAATCATAATAATGAATGCACATTAATTATCCTTGGGGCCATGGGATAAACAAAAACCCTGCAAAAATAAGTTAGCACACCCTAAAATGGTTCTAGCATGATTACTAACCTATGGCTTTGATACGAGTTGATGGGAAAAAACCCGGATCTTTTGTTTCCTAAGCTCAGATCAGGTTAGGAACATGCATAACTATCCTAGGCCTTTTCTAAATCTTATGCACAACAGAAAAATAACATTTCTAAACATTAAAGGGATTTAGAATGTGCTAACAAAAACCATACCTCAGCTTTGGATGTTCCTGAATCAAATCCACATGGTAAAGATGAAGAACGAAATCGCAGAAGTCTCATAAACCCAAAGTCTTTCAACCAATGACTCGAACCTTGATCTTGGCACACTTTCGATGAGGAGGAAAAGAGGGTGGAGGCTATAACTCTCTATCTCTCTGGATGGTGGAAGAAAAAAGCTATGGAAACCCTAACTCCTAAGGGGTATTTATAAGTTTCCTAAGTTGGCTTAAGTGACTTGAGCCCACATGGGCTTGGGTCACTTTAGCCCAAAATGGGTTCTAATTGATTAATTAACCTAATAGGGCTTAGTAATTAATCAATTAACCCAATCCGGAGACCTTCTTCACTTACCCCTATGCAACCTTATGTAATTACCAAAACGCCCTTATGCACAAAAGGGAACCTGGAGCTATTTTGAACTTTATAACCCATGCCAACAAGGAATATGAGCTCAGAGTAGGGACCACTGGGACATATAGGAATATTGGCTCCCTCAAAATTCAATTCTAAAGTTGATTCAACATCCCACGGTAGATAATCAACTGAAATCCAGTATCCTATGTAAATAACAACGAGACACCAAGTGCTTGGGTCTATAACCTACTATCCATTGTATTTAGTCTCCTCATGAACTGGTGTTTGTTGTCTAACAAGGTGAAAACTATAAGTCTTTCAAGACTATCTCTACCATCCTTGAGTTACATATCCTCCTATTGTGTGTTCAATTAACATATCTTAGCTCTCAAAGAGCCTATGTCAAGTTCCACTTAAGGAACTACTATGACCATAGTTTCCATGAACACACCTCCTTAGGATCACCTAAGGGGACACACTATCTCAATCCCAAGATATCATGGTGCCTTTATTGAGAATTACTATTGACTTCCATTAATAGTGACCCAACCATATGGAACATATGATCAGCTTACGATCTCACCCGTAGGTCAAAGCCACTGCTAACTTCAGTACAAGCTCAATATTCTCTCAGGGTTGAGAGACATTACAATGAAGCAGCTTGGTGGATTCATGACTACTTGGTAGCCTTAAGTCATAACTCACCATAGGTCCTATCCAATGTTCAACCATACATATTAGTGCACTCACCATAGGAAACCCATCCTAATAGCCAAGACCAGCCATCCCTCTAATTAGAAGGTGGTGCACTACAGTCTTTAATGGGTTGCCTAGGTGCATGAACCAACTATGAACAAGTCAACTATTTGCAAGGAACCCATGACTTAGATTTTTTATGCAACTCCTAATTTAACTAAGTCACGTACAATGCAAAAGATGCAAGTATAGATAAAATTGAAATTGGAACATCATTAAATAAATAATGAATTCCAAATTTATTACATCATGTCATGCTTTTAAGGGCTCTATCATAACATTTTCTAGATCACATGTCCTTTGGATCATCCAAGGGGACTCATTGTCTCAATCTATGAGATATCATGGTGCCTTTATTGAGAATACCTATTACCACTAGCCTCCATCAACAGTGAACTAATCTATAGGGATATATGACCACTTTAGGGTCTTACCCATAGGTCAAAGCCACTACTACCTTTAGCATAATGTCATGAACTTAGTCGTTTTTCTAAGCTCGTGCGGCACTTAGACAAGTCAAGACACTTGATCCTGCTAAGTCATCTTGACTCCCAATGCTTAGCTCGCTAGGCTAAGGTGTTCATGACTGGGAAGCTTGAGAAGGCGTAGTAGGCAACTCTTAAAGAATGAAAGCTTTATTGCTTTCAAAGGAAGCTTTACAAGGCTTAGAAGCTCACATGCTTGGTGCCTTGGCCAAATGAGTCCCCCATCTATTTATAGGCACCATTGGAACTCTCTGGAACCTTGGAGGGTTCCTTACAATTCAAGAACATTCTAGAACTCCCTAGACTATTCTATGTACAAGCTCATGTACAAGAGATCTCTAGATTCTTCTAGAAAGCTTTGGACTCCTCTCATGTCTTCCACCATAGTGTAGAGATGTGTGGACTTCTCTAGGCATTTCTAAAACCTTCCACACTCTTCCTACTAATGGTTAAGTGTAAGAGTCTTCAGAAGCTTCCTGGGCTTTATATAAGCCCATGGAGAGGCTCATTTGAAGCATCCTGTGACACTCTTCCCCACCTAAGTCGCAGATATCCTTGTCGAGCCTTTTGCCCGAAACTGCTCAATCTTTTCCTAGAACTGCCATAGTGCAGTTGCTGGCTCCTAGCTAGCCTCGCTCTCTAATAGTCCCTTCCATTTCACTAAGTACTCCGTAGTAGGAGGCACTCCTCGTCTCCTGATGACCCGGTCTGCCATGATGTGTTCTACCTCCTTGTCATAGGAGGTCACGACCGCTGTAGGTGCCCTTTTAGACAACCCTCGACTTGGATCATCCTTGTCTTCATGATAAGGTTTCAAGTAACTCACGTGGAAGACGGGATGAATCTTCAACCTCGATGGTAATTCAACTCTATAAGACACCTTACCAACCTTCCCAAGTATGGGGAAAGGTCCCTCATACCTCCTCACAAGGCCTTTATGCACTGGCCTTAGTGACTTGAATTATTGAGGAGGGAGTTTAACAAGCACCATGTCTCCGACCTTTTATTCTGTGTGACATCGCTTCTTGTCAACCCACTTCTTCATCTTTCTAGCGGCCTTGTCCAGGTATGAGCATGCTATGTCATCTTGCTCGTGCCACCCCTTCGCGAACTTGAAAGCCACTAGACTTCTCCCCGTATAGCCTATCGTTAGTGTGTGAGGAGTCAAGGGTTGCTGCCTTGTGGCTAGCTCGAACGGGCTCTTGTTGGTTGCCTCACTTCTTTGCAAGTTGTATGAGATTGGGCTATATCAAGCAACTTAGCCCAATCCTTCTGGTTGGCACTCACAAAGTGCCTCAAATATAGCTCTAGTAAGGCATTTACCCTCTCAGTTTGCCCATCCGTATGTGGGTGAAAGCTTGTGGAGAAGTGAAGCTCTGACCCCATAAGCTTGAAGAGCTCCGTCCAAAACTTCCTAGTGAAACGCAGATCGTGATCACTGATAATATACTTAGGCAACCCCCAATACTTGACTACGTGCTTTAAGAATAGCCTTGTCATCTTCTCTGCAGTGCAGTCAGTAGGGGCTACTATGAAGGTCGCGTACTTAGAGAACCTGTCCACTACTACTATGATAGAGTTGTTGTCCTCTAACTTGGGTAGCCCGATGATGAAGTCCATGGTGACGTTGTCCCATGGGCGCTCTGCTATAGGTAGTGGTTCCAACAGGCCTCTCGGCTGTTGTTGCTCCACCTTGTCTTGTTGGCACACAAGACAAGTTCTCACATAGGCCTCAACTTCATCCCATATTTGAGGCCAATAGTAAGCCGACTCGAGTAGTGCCCTCATGCATCGTTGCCCAGGGTGCCTAACCCACTTGGTGTCATGGCACTCCTTAATCATATTTCACCTTATGTTCCCCCACTTAGGCATGTAGAGTCGTCTCCCCTTAGTGTAGAGTAGGTCGTCCTCCACCCAAAACTGCTTAGTCTTCCCTTTATGAGCCAGGGTGATGAGGCTCTTAGCCATTGGATCATGTTGCAGCCCCTCCCTTAGAAGATCCATTATGTCTCCTTGGGGCTGGCTCGTCATGGATGCTAGCTCTGCTTTACGGCTTAGGGCGTCGGCTACATGATTAGCACTTCCTGGCTTATACTCCAGCGTATAGTCGAACTCAACTAGGAAGTCTTACCACCTAGCTTGCTTATGACTTAGCTTCTTCTGGGTTTGGAAGTAGCTAGTGGCAACGTTATCGGTCTTCACTATGAAGTGAGACCCTAGAAGATAGTGCCTCCAAGTGTGCAAGCAATGGATGATGACGGTCATTCCCTTTTCTTGCACTGTGTAGCGCCTCTCTGTGTCATTTAACTTGTGACTCTCGAAGGTGATCGGATGCCTTTCTTGCATAAGGACTCCCCCTATAGCGAAGTCTGAGGCATCCGTGTGTACCTCAAAAACCTTGGTGTGGTCGGGTAGTGCCAACACTAGCTCCTCAGTTACAGCCTTCTTTAGATCCTCAAAGGCTTGTTGGCACCTTTCGTCCCATTCCCATGCCTTGTTCTTCTTAAGAAGATCAGTGAGTGGAGCTGCCCTTGCCGAATAGCCCTTGATGAACCACCGGTAGTAATTAACTAAACTAAGGAAAGATCTAAGCTGAGGTACCTTGGTTAGTGGATCCCATTCTTGGATGGCTTTTACCTTACTATCATCCATCATCAGCTTGCCATCTCTGATGCGATGCCCTAGGAAGCTCACTTCTTCCTTAGCAAAAGAGCACTTCTCCTTCTTTACATATTGCTCGTTCTATCATAGGATCTTGAAGACCTTCCTTAAATGCTCTACGTGCTCCTTCAGGGTGTTACTGTAGATGATTATGTCATCCAAGTACACCACCACAAACTTGTCTAAGTAGGGGTGGAAGATCTTATTCATGAGAGTGCAAAACGTTGCTGGGGCATTGGTGAGTCCGAAGGGCATCACTAAGAACTCAAATGAGCTATACCTAGTCACACATGTGGTCTTTGGCTCATCCCCCTTCGCAATCCTTACTTGGTAGTAGCCCAACCTTAAGTCTAGCTTTGTAAAGTATCTCACCCTACCAAGTTGATCGAACAAGTCGGCGATGAGCGGAATAGGGTACTTGTTCTTTAACGTCACCTTGTTGAGTGCTCAGTAGTCGATACACATCCGCAGGGACCCGTCATGTTTCTTCTTAAATAGGACTGGGGCGCCATAGGGAGCCTTGGATGGTTGGATGAACCCTGCGTCCAGCAACTCCTTAAGTTGCCTCCTTAGCTCTTCCAGCTCGGGCGGTGCCATCCTATATGGCCCCATAGCAGGGGGCCTAGTTCCTGGATCCAACTCGATCTTATGATCTTCCTCTCTCCTAAGAGGAGGTCTCTTAGGCAACTTAGGTGGCATCACGTCCTTGAACTCATCAAGGACTCCCTTGATTTCCTTGGCATGGGTTCTCCCGACCCATCATCCCCTTCTTCCTTTAGGGTGGCGAGGTAGTGATTCGTCCCTAAATTGTATTCTACTTTATTTAGCTCAATCAACTGATGTGCTTTGATTTCAATCCTCAGACGGGAGTTATCAACAAAATTTATAAACCTATTTCACCATATACTAGGGTAGCATAGCTAGCATAGCATAGTGGCTCTAGGATCGTTCACGGAGATGGGTTTTCACTTTGCAATTGATATTAGTTCAAAACTGAATTGGTGTTTTTTCTTTTATGAGTTAGCTTTGAAAGAAAACATTAATTTGTATGGAAATGGTTGGTTTTAAGCTAACCAAACAAAAATTAATTGAATTTACTTAGAAAGAAAGGTGTTTCTTGGGATTTCAGGTTACTAGGATTAGGTGCCTTATACAAAAGGGGAGATTTCGATCACTTGAATCTTTGCCTCGCGTTGGGGATTTAACATGTAGTTATTTCCTGAACCGGTGTGGTCCAGATGCTTACCATTAAAGGTTTCAACACTAAATCCCTCTCACTGATACACCTTGCAATGGCTCGTACCTTTCACCTAGTATTTGCCATTCAAGGTAATCCTTAACATCGGATCATCCTTCACAAGCAAACAAGAGATAACAATTAGACCTCCATGGAGCAAGATTGCAAGCAATAAGAATCCATGGAATCCGAAATCTTACCAAGTATTGGTTATTCATGGTAATCCTAGTTAACTAAAAATATAAAAACCATTAACTGGTCACACTTTCTCTTCATTAAAAACGGAAACAACAAAAACTCACACTTTTGCATCCGGCACCTTACCTGGCTTCCTCTACCCAAGAAACAAAAAGTCTAGCCTCTCATTCCCTGAGACAACATCTCAAAGGTTGATTTGCTAGAAATAAAAATAAACGAGAAAACAAAATGGGAAGGTAAGCAGAGCAAAGCTCTGTGTATTACTTTCAAAAACAATGCAAGTGGTCCCTTCATTACTTCCTAACTAAGGAATTACATGAGTTGTGGATTACAAGGAGAAAATGGAAATTTATACAAAAATATTTGAAGAAAAATATCAAAAGGAGTCGGTCGCAAAATATCTGGGATTTCGCAGGTGAATTTCTGACTTGCAAGAATTTTGCAAGTTGATTTCTAACTTGCGAAAATTTGGCAAGTTGATTTCGCAAGTTAGAGTGCTATTTCGCAGGTTGAGCTCCAAGTTCATAAGTTGGAAATCCAATTTCGCAAGTTGCAATTCCATAAGCCGATGTGCATAGTCACCCCACGAGCTACTTCGTGTGATGGCTTGGCAACTGAATTGATTGCCTTGAGCCAACCTCTTTCCTTGGATGTTGGAGCTCTAGTCTCTTTGCCTCATCCTCCAAGACAAAGTTATGAGTGGTGCCAGTGTCCACTAGGGCCTTGGTGGCCTTCCCATTTACAAGGGCCTCTACATACATCAGCACTTTGCTTTGAGGCGTCTTAGGCACCGGCTTGGCCTTGAGGGCATTTAGGAGTTGTAACAATCCCATATGAGCATCACCCTCCTTCTCATTTTCCTCGATCATAGCATTTAAGGCTTTCCTCTTAGGACAATCTCATGCCTAGTGTGGACCATCACATAGGAAGCAATTGGTTCTGGGCATGAACTCCTTCTGCTTATCCTTGCCTTTGCCATCCTTGCCACTAGGGTCTTTACTTAATCCTTCCTTAGAAGTGTAGCCTCGTGATCTCTTGTCTCCTCCACTTTTGGTATGGTTACCCTTGGATTGTGGCTTGGGCTTGTGATTCGTCCCCAATTGGTGTTCTGATTGATTCAAATCAATCAACTGATATACCTTTGATTCAATCCTCAGATGGGAGTTATCAACAAAATTTATAAACCTAAATCACCATATACCAGGGTAGCATTAGCTAGCATAGCATAGTGGCTCTAGGATCGTCCACAGAGATGGGTTTTCACTTCGCAATTGATATTATTTCAAAAGATGAATTGGTGGTTTTCCTTTCCAAGGTTAGCTTTAAAAGAAAACACAAGTTTGCATGAAAACGGTTGGTTTTAAGCTAACCAAACATAAAGTAACTAAAATTAACTAGAAAGAAAGATGTTTCTTGGGATTTCAGGTCACTAGGATCAGGTGTCATCTACAAAAGAGGAGATTCCGGTCACTTGTTTCTTTTCCTCGCATTGGGGATTTAACATATAGTTATTTCCCGAACCGGTGTGGTACAGATGCTTACCATTAATGGTTTCAACACTAAATCCCTCTCACTGATACACCTTGCAATGGCTCGTGCCTCTCACCTAGCATTTGCCATTCAAGGGGATCTTTAACCTTGGATTATCCTTCAAAAGCTCGCAAGAGATAACTAATGGATGTCTCCTTGGAGTCCAAAAGCTTACCAAGTGTTGGCTATTCTAGAAAATCCTACCTCTGAATCACCTCCCAAAGGCTCGCAAGAGGTAAACTAGTGAAACTCAATGGACGGAGTCCACTTGCCTTACCAAGTGTTGGCCCAGGTGATTCAAAGGCGTTTTAAGTTAACTAAAAACATAGAAACCAAAAACGGGTCACACTTTCTCTTCATTAAAAATGGAAACAACAAAAACTCACCCTCATGCATGCCGGCACCTTACCTGGCTTCCTTCACCCAAGAGACAAAAAGCCTAGCCACTCATCCTCTAAGGAAAAATCCTCAGAGTATGTTTGGCTAGAAAGAAAATGAAAGAGAAAACAAAGACGAGAAGGAAAGGCAGAGCAAGGCTCTGAATTTTACTTTCCAAAAAACTATACAAAGTTTGGTCTCTCAGAACAAGCTCCCGAGATGTTTACATTTTTTAAGGGGTTATTCACCCTTTGCTTCTTACTTCCTAACTAAGGAATCATGTGATAGGAGGGTTACAAGGAGAGTTTGGGAAATTTAGACATCAAATATCTAAAGCAAAAATATCTCAAGATGTCGGTTGCAGCTATCGGGTGCTTCAGGAGGCGTTTCGCAGCCGGCACTGTAGCGCTGCGAAATTTCGCAGCCAAAGGACCAAATTTCGCAGCCCTGCGAAATTCTCCTTCAGCTTGGAGCGATCAGATTCCAATGGCTGTAACTTCTTCATTTGAACTCGGAATCGTGCACCGTTTGAAGCATTGAATTCTTGACTTCCTGAGCTTTGAAATGGTATATAGCGTGCATGAATTGGACTTCGGGAAGTGCTCCAAAAGTGGCCAAGAAGACTGCAACTGCTGTCCCCTGTTTTGCTTCATGGCAGATTCTCTTTGCTTCCCTCCTTGCATTCCGGATTTTCTTATGGCAAAGGACTTTAAAGCTTCAAAGCTTTGGTTCTTCATGTTTCTAAGCTTTCCAAAAGCTTTGCCATGGATTCCAAAGAACTCTCCTCAATTCTCGGATTGCTTTGGTGAGCAAAAAGCTAACAAAAACACCAAAACTTGCACATTTTGATTAGAATTGATTGCAAAGGTCCTTAATATGTTAATTGGGTTAAAAGGTGATAACTACTACTCAAAAGTGTTTAAAAGAGCTGATTACAAGGTTACAAAATAGCATTTTTGAGTAGTAATCAGCTTGGAGGAGTTTCCCCTTCTATAATCTACCAAGGACTCTACTACTGCCATGGCCGTGGCTAGATCTTGGACACCACGTCTCCTCAACTCTTGCTCAGCCCAGCTTTGCAAGTTATCCATGAAGTTGAACAGTAGCTCCTCCTCGGACATGTTAGGTATCTCAAGCATAAGCGTAGAGAACTCTTTAACGTACTCATGGATCGATCCCATGTGCTTGAGATGCTTCATATTCTTTCTTGCTAGGTAAGCCACATCTTCAAGGTAGAATTGCCTTTTGATTTCTCTCTTGAAGGCATCCCATGTGTCTATGGTGCATGTCTCTTTTTCTATATCGGCAAACCTTCGACGCCACCATAGAGTAGCATTATCAGTAAGGTAGAGGGTTGCAGTGCATACCTTAGTGGCTTCATCCATCAGTGAGATAGCCTTAAAGTAGCATTCCATGTGCCACAAGAAGTTATCCAAGTCCTTAACATCCCTCTTGGCACCGAACATGTGTGGCTTGGGCACCTCCACCCTTGGTGCCTCATGAGTGGCCATGACTCGTGCTGATACGGTAGTCTTATAGATGGCCAACTCTTGTCGAATCTCCTGGTCTCAGGCCTCCATGCGCATAGCCAAGGCCTCCATCCTTGACTCCACACTAGTGAACAAGCTCATGACCTTGTCTTGGAAGGACATGAACTCTTTGTGTGACACCGGCTGAACTTGTGAGCCTAGCACTCCCTCATGAAGGTCTTGGATCTGCTCCCTTAGATCCTATAAGCCCTTCTCCAGGCCTTGCTCTATCAAGTCCACCCCTTCTCCGGTGTCTGCCATGGTTAGCTCCACCTTGGCTAGCCTTGCCTCCATGTTGGCCATGGCGTCACAAGATTTATCCTTCCTACCCCTGCCCCGTGTAGTAGGCTTGGTCTCCCTCTCACGGGTTTTCTCACTAGTCTCATCCATGTTAGAGCCTGACATGCTTCCTTTGCTATGCCCGCTTCGTAGCCGCGCTCTAATACCACTTGTCACAGACTTAGTCATTTTTCTAAGATCGTGTGGCACTTAGACAAGTCAAGACACTTGATCCTGCTAGGTCAGCCTGACTCCCAATGCTTAGCTCGCTAGGCTAAGGTGTTCACGACTCAAAAGCTTGAGAAGGTGTAGTAGGCAACTCTTAAAGAATGGAAGCTTTATTGCTTTCAAAGGAAGCTTTACAAGGCTTGGAAGCTCACTTGCTTGGTGCCTTGGTCAAATGAGGCCCCCATCTATTTATAGGCACCATTGGAACTCTCTGGAACCTTGGAGGGTTCCTTACAATTCAAGAACATTCTAGAACTCCCTAGACTATTTTATGTATAAGCTCATGTACAAGAGATCTCTAGATTCTTCTAGAAAGCTTTGGACTCCTCTCATGTCTTCCACCATAGTGTAGAGATGTGTGGACTTCTCTAGGCATTTCTAGAACCTTCCACACTCTTTCCACTAATGGTTAAGTGTAGGAGTCTTCAGAAGCTTCCTAGGCTCTATATAAGCCCATGGGGAGGCTCATTTGAAGCATCCTATGACAATAAGCTCAATATTCTCTCAAGATTGAGAGACAACACAATGAAGAAATTTTGTGAGGTCATGACTACTTGATAGCCTTCAGTCATGACTCATCGTAGGTCCTATCTAATGTGTAACCATACACACTAGTGCACTCACCATAGGAAAACCATCCCGATAGCCAAGACCAACCATCCCTCCAATTAGGAGGTGGTGCACTACAACCTTTAATGGGTTGCCTAAACCCATGAATCGGTTGTGAACAAGTCATTTATTTGCAAGGAACCCATGACTTAGATCTTTTGTGCAACTCCTAATGCACTTAAGTCACGTACAATGCAAAAGATGCGAGCAAGAATTCTCATAATGTATAATACATGGAATAAGGATAGATATAAGTGAAACTAGAACATCATTAATTAAATAACTAATTCCAAATTTATTACATCATGTTATGCTTTTAAGGGCTTTATCCTAACATTCTCTCACTAGCCCTCAAAGCATCATGCCTATAAAGCATGCCAAATACTCATCTGAAACCTATGCTATCCCTGTCACCAACACAGACTCTCTCTATCAATGTCTTGGTGAAGGGATCTACCAGGTTCTCCACATAAGGTATCTTGTTAACCATCATCACCCTCTAAACTATCTCAACAATTTGGAGCCAAAGCACATAATCCCTCGTTCTTAAAAGATACTAGAGTATATGTTTGACATAACACAATTTTCCTATTCTTGTTATCCTTAAGGACTTTAAACCCAAGAATATATTGCGTCCCTTCTAGATTTCCATCTGGAACCAAGTAGACAACCAGATCTTAACTGATGACAATATCCCTACATCATTCTCAATGAGTAGATTCTCATCTACTTATAAGATCCTAGAACATCATCATGTTTCCTTGCAATTTCTTGTACACATAAGACCCTTTGCTATGAAAATATTTGGTTACACAATATAGATGCTAATATCAAGATAATCGTTTAAGAACACTATCTTGAAATCCTATTGCAATATCTCATAAATGAGATACACCGCAATGGGTAGGAGTACTCTGATGGATCTGAATATGGCTATTGGTGAAAAGTTTTCCTATATTCGAAACAATGTTTCGATGTATAACCTTTAGCTACAACCTAGCCACATAAATATCAACTTTTCCATCTACTCCGTTGTTCCTCTTGTAGACCAACTTACACCTATGGGTTTTATTCCTTTAGGTGCTTCTATAGGAACTCATACTATATTAGAATCACAAGGATTCTAGTGACCTAAAGCTCCAAGAGACCTTATCTTTGTAGTTAAATTCAATTACTATTTCTTTTTGCTTAACTTAAAATCAATCTTTTCAACTAAAATTCCATTTTCTTTAAGAGCTAATTTTCATAAGGAAAAGCACCATTTCATTACCTTCAGTAAAGTCACTTGTACGAAGAAAACCCATCCCTATGGACGATCCTAGAGCCACTATACTATGTTAGCCATGCTACCCTAGTGTATGGTGATTTAGGTTTTATAAATTTTGTTGATAACACCCGTCTGGGAACCAGGATCAAATGGCACCGTCTGGGGACGAATCACCTTCTACTATGACTAGGCATCGGTGCACTAGAAATGGGAATGGTTGGTACTAGATCCATAGTATGTTGTGTATAGCAGGACTATCTTCTAGTATTCTCCAATCTATTCATTATTTGCCTTATTATATATCATATAGTATTCAATAGAAATCTAGTATTTATAGAAACAAACACCTTATGATAATCCTAACCATAAAGTAATAATCCCGAAATCCTTTTGGATATCTTATAAACTAATACATATCTTTAGAAAAAAAGGTATTATATAGTCTTTAAGATATATCCCCAAAGAATATGGGAAGTAATGAGAAACCAATCATTGATCTCACTTTGTCTATCAAAGCCTTGGTGCACATAATTAGGGTATGATCTCATGCTCCATATGGAAAGAATCAAACCTACTAGACAAACCACCTCGGTCTAATTGAAATTCCTTGTTATGTTTGCCCAATAGGTTATCCAATTCCACCTTAAATTCAATGACATTATCCAAGGCATCAAATTTCCTATCTACATATCCAAACCTAGAGTATTTATCAATAAAATGATCAAATACCCATGCTTTCCATGCATAAACTCAAAAAGGTTCATACAGTTCAGTATGTATTAACTCCAAACATTCCTTGGTTTCATGTACTTTTAGAAATAAAGGGGCCTTCTGGTCATCTTGCCATCTATATAAGATTTGCAGATTGAAAAATCCTTTAGAATAAAAGCGTCCAGACTTGATTAGTCTTTGGATCTTGTTTAGATTAATAGGACCTAGGCATTAGAAGCCAAATGTTTTATTAGTGCTAGGTTCTTTCTTTAAGTGAGATCTTAGTACTCTCATTACTTGGCAAATGATAATGGAGTCTCACATAAAAGAGGTAATTCCTCCTACTAACTTACGCAACTAACCTTGCAACTAAAGTTAAGGTAAGTATAATCCCATCATATGACCTTCTCACTTGTTGATAATGGACCTGTAATCTATCCACCACTATGTATTCAACAATGAGAACATGTTGTATACTTGCCTATCCTTAGGCACTCCAAGAATTCCTTTTTCTAGTGTCCTAAATGGTCATGAAGGAATTAGTGCCCATGAGTTTGTTCTCTCATTCCTTTTCTTGAACTTTCCTTATTTGGTGTTGTTGTTCTTCTTCTTGGTAGAAGAACCTAAAGAACCTTGACTTACATATGAACACTTGTCCACTCTTTGAGAATCTTTTTATCCATCCCAAAGGAATTAGGTAAGATCTCTAAGATAACATGATTCTTGGTGTTCATAATAATCCTAAGGACAACTTGTCTAGTTAACTTACCCTTATCACCAAATAGCCCTTGCAACTTTAAATAGAATATCATAAACCATGGCAATAGACATGTATTGCTTTTACAACACATTATCTAAAGACCCAAGTATGAGACACTTAGTCTTTTGATCCGTCTTATGCCACCTTTGATATGCTTCTCTTACTTTATGAAAGGTTTGTTAAAAGGAAATAACAAACTCTACCTAAATTAGCTTCTATGCAATTAATACTATATCCATATTATTTTCAGTCTATAATTAGGTCCAATTTAAACAAGAGATAAGAGGTGACAGGTTAAAGATGTGATATCCGTAATAACTATAATAAATCCATGCATTAAAAAAAAAAAAAAAAAAGCATTCAAGACAAGTTGGTAATTAATTTAGAAAAAATATGTTCTTAAACTACATGTCCTTTTGCATGGTATCCTAGTATCATAAGAATCAAGCCTACTTTAGGTAGGTCATGACTCTTATTACTAAGGTAGAGACCCTCTCTAATTGATCAACTTGTTTTAAACTTTAAAAGTTATCCTAAGACATTGATCAACATACCTTTATGTTTAGCCCTTAGCTTATGCAAGTGGGACCACTTTAGGTGATTCTACCACTTCATGTATAAGTTAAGTGTGTAACCAAGATCCTTGACATCAATGTTACCAAGTGAAGAATTCCATCTTTAGAATTGGCCACTCCCACTACAAACATATATAGTCTTGTCCATAAAGGATAGTCCATATCCCATAATTCCTTGGGTCACCCCATCTTTAGGATGGTGATGCACCCAAAATAAAGATGGGCTCAATCTTGGAGGCTGTGGGCTTGCCTATGACCCTTTCCCACTTAATCTTTTGAAATTAGAGCTTTTAAAACATTAGTAATTACCTTGATGAATAAATTATCCCATTTGAGAATTTTCTAAAATATTTATTTCTTAATTGGAAACCTAGTGTTACAAGAGAATGTCCATATACAAAATTTAAATTTCTATAAGAGTATTTTATCCAAAAATGAATTTTGATAAAATGTCTACTCTCAAATTTTAAAATCTATTTTCATAAAAAATTCTCCTTCTTAACACAATTCCAATTAATAAATATTTTGTCTAGGAAATATTTTCAAAGAAATTTATTTCCATCAAATTACTAAATATCCTTTTGGTAATAACCTTAAATGATAAATTATTTCTAAAAAAAATTCCATAAAATATTTATTATCCAAATTGGAAACTTAGTGTAATAAGGAAACTTCCAATTTATAAAATTTTGAAACCTTGAGAGCACTTTATCCAATTATGAAACATTTAATTCTTCAAGGATTCTCAAAAATAAATTTAAGAAAAAAAAATTCAAATCCTTAAGAATACATTTAGAAAGGAACTTTAGCTCTCATATTCAAAATTCGTCATAAATTTAATTTCCTTATCCCTACACCTTTCCAATTTAATAAATATTCTTAACTATGGAATCTAATTTTCATAATAATCTATTCCATTAAAATTACCAAAAATAAAACTTTTAGTAATTCCCTTAATGATAAATTATTCATCTTGAAAAATTTTCAAAAACAAATATTTACTCTCCAAATTAAGGATTAGTAATAAAAAGGTTTCTAAAAACTTGAAAAATAAAAACTAGAGAGCACTTTATCCAAAAGGGAAACTTTTATTCTATAAGGATTCTTATCAAAATAATTTTAAAGAAAATAATTTAGAATCCGTGGGAATAATTTAGAAAAAGAAACTTTGCTCTCTAATTTATTTTCAAAAGTTTTATTTTCTTAATCTACATTATTCCAAAATTAAGTAAATAACATGCTTTGGAATCTAATTTTCAAGAAAATTTATATCCATTAAAATTACTAAGAGTTTCATATAATTTTCATAAGAAACTTTCAATAATTTTGGTGACCTTCTTAAAATAAATTATCTATCATGAGAATTTCCAAAAACTTTACTTACTCAATAAATTGGAATACTTGTGCTTATAAGGAATATCCAATTTTATATAGATTTTAAAATAAGAGAATATGCCCTTAATTTAGAAACTCACGTCCTTAAAGATTTCAAACTTAGAAGCTTTGAAAAAAAAAGGATCTTTTAAGGATTTTAAAAAAATGAGACTAGATTGTCTCACCATTTTTTTTTTAAAAAAAAGAAATTCCATATAAAAATTCCTTAATAGTAGCACCATTCCAATTTTGAATAAAACTTAATTTGGAAATAACCTTCTCATGAAAATTTATTTTCCTTAAGAAAAACCAAAATTAGTAAGTTTGAAAGCACTTCTTATCACATGCAATATAACAATATGCATCAAAAAGGAAATATTCAAAAGGAGATCCCATGGCCAAGAGATATTCTTCACAACTTTCTAATTGTGAACCAAAGTCAATTGTCTTCACCTTGACACCAATATTTGGCATCAAAACTTTCCAAAAGAAGCTCCTGTGTAGCTGCCACAATTCAACAACTTTCAAGTCCAACAAGTGGCCTAAAAGATGAGCCCAAACAAGCAACAAGTATTGGTCCCGTATGTAATCCCATTATAGAATACCCTCCGCACAACTCTACTTCAAACGACCATATCTCCCCTGTTTCAACTTCGAATCATGAACCATTTATGACATTGGATTCTTGACTTCCTAAGCTTCAAAACCATAAAGTGAACGTTGTTGTGCAGCTATGGATCTAAAAAAAAAAAAAAAGCTTTCTCCTTTCTTCGTCTTTTTTTTTTTTTTTTAATCAATCAAAGGAAGGATTCAACCTTTCTTCCAACCATTAAAATCCTTGAATCTTCATAGATGATGTGCCAATAAAGATCCAATCTTTATTGACATCATTCAAGAATTCATCTCTCATAGTCCTCCACAGATGATAAAAAACAATACTTTACATCATAAAAGAAATCCTATGCTCCCATAATGGAGCTTACAACCCAATCTATGGAAAATATTAAAACTTTACAAGAGAAAAAGAAAACCTATGCTCCTTTAATAGAGTTTACAACCAAATCTATGAAGAAACAGATAAAGAAAACAAATTACCCCATTCAATCATCACAAGCAATAATAAAAAGCAACATACATGTATCCCTTGGCCATGAGATAATATCAAGGCTGCAAAAAAAAAATGTAAGCATACCCTAAATAAAGATCTAAGCATGCTTATAACATTATGCTTTGATACCAGTTGTTGGCACCTTAGATCTAAGCAATGGAAGCAATATCAATTTTTTTAAAACTTGATCTTTTAGGGTTAAAGTACTAACCTTTAGGTTTGGATGTTCCCAAACCTCAAAATCCAAGTGTTGAAGATGACCTTAAAGTTGTTAGAAGTCTTGTAAACCCACGATCTTCCACCTAATGACTCAACCTTGTTCTTAGCACACTTCCAGTGGAGAAGAAAGGAGGGTGGAGGCTATGACTCTCTTTCTCTTTGGATGGAAGAAAAAGGTTATGAAAATCCTAACCCCTAGGGGATATTTATAAGGTTCCTAATTGGGCTTAAGTGACTTGAGCCCACATAGGCCTGGGTCACTTAATCTAGCCTAAAATGGGTCCTAATTGATTAATTAACCCAATAGGGCCTACTATTTAATCAATTAGCTCAATCCAGAGACCTTGTTCACTTACCCTTGTGCAATCTTGCATAATTACCAAAACACCCTTATGCACAAAAGTGAACTTAGAGTCAATCCGACCTTCATAATCGGGGCCAACAAGGTATATGAGCTCAAAGCAGAGACCACTAGCACCCATAAGAGTATTGGATCCCTTAAAATACAATTCTGAAGTTGATTCAACATCCCATTACAAAAAATCAACTGAACTCCAGTATCCTATGTAAATAACAATGAGACACTACGTGTTTGGGTCTATGACCTGCTGTTCATTGTGTTCAGTCTCCCCATGAACTGGTGTCCATAGTCTAACAAGGTGAAAGCTATCAGGCTTTCAACACTACCTCTACCATTCTTGAGTTACAGATCCTTTTATTGTGTATTCAACTGACATGTCTTAGCTCTCAAAGAGCCTATGTCAAGTTCCACTTAAGAAACTATTATGGCCATAGTTTCCATGAACACACTTCTTTAGGATCACATAAGAGGACACACTGTCTCAATCCTATGAGATATCATGGTATCTCTATTAAGAATACCTATTACTACCGGCTTCCATCAATAATGACCCAATCCATAAGGAATATATAATCAGCTTACGATCTCACTCATAGGTCAAAGCCACTGCTAACTTTAGCACAAACTCAATATTCTCTCAAGGTTGAGAGACAACACAATAAAGTAGCTTGGTGAGGTCATGACTACTTGACAGCCTTCAGTCATGACTCACCGTAGGTCCTGTCCAATGTGCAACTATACACATTGGTGCACTCACCATGGGAAAACCATCCTGATAGCCACTACCAACCATCCCTCCAGTTAGGAGGTGGTGCACTACAACCTCTAATAGGTTGCCTAGACCCATGAATTGATTGTGAACAAGTCATCTATTTGTAAAAAACCCATGACTTAGATCTTCTATGCAACTCCTGATGCACCTAAGTCATGTACAATGCAAAAAATGTAGGCAAGAATGCCCATAACGTATAATACATGGAATAAGGATAAATAAAAGTGCAACTGGAATATCATTAAATAAATAATGAATTCCAAATTTATTACATCATGTTATGTTTTTAAGGGCTCCATCCTAACAATAATATCTCAGTTTTTTTTCGATGTAAACCGCATCTATACAATTGGTCATGTCGTTGTTATGTCTGGTTTTGGTAACATATCGCACCTGATTCGATAGGTCCTAACAGTTTAGTTTCAGTTTTGGCGTAGACCATATCTATACAGTTGGTCACATCATTGTCTTGTCTGGTTTTTGTCACAGGCCGCATGTAGTCCAATTGATCATGATAACTTAATTTCATTTTTGGTGTAAACCGCACCTATACGATCGGTCATGTTGTTGTCCTATTTGGTTTAGTAACATACCGCACCTAATTCGATAGGTCTCAATAATTTAGTTTTAGTGTTAGCATAGACCGCACCTATGCAATTAGTCATGTCATTGTCCATTCTAGTTTTTGTTATAGATCACATAGCCAGATTGGTCATGATAGTTCAGTTTCAGTTTCGATGTAGACCACACCTATATAATCAGTCACGTCGTTGTCCTGCCTGGTTTTCGTCATAGTTTGCACCCAATTCGATTAGTCATGACAGCTTAATAGCATTTTCGGCGTAAATTGCACTTGTACTATCAGTCATGTGGTTGTCCTATTTGCTTTTCATGTCAGACCACACTTGGTCTGATCGGTCACGATAGTTCAATTTCCTTTTCGACTTAAACCGCACTTGTAAGACTAGTCACGTCGTTGTCTTGTCTTGTTTTGGTATAAACTGCACCAGATCCGATATGTCCCAACACTTCAGTATAATTTTCTGCCTATACTATACCTTATGATCGATCAGGTCGTTGTCTTGTCATGTTTTCATCACAGACCACACCTGGTTCGATTGGTCACAATAGCTCTATTTCATTTTCGGCATAGACCAGACCTATATGATCGGTCACATCGTTGTCCTATTTGGTTTTCATTATAAACTGCACTCAGCCTGATCGGTCATGATAGCTCAGTTTTGTTTTCGGAATAGACTATACTTGTATGATTAGTCATGTCGTTTCTTGTCTGCTTTTCGTCTCAGATCGCACACAATCCAATTTGTCACAACAAGTCTATTTTTTATTTTTTATTTTTTGCGTAAATTGCACGTGGAAGATTGGTCACATTGTTGCCTTGTTTGGTTTCATTATATACCGCACCTGGTATGTTAGGTCTCGATAATTTAGTATTGTCTTCATCGTACACCAAACCTATACAATCGATTATGTTGTTGTCCTGTCTAGTTTTCATCATAAGCTGCACTCGGTCCAATTAGTCACGATAACTCAATATCATTTTTAGCCTAGACTGCATCCATACAATCAATCATGTTGTTGTCCAATCTAGTTTTCATGATAGATTGCACCTTGTTCGATCGGTTATGATGTCTGAGTTTCATTTTCAGCGTAGACTAGACCTATACAATTGGTCACGTCGTTGACTTGTTTGGTTTTCGTCATAGATAACACTCGATTTGATTAGTCATGACAACTAAGTTTCATTTTAGACACAAATTGCACCTATACAATTGGTCACAGCAGCTCAGTTTCAATTTGAGTGTAGACCACATCTGTATGATCGATCACATCATTGTCCTATCTGGTTTTCATCATAGACTACACTAGGTCTGATCAGTCATGATAACTCAATTTCATTTTTGGTGTAAACCACACTTGTATTGTCGGTCACGTCATTGTTCTGTTTAGTTTTGGTAACGTACCACACCCGGTTTAATAGGTCCTAACAGTTTCGTTTCAATTTCGATGTTAACCACACCTATACAATTGATCACATCGTTATCCTATCTAATTTTCGTCTTAGACAACACTCGATTAGATAGGTCCCGATTGTTCAATTTCAATTTCGGCGTAGACCATACCTATATAATCAATCATGTTGTTGTCTTGTCTAGTTTTCATGAAATACCGCACCCGATCCAATCAGTCTTGACAACTCAGTTTTATTTTTGGCGTGGATCACATGTGGAAGATCGGCCACATCATTGTCCTGTCTGGTTTTGTCAAAGACCGCACCCGATTTGATAGGTCTCAACAGTTTAATATCATTCTCAACGTAAACCATATCTATATGATCGTTCATGTTATTGTTCTATCTGGTTTCATCAGAGATCGCACCCAATCCAATAGGTCCTAAGAGTTCAATATCATTTTTAGCATAGACCAAATCTATATGGTCGATCACATCATTATCCTATCTAGTTTCATTATAGACCGCACCGGGTCAAATTGGTCCTGACAGTTTAGTATCATTTTCATCGTAGACTAGACCTATATGATCAATTACATCGTTGTCCTATCTAATTTTCGTCATAGACTGCACCCAATTGATTGGTCATGACAACTAAGTTTCGTTTTTTACGTACATTGCACCTATAGTTTGGTCATGTCATTGTCCTGTCTGTTTTTCGTCATAGACCACACCCGATTCAATCAATCACAACAACTTGGTTTCATTTTTAACGTAGACCATATTTGTACGATCAGTCACGTCATTGTCCTATTTGGTTTTTGCCTCAATGGGCACCTAGTCAAATTAGTCATGAAAGTTCAATTTTGTTTTCGGTGTAGACTACAAATGGACGATCAGTCACATCATTGTCTTGTCTGGTTTAAGCTACACTCGATTTGATTAATTAGGATAGTTGTGTATTAGTTTCAGCGTAGATGATTACTACTCGAAAGTGTTATTTTGTAAGCTTGTAATTAACTCTTTTAAACACTTTTGAGTAGTAGTTATTACCTTTTAACCCAATTAACATATTAAGGACCCTTGCAATCAATTCTAATCAAAGTATGTAAGTTTTGGTGTTTTTGTTAGTAATTTGATCACCAAAGCAATCCAAGATTGAGGAGAGTTCTTTGGAATCCATGGCAAAGCTTTTGGGAAGCTCAGAAACATGAAGAACCAAAGCCTTGAAGCTTTAAAGTCCTTTGCCATAAGCAAATCCGGAATGCAAGGAGGGGAAGCAAAGAGAAGTCTGCCATGAAGCAAAATAGAGGACAGCAGCTGTAGTCTTCTTTCACACTTTTGGAGCACTTCCCGGAGTCCATTTTCTACATGCCATATACCATTTCAAAGCTCAGGAAGTCAAGAATCCAATGCTTCAAACGGTGCATGATTCGGAGTTTAAATGAAGGAGTTACAGCCATTGGAAGATGATCACTCCAAGCTGAAGGAAAATCTTGCACGGCTGTGAAATGGTGTCCTTTTGTTGCGAAATTTCGCAGCCCTTTTGCACAGCTGCGAAATTCCTACTGAAGCTTCCCGATATTTGCGACCGACATCTTGAGATTTTTTGCTTTAGATATTTGATGTCTAAATCCCCAAAGTCTCCTTGTAACCCACCTATCATAGGATTCCTTAGTCTTTAAGTAAGAACAAAGGGTGAATAACCCCTTATATATATATTGTAATTTTTCCTTTTGAAAGACATCATCTCTCAAGAGCTTGTTCTGAGTGACAACTTTTTGTATAGTTTTGGAAGGAAGTAAAATACAGAGCCTTGCTCTGCTTTTTCTTGGCATCTTTGTTTTCTCTTTTATTTTCTTTCTAGCCAAACATCCTCTGAGGATGTTTTCTCAGAGGATGAGTGGCTAGGCTCTTTGTCTCTTGGAGTGAAGAAAGCCGGGTAAGTTTCCACATTCAAAAATTGGAAGTTTTGTTGTTTCAGTTTTTAATGAAGAGAAAGTGTGACCCGTTAATGGTTTTTATCTTTTTAGTTAACTTAAAACGCCTTAAATCACCTGGGCCAATACTTGATAAGGCAAGTGGTCTCTGTCCATTGACATACACTAGTTTATCTCTTGCGAGCCTTTGGGAGGTGATTCAAAGGTAGGATTTTCTAGACTAGCCAACACTTGGTAAGCTTTTGGACTCCAAGGAGGCATCCATTAGTTATCTCTTGCGAGCTTTTGAAGGGTAATCCAAGGTTAAAGATCACCTTGAATGGCAAATACTAGGTGAGAGGTATGAGCCATTGCAAGGTGTATCAGTGAGAGGAATTTAGTGTTTGAAACCATTAATGGGAAGCATCTGTACCACACCAGTTCGGGAAATAACTATATGTTAAATCCCTAATACGAGGAAAAGAAACAAGTGACCGGAACTCCCTTTTTGTATAAGGAACCTGAGCCTAGTGATCTGAAACTCCAAGAAACACTTTTCTTTGTAATTAAAATCAGTTACTATTTTTGGTTAGCTTAAAGCCAACCTTTTCAAACATTTTTATGTTTTCTTTTAAAGCTAACCTTGGAAAGGAAAACCACCAATTCAGCTTTTGAACTAATATCAATTGTGAAGTGAAAACCCATCTCTGTGAATGATCCTAGAGCCACTATACTATGCTAGCTAGTGCTACCCTGGTATATGGTGAAATAGGTTTATAAATTTTGTTGATAACTCCCATCTGAGGATTGAAATCAAAGCACATCAGTTGATTGAGTTGAATCAATCAGAACACCAATTGGGGACGAATCAATAGACCACACCTATACAATTGGTCATGTCGTTGCCATATTTGGTTTTCATGATAAACTACACCCGATTCGATTAGTCATGATAGCTCAGTTTCATTTTCGGTGTAACCCGCATGTGAAAGATTAGTCACATCATTGTCCTATCTTATTTCATCATAGATCGCACTTGGTCTGATAGGTCCTGATAGTTCAGTATCATTTTCGACGTAAACTAGACTTATACAATTGATAACAAAAGTTCAGTTTCATTTTTTATGTAGATGACATTTGTACGATCAATCATTTCATTGTCTTATCTAGTTTTCGTCACAATTTGCACCAGGCCAATCGATCATGATAGCTTAGTATTGTTTTCGACATAGACTGTACTTGTAAGATTGATCACATTGTTGTCCTGTTTGGTTTTCATCATAGACCATACTCGGTTCAATCAGTCACGACATCTCAATGTCGTTTTCGACATAGAATGTACCTTTATGATTAGTCATGTCATTATCTTGTTTGATTTTCATCAGAGACTGCACTCAATTTGATTGGTCATGATAGCTTAATTTCATTTTTTTCATAGACCACATCTGTACGATTAGTCATGTCGTTGTTCTATCTGGTTTATGTCATAGTCGGCACCTAATTCGATCAGTCATGATAGTTCAATTTCAATTTTGGTGTATATTGCTCCTATACAATCAATAACGTTGTTGTCTTGTATAGTTTTCATCATAGAGCGCACCTGGTCTGATCTATCACGACAGTTCAGTTTCCTTTTTGGCATAGACCACACTTGTAAGAATCATCACATTATTGTCATGTTTGTTTTTTGTCACAAACCATACTCGGTTCAATAGGTCGAGTAGACCGCACCTATATGATCGATCAAGTCGTTGTCTTGTTTGGTTTTCATCACAAACTGCACCCAGTCCAATTGGTCAAGACAATTTAGTTTCGATTTTAGAGTGGACCAGACCTATATGATCGGTCATGTCGTTAACCTATCTAGTTTTCATCATAAATAGGTCCTGACAGTTCAGTTTCCATTTCGAAATAGACCAGATTTATAAGATTTGTAACATTGTTATCTTATCTGGTTTTTGTCATAGACTACTCTCGTTCTTATCGGTCATGACAACTCACTATCATTTTTGGCGTAGACCATACCTATACGATTGGTCATGTCATTGCCATGTCTGGTTTTCATGACTAACCACACCCAGTCTGTTTGGTCACAAAAATTCAATTTCATTTTAAGTGTAACCTATACATGGAAGATTGGTCACATCATTGACTTGTTTTGTTTTGTCACTGATCGCACCTAATCCTATAGGTCCCGAAAGTTGAGTATCATTTTCAATGTAAACTAGACTTATATGATTGGTCAAATCGTTATCTTGTTTGGTTTTTGTCACAAACCATACCCGGTCCGATTGATCATGGCAGCTTAATTTCATTTTCGGCATAGACCAAATTTGTACAATCAATCACATCATGGTCCTATTTGGTTTTGGTCACAATCGAAACCAGGTCCGATTGATCATGATAGTTCAATATAGTTTTTGGTGTAGACTACACCTATAAGATCAATCACATCGTTATCCTATTTGGCTTTCATCATAAACTGCACCTGGTCCTATCGATCACAACAACTTAGTTTCATTTTTAGCATATGCTACACTTATATGATTGGTCACATTGTTGTCCTATCTGATTTTCATCATAGACTACACCTGATCCTATTGGTCATGACAGCTCAGTTTCATTTTCAAAATAGACCACATCTATATGATCAATTACATGGTTGTCCTCCCTGGTTGTCATCACACTTGGCACTCGGTTCGATCAGTCATGATAATTCAATATCATTTTTGGCGTAAATCGCACTTATATGATCGGTCGCGTCATTTTTTTTGTCTAGTTTTCATCATAGATCGTAGCTGGTTCGATCAATCATGATATCTTAGTTTCATTTTCAACGTAGACCACTCTTGTATGACCGGTCATGTCGTTGTCCTATTTGGTTTTTATCACAAACCACACTTGGTCCGATCTATCATGACAGCTTAGTTTCATTTTTAGTGTAAGCCACACTTGTATGGTTGGTCATGTCATTATCTTATCTTGTTTTGTTAACATATCACAGTCAGTTCAATATGTCTGGACAGTTCAGTTTTGGCTCTGACATAGACCATACCTATACAATTGATCACATCGTTGTCTTGTCTAGTTTTTGTCACAAACTGAACATGGTCAAATAGGTCCTGACAGTTTAGTTTTGGTTTTGGCATAGACGACACCTATACAATCGGTCAAGTCATTGTCCTTTTTGGTTTTCATCACATACTGCACCCAATTTGATTAATCACGATAGTTCAGTATCATTTTTTAGGTGGACCACACCTATATGATCAATCATGTCATCGTCATCTCTAGTTTTCATAACAGACTGCACTAAGTCTGATCGATCATGACAACTCAAATTCATTTTTGGCATAGACAGCACTTGTAAGATTAGTCCCAACAATTTAGTGTAGTTTTTAGTGTAGAACTCACCCGTATGATCGGTCAAGTCGTTGTCCTATTTGGTTTTCATCGCAAACCCCACCCAGTCTGATCGGTCATGACATTTGAGTTTCCTTTTTGGCGTAGACTGCACTTGTAAGATCAGTCATATCATTGTTTTCTTTTATTTTCATATAGACCGCACTAGGTCCGATAGGTCCTAACAATTTAGTAGAGTATTCGGTGTAGATCATACCTATACGATCGATCAGGTCATTGTCTTATCGGGATTTCATTATAGACTGCACTCGGTTCGATCAGTCATGATAGCTCAGTTTCATTTTCGTCATAGACCATACCTGTATGATCGGTTAGGTCGTTGTTCCATCTAGTTTTCATCATAGATCGAACTTGGTCATATAGGTCTTGATAATTCAATTTCAGTTTTAGAGTGGACAAGACCTATACAATCATTTATGTCGTTGTCCTATCTAGTTTTCCTCATAGACTTCACCCCGTCCAATCAATTAGGACAACTCAGTATTGTTTTTAGCGTAGACCAAATCTATATGATCAATCATGTTGTTGCCATGTCTAGTTTTCATGATAGACCGCACCCGATTCGATCGGTCATGACAACTCAGTTTCATTTTCGGTGTAGCTTATAAGTGGAAGATTAGTCACATCGTTGACCTATTTTGTTTTGTCATAGACCGCAACTGGTTTGATAGGTCCCGACAGTTTAGTATCATTTTCGGCATAAACCAAACCTATACGATTGGTTATGTCATTGTTCTGCTTTGTTTTCATCATAGATCGTACCCAGTCCGATTAGTCATGGAAGCTCAATTTCATTTTTAGCGTAGACCACATTTGTACAATCAGTCATGTCATTGTCCTATCTAGTTTTTGTTATAGTTGGTATCAGATTCGATCATTCATGACGGGTCAATATCATTTTCGGCGTAGACTGCACCTGTAAGATATGTCATGTTGTTGTCTTGTCTGGTTTTCATCACAGACTACACCCAGTCCGATTTGTCATGACAATTTAGTTTCATTTTCAAAGTAGACTGTACTAATACAATTGATTAGGTCATTGTCTTGTTTGGGTTTCATTACAGATATCAACCAGTCATATAGGTTCCGACAATTAAGTGTTAGTTTCAGAGTAGACCAGACCTATAGGATCGGTCATGTCATTGTTCTCCTTGGTTGTTGTCACTATTGGCACCTGGTTCGATTGGTCACGACAGTTCAATATCGTTTTTGGCGTAGATCGCACTTGTATGATGGGTCACATTATTGCATTATCAAGTTTTCATCACAGACCGCATCTGGTCCAATTGGTCATGATAGCTCAGTTTCATTTTCAGCGTAGATCATACCTGTACGATCGATCAGGTCGTTGTCCTATCTAGTTTTCATCACTAACTGCACCTGATCAAATAGGTCTCAACAATTCAGTTTTAGTTTCGAAGTGAACCAAACCTATATGATCATTCACGTTGTTGTCCTATATGGTTTTCCTCTCATACTCCACCTGATCTGATCAGTCATGACAGCCGAGTATCATTTTTGGTGTTGACCAAATCTATATGATTGGTCATGTCGTTTCCATGTCTGGTTTTCATGATGGATTGTACCCGATCCAATCGGTCACGACAACTCAATTTCATTTTTGGTGTACCCCGCACTGGGAAGATTGGTCAATCATTAACTTGTCTTGTTTCCTCACTAACTGCACCCACTCCTATAGCCCCCGAAAATTGAGTATCATTTTTGGCATAAACCAGACCTATACGATCGATCACATCATTGTCCTGCCTAGTTTTTGTCACAGATCGTACCCAATCTAATTGGTCATAGAAGCTTAATTTTATTTTCGGTGTAAACCACATTGTAAGATCAGTCACGTCGTTGTCTTATTTGTTTTTCATCATAGATCGCACTTGGCCCGATCAGTCACGATAACTTAGTTTTGTTTTTGGCATAAACTACACCTGTACAATAGGTCACATAGTTGTCTTATCTGGTTTTCATCACAGACCGCATTCAGTTTGATTAGTCATGATAGATTAGTTTTGTTTTTGGAATAGACCACATATGTATGATTAGTCACATCATTGTCCTCCCTATTTGTCGTCACAGTCGACACTCGATCCAGTCGATCACCATAGTTTAGTGTCGTTTTTGGTGTAGACTATACCTATACGATCAATCACATTGTTTTTCAGTCTGATTTTCATCATAAACCTCACTCGATCAAATAGGTCTCGACTATTCAGTTTTGGTTTTGGAGTACACTAGACCTATACAACCAGTCATGTTGTTGTTTTTTCAGGTTTTTGTTATAGACTACACCCGACCCGATCAGTCACGACAACTCAATTTTATTTTTGGTGTAGATTGCACATGTACGATCGGTCATGCTGTTATCTTATTTGGTTTTGGTAACATACTGCACTCGGTTTGATATGTCCTGACAGTTCAATTTCAGTTTCGGTGTAGACTGTATTTATAAAATCAATCACATCATTATCACTACAACAAATTACATGATCAGGGATGAAATGCTTTGTCTCTAACAATATTTCTTTTGTGGCCAAAAGGCTTTCTTGACAAAAAATTTCGTCTCGACAATTGTCCCCATAGTTGTGTCACCCTATAGTTTTGGAGACGAATAATTACATTTTGTTAGGAAAACGTATCTATGATGAAATGAAATCTCATGGCCAAAACTATTTGGCAACGAGAGTTTTTTGTGGCGTAAATTAAGATGTTTTGTTAGGAATTAGATTTTCAAATATCTAGTATATCATTTAGTGACATAAAATTTCATTAGGCAACGGAATTATTTCATCTCTAAGTGTTACTTTATACATTAGGAGATGAAATATTTTCATCTCCATCATGTTAAAATAGAGTTTCTACAACGAAATAATTTTATCTTAAAATATTTTCACTAACATTTAGGGAGGAAATGTTTTCGTTTCAAAATATTGACATATAGTTTTAGTAACAAATAAATCTTGTTTCTAAATGTTTTCATTACAATT
This sequence comes from Vitis rotundifolia, assembly GCA_030254885.1. Classification (NCBI taxonomy): domain Eukaryota; kingdom Viridiplantae; phylum Streptophyta; class Magnoliopsida; order Vitales; family Vitaceae; genus Vitis; species Vitis rotundifolia. The sequence continues at coordinate 12,603,863 of CM058154.1, read as the reverse complement.
GGAGATAACATTATTTCATCTTTAAAACTAATTAGGCAATGAAATAGTTTTATCTCTAAATGTTTTTATTCATATTAGGTTATGAAATAATGAAACAAATTTCTTATTTATACTAATTTGAGGATGAAATAATCTCCTCCCTAAATATAATATTATTATTAATTTTTAAAATTTTAGATAATCCTATAGAAACATTTATAAACCTGTATGATATTCAAAATTTTCAAATATAAGATGATATTATACAAAATGAAAAATTTAATAATGTAAAAATATAATAAACTATAGAAAATAAGTAACAACAAAACATTTGTTTTATTAATCTAAACCATATTTGCAAGTAACATTGTCTATGCTATTTGAATATTATCTGAAATAAAAATGACTAACATATAATAGTAAACCACATAATAATGTCAACTTGATAGTGAAGGTGGTGGTTGGGAAGCTAAAGCAAAATGAGGTGGTAGTTAGTTACAAGTATTGGTTTGTTGTGGCATGAAACTCTATATCATTGCCTTCAACTCCTCTAATTGAGTGGTAGTTGCAGTCTTAAACTCCTATAACTCTATGATCTATTGTCGTAACTTCTTTGTCTCTTCATTACGAAATTCAGTTGCACTCAAAGGCTTAAGTTGTGATCCATATCCCAAACCTTGAACATAACTCGATCGCTTCTCAAGCACTCAATGAGTCATCTCTAAGTCAAACAAGAGTATCAACCTTCTGGGTACCTTGCTCTTGAATCTCATTCATCTCTTCCTGAAAAATATAGCATAATTTCAATTAGTAAAAATATTAACATTACGTAATGCATCAAGAATCTAGCATCTATCTAGTTAAATTTGCACCTTCTTAAGATAAACAAGTCAATCAACATGTACATATTAGCATATCAAGCAAGCTGATTAAAAAAATGTTCAGACCAAAGTCAAGAGCTATCCAATTCATACAGCACAACAATATATCCAGCATGAACATACCAAACCAAATTGCTCTGTTATACACAACAAGCACACAATAAAACCAAACCAAAAACCTAAATTATCACCAGAGAGCAACATACTACCAAAAAAAAAAAGCAACATATTACCAAGAAAAAAAAGCCTTCAACACAAATTTTCTTTGTTAAACCCAAGAAAAACAAAACCTAGAGCGTGGCAACTCACTTGACAGCCACTCACACGGATTCTGCAGAGCCTCCCGAAGAAACTAATTCACTTGGTTGACAGAGTCCTCAGAAATCATCCCGGAACCAACTGGAACAGACAAAAATGACAAAGCCAGAGCAGAAGCAGAAGCTGAAGCTGGTACCGAGGCATTGAGAGAGGAAGAGGAAGAGGAATCTTTCTTGGAGGATGAAGAGGAGAGCATCAATCTGCTCATGCTCTCGTCCAAATCAACGACCTCCCAGGACTCAGGGGCTCCGAGATCGTGAATGTAAAACATAAGATGTTATTTGGTAATCTGATCATGATTTGCAGGCAAAGGTTGTGTTTTTCAGCCTGGCTCAAAAATTGTGGATTTAGGGTTCGTGAAATTTAAATCCAATGGCACAAAAGCAAAGCGACCCCTAGAACAGCTCCAGAAAACACAAGGAGCAAAAAAAAAAGGCAATTTTTTTGGTTTTTCTTGGGGGTTTTGCATGGATCTTCTCGGAAATCAAACGAGGATGAATTTTCCCAGAAATCGAATGGGGGATGGATTTTCTTAGGAATCAAACGGGGGTTGCAAAAAATAAAAAATAAAAAATAATAACATGATTAGATTAGTACCTGCGAGGATTGAGAGTGGAAGAGGAAAATAGGGCCTTTTTAGGGATTCTCTCGTCTGGAGGGCAACTTCAGAAAAGGGCTTCTTGATGCCCGAGTGAGAGAAGTCGGTGGCCCTTTTTGATTTTTAGATTTAGAAGAGATAATAAAAAAAAATAAAAAAATAAAAAAAAAGGAAACAAATCATGAGAACAATTTTCCTCTCTCTATATAAATAATTATTAATTATCCATCTTTATTTTGATTAAATCACTACGATTGAAATTTTGATTTTTATAGATGATATTTTATAAATTAAAATTAATTTAATAAGATAAATTATTAATAATTTTAATTATTTAAATAAATTAATGTTAATAGAAAAAGTTGTTATCACATATTTTTAATAAAATTTTAGAAATTAAATCTCAAATAAAATATTTTATATAAATTAATTTAATTTTTCATTTTAAATGTCATAAAACATGTTTTAATAAAAGTATTTTAAAAATTTTAAAATAAATATTGTCTTCAACAAGATGGGCTCCCTTAATCCAAAAATATGATGAAACCACATTGATCTTCATTTTGATATCAAAGACTATTACAATGTTATATGTATTATATTTATATATAAATTATTTTTATTCAATAAATCAAATATTTCTTAATTCAATTCTAACTTTATACATTTCCAAAATTCATATTTATTATTCTTAAAATTTAAATATTGAATCTATCGATATATTTCTATCTACCGATGTTTTTTTCTTGATCATATCTATGTTAATTACACTTACAAAATAACTTAAAAATGTGTATTCTTGTTTATTATATCATTTTTTTGGAACTTATTCAAGCATTTCTATGAATTTTAAATAATTTTCGCTCCACCAATATTTGTGAAAAAATATCCACCGATATTTCTCCTATATTTCCAATATATCCGTAGAATGGAACTGATATATCCGTAATTACCCATAATTTCATCTTTGATTCTTATATATATATATTAAAATTTAAATATAATAACAATTGTCATTATTATATTTAGATTTTAATACTATATATATTTATATTAATATTATAATTATGACAATATCACATTATTTCTAACTAATATTTATTTTCTTTAATAATAATTGTGTTGTTTCATGAATATTAAAGTATCATGAAACTTTCTCAAAAAACAAATAAATCATGTTAAGTATTCAATAGTATAAATTCATTTTGAAAATGGAAAATGCATTTTAATGGAGATGAAATAGTTTTGTCTCCAATATTGAGTTTTTACCATAAAACAATTTCCTCCCCAATAATTTTCTTTGTTCCTTCATCTAGTGGTATTAGGACAACATTTCTGTCTCCCATTGTTAACATTTTTCTCTCCAAAACTATTTTACAACAACATAATTTTGTTACCCATTATTTACCTTTAGGGATGACACAAGGTTTTTGTCTCCCAATATATTTTGCACCATGAAATATTTTGTTGTTAAAAATTATGATGTCGTCACAAATAATTTGACCTCATTTCACATTCAATTAAAACTTTAGACACAAATTTTCGTAACAAACTCAAATTTTGTCTCCCAATATCATCTTTAGAGATGAAATTATATTCATGGCCAAAAAATTTGTGGCTAAAGGTGAAATTTCTTGTAGTGTATCCTGTCTGGTTTTTGTCATAGACCACACAGGATTAGATAGGTCTTGATAGTTCAGTTTCTATTTCGGCCTAGACCCACACCTATATAATCAGTCACATCATTGTCCTTTATAGTTTGTCATAAACTGCACTCGGTCCGATCAACCATGACAACTCAGTATTGTTGTCGACATAGATCGCACCTACACGATCGGTCATGTCGTTCTCATCTCTGGTTTTCATGACAAACTGCACCCGATTTGATCGGTAATGACAGCTCAAATTTGTTTTCGGCATAGACTGCACTTGTATGATCGGTCACATCGTTGTCCTATTTGGTTTTCATCATAGACCGTACCAGGTCTACTTGGTCACAATAACTCAGTTTCATTTTCAACGTAGATTGTATCTAGTCTGATTTGTCATGACAACTCATTTTCCTATCTGGTTTTCATCACAATTGAAATTGGGTCCGATCAGTCATGATAATTCAATATTATTTTCGGCATAGACACATCATTTAGATCGATTATGTTGTTATCGAATTTGGTTTTTGTCATACACTACACCCGGTCTTATTGGTCATGATAGTTGAGTTTCATTTTTAGCATAGACTGCACCTGTATGATCAATCACGTCGTTGTCTTCTCTAGTTTTTATTACAGTCGACACCTAATCCAATCGTTCATGACAACATAGTATCATTTTCGGCATAGACCGTACCTATTCAATCGGTCATGCCATTGTCCTATTTGGTTTTCATGACAAACCGCACCCGGTCCGATTGGTCATGATAGCTCAATTTTGTATTAGGTGTAGACCGCATGTGGAAGATCGGTCACATCGTTGTCTTCTCTAGTTTTGTCATAGATCACACTTGGTCCAATAAGTCCCAATAATGTAGTATCGATTTTGGCGTAAACTAGACTTATATGATCGGTACGTTGTTGTCTTATCTAGTTTTTCTCATTGATCGTACCCGATCTAATTGTTCACGCCAACCTAGTTTTGTTTTTGGAGTAAACCACATCTATATGATTAGTCACGTCATTGTCCTATCTAGTTTTCATCACAATCAACACCGGGTCTGATCGATCAAGACAATTCAGTATTGTTTTCGACGTAAACCTCACCTATAAGATTGGTCACATCATTGTCTAATCTAGTTTTCGTGATAGACTGCACCCGATCCAATCAATCACGATAGTTCAATTTCCTTTTCAACGTAGACCACTCCTATAAGATCGATTACATCATTATTTTGTCTGGCTTTCATATAGACAACACCTAGTCCAATAGGTCCTGACAGTTCAACATAGTTTTCAATATAAACTACACCTATACTATCAGTCAAGTCGTAGTCTTATTTGGTTTACATCATAGACTACGCCCGATTCGATTGGTCACTATAGGTGACTTTCATTTTCGGTGTAGACCATACCTGTACAATCAGTTAAGTCGTTATCCCACTTTGTTTTCATCATAGGTTGCACCCGGTCCAATAGGTCCCAAAAATTCAATTTTGGTTTTGGAGTAAACTAGACTTATGAGATCGATAATGTCATTGTCCTGTCTAGTTTTCGTCATATACTGCACCTTGTTCGATCGATCATGACAATTGAGTTTCATTTTCGGATTAGACCACATTTGTATGATCAGTCACGTCGTTATCCTTTATGGTTTTCGTCACAGCCTACACCCGATCCGATCGATCACAACAACTCAATTTCATTTTCGGGTTAGACCACTCTATATGATCAATCACGTTATTGTCCAATTTGGTTTTTGTTACAGTTGACATTGGGTCCAATCAGTCACAATAATTTAGTATTGTTTTTGGAGTAGATTGCACCTTTACGATCGGTCACGTTGTTCTCTTGTTTGGTTTTCGTCATAGATCGCATCTGGTCTAATTGGTCATAGCAACTCAGTTTCGTTATTGGCATAGACCACATTTATACAATCAATCACATCGTTGTCCTCTCTAGTTTTCATCACAGTTAGCACACAGTCTGATCAATCACGATAGTTCAGTATTGCTTTCGGAGTAGACTACACTTTCATGATTGGTCATGTTGTTGTCCTATCTAGTTTTCGTCATTGATCGCACCAAGTTTGATTGGTCATGACAACTCAATTTTGTTTTCGACATACATTACACCTGCATGATTGGTCACATCGTTGTCCAGTCTGGTTTTCATCATAGACCACACCCGATTCGATTAGTTGCGACACTTCAGTTTCTTTTTTCGAGTATAGGACATTTGTATGATCAGTCATGGTGTTGTCATATCTGGTTTTCACCATGGTCAACACCTAATCCAAACGATCACAACAATTCAGATTCATTTTCGGTGTAGACCATCCTTGTACGATTAGTCATGTCATTGTCCTATCTGGTTTTCATCACAAATCGCACTCGATCAAATCAATTAAGACAACTTAGTTTCATTTTCGGTATCGACCGCACCTATATGATCGGTCAAGATGTCTTATCTGGTTTTCATCACAAACCATCCCCAATCACACAAGTCTTAACAATTAAGTTTCCATTATAGAGTACACCACACCTATACAATCAATCATGTTCTTGTTCTATCTAGTTTTTGTCGCAAACCGCACCCAGTCATATAGGACTCGATAATTCAGTTTCAATTTAGGCATAGACCACACCTATACAATCGGTCACGTTGTTATGGTGTCTTATTTTCATGATAGACCACACCTAGTATAATTGCTTACGACAACTTAGTTTCATTTTCAATAGAGACCGCACATAGAAGATCATTCACATCCTTGTCCTGTCTAATTTTGTCATAGACTACACCTGGTTCAATAGGTCTCGATAGTTTAATATTGTTTTCAGCGTAAACCATACTTATATGATTGATCACATCATTGTCTTGTTGGGTTTTGATCACAGATCGCACCCAGTTCGATCGATCACGATAGCTCAATTTCATTTTTTACGTAGACCATATTTGTGCCATCAATCACGTCATTATCCCATCTGATTTTTGTTAAAGTCAGCACCCTATCCGATAGGTCCCGATAGTTTAGTTTCGATTTCAGTGTAGACCACACCTATACGATCGGTCATGTTGTTGTCCTACCTAGTTTTCGTCAGAGACCGCACCTGGTCGGATAGGTCCCAAAAGTTCAATATCGTTTTCAACGTAGACCAAACCTATATGATTGATCACACCATTATCCTATCTAGTTTTGGTCATAGATGACACCCGATCCAATTGGTCATGATAGCTCATTTTCGTTTTCAACATAAACTGCACCTATATGATTGGTTGTGTCGTTGTTTTGTCTAGTTTTCATCACAAACCACACCCGATCCCATCGGTCACAATAGCTCAGTTTCATTTACAATGTAAACTGTATTTGTACAATTGATCATGTCGTTGTCTTATCTGTTTTTGATAACATACCGCACCCAGTTTGATAAGTCCTGATAGTTCAGTTTCAGTATCAATGTAGACCACACCTATACAATCGATGACATCATTATCCTCTCTGTTTTTTATCACAGACCACACTCGATTAGATAGGCCTCCATAGTTCAGTATCGTTTTCAACGTAGACTAGACCTATACAATCGATCACGTCATTGTCCTGTTTAGTTTTCGTCACAGACCGCACTTGGTTTGATTGTTCACTATAGCTCATTTTTGTTTTCGGTGTAAACAATACCTATATGATCGCTCATGTTGTTCTCTTGTCCAATTTTCATCACAGATCGTACTCGATCAGATAGGTCCCAATAGTTTAGTATCGTTTTCGATGTAGAACAAATCTATATGATTGGTCATGTTGTTGTTCTGTCTGGTTTTCATCATAGACTACACCTAGTTCGATCAGTCATGATAGTTCAGTATCATTTTCAATGTAGACTAAACCTATACAATCGTTCATGTTATTATCCTATCTAGTTTTCGTCAAAAATCGCACTCAGTTCGATCAATCACAATAGATCAGTTTCATTTTTGGTATGGACTGTACTTGTATGATCAGTCACATCATTGTCCAGTCTAGTTTTCATCACAAACTACACATGACCCTATCGATTAAGACAACTCAGTTTCATTTTTGCTGTAAACCATGTTTGTACAGTCAGTCATGTCGTTATCCTGTCTAGTTTTGGTAACATACTGCACCTTGTTCGATAGCTTCCAATAGGTCAATTTCAGTATTAGCATAGACAACGCCTATAAAATCAGTCACATCACTATCCTCTTTGCTTTTCATCATAGACCACACCCAGTTGGATAGGTCCCAAAAGTTTAGTATTGTTTTCAACGTAGATTAGACCTATATGATTGGTCACGTTGTTATCCCATTTTGTTTTCATAATAGACTGCACCTGGTCCCATCAGTCACACTAGCTCAGTTTCATTTTCGGTGTAAACTAAACCTATACTATCGGTCATGTCATTGTCCTATCTAGTTTTCGTCAAAGATTGCACCCGGTCCAATCTGTTATGACAACTTAGTTTCATTTTTGGTGTAAACCGCACTAATATTGTCGGTCATGTCATTGTCTTGTTTGGTTTCTATCACAAATCGCACCTGGTTCGATAGGTCTCAATAATTCAGTTTGGGTTTCGGCGTAGACCACACCTATACAATCAGTCACCTCATTATCTTATTTTGTTTTTGTCATAGATCGCACCCGGTCCGATCAATCACAATAACTAAGTTTTGTTTTTGGTGTAGACCGTACCTATATGATCAGTCAAGTTGTTATCCTATTTGGTTTTCATCACAGATTACACCCAATCTGATTGGTCATGACATCTCAATTTTATTTTCGGTGTAAGCCATACAAATACGGTCGATCATGTCATTGTTTGATTTGGATTTGGTAACATATTGCACTCGATTTGATAGCTCCCAATAGTTTAAGTTCGGTATCGGCGTAGACCACACCTATAAAATTGGTCACGTCATTGTCCTCTCTGCTTTTCATCACATACCATACCTGATTAGATAGGTATTGATAGTTCGGTATCGTTTTCGATGTAGACCAAACCTATATGATCGATCATGTCATTGTCCTATCTTGTTTTCATCATAGACCGCACTTGGTCCAATTGATTTTCGGCATGGACCCCATCTATACTATTAGTCACATCGTTGTCTTATATGGTTTTTATCGTAGCCGGTACCCGATCTGATCATTCATGACATTTAGTATCCTTTTTGGAAGACCAAACTTGTATAATCGGTCACGTCGTTTTCCTATTTGGTTTTCATCATAGACCATACCTGATCAGATAGGTACTAAAAGTTCAGTTTCATTTTCATCATAGATTGCATCTATACTATTAGTCACATAGTTGTCCTATCTGGTTCTCATCACAATTGACACTCGGTCTGATCGATCACGATAGTTAAGTATCGTTTCGATGTAAACTACACTTGTATGATCGATGATGCCATTGTCCTATGTGGTTTTCAAGATAGATCGCACTCAGTTTGTCACAGACTGCACCGGATCTTATATGGTTGTCTTGTCTGGATTTTGTCATAAACCATACCCGATATGATCAATCACGATAGCTCAGTTTCATTTTCAACATCCACTACATTTGTACAATTAATCACATTATTGTCCTATCTGGTTTTCATCACAGTCAACACCTGGTCTGACTGGTCACGATAATTCAGTATCATTTTTAGCGTCAATTGCACTTGTATGATCGATCACGCCATTGTCTTGTCTGGTTTTTCAAAGACTACACTCAGTCTGATCAATCATGATAGTTTAATATTAAGTTTTCAAATATCGCAATAGTACAATCGATTAAGTCATTGTCCTGCTTGGTTTTTGTCAAAGTTGACACCCAATCCGATCAATCATGACAGGTCAATATCATTTTCGGCGTAGGCTACATTTCTACGATTGGTCGCGTCAATTTCTTGTCTAGTTTTCAACACACACCGCACCTAATTAGATAGGTTCGAATAGTTCAGTTTCAATTTTAACATAGACTACACCTATACAATCGATCACGTTATTTTCCTGTCTGGTTTTTGTTACAAATAACACTCGAGCCAATTGACCACAATAACTCAATATCGTTTTCGGCGTAGACCGTACCTATATGATCAATCACATCATTGTCTTGTCTGGTTTTCATCATAAACTACACCCGGTTCGATAGGTCCCGATAATTTAGTTTCGATTTTGACATAGACCACACTTATACAATTGATTATGTCGTGTTCTTGTCTAGTTTTCATCACAGACTAAACCTGGTTCGTTCGATGATGACAACTTTGTATCATTTTTTATGTAGACCGCGCCTATACGATTGGTCATGTCATTGTCCTGTTTAATTTTCATGACAGACCGCACCCAGCAATAGGTCATGACAACTTAGTTTCATTTTCGGCTTAAACTACATTTGTACCATCATTCACGTCATTGTCCTCTCTTATTTTCATCACAGACTGCACTTGGTTTGATCGATCATAATAGTTAAGTTTCATTTTTGGCGTAGACTGCACATGTAAGATTGATCTCATTGTTATCCTGTCTAGTTTTCGTCACAAACCGCACCTGGTCTTATAGGTCCTGATAATTTATTATCATTTTTGGCACCTATGCTATCATTCAAGTTGTTGTCCTATTTGGTTTCCGTCATAGACCTCACCTGGTTTGATCGATCAAGGCAACTCAGTTTTGTTATCGACATAGACCGCATCTATATGATCAGTCACGTCATTATTCGGTCTTATTTTCGTCTAGACCGCACTCGATTTGATTGGTCATGAAAGTTCAGTTTCCTTTTCGGCGTAAACTGCACCTATAAGATTAATCTCATCATTGTCTTGTTTGGATTTCATCACAAATAACATCCAGTCCAATTGGTCATGATAGTTCAATATTGTTTTCGACATAGACCATACCTGTACGATCAGTAACATCATTGTACTATCAAGTTTTCATCACATACCTCACCCGGCTAGATAGGTCTTGATAGTTCAATTTCGGTTTCGACCTATAAGATTAGTCATATCGTTGTCCTATGTGGTTTTTGTCACAGACCGCACTTGCTTCGATTGGCAAAGTAGCTTAGTTTTGTTTTCAGTGGAGACCGCATCTATACGATCACTCATGGCACTGTCCTATCTAGTTTTCATCATAGACGACACTCGATCCTAACAGTCATGATAGTTCAATATCATTTTCAGCGCAGATCGCACCTATATAACTAGTCATGTTGTTGTCCTGTTTGGTTTTTTCATAGACCACACTCAGTTCGATAAGTCTCAATAGTTCACTATCATTTTCGGAATAAACCAGTCCTATAAGATGGATCATGTTATTGTCTTGTCTAGTTTGCATCACAGATTGTACTCGTTTCAATCAGTCTCAATAGTTCAGTATTGTTTTCGATGTAGACTACACTTGTATGATCGTTCACATTCTTATTTTGTCTAGTTTTCATCACAGACCGCACCTGGTTAGATAGGCTTTGATAGTTCAATATTATTTTCGACATAGGCCGCATCTATACGATCAATCACGTAGTTGTCCTATCTGGTTTATGTGACACTCGACACCCAAGCTAATCGATCACAATAGATTAATATTGTTTCGGCGTAAACCATACCTATATGATCGGTGACGTTGTTTTCCTATCTGGTTTTCAAGATAGACTGCACTCGATCTGATTGGTCATGACAATTCAGATTCATTTTCAACATAGGCTGCATGTCTAAGATTTGTCATATCATTGTCCTATCTAGTTTTTGTCATAGACTATACTTGATTAGATAGGTTCTAACAGTTCTAATTTGATTGCGATGTAGACCACACTTATACAATCGGTAACATCATTGTCCTATCTAGTTTTTGTCATAAACTACACCCGGTCCAGTCCAATTGGCCATGATAGCTCACTATGGTTTTCCGCGTAGACCGCACCTATACCATCAATCATGTCGTTGTCCTATCTAGTTTTCATTAGAGTCGACACCTGGTATGATCAATCATGATAGTCAGTATCGTTTTCGCGTATACTGCACTTGTACGATCGATCATGTTGTTATCCTGACTAGTTTTGGACACACATCGCACCTGGTCAAATAGGTTCCGATAGTTCAGTTTCGATTTTAGCGTTGACCGCACCTATATAATCAATCATATCATTGTCCTATTTGGTTTTCGTTATAGACTACACCTGGTCTGATCGCCCACTACATCTCATTATCGTTTTTGGCGTAGATTGCACCAGTATGATCGCTCATGTGGTTGTCCTATCTGGTTTTCATCACAGACCGCACCTGGTCTAATCTCTGATGACAACTCAGTTTTGTTTTCGGCATAGACCGTACCTATATGATCGATCACATCATTATTCTGTTTAGTTTTCATCATAAACCGCATTTGGTTCGATAGGTCCCAATAGTTTAGTTTTGATTTTGGTGTAGATCACACCTATACAATTGGTCACATCGTTGTCCTGTCTGGTTGTCATCACAAATTGCACACAATTTGATCAATGACAACAACTTAGCATCATTTTCGGCGTAAACCGCAATTGTGGATTAGTCATGTTGTTGTCTTGTTTGGTTTTCATGACAGACCACACTCGGTTTGATTGGTAATTATAGCTCAATTTCATTTTTTATGTAGGTCGTACATGTAAGATCGATTATATCGTTATCTTGTCTGGTTTTCAACACAAATTGCATCGGGTGCGATCGTCTTGAATGTTCAATTTCCTTTTTGGCGTAGATTGTACCTATAAGATCGTTCACATCATTTTTCTATCTGGTTTCATCACAAATCGCACCCGGTCTAATAGGTCTTGAAAGTTTAGTATCACTTTTTGTGTAGACTAGACCTATCTAGTTGTCCTATCTATATGATAGGTCACAATAGTTTAATATCGTTTTCAAAGCAGACCGCACCTATACGATCAGCCACATCGTTGTCCTCTCTAGCTTTCATCACAAACCAGACCCGTTCTGATTGGACACGGTTGCTCAGTTTCATTTTCGGCATAGACTATATCTATATGATTAGTCACATAGTTGTCCTATCTGGTTTTTCGTCACAATCGACCCCCGGTCCGATCAATCACAACAGTTCAGTATCGTTTTTAGCCTAGAACGCACCTATATGATCTATCATGTCATTTTCCTATTTGGTTTTTGTCACAGACTGCACCAAATTTGATTTGTCACTACATTTCAATATCATTTTCGACGTAAATTGTACTTATACAATCAATCACATCATTGTCCTATCTAGTTTTCATCACAGTTCGCACCTGGTTAGATAGCTATAGATAGTTTAGTTTCGGTTTCGACATAGATCAAATCTATATGATTGGTTACGTCATTGTCAAGTGTGGTTTTTGTCAAAGAGCATAACCAATTTGATCGAACATAATAGCTCTGTTTCATTTTCGGTTGTAATTCAGATCTATATGATTGGTCATATCATTGTCCTGTCTGGTTTTCATCACAGACTGTACTCAGTTTGATCGGTCACAATAGTTAAGTATCGATTTCAACATAAAACAAACCTATATGATCAATTACATCAATTCAGTATCATTTTCGACGCAGACAAGACCTATATGATGGGTCATGTCGTAGTCCTCTTTGGTTTTCATCACAGACCATACTCGGTCTGATCAACAACAACAGTTCAACATTGTTTTTGGTGTAGACCACACCTGTACGATTGATCACGTTGTTGTCCTGTTTGGTTTTTGTCACAGACGACACCCAATCCAATTGGTCATGATAGTTCAATATTGTTTTCAATGAAGATCGCACCTATATGATCAGTCACATCATTATCCTATTTGGCTTTTGTCACAGACCACACCCGTTCTTATTGAAAATAGCAACTTAATTTCATTGTTAGCGTATACCGCGTTTGTTCAATTAGTCACATAGTTCTTCTATCTAGTTTTTGTCACAATTTGCACCTAGTTTAATTGGTCAAGATTGTTCAGTATCGTTTTCGACTTAAACCGCACTTGTACGATCAATCACATCATTGTCTTGTCTTGTTTGATCATAGACTTCACCCAGTCTGATCGATCATGACATTTAAGTATTGTTTTCTACGTTGACTGCACTAGTATGATCAGTTACGTCATTGTCCTCTCTGGTTTTCCTCACAGGTTGCACTCGGCCCAATTGGTCATAATAATAGTTAAGTATCGGCTTCGACATAGACCAGAGCTATACGATCGATTACATTGTTGTCTTGTCTTTTTTTTGTCACAGACCGTACCTAGTACGTTCCATCATAGCAGTTCAGTTTCATTTTCAACGTAGACTGCATCAGTATGATCAGTCACATAGCTATTCAATCCAGTTTTCATCATAGTCTGCACTCGGTATAATTAATCACATCGTTGTCCTGTCTGGTTTTCATCACAGGCGGTATCCGATGAAATAGTTCTCAAAAATTAGTTTCAGTTTTGGTGTAGACCTAACATGTATAATTGGTCACGTCGTTGTCCTTTGCGGCTTTTGTCCCAGACCACACCTAGTTCGATTAACAATGGTAGCTCAGTTTCTTTTTCTGTGTAAACTGCATCTGTACGATCGATCATGTCGTTGTCCGATCTAGTTTTGGTCACTAATGGCAATCGGTCTGATTGGTCATGAGAGTTCAATATCGTTTTAGGTGCAGAATACACCTATATGATCACTCACAACAACTTGGTTTTTTTTTTCAACGTAGGGCGCACGTGTAAGATTAGTCGTAACGTTGTCCAATCTAGTTTTTGTCACAAGTTACACTTGGTCTGATTGCTCATGATAGTTTAATTTCCTTTTCCATGTAGACCACACCTGTTAGATCGATCACATCGTTGTCTTATCTGGTTTTGTCACAGACCACACCCGGTCTGATTAGTCCCGATAGTTCAATATTGTTTTCAGCATAAACTAAACATATATGATGGTTCACATTAGTGTCCTGTCTAGTTTTCATCGCAGACTATACCTCCTATTGGTCATGACAACTCAATATCGTTTTCGTGGTAGACTGCACCTGTACAATCGGTCATGTCATTATCCTATCTAGTTTTCATGACAGATTGCACTCGATGTGATTTGTCACTATCACTCAGTTTCGTTTTTGATGTTGTGTTGTCTGGTTTTTATCACAAACCACACCCTGTCAAATCGGTCATAATAGTTTAGTTTCCTTTTCTTTGTGTAAATTGCACTTGTAAGATCAGTCGAATCATTGTCGTGTCTAGTTTTGTTACACACCATACTCAGTTCGATAAGTCCAAACCTATACGATGGGTCACATAGTTGTCCTGTCTAGTTTTCGTCACATACAATACCTGATTCGATCGATCATGATAGCTTAGTTTTGTTTTTAGTGTGGACTGCATTTGTATGATCAATCACATAGTTGTCCTATCTAGTTTGTGTCATAGTCTACACCCAATCGATCAATCACAATAGTTTAGTATCATTTACGTCACAAACCGCACCTGTTTCGATCATAAACAATAGGTCAGTTTAGTTTTTGGTCTAGACTGCATCTGTATGATCAGTCATATAGTTGTCTTATCTAGTTTTTGTCATAGTTAACATCTGGTCCAATTGATTAGGATAGTTTTATATCGTTTTCTATGTAGACCGCACCTATATGATCAGTTACATGTTTGTTCTATTTAGTTTTTGTCATAGACTACACCTGGTCTAATTAGGCATGACAATTAAGTATCAGTTTCAACATAGACAACACTTATACGATCGATCACATCGTTGTCCTATCTAGTTTTTACCACAAATCGTAACCTGTCTGATAGGTCACAACAGCTCAGTTTCATTTTCAATATAGATCGCATCTATACAATCAATCACGTAGTTGTCTTATAAGATTTTTATCATAGTTTACACTCGATTCGATCAATCACAACATTTTAGTATATTTTTCAGTGTTAATCGCACGTGAAAGATTAGTCATATCATTATCCTGTGTGATTCTCGTCATAGACCACACCTGGTCTGATTGGTCTTGATAGTTCAATTTCCATTTTCGCGTAGACTGCACCTGTTAGATCTGTCACATCGTTGTTCTGTCTAGTTTCATCATAGATCGCACTCGATCCAATTAGTCCCAACAGTTTAGTATCATTTTTAGCATAGACCAGACCTATATGATGGGTCACATCGTTGTCCTGTCTGGTTTTTGTTACAAACTACATCTAGTTCAATCGGTCATGATTGCTTAATATCATTTTCATAATAAACCGCACTTGTATGATTGTTCATATTGTTGTCTAGTCTGGTTTTCATGATAGACTTGATTAGAGCTAAAATATGTGCTTTAATGGCACATATTTGAAATAATTTGTGTACCAAAGGACACTCAAATCACCCAACTTGACCTAAATCAATGCTAAGGCCCTAGCCATGAGTTTAACTTTTATTTTGGAGATTTATCTTAGGTTCAAGGGAAGAAAAGATGCAAGTTGAATCACTTTAGATTTTGAAAGATCAAGAAAGGGTTAAATGAGGAAATAAGTGAGTCAAGACTCATGGACCATGAAGAAAGGCAAGACGAGGATATCATGAGTTTGGGAGATGATAAATGACCATTATGGAGTAAGAAAGAAGGCAAGAAAATGTAGGAAATGAGGCATGAAGCAAGATTCAACTATATGGAAATTTAAAACTCAAAATCTAGTGGTAACATGTACTTTGACTTTGAGGACAAATTTAGAGTACTTTCTGAAGTCCATTTTAGGCATACTATATATTGTTTCGATTCTCGGGAAGTTAGGAGTTGAACACTTCAAATGATGTATAAATTAGAGTAGAAATGAAAATGTTATGGCCATTTGAAAACAATTGTGCAAAGCTAAAGGGCCATTTTGAAATGATTTTGAAATTCAACTTATGAATTCGAAATCCAATTCGAAATGACCCCAATTTCGAATTCACCCACTACCACTTTGATGTTTCTCCTCCTGTACCTCAGGAATTGCATCTAGGACACTCCATCCACCCTAAGTGGGCCCCACACAACTAGAAATCACTATTTTATTATTTTTTTAGTCATTTTTAGGTAATTATTTTGTAATAAGTGGCCTATGAGAGTGTGCCACATGTTAGGTAATTGATGATATTATATAAACTCTCTTAGTTCTAGGCTTTAGAGATCTTGGATCTTTTTCCGAAGAGTTTGACATTGAAGGTGGAAGAAGACTAGAACTTTGGTTTGTTTTCTTTTTCTTCTTTATTAAATATATATTGTTTTTAGTTTCTTTGGATTCAAATTATGGATTTTTACCCCATTATGGATTGTGAATGGGACATCACCCCCATGAGAGGCTAAGAAGCTAACTTGGAGCTTGCATGAAAACTTAAGGGTTAAGAAACCTATAGGAGCAATGGGTAAATTATTATAACAATGAGATTAATTATTGGTTGGGTGACAATTTATCATTTTTTTATCCTATCCTTGTGAGTTAGTTTAGGGAATGATACAGTAGGTTATTACCCGATACTAGTGATTCTTGGTAATTCTTAATCATTTGTTATCCTTATCTTCCTTATCGTTATTTGTCCCAAAACAAAGGTATAAGGAGTAGGAAGGGTTAAAAAGCCTAATCTTAAACTGGTAATCAATCTCATTCATTTGATGGTTTTAGGAATCTGTTTTGAAAAGGAAAAATTAGGTTTCAGATGCAATTTTGAGTTATAGAACTCAAGTTGATCGCGACCGGCCAAACATCCCAAAACCCTAAGATCACGTTACTTAAGAAACCTTTGTTCTCTCTATTTCTATACCTTGAGTTGGATTGTGGAAAGCCCCAAACTTGAATTGATTGAATTAAAAATCAATATTCATTTTTTTTATTAATTTAGTTTCATTCACTCAATCCATTTCATAAAAGATAATTCCCAAATTGTTTTTCACTTTAGGATTTAAATAAAAGCAATTCATTTATTCTAGTATTGACAATTTCCATAAGCTAGCCCTTGAGGACGATATCCAATGTACTACAAAAGCTGTAGTGACTCTCTCTCTAGTTTTTCTTGACCAGAGTTACTATGTAAAAAGGTAAAGTATTTTGGTACAACAAAGAAGTTCAATCAAGACCACACTTAGTCCAATCAGTAACAACAACTCAGTTTCATTTTCGGTGTAAATCACATGTGGAAGATCAGTCACATTATTGTCCTGTCTTGTTTCGTTTTTAGCATAGACTAGATCTATACAATGGGTCACATCATTGTCTAATCTGGTTTTCGTTATAGATCGTACTCGGTCTGATCAGCCATGACAATTCAACATCATTTTTAGCTTAGACCAAACTTATATGATTTATCACATCGTTATCCTGTCTAGTTTTCATCAAAGATCGCACCCGATCTAATTGGATATGATATCTTAGTTTAGTTTTCGATGTAGACCATATCTGTACGATTGATCACGTTATTGTCCTGTATGGTTTTCATCACAGACGACACTCAATTTGATCGATCATAATAATTCAATATTGTTTTTAGTACATGCCAGACCTATATGATTGATCACGTCGTTGTCTTGTCTTACTTTTGTCATAGACCACACTCATTCAATCGGACATGGTAGGTCAGTTTGTTTTCAATATAGACTACATATGTACAATCAATCACGTAGTTATCCTGCCTAGTTTTCATCACAATCGGTACCCAATCCGATTGGTTTTCATCACAGATTGCACACGGTCTAATCAATAACGATAGTTAAGTATCGGTTTAGGCGTAGACCAAACCAATATGATCAGTCATGTCATTGTCCTATCTTGTTTTCTTAACAAAACGTAACCAGTTGGATCAATCATAACAGCTCAATTTCATTTTCAGCATAGATTGCATTTGTACAATCAATCACGTAGTTGTCCTATCTGGTTTTCGACATAGTCTACACCCGATCCGATTGGTCACAATAGTTAGTTTCATTTTTTTCCATAGGTCGCACATGTAAAATTGGTCATATCGTTGTCCTGCTTGGTTTTCATGACAGATCGTAGTGGGTTCGATTGGTAACAACAACTCGGTTTCGTATTTGGTGTAGACAACACCTATATGATCGGTTACATCCTTGTCCTGTCTAGTTTTCGTCACAGACGACACTCAGTCTAATCGGTCACGATAGTTGAGTATTGGTTTTGACGTAGACTAGACTTATACGATAGGTCACATCATTGTTATGTTTGGTTTTTGTCATAAACCATACTTGGTCTGATCTTCACGATAGTTCAGTATCATTTTTTAGCATAGACTGTACTTGTACGATCGGTCATGTTGTTATTCTTTTTGGTTTTCATCACAAACCGCACCCATTCCGATTGGATATGGTAGCTCAATTTAGTTTTCGACGTCGACTACATCTATATGATAGGTCACGTTGTTGTCCTATCTAGTTTATGTCACAGATAGCATAGGTTCGATCGATCGCAATAATTCAATATCATTTTTGGCTCAAACCACAATTGTAAAATCGGCCACGTCGTTGTCCTATTTGGCTTTCATCACAGGCCACACCAATTTCAATCGGTAACAAATACTCAGTTTCTTTTTTGATGGAAACATATTTTTACATCATTCACGTTGTTGTCCTATCTAGTTTTCATTAGTATTGGCACAGGGTCCAATCGGTCATGACAATTTAGTATCGTTTTATGTGTAAATCGGTCAATTCAGTTTTGAGTAGGCCAAACCTATACGATCGATCACGTCATTGTCCTGTCTAGTTTGTATCACAGACTGCACCTGGTCTAATTGGTCACGACTGCTTAGTTTCATTTTTTATGTAAATCTCATCTGTATTATCGATCATATCATTGTCCTATCTGGTTTTGGTAACATATCGCACCTATTTCGATAGGTTTGATAGTTCAATTTTGGTTTTTGCGTAGACCACACCTATACAAACTGTCATATCCTTTTCTTGTCTGTTTTTCGTCACAAACCGCACCTGGTTAGATAGGTCCCGATAGTTCAGTTTCAGTTTTGGCGTAAACCATATTTACACAATCAATTATGTCATTGTCTTATCTAGTTTCGTCATAGATTGCACTTAGTTTGATTAGTTAGGAGACCTTAGTATCATTTTCAGCATAGACCGTGCCTATAAGATAGGTCATGTTGTTATCCTGTCTGGTTTTCATGATAGACCACACCCGGTTTAATTGTTCACGATAACTTAGTTTCATTTTTTGTGTAAACCACACTTGTATGATCAGTCATGTTGTTATCCTGTCTAGTTTTTTTCACAGTCTGTGCTTGGTTCGATCGATCATAATAGTTAATATCATTTTCGGAGTAGGTTGCACAAGTAAAATTGGTCATATCATTGTCCTGTCTAGTTTTCATGACAGACCGCACCAGGTTCGATCAGTAACAACAACTCAGTTTCATTTTTGGCATAAATTGCACCTGTATGATCGGTTACATCCTTGTCATGTCTGGTTTTCGTCACAGAATGCACAGTCTGATCAATCACAATAGTTAAGTATCAATTTTGACATAGACCAAACCTATATGATGGGTCATGTTATTATCCTGTCTGGTTTTCGTCACAAACCATACCCGATCCGATCTACCATGATAGTTTAGTGTCATTTTTTAGCGTAGACCACACTTGTAGGATGGGTCACGCTGTTGTTCTATCTAGTTTTCATCACAAACTGCACCTGGTCCAATCAATGCAGTAGCTCAATTTAGTTTTTTATGTCGACCGCATCTATATGATAGGTCGTGTCATTGTCCTGTCTGGTTTTTATCACAGATAGCATAGGTTCGATTGGTCACAACAGTTCAATATCATTTTCGGCTCAGACCACAGCTGTATAATTGGTCATGTCGTTGTCCTGTTTGACTTTCATCATAGATCACACTTGTTCGGATTGGTAACGAATACTCAATTTCTTTTTCGATGTAGATTACATTTGTACGTCATTCACATTGTTGTCTTATTTGGTTTTCATCATTGTCGACATTGGGTATGATCGATCACGATAGTTTAGTATCGTTTTATGTGTAAATCGCACATATACGATCAGTCACGTCATTGTCCTATCTAGTTTTTCATCACAGACTGCACCCAATTCGATCAATTATGAAATGCTCAGTTTCATTTTCGAAATAGATTGTACATGTGCAATCAATCAGATTGTTGTCCTGTCTGATTTTCATCATAGACCACACACTATTAGATAGGTTCCCACAATTCAGTTTTAGTTTTGGAGTATACCAAACCTATACAATCGATAACGTCTTTGTTTTGTTTAGTTTTCATCACAGACTACATCTGGTCTGATAGGTCACGACAACTCAATTTTTTTTTTTTTTTTTGTAAATCATACCTATAAGCTTGGTTATACCACTGTCCTCTATGGTTTTGGTAACATACTGCACTTGGTCCGATCAATCATGACAATTCAATTTCATTTTTGGTGTAGACCGCTCCTATATAATCGATCACATCGTTGTCCTGTTTGGCTTTCATAAAAAAAACCCACTTGATCCAATCAATAATAGCTCAGTTTCATTCTTGGCATAGACCACATCTATATGAACAATCACATCATTGTCCAATCTGGTTTTCATCACAGATTGCACCTGGTTCGATAGGTCCTGATAGTTAAGTTTCGATTTCGGTGTAAACCACACCTATACAATCGATCACGTTGTTGTCCTATCTTCTGTTTGTCATAGACTGCACCTAGTCGATCAATGACGACAACTTAGTATCATTTTCGGTGTAGACCACACCTGTATGATTAGTCAAGTTGTTGTCCTATCTGGTTTTTGTCATAAACTGCACCTGGTCCAATCGATCACGATAGTTCATTTTCCTTTTTACCATAGACTACACTTGTAAGATCGGTCACATCATTGTCCTGTTTGGTTTTGTAAAATACCATACCTAGTCTGATATGTCATAACAGTTCAGTATCATTTTCTGCGTAGACTAGACCTATACAATGGGTCATGTTGTTGTCCTATTTGGTTTTCGTCACAGATCATACCCGGTCCGATTGGTCATGACAACTTAGTTGCTTTTTCAGTGTAGAGGATATCTATATGATTAGTCACATCATTGTCATATCTAGTTTTCATCACAATCGACACCCAAATCAATCGATCACGATAATTTAGGATTATTTTCGACAAAGATCGTACTTGTATGATTGGTTACGTGGTTGTTTTGTCTTGTTTTCATAAAAGACAGCACCTGATCAGATTGGTCTCGACAGTTCAATATCATTTTCAGCGTAGATCAAGCTTATATGATGGGTCACATCATTATCTTGTCTGGTTTTCATCATAGACCATACCTAATCCGATCAATCATGATAGCTCAATTTCTTTTTCGGCGTAGACTGAATCTATATGATCAGTCACGTAGTAGTCCTATATGATTTTTGTCACAATCGACACCTGGTTCGATTGGTCATAACAATTCATTATCTTTTTCAATGGAGACCACATCTATACGATTGATCACATCATTGTCCTGTTTGGTTTTTTGTCATATATAACACATAATGTTATTGGTCATGATAGTTCAATATCATTTTCGGTGCATACCACACCTATACGAATGGTCCCGTCATTGTCTTATCATGCTTTCATCACAGATCTCACTCGTACTTGTTGGACACGGTAGGTTAGTTTCATTTTTGGCGTAGACTGCATCTGTACGATCATTCAGGTAGTTGTCTCATCTAGTTTCCATCATAGTTGGCACCCAGTCCGATTAGTAATGACAGTTCAATATCATTTTTCTCATAGATCGCACCTGTACAATTGGTTACATCATTGTCGTAATTGGTTTTTGTCACAAATTGCACCTAGTCCAATCGGTCATAATAGTTAAGTATCCGTTTCGGTGTACACTAGACCTATATGATCGGTCACGTCATTGTCATGTCTGGTTTTGTCATAGACTGCACATGATCTGATTGGTCACAACAGCTTAGTTTGCTTTTCGGCATAAACTGCACCTGCAAGATCATTCACATCGTTGTCCTATATGGTTTCGTCACAGACTGCACCTAGTTTGATTGGTACCAATAGTTCAATATAGTTTTCATGGTAAACCAGATCTATAGGATGGGTCACGTCATGGTCTTGTTTGGTTTGCGTCATAGACTGTACTCGTTTTGATCAATCATAGTAGCTCAGTTTCATTTTCAGCATAGACCACATCTATACTATTAGTCACGTCATTATCTTGTCTAGTTTTTGTCATAGTCGACACCCGATCTGATTAGTCATGAAAGTTCAATATCATTTTCGACATAGATCACACTTATATGATTAGTCACATTGTTGTCCTATTTAGTTTTCATCATAAATCGCACTCGATCTTATCAATCATAATAGCTTAATTTCATTTTTGGCATAAGCTACATGTGTAAAATCTATCATATCATTGTCCTATCTAGTTTTCATCAAGGACTACACCCAATCAGATAGGTCTCAATGGTTCAAATTCGATTTCAACATAGACCACACCTATATAGTCAGTCACATCGTTGTCCAGTTTAGTTTTCATCACAAACTACACCCGGTTCGATCGACCACGATTGGTCAATATCGTTTTCAGCGTAGACCGCACCTGTACCATTAATCACACCATTGTCCTATCTAGTTTTTATCATAGTTGACATCTGGTCAGATAGGTCTTAGCAGTTCAGTATAGTTTCTAATGTAGACCGCACCTATATAATCAGTCACATCATTGTGCTATCTGGTTTTCATCATAGACCACACCCAATTAGCCACCACAACTCAATATCATTTTTGGTGTAGATCGCACTTGCATGATTTCTCATGTCGTTGTCCTCCTTGGTTTTTGTCATAGATCGCACCCAGTCTAATCTTTGATGACAACTCAGTTTTGTTTTTAGCATAGACCTCACCTACTCAATCAGTCACATCATCTTGTCTAGTTTTCATCACAAACTACACCTGGTCCGATCGGTGATGACAACTTAGTATCATTTTCGACGTAGATCGCACCTACAGGATCGATCATGTCCTTGTCCTGTTTGGTTTTCATGATAGATCATACTCTGTCAAATCAATAATGATAACTCAGTTTCATTTTCAATGTAAGTTACATGCGTAAGATCAATTATATCGTTGTCATATTTGGTTTTCGACACAAATTGCACCTAGTGCGATTGGTCTTGACAATTTAGTTTCCTTTTTAGCGTAGATTGCACCTATAAGATCGGTGACATTGTTGTCTTACATGGTTTTGTCATAGACCGCAATAGGTTTGATAGGTCTTGAAGGTTAAGTATCATTTCTGCATAGACCAGACCTATACAATGGGTCACATCATTGTCTTGTCTGGTTTTCATCACAAACTGTACCCAATCTAATCAGTTATGATAGCTCAATTTTGCTTTCGATGTAGATCGCATCTGTATATCAGTCACATAGTTATCCTATTTGGTTTTCGTCATAATCAACACTCGATCTGATTAGTCACGACAATCTAGTATCATTTTTTGTGAAGACTGCACTAGTACGATCAATCACGTCATTGTCCTATCTAGTTTTCATCACAAACCACACCTGATTAGATAGCTCCTAACAATTCAATTTCAGTTTCGGTGTAGACCACACCTATACAACTAGTCACATCATTGCCCTATCTGGTTTTCATCACAGAGTGCATCTGGTACGATCAACCATGATAGCTTAGTATCAATTTCGACGTAGACCATACCTATACCATTAGTCATGTTGTTCTATCTATTTTTGTCAAAGTTGACACCTGGTTTGATCAATTAGGACAGTTCAGTATCATTTTTGACATAACTGCACTTCTATAATTGATAACGTTGTTTTCTTATCTGGTTTTCGAGACACATTGCACTCAATCAGATAGGTCTTGACAATTTTGTTTCGGTTTTAGCATAGACGACACCTTTAAAATTGGTCAAGTCGTTTTCCTATCTGGTTTTCATCAAAAACAGCATTCGATCTGATTAACCACATTAACTTAGTATCATTTTCAGCGTAGACCGCATCCGATCTAATCTCTAACAATAGCTCAATTTCAGCATAGACCGCACTTGTACAATCGATCATATTGTTGTCCAATATGGTTTTCATTACAAACTACACTCAATTTGATAGGTCTTGACAATTTAGTTTTTGTTTCGGCATAGACCACACTTGTATAATCGGTCACATTGTGTTTCTGTCTGGTTTTCGTCACAGAATGCACCTGGACTGATAGGTGACAACAACTTAGTATCATTTTTGGCGAAGATCGCACATGTACGATGGGTCATGTCATTGTCCTGTTTGGTTTTCATGACAGACTGCAACTAGTTCGATCGATCACAATAACACAATTTTGTTTTCGATGTAAGCCACACGTGTAAGATTAGTTATATCGTTGTCTTGTCTCGTTTTCATTACAAGCCATACCCGATTTGATAGGTCATAATAGTACAATTTTATTTTTGGCATAGACTACACCTGTAAGATCGATCACATCGTTGTCCTATTTGGTTTCATCACAGACTACACTTGGTTTGATAGGCCTCAATAGTTTTGTTTTGGTTTCGATGTAGACTAGACTTATAAGATTGGTCACGTCGTTGTCCTATGTGGTTTTCATCACACATCACACTCGATTTAATCGGACAAGGTAGATTAGTTTTGTTTTCAGCGTAAATCAAATTTGTACGATCAGTCACGTTGTTGGCCTGTCTTGTTTTCATCATAGACAACACTCGGTTCGATCGATCACGACAATTTAATATCATTTTTGAAGCAAACCACCCCTATACAATTGGTCACATCGTTGTCCTCTCTGACTTTTGTCACCGATCGCACCCATTCTAATTGAACATAGTTGTTCAGTTTCATTTTCAATGTAGACCGTATCTATATGATCAGTCACATAGCTGTATGGTTTTCGTCATCATTGGCACCTGGTTTGATCAGTCACGATAGTTCAGTATCATTTTCAGCGTATAACGCACTTGTATGATCTATCACATCGTTGTCCCATATGGTTTTCATCATAGACTGCACCCGATCCGATTGATCACGACATTTTATTATCATTTTCGGTATAGATCGCACCTGTATGATCAGTCATGTCATTGTCATGTTTGGTTTTCATCACAGTTCACACCCAATCAGATAGGTCTAGACAATTTAGTTTCGATTTTGACGTAGACCAGACCTATATGATTGGTCATGTCGTTATCCTATGTGGTTTTCATCACAGAGCATACCTAGTCTTATCAAAGACAATAGCTTAATTTGGTTTTTAGTGTAAATCACATCTATATGATTAATCACGTTGTTGTCCTATTTGGTTTTCATAGCAGATTGCATCTATACGATTGGTCATGAAACTCAGTTTCGTTTTAGGCGACGGTCACAATTGTAAGATCAATCATATTATTGTCCTATTTGGTTTTCATCATAGACTGCACTCATGACAATTCAATTTCCTTTTCCTCGTAGACCGTGCCTATTAGATCGGTCACATCATTGTCCTGACTAGTTTTATCATAAACCACACTCGATCTGATTGGTCCTAATGGTTTAGTATCATTTTCAGCATAGACCAGACCTATATGATGGGTCACGTTGTTGTCTTGTCTGGTTTTCATAATAGACTACATACAATTCAATCGGTCAGGACTTATCAGTATCATTTTTGAGAAAACAAAGGCTATGCTTAAATGAGAAAAACACCCAAGAGGGAGGTGAATTAGGTTTTTCAAAACCTTTTTCAACACAACAAATTCAAGCACAATATAATAAAAAATAAAGAGATATAGTTAGAGAATTCAAACTCGGATTTTATAGTGCTTCGGCACTTCCTTGCCTACATCCACTCTCCTCAAGCTCCTAACCGAGTGAGGGTTCCACTAACGTGAAGCTTCAACCAAGCTTCTAAACTTCTTTACACTTAGATTTCGGCTCCAATGGGCTCGTACACAATCTCTTCAAGATTCAAACCTCTTGAAGGCTTTAACACTCAACTTTTACAAGAATGAATCCCTCAACCTAGCTCAATGATAGCTCAAATACAAATCAAAACTAAGATGACTCACAAGGGTGCACTAAAAGATATGTAAGTGAGGATTTAATGCACTAAGAAAGAAATGAGAGCTTTTGAGGCAAGAACAAGTGGGTATACAATTGATTGCAAGTGTTCTCTATATCATAAATGAAATGTAGCTCTCAATTTATATGTTTCTAAGCTCGAGAACCAAGAAAAGGAAAGAGCAGCCTCAACTGGTTGAGTTGGGGATCGACTTGTTCACTAGCTGTTGGAGCATTTAATGCTTTAGTAGGTTACCATTGCCTCGACCAGACCTCAATCGAAGGTCGACCGAGAAGGAGGGTACCTCAATTGGGAAGGGAAGGCTACTAGATGAGAGAGAGTGTTTTTGACACTCCTTGATCAGACCCCGACCGGATAAGGGCAACCGGTTGATCGATTCCCCAATCGGTTGAGCTGATTGGCTAGAGCTTAGACCGGTTCAGCCTTTTGGCCTCAAAAACGTACTTTTTCACTTCTTTTCTTTTCTAACACTTAGGCAAGGTCTTTAGGTAAATTAATATGCCAATTTTGAAACGTTTTGCCTAAGATACATTTGATAAAACTCGGGTTTTAATGAAATCGTAATTTTAAAGAATAAACCGAGTTTTCAAAGATGCATGAAAAGATATGCAAAACCTAAGTGCACCCATGCATTCATCTTACATTCATTTTCTATGATCAAAAGTCTTCCAAAAGTCTCAATCTTGTATCCATTTGGTCTTTGATGAATTTCCAAATTTATACCTGAGATTCTTTACCATTTAAACTAATTAGTCACTTAACCATGGTTTGTTATCATCAAAACCTGATTAGGAGAACCCTTGGGCTAACAGTTTTGTGGTAGATTGCATTTGTGCGATTGATCATATTGTTGTCCAGTCTGGTTTTCATGACAGACTGTACCCGATCCAATTAGCCACATTATTGTTCTGTTTGGTTTTTTCACAAACCGCACCTAGTCTAATAGGTCCTAATAGTTTAGTATTGTTTTCGGCGTAGACTAGAGACCTATATAATGGGTCACGTCGTTGTCCTATTTGGTTTTCGTCATATATTATACCCAATCCGATCAACCATAACATTTCAATACTATTTTTATCGTAGACCACACTTGTACGATCAATCACGTTGTTGTCCTGTCAAGTTTTCATCACACATCACACCCAATCCGATCAGATATGGTAGCTTAATTTAGTTTTCAGCATAGATGGCATATGGACGATAGATCATGTCGTTGTCCTGTCTGGTTTTCATCACACATGACACATGGTTCGATCGATCACAACAATTCAATATCATTTTCGGGGCAAGCCACACTTGTACAATCGATCACGTCATTTTCTTGTCTATTTTTCGTGATAACCACACTGTTTCGATCGAACATGGTAAGTTAGTTTCTTTTTTGGCATAGATTACATTTGTACAATCAGTCACATAGTTGTCCTATCTGGTTTTCGTCACAATCAACACCCGGTCTAATCTGTCATGACAATTCCATTCATTTTCTACGTAGATCGCACCTGTATGATTGGTTATGTTGTTGTCTTGTCTAGTTTTTATCACATACTACACCAATCCGATCGGTCAAGATGGTTAAGTATGAGTTTTGACGTAGACCAGACCTATACAATCGATCATGTCATTGTCCTATTTGGTTTTCGTCATAAACTATAACTGGTTCAATTTGTCGCAGCAACACAGTTTCATTTTCAACATAGACCGTATCTGTACGATCAATCACATAGTTGTCTTATCTAGTTTTCCTCATAGTTTGCACCCGGTCCGATCGATCACGACAGTTAAGTACGTTTTCGATGTAGGTCGTACATGTAAGATCGGTCATATCGTTGTTTTGTCTAGTTTTCGTCACAAACCATACCAAGTCTAATTGGTCAAGACAGTTCAGTTTCCTTTTCCGCATAGACCACACCTATTAGATTGGTCACATTGTTGTCCTTCCTAGTTTCGTCATAGACCACACACCCAATCTAATTGGTCCCAATAGTTTAGTATTGTTTCCGACATAGACTAGACCTATATGATGGGTCACATCATTATCCTATCTGGTTTTCATCATAGACTATTCCTAGTCCAATCAATTATGACTACTTAATATCATTTTTGTGGTAGACCGCACCTATACGATTGGTCATGTCATTGTCTTGTCTAGTTTTCATGACAGACTGCACCCAATCTGATCGGCAAGGATAACTCAATTTCATTTTTTACGTAGACCGCACATGGAAGATTGGTCACATCGTTGTCCTATCTGGTTTAATCACAAATCGGACCTGGTCCAATAAGTCCCAATAGTTCAGTATCATTTTCGGTATGGACCGAACCTATACGATGGGTCACATTGTTCTTCTAGTTGGTTTTCATCACAAATCGAACTCAGTCTGATCAACCACGACAATTCAATATCGTTTTCGGCGTAGACTTCACTTATATGATCTATCATGTCATTGTCCTATTTGGTTTTCATCATAGACCGTACTCGGTCATATAGGTCTTAACAGTTCAATTTTAGTTTCAGTTTCGACATGATTAGTCACCTTGTTGTCTTCTGTGGTTTTAATCACAAACTGCACCCGGTCCAATCAAATATTGTAGCTCAATTTCATTTTCGACGTAGATCGTATCTGTACAATTGGTGACGTCATTGTCTTGTGTCATTTTTGTCACAGTCAGCACTCAGTCTGATCGTTCAAGATAGTTCAATATCATTTTTGGCGTAGACTGCACCTATAAGATTGGTCATATCGTTGTCTTGTCTGGGTTTCATCATAGATCACTTCCGGTCCGATAGGTCCCTGACAATTAAGTATTGTTTTTGGCATGGACTGTATCTATTCCATTAGTCACATCATTGTTCTAACTAGTTTTCATCATAATCGACACTCGATTTGATCAATCATGACAGTTCAGTATTGTTTTCGGTGTAGATAGCACCTACATAATCGATCATGTCATTATCCTGTCTAATTTTCATGACAAACCGCACCTAGTTCGATTTGTCATGACAACTTAGTTTCATTTTCTGCATAGACCCCACATAGAAGATCTTTCACACTGTTGTTCTGTCTAGTTTTGTCACAGACTGCACTCGGTCCAATAAGTCCCGATAGTTCAGTATCATTTTCAACATAAACTAAACCTATGTGATCAGTTACGTCATTGTCCAATCGGGGTTTTGCCACAGACCATACCTGGTTCAATTAGTCATGACAACTTAGTTTTGTTTTCAGTGTAAACTATATCCGTATGATCAGTCATGTCGTTGTCCTATATGGTTTTCGTCATAGTCGACATTGGGTATGATTGGTCACGAGAACTCAGTTTTGTTTTAGCATAGACCGCACTTGTACGATCAATCATGTCATCATTTTATATGGTCTTCGTTACAAATTTCACCCAATCTGATCGATCATGACAACTCAATTTCAATTTCAACGTAGACCGTACCTCTATGATTGGTCAAGTCGTTCTCTTGTCTGGTTTTCATCACAGACTGCACCTAATTAGATAGGTCCCAATAATTTAGATTTGGTTTTAGAGTAGACTAGACCTATATAATCGATCGTGTTGTTGTCTTGTCTGATTTTCATCATAAGCTGCACTCGATCCGATTGATCACAACAACTCAATTTCATTTTCGATGTAAATCGCACCTGTACGGTCGGTCATGTTGTTTTCCCATCTAGTTTTCATTATAGACCACACCTAGTCCTATCAATCACAATAGCTTCATTTCCTTTTTAGTGTAAACTGCACTTATATGATTGATCATGTCATTGTCTTATCTGGTTTTGGTAACATCCAGATAGTTTAGTTTCGGTTTGGATGTAGACCACATCTATAGAATCGGTCACGTCGTTGTCTTGTCTGGTTTTCGTCACAAATCGTACTTGGTTAGATAGGTCCCAATCGTTCAGTAATGTTTTCAATATAGACCAAACCTATATGATCGGTCACGTCATTATCTTGTCTAGTTTCCATTATAGACTACACCTAGTCTAATTGGTCATGACAAGTTAGTATCATTTTCGTAGTAGACTGCACTTGTACGATCGACCATGTTGTTGTCTTATCTGATTTTCGTCATAAACTGCACCCAGTCTAATCGATCACAACTACTTAGTTTCGTTTTTGGTATAGACCACATCTGTACAATCAGTCACAACGTTATCAATATGGTTTACATCACAGTCGGCATTAAGTCTAATCAATCATGACAACTCAGTTTCATTTTCAACGTAGACCACACTCATACGATCGATCACGACATTGTCTTGTCTGGATTTCATCTCAAACTACTCCCTATTTGATCGATAATGGCAACTCAGTTTTGTTTTCAGCATAAACCACATCTACACAATCAATCATGTTGTTGTCCTGTCTGGTGTTCGTCACAGTCACCTCCCGATCCGATCATTCACAACAATTCAGTATCATTTTTATTGTAGACTACATTTGTACAATCAATCACATTGTTGTCATGTTTGGTTTTAGTCACAAACTACACTCGATCTAATCGATCATGACAGCTCAGTTTCATTTTCGGCGTAGACTGCACCAGTACTATTGGTTACGTCGTTGTCCTTTCTAGTTTTTATCACAAATTGCACCTGATCTGATTGATCATGATAGTTCAATTTCATTTTTGATGTAAGTGCCTCCTATATGATCGGCCACATTGTTGTCCTATCTAGTTTTCATCATAGATCGCACCCAATTTGATCGATTACAACAGCAGGTCGGTTGTCCTTTCTAGTTTTCATTACAGACTACACCTAGTCCGATCAATCACAATAGCTCAATTATGTTTTTTGGTATAAATTGCATCTATATGGTTGGCCATTTTTTTGTCTTGTTTGGTTTTTGTAACATACCGCACCAAGTTCGATAGGTCCCAACAATTCAAATTAATTTTTAATGTAGAGCACACCTATACAATTGACCATGTCGTTATCTTGTCTGGTTTTCTTCACAGATCACATTGAGTCAGCTAGGTCCCGATCGTTGAGTATCGTTTTTTGCATAAATGAGACCTATAGGATTGGTCACATCATTGTCTTGTCTAGTTTTTGTCACAGATCACACCCGATCTGATCGATCATAATAGCTTAGTTTTATTTTTGGTGCAAACCGCACTTGTACGGTTGGTCATGTCATTATCCTGTCTGGCTTTCATAACATACCGCACTCGGTTCAATAAGGCCTGACAATTCAATTTCAATTTCGGCGTAGACTGCACCTATACAATCAATCACGTCATTGTCCTATTTGGTTTTTGTCATAGATTGTACCCGATTAGATAAGTCTCAATAGTTCATTTTTGATTTCGGTGTAGACCACACCTATACAATCAATCAAGTCGTTGTGTTGTTTGGTTTTTGCCATAGACAACACTCGGTCCAATCAATTACAGTAGCTCAATATCGTTTTTGGCATAGACCGCACTTATATGATCGGTGATGTTGTTGCCTTGCTTGGTTTTCATGATAAATTATACCCAATCCAATCGATTATGACAACTTAGATTCATTTTTGGTGTATACCGCATGTGGAAGATCGATCACATTGTTGTCTTGTCTGGTTTCATCACACAACGAACCCGATTTGATAGGTTCAGATAATTCAGTATCATTTTTTGGTGTAAACCAGACCTTCAAGATCAATCATGTCGCTATGCTATCTTGTTTTCGTCATACACCATACCCAGTCAGATTGTTCATGACATCTCAGTTTTGATTTTGGTGTAGACCACATCTATACAATCAATCATAACATTGTCCTATATATTTTTTTTCCTAGTCAGCACTACGTTTAATTGGTCATGATAGCTTAGTTCATTTTAAGCGTAGACCACACTTATATGATCAGTCATGATGTTGTCTTGTCTAGTTTTTGTGACAAACTGCTCCCAATTTTATGGATAACAACTTAGTTTCGCTTTCGACATAGACCACATCTATACGATCAGTCATATCTTTGTCCTATCTAGTTTTTGTTGCAATCAGTACCTGGTCTAATTGATCACAACTGCTCAGAATCGTTTTCGGCATAGATTGCACTTGTACCATTAGTCACATCGTTGTCCTGACTGATTATTGTCATAAACCATACCTGATTTGATCGATCATGACAAGTCAGTTTCATTTTTGGCATATTGCATCTATACGATCGATCACATCGTTATCTTATCTAACTTTTATCACAAACCGCACCCGATTCGATCGGTCACGAAAGCTTAGTTTCGTTTATAGCATAAACCACATTTGTACGATCGATCATGATAACTCAATTTCATTTTTGGTGTAAATCGCATCTGTATGATCGGTTGTGTTGTTGTCCTATTGGTTTTAGCAACATATCGCACCCGGTTCGATAGATCCTGACAGTTCAGTTTCGGTTTCAACATAGACCACACCTATACAATTTTTCATGTCGTTTTACTGTCTAGTTTTTGTCATAGATTGCATACAGTCCAATAGGTCTTGACAATTCAGTATTGTTTTCAACGTAGACCAGACCTATATGATCGGTCACATCATTTTCTGTCTAGTTTTCATCACAGACTACATCTAATATGATCGGTCATGACAGCTCAGTTTCATTTTTGATGTGAACCGTACTTGTATGATCGGTCATGTCATTGTCTTGTTTGGTTTTGGTAAGATACCACACCACATTCGATAGGTCCCGATAATTCAATTTCAATTGCAGCGTAGACCACACCTATACAATCAGTCATGTCATTGTCCTATTTAGCTTTCATCATAAACCACCCCCGGTCAGATAGGTCTCGACTGTTCAATATCATTTTCAGTGTAGACTAGACCTATACTATCTATGACGTCGTTGTCCTATCTTTTTCGTCAAAGACCATACCCAGTCAGATAGGTCCAAATAGTTCAGTATTGTATTTGGTGTAGACCAAACCTATATAATCGGTCACATCGTTGTTTTGTTTGGTTTTCATCTCAAATTGTGATTACTACTCAAAAAGTGTTATTTTGTAGCTTGTAATTAACTCTTTTAAACACTTTTGAGTAGTAGTTATTACCTTTTAACTCAATTGGCATGTTAAGGACCCTTGCAATCGTTTCTAATAAAATTGTGTTAAGTTTTGATGTTTTTGATAGTTTTTTATCACCAAAGCAATTCAAGAATGAGGGAGATCTTTGTATAGTTCATGGCAAAGCAAGTTGAAGCTCAAATTCATGAAGAAACCAAGCTTTGAAGCTTCATAACCCTTTGCCAAAGCCAATCAAGTATGCAAGGAGGAAATACAGAGAGAAGAATCTAGCATGGAGAAATTCAAGAGGAAAGTAGCTGCAATCTTCTTTCGCACATTTGGAGTACTTTCTAGAGTCCATTTTATACATACTATATGTCGTTTCGAAGCTCGGGAAGTCAGCAGTCCAACGCTTTAAATGGTGCACAAATCGGAGCTGAAATGAAGAAGTTATGGTCATTGGAAGACAACTGCACCAAAGCTGAAAGGCAATTTCGCAAGCTGTGAAATCAACCTTTTCTTGCGAAATTTTCGCAGCCCATGTTGCATGCTGCGAAATCCACCTGAGTGCTTCCAGATATTTGCGCACCGACTCTGTTAGATCTTTTCTTCAGATATTTTGTATAAAATCCCTATTTTCTCCTTATAATCCACCAATCATAGATTGCTTAGCTAGGAAGGTTGGAAAAACTTCCCTATATATGTTCCCTTGCATCCGTTGTAAAAATCATGGAGGAACCGAACAGAGAATCGATCAATATATAGAATATACAGAGCCTTGCTCTATTTTCTCCATCTTATTTTGTTTTCTCTTTTATTTTTATTTCTGGCAAATCAAACTTTGAGATGTTTTCTCGGAGGATGAGTGGCTAGACTTTTTGTTTCTTGGGTGAAGGAAGCCAAGTAAGGTGCCGAATGCAAAAATTGGAAGTTTTTTTGTTTCAGCTTTTAATGAAAAGAAAGTGTGACCCGTTAATGGTTTCTATGTTTTTAGTTAACTTAAAACACCTTAGAATCACCTGGGCCAACACTTGGTAAGGCAAGTGGACTCCGTCCATTGAGTTACACTAGTTTATCTCTTGCGAGCCTTTGGGAGGTGGTTCAAAGGTAGGATTTTCTAGAATAGCCAACACTTGGTAAGCTTTTGGACTCTAAGGAGACATCCATTAGTTATCTCTTGTGAGCTTTTGAAGGGTAATCCAAGGTTAAGGATCACCTTGAATGGCAAATACTAGGTGAGAGGTACGAGCCATTGCAAGGTGTATCAGTGAGAGGGTTTTAGTGTTGAAACCTTTAATGGTAAGCATCTGTACCACACCGGTTTGGGAAATAACTATATGTTAAATCCCCAATGCGAGAAAAAGATTCAAGTGACCGGAATCTCCTCTTTTGTATAAGGCACCTAATCCTAGTGACCTGAAATCCCAAGAAACATCTTTCTTTCTAATTACTTTTAGTTACTTTATGTTTGGTTAGCTTAAAACCATCCGTTTCCATTCAAACTTATGTTTTCTTTTAAAGCTAACCTTGAAAAGGAAAACCACCAATTCATCTTTTGAACTAATATCAATTGTGAAGTGAAAACCCATCTTTGTGAACGATTATGCTATGCTAGCTATGCTACCCTAGTATATGGTGAAATAGGTTTATAAATTTTGTTGATAACTCCCGTCTGAGGATTGAAATCAAAGCACATCAGTTGATTAAGCTAAATCAAGTAGAACACCAATTGGGGACGAATCAAATTGCACCCGGTCCAATCAGACTCAATGGTTCAGTTTTGGTTTTGGCTTAAACTAGACCTATGGAATCAGTCACCTCATTGTCCTATCTAGTTTTTGTTATAGACTGCACCCGGTCAAATAGGTCCCAACTGTTCAATTTCGGTTTCAGCGTAGACCACATGTATAATCAATCATGTCATTATCATGTTTTGTTTTCATCATAGACTGCACTGGGTCAAATCAGTCTCAATAGCTAAGTATTGTTTCCGACATAGATTGCACCTGTACGATCAGTCATTTTTTTTATCTTGTTTAGTGTTCATGATAAACTACACCTGGTTCGATCGATCACAATAACATAGTTTCATTTTCGGTGTAGATCGCACTTAGAAGATTGGTCACATAGTTCTCTTGTTTGGTTTCGTCATAGACTACACCCGGTCTTATAGGTATGGATAGTTCAGTATCATTTTTTACATAGACTAAACTTATATGATTAATCACGTCGTTGTCCTGTCTGATTTCATCGTAGGTCGCATCCAGTTAGATAGCTCCTGACTATTCAGCAATCGTTTTATAAGTAGGCCAAACCTATATAATCAATCACATCGTTGTCCTATCCGATTTTCTTCACAAACTGTACCCAGTATGACTGGTCAGAGAAGCAAAGTTTCTTTTTTGGTGTAGACCGCATGTGAAAGATCGGTCACATTATTGTCCTGTTTGGTTTTGTTACAAACCGCACCCAGTCCTATAGGTCCCGATGGTTTAGTATCATTTTAGACGTAGACCAGACCTATATGATCAGGTCACGTCATTGTCTTGTCTTGTTTCGTCACACATCGCACCTGGTCCGATAAGTCTCGAGAGTTTAATATTGTTTTTGGCATAAGTCAGACCCATACGATCGATCACGTTGTTGTCCTATCTAGTTTTCATCACAAACTGTGATTCGTCCCTAATTGGTGTTCTGATTGATTCAGATCAATCAACTGATGTACCTTTGATTCAATCCTCAGATGGGAGTTATCAACAAAATTTATAAACCTAATTCACCATATACTAGGGTAGCATAGCATAGTGGCTCTAGGATCGTCCACAGAGATGGGTTTTCACTTCACAATTGATATTAGTTCAAAAGCTGAATTGGTGGTTTTCCTTTCCAAGGTTAGCTTTAAAAGAAAACATAAGTTTGAATTGAAAACGTATGGTTTTAAGCTAACCAAACATAAAGTAATTGAAATTAACTAGGAAGAAAGATGTTTCTTGGGATTTCAGGTCACTAGGATCAGGTGCCAATACAAAAAGGGAGATTCCGGTCACTTCTTTCTTTTCCTCGCATTGGGGATTTAACATATAGTTATTTCCCGAACCGGTGTGGTACAGATGCTTACCATTAATGGTTTCAACACTAAATCCCTCTCACTGATCCATCTCGCAATGGCTCCTGCCTCTCACCTAGCATTTGCCATTCAAGGGGATCTTTAACCTTGGACTTCCCTTCTCAAGCTCGTAAGAGATAACTAATGGATGTCTCCTTAGAGTCCAAAAGCTTACCAAGTGTTGGCAATTCAAGAAAATCCCACCTTCAAGTCACCTCCCAAAAGCTCGCAAGAGGTAAACTAGTGCATCTCCACGGACGAAGATCACTTGCCTTACCAAGTGTTGGCTCAGGTGAATTGCAAGGTGTTTTAAGTTAACTAAAAAGATAAAAACCATTAACGGGTCACACTTTCTTTTCATTAAAACTGGAAACAACAAAAACTCACACTTATGCATGCCGGCACCTTACCTGGCTTCCTTCACCCAAGAGACAAAAAGCCTAGCCTCTCATCCTCTGAGGAAAAATCCTCAGAGTTTGTTTGGCTAGAAAGAAAATAAAAGAGAAAACAAAAACGAGAGAGAAAAACAGAGCAAGGCTCTATATATTTTATATATCTACATTTCTACATACAAGGTTGTCTCTGAGAACAAGCTCCCGATATATCTATTTTACAATGGATGCAAGAGAACATATATAGGGAAGTTTTTCTAACCTTCCTAGCTAAGGAATTCTCTAATAGGTGGGTTACAAGGAGAGTTTGGTAATTTAGACATCAAATATCTAAAGCAAAAAGATCTCAAGATGTCGGTTGCTGCTATCGGGTAGCTTCAGGAGGACACCGCGGCACTGTGCAAAATGGCTGCGAAATTTCGCAGCCAAATGACAACATTTTCGCAGCCAAAGGCTGATTTCGCAGTCGTGCAACATTCTGCCTTCAGCTTGGAGTGATCTGCTTGTAATGGCTGAAACTCCTTCATTTCAACTCCGAATCGCATAACGTTTGAAGCATTGGATTCTTGACTTCCTGAGCTTTGAAATGATATATAGAATGTAGGAATTGGACTTCGGGAAGTGCTCCAAAAGTGGCTAAGAAGACTGCAGATGCTGTCCCCTGTTTTTCTTCAAGACAGATTTCTCTTTGCTTCCCCTCCTTGCATTCCGGATTTGCCTATGGCAAAGGACTTTAAAGCTCTAAGGCTTTGATTCTTCATGTTTCTAAGCTTTCCAAAAGCTTTGCCATGGATTCCAAAGAACTCTCCTCAATCTTGGATTGCTTTGGTGATCAAAATACTAACAAAAACACCAAAACTTGCACATTTTGATTAGAAATGATTGCAAGGGTCCTTAATATGTTAATTGGGTTAAAAGGCAATAACTACTACTCAAAAGTGTTTAAAAGAGTTAATTAAAAGCTTACAAAATAGCATTTTTGAGTAGTAATCACTCCCCCCAACCGACATATTGCTAGTCCCTTAGCAATGAAGGAGAGAAAAAATAAAACTACAAGTAATATAATTTACAAAATCATGCTGATCACTCCAAAAAATGTTTAAGTGGCATGATGATCTAACTCTCACATGGAACATTAAAGAAATATAAACTCAAATTTCAACAAGAGTTATCAAATAACTTGTCTAATCACAATTCTTAAAGAGAAGGCATTATGCAAATTTAAGCTTCAAAATCATTTCCACTCCCAAAGAGTCAATCCTTACTCTTCCACAAAAATCTATGTGTTATTTATTAGTTTCCGAATATAGTATGTCAAACTAACCTCTCCCCTCAACCTAGTTCTTTTCAAAGCTTAGCAAACTGATCAACCTCCAATAGGCCTAGAACGCACCTCTTTTCTTTCACAATTTTTTTTTCTTGTAGGAGTACAAGGCTTAAAGGTATTCTTTTCTAAATTGTCCATGTAACGGGGGTC
The DNA here is from genome assembly GCA_030254885.1 of Vitis rotundifolia. Classification (NCBI taxonomy): domain Eukaryota; kingdom Viridiplantae; phylum Streptophyta; class Magnoliopsida; order Vitales; family Vitaceae; genus Vitis; species Vitis rotundifolia. The sequence goes on along the minus strand of CM058154.1, from coordinate 12,565,361 downwards.
CATCGATGACTCCCAACCAATCAAGGTTTAGGGCATCAAGCTTTAAGGATCTTTCAACCACTAACTCCTCGGATTTCACCCCGGACTTTTGAGAATGAATTTTTAAATACCCACCTATTCACCCATGTAACGAACATTGAGGTCAGTGGCTCCCAACCAATGAAGGCTTAGGGCACCAGGTTTTAAAGATTTTCACCATATACCCCTCAGACCTTGCTCGGGTTTCAAGGCAAGTAAAACATTTTGTTTTTTCTTTTTTTTTCAAAGGCTCATTAGCCTTTTATAAGGTGTCCCAACACTAAATGAGGTCAAAGGTACCAAGTCTAAATTTTCCTAAGTAAAGGGGGAAAATAGTTCTTCATCTTATACTCGGAACCTAGTGTGCATAGTGTGTAAATAGCTTAAAGTGGAAGACATAAGGTTGAAATCAATAGAAGTTTCAACAATTCATCAACTTTAATATACATAATACAAACTCTAAGTCAAGTAAAAAGACAAAAATTCAATTTCTCCCATTTCATTTTTTAGAATTTTTCCTTAATAACCATGGAGAGTAGAATAAAAACTTTCAAAAAATTAAAAATTAAGCAAAAAGCAACTAAATTACCAAAATAACTTAGCATTAATACAAAACTTCCTTCCTCAACTCTCCCCCCAACCAAGCTAAACATTGTCCTCAATGTTTCAAGAGCAATTAGAAAATAAAGGGAGGAAGTGGTACCTCCTGAGTGACATGGAGTCCAAGTCAGATAGAAGAAACCACATGTTTCAAAAAAAACAAAAGAGTTAGTGAGTAGAGAAAATAGAAAAATGCTAAGTTAAAAAAAAAATGATGTCTATATATGATGTATCATCAGTAATACATCCAATCCCATAATATAAGACATCAAAACATAGAATTATGTATAGTAATATAATATGTAAAGACAAAAGTAAAGAGATGATCAAGTAATGGTAGGGTCCTGTGGAGATGATGGCTCTGTGGTGGCCTCCTGAGTGGGTTGGATCATGACATTGACCTCTATTCTGGTAGTCTCCTTGGATGGCATAGTCTCCTCGGCTGGAGCTCTCAGCTGGAGCTATGGGCTTTGATGGTTTCAGGAGATCAGAAATGGAGTGAGAGGCTTCGTGTGTGATCCAAGGTGAGTGTTGGGTGCTTCCTCTTCAAACGTGTGGTCATGGGGCGTCTAATGGAGAGGAAAACTATGGAAGGCTGGCTTTGCATGGTGGCAGGCCCTTTTCGCAACTTCCCTTGGCTTGGCAAGGTGTTTTTGCAAACCTCCCTTCACTTTGCAAGTCAATTTCGAAGCCTGGAGGTGATTTTGCAGCCAAAGGGGATTTTTGCAGGGGGACTATGGGGCTGCGAAATGATTTCGCAGCCAAAGGGGAGTTTCGCAACCCAATTTCAAAGTTTGGAAATCATTTTGCATCCATTTTGAAGTTTGGAGATCATTTTGTAGCCATTTGGAAGCTTGGAGATCATTTGGCAGTAGAGAAACATTTTTGCAATGGAGAAACATTTTTGTAGCCCATTTTGTAGCTGCGAAATGGGGTTACTGTGCTACAAAATGGCACTCATGTGCCAAAGGGGTGTTTCGCAGCTGCGAAACACCTTGCGAAATGGGGCTTTGGCTGCGAAATTCCCGCTCAGCTTTGTACGTTCATCTTCAAACAGCCATAACTTCTTTGTTTCACCTCCAAATCGTGCACCGTTTGAAGCGTTGGACTCTTGACTTCCCAAGCTTCGAATCAAAATATGGCAAGCATAATTTGAGCTCCAGGAAGTGCTTCAGAAATGTGTCCAACAGTAGCGAAATACAACATTTCCGTTCATGGTGTGCATGGTCGTCTTCAAATGGCCATAACTTCGTTGTTTCAACTCCAAATCACGTACCGTTTGAAGCGTTGGACTCCTGACTTCGCCAACTTCAAATCGACATATGGTATACATGAAATAGACTTCGAAAGTACTTGAAATGTATCCAACAGTTGCAAAATGGAGGTGCTGGTCGCGTCGGAGAAGACGGCCGGACGTGCGCGCGGCAACAGAACCAGTGCTCTGGCTTGGCTCCTCTTGGTACCTTTTTGAAGTTCAGATGATTGGTTAGAATAGGAAAAATGGAATTTATACCGTTTAAAAGGATGCCAAGGGACGCTTTTCATTTTCGCAGCAGGGTGGCAATTTCGCAGCGAGGAGGTGTGGATTTCGCAGCGGCTAGGCGTTTTCGCAGCGAGGAGAATTTCTTCATCGATTTCTCAGCCGATTTTGCAGCTTCGAATTGGGCATACGGCGCTGCGAAATGGCACTCGTGTGCCAAGGGGTGGTTTCGTAGCTGCGAAACACCCTTCGAAATGGCGTGTCGGCTGCGAAAATGGGAATTTTTAGGCGTGGAGGATTTCGCAGCCGTTTCGCAGCTGCGAAATGAGTGTACGGGGCTGCGAAATGGCACTCGTGTGCCAAGGACCCTTTTCGCAGCTGCAAAAATTTTCACAGTGGGCACTGTAGCTCTGCGAAATGGTTTCGCAACGGGAGGCTGATTTCGCAGCGGCAGGGGTGATTTTCGCAGCAGCACTGTAGCGTTGCAAAATTTTCCTTCAGCTCGACGCAGTTTTCTTCAAATGCCCATATCTTCTTCATTTGAACTTCGATTTGGACACCGTTTAAAGCGTTGGATTCTTGACTTCCGGAGCTTCGAAACGGTATATAGTATGTAAGAAATGAACTTGAGAAAGTTCTCCAAATGTCAGAATGAAGACTGCAGCTGCTCTCCAAATGGCCATGTGCGCAATTGTTTTGAAGTCCCTCCTATAATTGATCATCCAAAAGCTTATGTTAAATCAAAACAAATGAAAATTAAAGAATTTGAAATCAAAATTAAAACAAGTAGTAATAAAACAAAAAAAAAAATGGACTAGCTAGTCTTTAGAAAGACTAAGTCCATCAAAAAATTTGTTGCCCTGTTTTAGCTTGCCCGGATCCCATATGAAGTTAGCATCCTTCACTTGAGATTTGCATTGTATGATGGCAATGGAAGCAATTCCCTTTGATTTCCTCCCTCTTTTCTTTCTCTGCTTCACTCTCTACCTTATGCTCTAGCTTGCATGTGGGCAGATCAACCTCTTCACCACTCCTCAAAGTGATAACCGTTTTAACTTCCTTCACCATTGAAGATTCTCCCTTTTGAGCCTCCACTTGATGGATACCCTTGGAATTTTGATAAGGTTGAGAAGGAAAGTTTCCTTTTTCTTGCACTATGTTGAGGTTGGCAAACCTTGAGATTGAATATTGGAGATTATCTATCTTCTGAGATAGATAATTTTGTATTCCATCCATCTTTTGTTCAATGAACTCTCTACACTGTCAATTCTTTGACTGAGCTAAGCATTGATGAATTTCTGATGTCCAATAAATTCTCCCACGACCTTGCTAAGATTCACCATAGCTTGTTCAAGGTTTGAGGCTTGCTGAGGTGCTTGAACATGTTGCTTGTACTGAGGTGGCTGTGGTTCCCAAGAGAAATTTGGATGGCTCCTCCAATTGGAATTGTAGGTGTTGCAATCACCAAACATTTCCCTCACCACTGGAATGGTAGGACACTCTTCCACCAAGTGCTCATAAGATAGACAAATGGCACAAGGCATAGCTTGCAATGGTGTCTGAGAGATGGCTTGCACTTCTTGCATCTTCTTCATTTCTAGCACTTCCAATCTCCTTGCCATAGCTGCAATCTTTGCCTTTATGTCAATGTCTTCATTCAAAATATACATCTCACCCTTAGCATTAGGTTGAGACGTCTCTCTTCCCATATCTCTAGCATTTAGTTCATCCCATCCTCTTGAAAGTTGAGCCACATAACTCAAGAAATTCATGACTTCCTCTGCTATCTCGTATTCAACATGACATGCACAACTAGCAATTTGTGAATTAAAACAGAGAAAACAAAAGAAAACAAAAGAAAAACAATTCTAAAAAAAAAATTAAGGCTAACTAAAACTAGCTAAAAGGTAAACTAAAGCATAAATAAAGAAAAAGAAACAATTAAAAAGAGTTAGTAAAAGAAAAGAAAAATCACCAAACTTGTGATGAAGATCACAAGTGTTCTCAAAAGATCATATCACTGCAAAGTGGCACCATCCCCGGCAACGGCGCCATTTGATTCGTCCCCAATTGGTGTTCTGATTGATTCAGATCAATCAACTGATGTACCTTTGATTCAATCCCTAGACGGGAGTTATCAACAAAATTTATAAACCTAATTCACCATATATTAGGGTAGCATAGCTAGCATAGCATAGTGGCTCTAGGATCGTCCACAGAGATAGGTTTTCACTTCACAATTGATATTAGTTTAAAAGCTGAATTGGTGGTTTTCCTTTCCAAGGTTAGCTTTAAAAGAAAACATAAGTTTGAATTGAAAATGTATGGTTTTAAGCTAACCAAACATAAGGTAATTGAAATTAACTAGGAAGAAAGATGTTTCTTGGGATTTCAGGTCACTAGGATCAGGTGCCAATACAAAAAGGGAGATTCCGGTCACTTCTTTCTTTTCCTCGCATTGGGGATTTAACATATAGTTATTTCCCGAACCGGTGTGGTACAGATGCTTACCATTAATGGTTTCAACACTAAATCCCTCTCACTGATCCATCTTGCAATGGCTCCTGCCTCTCACCTAGCATTTGCCATTCAAGGGGATCTTTAACCTTGGACTTCCCTTCTCAAGCTCGCAAGAGATAACTAATGGATGTCTCCTTGGAGTCCAAAAGCTTACCAAGTGTTGGCAATTCAAGAAAATCCCACCTTCAAGTCACCTCCCAAAAGCTCGCAAGAGGTAAACTAGTGCATCTCCACGGACGGAGATCACTTGCCTTACCAAGTGTTGGCTCAGGTGAATTGCAGGGTGTTTTAAGTTAACTAAAAAGATAAAACCCATTAACGGGTCACACTTTCTTTTCATTAAAAATGGAAACAACAAAAACTCACACTTATGCATGCCGACACCTTACCTGGCTTCCTTCACCCAAGAGACAAAAAGCCTAGCCTCTCATCCTCTGAGGAAAAATCCTCAGAGTTTGTTTGGCTAGAAAGAAAATAAAAGAGAAAACAAAAACGAGAGAGAAAAACAGAGCAAGGCTCTGTATATTTTATATATCTACATTTCTACATACAAGGTTGTCTCTGAGAACAAGCTCCCGATATATCTATTTTAGAATGGATGCAAGAGAACATATATAGGGAAGTTTTTCTAACCTTCCTAGCTAAGGAATTCTCTAATAGGTGGGTTACAAGGAGAGTTTGGGAATTTAGACATCAAATATCTAAAGCAAAAAGATCTCAAGATGTCGGTTGCTGCTATCGGGTAGCTTCAGGAGGACACCGCGGCACTGTGCAAAATGGCTGCGAAATTTCGCAGCCAAAGGCTGATTTCGCAGCCGTGCAACATTCTGCCTTCACCTTGGAGTGATCTGCTTGTAATGGCTGTAACTCCTTCATTTCAACTCTGAATCGCATACCATTTGAAGCATTAGATTCTTGACTTCCTGAGCTTTGAAATGATATATAGAATGTACGAATTGGACTTCGGGAAGTGCTCCAAAAGTGGCTAAGAAGACTGCAGCTGCTGTCCCCTGTTTTTCTTCAAGACAGATTTCTCTTTGCTTCCCCTCCTTGCATTCCGGATTTGCCTATGGAAAAGGACTTTAAAGCTCTAAGGCTTTGATTCTTCATGTTTCTAAGCTTTCCAAAAGCTTTGCCATGGATTCCAAAGAACTCTCCTCAATCTTGGATTGCTTTGGTGATCAAAATACTAACAAAAACACCAAAACTTGCACATTTTGATTAGAAATGATTGCAAGGGTCCTTAATATGTTAATTGGGTTAAAAGTCAATAACTACTACTCAAAAGTGTTTAAAAGAGTTAATTACAAGCTTACAAAATAGCATTTTTGAATAGTAATCAGACTACAACCGGTCTGATCAGCCACGACTATTGAGTTTTGTTTTCGGCATAAACTGCACTTGTATTACAATCATGTCGTTGTCTTGTCTAGTTTTCATGACAAACCACACCCAATCCGATCGGTCACAATAACATAGTTTTGTTTTCAACGTAGACCGCACGGGGAAAATCCATTAGATCATGCTCTTGTCTATTTTCGTCATAGATTGTACTCGATCTTATAGGTCCCAAAAGTTTAGTATCATTTTCAGCATAGACCAGACTAATACGATTGATCAGGTCATTGTCTTGTCTAGTTTCGTCACAAATTGCACTTGGTTCAATAGGTCCCAACAGTTCACTATTATTTTTGATGTAGATAAGACCTATACGATCGCTCACATCATTGTCTTGTCTGGTTTTCGTCACAAATTGCGCCTGGTCAGATAGCTCCCGACAGATTAGTATTGTTTTTGATGTAGACAAGACTTATACGATCAGTCATGCCATTGTCCTGTCTGGTTTCGTCACAAATCGCGCCTGACCAGATAGCTCCTGACAGTTTAGTATTGTTTTCGACATAGACTAGACGTATACGATCGGTCACGTTGTTGTCCTATTTGGTTTTCATCACAGACTGCGTCTAGTTCAATCAATCATGACAACTCATTTTCATTTTCAATGTAAATCACACCTGTATGGTCGGTCATGTCGATGTCCTATCTAGTTTTGGTAACATACTACACTCAATTCAATAAGTCCCGATAGTTCAGTTTCAATTTCGGCGTAGACCACACTTATATAATTGGTCACGTCGTTGTCCTGTCTAGTTTTCATCACAGATTGCACCCGATCAATTAGGTTCTGATTATTTAGTATTGTTTTCAATGTAGGTCAGACCTATATGATCGGTCATGTCATTATCCTATTGGTTTCATCACAGATCGTACCCGGTCCAATAGGTCTTAACATTTCAATATCGTTGTTAGCGTCGACCAGACCTATCTGATTGGTCACATCATGGTCCTGTTTGGTTTTCGTCATAGAATACACCTAGTCTGATCGATCACTATAGCTTCATTTCATTTTTGATGTAAATTTCACCTATACAGTCGATCACATGGTTATCCTGTCTTGTTTTTATGATAGACCACACGTGATCCAATCAGTCATGGCAACTCAATTTCATTTTTGGCATAAACCACACTTATACAATCGATCACGTCGTTATTCTATCTAGTTTTCATCACAGATCGCACTCGATCAAATAAGTCCCGACTATTTAGTATTATTTTTGGTGTAGAACATACCTCTACAATTGGTCACATTACTATTCTATTTGGCTTCGTCATAGATCACACCCGGTTAGATAGGTTTTGACTTTTCAGTTTGGTTTTCATCACAAACTGCACCTGATCCGATCGATCATGACAACTCAATTTCATTTTCAGCATAAATTGCACTTGTATGATCGATCACATCATTGTCTTGTCTGGTTTTCATGATAGACCACTCCTGATCTGATCGATCACTATAACTCAGTTTCGTTTTTGGTGTAGACCACATATGTATAATCGGTCATGTCGTTGTCCATTTTAGTTTTTGTCATAGACTACACATGGTCAGATTATTAACGATAGCCCAATTGTGTTTTCAATGTAAACTGCACCTATCTGGTTAGTCACATCGTTGTCCTATCAAGTTTTTGTTACAAATTGCACCCGTATCAATCGATCACGACCACTTTGTTTTATTTTAGCGTAGATCGTACCTGTATGATTGGTCAAATCATTGTCCTATGTAGTTTTCGTGACAGACCGTACCCGATTCGATTGATCTCGACAGCTCAATTTCATTTTCAACGTAAACTAGACCTATATGATTGGTCATGTCGTTGTTTTGTATCGTTTCATCATAGATCGCACCCGATTCGATAGGTCCCGATAGTTCACTATCATTTTTGGCATAGACCACACCTATACAATTGGTCACATTGTTGTCTTGTTTGGTTTTCGTCACAAACTACACTCGATTAGATAGGTCCTGACTATTCAGTATCATTTTCGACATAGACCATACCTATATGATCGGTCACGTAGTTGTCTTATCTAGTTTTCCTGATAGATCACACTTGATCAGATCGGTCATGGTAACTTAATTCATTTTTTTGGTGTAGACCACATATATAGGATCGATTACATCGTTGTCCTATCTGGTTTTTGTCATAGATTGCACTCGGTCAGATTGGTCATGATAGCTTAATTTTGTTTTTGATGTAAATCACATTTGTACGGTCAGTCATGTAGTTGTCTTGTCTTGTTTTAGTAGCATACCACACTCGGTTTGATAGGTCCCAATAGTTCAATTTCAATTTATTGTAAACCACACCTATACAATCAGTCACATTGTTGTCCTGTTTGGTTTTCATCACAAATCGCACCCAATTAGATAGGTCTCGACCATTCATTTTCGATTTTAGTGTAGATTACACCTATTAAATCGATCATATCATTGTCCTATTTAGTTTTTGTCACAAACTACAGCTAGTCCAAACAGTCACGATAGCTTAATATTGTTTTCGGTGTAGACCGCTCTTGTACGATTAGTCATGTTATTGTCCTGTTTGGTTATCGTCACAAATCGCACCCGATCCGATTGGTCACGACAATTCAATTTCATTTTTGGCATAGACCGCACCTGTATGATTGTTCAAGTCGTTGTCTTGTCTCATTTTCGTCACAAACCCACTTGGTCCAAGCAGTCACAACATCTCAATTTCACTTTTGGTGTAGACTCGACTTATACGATCAGTCATGTCATTGTCCTATCTAGTTTTCATCACATACCGTACCTGGTTCGATTGCTCATGGTAGCTCAATATTATTTTTGACGTAGAGCACACCTCTACAATCGGTTATGTCATTGTCCTGTCTTATTTTTCTCATAGACTACACTTGGTCCAAACAGTCATGATAGGTTAGTATCGTTTTCAACGTAGACCACTCTTATACTTGTCATTATCCTGTCTTGGTTTCATCAAAGACTGTACATGGTCCTATTAGTCAACTGGTTCCAATAGTCATGATCGATCTTTTCGTTGTCCTGTCTGGTTTTCATCATAAATTGCAATCGGTTTGAAATAGTCATGACAGTTGAGTGTCATTTTTAGTGTAGATTGCTCCTATACAATCAGTCATGTCATTGTCCTGTCTTATTTTCATTACAGATGGCACCCGCTTCGATTGGTCAGGACAACTCGATTTTATTTTTGGTGTAAACTACACCTCTATTATTGATCATGTCATTGTCTTGTCTAGTTTTCATCACAGACTGTACCCAATTAGAACAATCACAATAGCTCAGTATCGTTTTAAACGTAGACCACTCCTCTATGATCGGTCATTTCATTGTCTTGTCTGGCTATCATCACAAATTGCACCCGATCTTATTGGTCATGACACCTCAGTTTCTTTTTCAACGTAGACCATACTTGTATGATTATTCATGCCGTTATCCTATCTTATTTTCATCAAAGATCACACTCGATTTAAATAGTTACCATAGCTCAATTTCGTTTTTGGTTTAGACTCAACCTGTACGATTGATCACTTCGTTGTCCTATTTGGTTTTTGTCACAAACCATACTCGATCCCATTGGTCATGATAGTTATGTTTCATTTTTGGCATAGAACAAACCTCTGCAATCGATCATGTCATTGTCCTCTATAGTATTCGTCACATACTACATGTGGTCCAAACAGTCACGACAACTCAATATCATTTTCAGCATAGACCACTCCTATATGATCGGTCATGTCATTATCCTATTTTATTTTGTCTAAGACTATCCCTAGTCTTATCGGTCACAATAGCTTAGTTTCGCTTTGGGCATAGACCACACCTGTATGATTAGTCTTATCGTTGTCCTATCTGGTTTTTGTCACAGACTTCACTCGGTCGGAAAAGTCACTACAGCCTAGTATCGATTTTGACTTAGACCACTCCTATAAGGTTGGTCACATAGTTGTTCTATCTAATTTTCATCACAGATCACACCTAATCAAATAGGTCTTGATTGTTCAATATTGTTTTCAGCGTAGACCAAACCTATACAATCGGTCATGTCATTGTCCTGTCTGGTTTCATTACATATTCCACTCGATCCGATAGGTCCCAATTGTTCAGTATCGTTTTCAGGGTAGATTAGACTTATACAATCAGTCATGTCATTGTCCCATCTGGTTTCATCATAAATTGCACCCAATTCGATAGGTCCTGACAATTCATTATCGTTTTCAACATGGACCAAACCTATATGATCGATCATGTCGTTGTCCTTTCTGGTTTTCGTCATAGACTGCACCTAGTCTAATTGTTCATGACAACTCAATTTCATTTTTAGTGTACACTACACCTATACGATCGGTCATATTATTGTCCTATTTGGTTTTTGTCACATACTACACATGGTCATATTAGTCATCATAACTCAATTTCACTTTTGCTGTAAATCGCACTTGTACAATTGGTCATGTCATTGTCTCGTTTGGTTTTGGTAACATACCGCACTTGGTTTGTTAGGTCCTGACAGTTCAGTTTCAGTTTCGATGTAAACTAAACCTATAGAGTTGGTTATATCATTGTCCTGTCTAGTTTTCATCATAGACCGCACCTAGTCAGATAGGTCCCTACTATTTATTTTGGTTTCAATGTATACCACACCTGTATGATCAATCATGTCATTGTCCTGTCTAGTTTTCATGATAGACCAAACTTAGTTCAATCAATTATGATAGCATAGTTTCATTTTTAGCATAGGTCACACGAGAAAGATCAGTCATACGTTGTCCTCTCTGGTTTAGTCACAAACCGCACTTGGCCCAATAGGTCCTGAAAGTTTAGTATAGTTTTTGGCATATACCAGACCTATACGATTGGTCTCGTCATTGTCCTGTCTAGTTTTCATCACAAACTATACTTTATCCAATGGATCACAACAACTCAATTTCATTTTCGACATAAACTGCACCTGTATGATCCATCACATCGTTGTTCGGTTTAGTTTTCGTGATAGACCGCACTTGAACCAATCGGTCATGATAGCTCAGTTTCATTTTTGACATAGATCACATCTATAGGATCAATCACATCGTTGTCCCATTTGGTTTTCCTCACAAACCGCACCTGATCCAATTGGTCATGACGACATAATATTCTCTCAAGGTTGAGAGACAACACAATGAAGTAGCTTGGTGAGGTCATGACTACTTGATAGCCTCTAGACATGACTCATAGTAGGTCTTATCCAATGTGTAACCATACACACTAGTTACTCACCATGGGAACCCATTCCAATAGCCAAGACCAACCATCCCTCCAATTAGGAGGTGGTGAACTACAACCTCTAACGGGTTGCCTAGACCTATGAATCGATTGTGAACAAGTCATCTATTTGTAAGGAACTCATGACTTAGATCTTTTATGCAACTCCTAATGCACTTAAGTCACGTATAATGCAAAAGATGCAGACAAGAATTCTCATAAAGTATAATACATGGAATAAGGATAGATAAAAGTGAAACTGGAACATTATTAAATAAATAATGAATTCCAAAATTATTACATCATGTCATGCTTTTAAGGGCTCTATCCTAAGTGATCGATCATGACAATTTAGTTTCCTTTTCGGCATAGACCACACTTGTAAGATTGGTCACATCTTTGTTTTGTCTTATTGTTGTATAAACCGCACTTGGTCCAATAGGTCATGACAAGTCAGTTTCTTTTTGGTGTAGATCATATCTGTATGATTAGTTAGGTCGTTGTCCTATCTAGTTTTCATCACAGACCGTACTCGGTCAAATAGGTCCTGATAGTTCAATTTCAGTTTCATAATAGACCAAACCTATACAATCAGTCACATTGTTGTCTTGTCTATTTTTCATCATAGATTGCACCTTATCCAATCGGTCACAACAACTCAGTTTTGTTTTTGGTGTAGACCGCACTTGTATGATCGGCCATGTTGTTATCTTGTCTAGTTTTCGTAACATACCTCACCTAATTCAATAGGTCCCAATAGTTCAGTTTTAGTTTCGGCGTAGACCACACCTATAAAATTGGTAACGTTGTTGTCCTTCTGGTTTTCATCACAGACCACACTTGATCGATAGGTCTCGATAATTCAATTTCAATGTTAGAGTAGACTAGATCTTTACGATCGGTCACGTTGTTGTCCTATCTGATTTTCATCACAAAGTGCACTCGGTCCAATTAGTCACAATAGTTCAGTTTCATTTTCTACGTAGACCACTCTTATATGATCAAACACGTCGTTGTCCTACTAAACTATTGTGACCGATTGAATAGGGTGTTGACTGTGAAAAAAACCAAATAGAACAACTACATGACTGATAGTATAGATGCGGTCTATGTCAAAAATGAAACCAAACTATTGTGACCAATTGGACCAAGTTTAGTCCATGATGAAAACTAGACAGGACAATGATGTGATTGATAGTATAGGTGTGGTCTATGTCAAAACTGAAACTGAATTATCAAGACCTATTTGAATAAGTGCGGTCTTTGATGAAAACTAAACAAGAAAATGATGTGATCGATCATACAAGTGCGATCTACATCGAAAATAAAATTGAGTAGTCATGACTGATAAAACCGAGTGTCATCTATGACAAAAACCAGATAGGACAACGAAGTGACTACTCGTACAAAAGCGGTCTACGTCAAAAGTGATACTGATTTGTTGTGACTGATGGGATTGGGTGCCGACTGTGATGAAAATCAAATAAGACAATGACGTGACTGATAGTATAGATGCAGTCTATGTCGAAGATGAAATTGAGCTCTCGTGACCAATCAAATTGGGTACAGTCTATGACAAAAACCAAATAAGACAATGATGTGATCAATTGTATAGGTTTATTCTACGTTGAAATTGGAACTGAACCGTCTGACCTATCTAATCGAGTGCGGTCTATGATGAGAACCATATTAGACAATGACGTGACCAATCGCACAGGTGCATTCTACGTCAAAAACGATAATAAATTGTCATGTCTGATCAGACCTGGTGCATTCTGTGTCGAAAAACAAACATGACAAGGATGCGACCGATTGTACAGGTGCAGTCTACATAAAAAACAATACTAAACTATTGTGACCGATCAAATAGGGTGTCGACTATGATAAAAACCAAATAGGACAACTACATGATTGATCATACAGATATGGTCTATGCCGAAAATGAAATCGAGCTGCTGTGGCTAATCGGATTAGGTTTAGTCTGTGACCAAAACCAGACAAAATAATGACGTGATCAATAGTATAGGTGTGGTCTACATTGAAACTGAAATTGAATTGTTGGGACCTATCAGAACAATGATGAAAACCAGATAGGAAAACAACGTGATCAATCATACAAGTGTGATCTATGTTGAAAACAAAACTGAGTTGTCATGACTAATCGAATTAGGTGTCATATGTGATGAAAACCAGATAGGTCAACAACTTGATCAATTATACAGGTGCAATCTACGCTGAAAACGATACTAAATTGTTGTGATCAATCAGATCGATAGTTGACTGTGACAAAAACTAGATAAGAAAACAACACGGCTAATCATATAAATGCAGTTTATGTTGAAAACAAAATTGATATGTTATGGCCGATCGACTAGGTATGGTATGTGATTAAAAGTAGACAGGACAGCGATGTGATCGATCATATAGGTCTAGTCTATGTCTAAACCGATATTGAATTATTGGGACCCATCTAACCGAGTGTAGCTAATGAGGAAAACCAGACAAGACAACGACATGATCGATCGGACAGGTGCAGTTTACGTTAAAAATGAAACTGAGTTATCATGACCAATTGATCGGGTATGATATATGAAAAAAATAAGACAAAAGAATGACATAACTAAATGGACTAGTGCGGTTTGCATTGAAAACGATATTGAACTATCGTGATTGATTAGATTAGGGCTGTCTATGGTGAAAACCAATAGGAAAATGACATGATCGATCGTAATGGTGTGGTCTACGCTGAAAACGATACTAAACTTTCATGATCAATCAAATCAAGTGTCGAGTGTGATGAAAACAAGATAGGACAACCACGTGGCTGATCGTACATATGGGTAATACATTGAAAAAGAAACTAAATTGTCTTAACTGGTCAGACCGTGTGCTATCTGTGATGAAAACCAAATAGGACAATGATGTGATCGATCATATAAGTCTAGTCTACGTCAAAACCCAATTTGAAATGTTAAGACCTATATGATCGTGTGCAACCTATGATGAAAACTAAACAGGAAATCGACAAGACCAAGCATATAGGGCATGTTTATGCCAAAAATGAAACTGAACTACCATGTGTGATTGGACTGGGTGCGGTCTATGATGAAAACCAGACAAGACATTAATGTAACCAATTGATAGGTCTGGTCTACGCTCAAACCAAAACTAAACTTTTGAGACCTATCTGGCCAAATGCGGTTTGTGATGAAAATTAAACAAGACAATGACATGACCAACCGTACAGGTGCTATCTACGCCAAAAACGAAATTGAGTTGTCATGACCAATTGGATCGAGTGCCGACTATGACGAAAACCATATAGGACAATCATGCGACTAATCATGAAAATGTGGTTTACATCGAAAACGAAACTAAGTTGTTGTAACTGATCGGATTGTCTTTAGTCGAATCGTGTCCAGCTTGTGATGAAAACCAAATAAGACAACGATGTTACTAATCGTATAAGTGTGGTTTATGCTGACACTGAAAATGAACTATTGAAACCTATTTAACTAGCAACGATCTGTGATGAAAACTAAACAAGACAATGACATGACCGATCTTACAGGTGTGGTCTACGTTGAAAATGAAATTGAAATGTCATGACCAATCAAATCAAATGCAATTTGTAAGGAAAAGCAAATAGGATAATGATATGATCGATTGTACAAGTGCGATATATGCAATAAATGAAATTGAGTTATCATAGCCGATCTGACCAAGTGCAGTTTGTGACGAAAACAAGACATGACAACAATGTGATCAAACGTACAAGTGTAGCCTACACTGAAAAGGATATTGAATTGTCATGACCTACTGACAGGGTTTGGTTCGTGACAATAAACAGATAGGACAATGATGTGACTGAATAGATAGGTACAATCTACGTCGAAAATGATATTGAACTGTCATGATCAATGAGATCAGGTGTCATCAATGAAAAAAATAAGACAGGATAATGACGTGACCGATTTTATAGGTCTTGCTTACGCCAAAAGTGAAATTGAACTGTCGAGACCTATTTGACTAGGTGCGGTCTATGTTGAAAACCAGATAAGACAATGATGTGATCGATCGTACAGGTGTAGTTTATGTCGAAAACGAAATTGAGTTGTTGTGATCGATCAAATTGAGTGTCATCTGTGATGAAAACCAAACAGGACAATGACGTGACCGATCGTATAGGTGCAATCTATGTCAGAAACAATACTGAACTATCGTGATCGATCAAATTTAGTGCCGACTGTGATGAAAACCAGATAGGACAACTATGTGATTGATTGTAATGATGTGATCTACGCCGAAAACAACACTTAGCAGATCAGACCACGATGTGACTGATCAGACCAGATCTGGTGATTCGTCCCCAAATTGGTGTTCTACTTGATTTAGCTCAATCAACTGATGTGCTTTGATTTCAATCCTCAGACGGGAGTTATCAACAAAATTTATAAACCTATTTCACCATATACTAGGGTAGCATAACTTGCATATCATAGTGGCTCTAGGATCGTCCACAGAGATGGGTTTTCACTTTGCAATTGATATTAGTTCAAAACTGAATTGGTGCTTTTTCTTTAATGAGTTAGCTTTGAAAGAAAACATTGATTTGTATGGAAATGGTTGGTTTTAAGCTAACCAAACAAAAAGTAATTGAATTCACTTAGAAAGAAAGGTGTTTCTTGGGATTTCAGGTTACTAGGATCAGGTGCCTTATACAAAAGAGAAGATTCCGATCACTTGAATCTTTTCCTCGCGTTGGGGATTTAACATATAGTTATTTCCCGAATCGATGTGGTACAGATGCTTACTATTAAAGGTTTCAACACTAAATCCCTCTCACTGATACACCTTGCAATGGATCGTACCTCTCACCTAGTATTTGCCATTCAAGGTAATCCTTAACATCATATCATCCTTCATAAACGAACAAGAGATAACAATTAGACCTCCATGGAGCAAGATTGCAAGCAATAAGAATCCATGGAATCTGAAAGCTTACCAAGTATTGGCTATTCATGGTAATCCTAGTTAACTAAAAATATAAAAACCATTAACAGGTCACACTTTCTCTTCATTAAAAAAGGAAACAACAAAAACTCACACTTTTGCATCCGACACCTTACCTGGCTTCCTTCACCCAAGAAACAAAAAGTCTAGCCTCTCATCCCCTGAGACAACATCTCAAAGGCTGATTTACTAAAAATAAAAATAAATGGGAAAACAAAATGGGAAGGTAAGACAAAGCAAAGCTGTGTGTATTACTTTCAAAAACTATACAAGTGGTCTCTGGAAAAACTACCGAGAGATTGTTGTTATGTGATTACAAGAGAGTTTATATAGGAAGGTTATTTACCCTTCCTTCATTACTTCTTAACTAAGGAATTACATGAGTGGTGGATTACAAGGAGAAAATGGAAATTTATACAAAAATATCTAAAGAAAAATATCAAAAGGAGTTAGTCGCAAAATATCTGGGATTTCGCAGGTGAATTTCTAACTTGCGAGAATTTCGCAAGTTGATTTCTAACTTGCGAAAATTTGGCAAGTTGATTTCACAAGTTGGAGTGCTATTTCGCAGGTTGAGCTCCAAGTTTGCAAGTTGGACTTCTCTGTGACTGTGCAACTGTGTTCTCCTTCCATTTCGCAAGTTAGACTTCAATTTCGCAAGTTGCAATTCCAATTTCGCAAGTTGCGAAATTGTCTTCCAGCTTGGTGCAGTTGTCTTCCAATGGCCATAACTTCTTCATTTCAGCTCCGATTTGCACATTGTTTGAAGCATTGGACTTTTGACTTCTTGAGCTTCGAAACAGTATACAGAATGTATAAAATGGACTCTATAAAGTACTCCAAATGTGTGAAAGAAGATTGCAGCTACTCTCCTCTTGAATTTCTTCATGCTAGATTCTTCTCTCTGTTTTTCCTTCTTGCATTCTTTGAATGACTTTGGAAAAAGGTTACAAAGCTTCAAAGCTTGGTTTCTTCATGAATTTGAGCTTTAATTTGCTTTTCCATGAACTATACAAAAATCTCCCTCATTCTCGGGTTGCTCTGGTGATCAAAAAGCTATCAAAAACACCAAAACTTAACACAATTTGATTAGAAACAATTGCAAGGGTCCTTAACATGCCAATTGAGTTAAAAGGTAATAACTACTACTCAAAAGTGTTTAAAAGAGTTAATTACAAGCTATAAAATAGCACTTTTTGAGTAGTAATCACTCCCCCAACCGACCTATTGCTAGTCCCTTAGCAATGAAGGAGAGAAAAAATAAAAATAAAAGTAATATAATTTACAAAATCATGCTAATCACTCCAAAAAATTTCAAGTGACATGATTGATCAAACTCTCACATGGAACATTAAAGAAATAAAACTCAAACTTCAATGGGAGCTATCAAATAACTTGCCTAATCACAATTCATACAGAGTAGGCATTATGCAAATTTAAGCTTCAGAGGAATTTCCACTCCCAAAGGGTCAATCTTTGCTCTTCCACAAAAATCTATATGTTACTTATTAGTTTCTGCATATAGTATGTCAAATTATTCTCACCCCTTAACTTAGTTCTTTTCAAAGCTTAGCAAATTGATCAACCTCCAATAGGCTAAGAACGCACCTCTTTTCTTTCACAATTTTTTTTTTTAGGAGTGCAAAGCTTAAAGGTATTCTTTTCTAAATTGTCCATGTAACGGGGGTTCATCGATGACTCCCAACCAATCAAGGTTTAGGGCATCAAGCTTTAAGGATCTTTCAACCACTAACTCCTCAGATTTTACCCTGGACTTTTGAGAATGAATTTTAATACCCAAGCACCTACAGTATGTTAAAATCCACCTATTCACCTATGTAATGAGCATTAAGGTCGGTGACTCCCAACCAATGAAGGTTTAGGGCACCAGGTTTTAAAGATTTTCACCATATACCCCTCAGACCTTGCTTAGGTTTCAAGGCAAGTAAAACATACTTCTTTTTTTTTTTTTTTTTTTTTTTTCCAAAGGCTCATTGGCCTTTTATAAGGTGTCCCAACACTATTAAACTGAGGTCAAAGGTACCAAGTCTAAATTTTCCTAAGTAAAGGGGGGAAATAGTTTTTCATCTTATAATCGGAACCTAGTGTGCACAGTGTGTGGTAAGCTTAAAGTGGAAGAAATAAGATTGAAATCAATAGGAGTTCAATAATTCATCAACTTCAATAAGCAAAATACAACTCTAAGTTTCAAGTAAAGAGACAAAAATTCAATTTCTCCCATTTTATTCTGAAAATTTTTCCTTAATAACCATGAAGAGTACAATAAAAACTTTAAATTTTTAAAAAATAAGCAAAAAGCAACTAAATTACCAAAATAACTTAGCATAAATAACAAAATTTCCTTTCTCAACTCTCCCCCCAACCAAGTTCAACATTGTCCTCAATGTTTGAAGAACAATTTAAAATGAAGGAAGGAAATGGTACCTCTTGAGTGGAATAGAGTCTGATTGATTTAGGAGAAACCACATGTTTCAGAAACAAAAGAGTGA
Organism: Vitis rotundifolia; assembly: GCA_030254885.1. NCBI lineage: Eukaryota > Viridiplantae > Streptophyta > Magnoliopsida > Vitales > Vitaceae > Vitis > Vitis rotundifolia. The sequence continues at coordinate 12,546,577 of CM058154.1, read as the reverse complement.
TGAGTATAGGAAATATAATAAAAAATGGTATATATGTATCACTTTTGAGAAAGTACACTATGCATGATGCTCAAGTAATACATCTAATCCCAGTATATAAAACATCAAAAATATGGGATTCACAAGTCTAATATATAAAGTAAATACAAAAATTAGAGAGATGATCAGATAGTAGTGGGATCATATGGAGATGAAGGCTCGGCTAAAATCTCCTCTGATGGTATGGTCTGCTCAACTGGAGTAGTCTCCTCATCTGGTGCTGTAGGCTCGGATGGGTCATGTCTATCATGCTCAGGTAATGGCTGTATACCCAGATGCTGCTGAATCTGATGAAGGATGGCAGTATGCTGGGTCTAAGTGGCGATAAGTTGATCTTGATGTGCACGAATAGTGGCCATCTACTGAAAGAAAGCATCCTGAGTGGTGCTCAATGTCTGCAATGTCTGCACTAAGCCTCTAAACTCCATAAGAGATACGGTGATAGTAGGCTCAGATGAAGGAGGAGGCGCTGATGTAGCTGGCATAACTGGTGGAGTGTCAGAAATGGTAGAAGGAGCAAAAGATGTAGCCTCAGGCATGGGCACTGAGGTGTGTGTTGCAGGGGTAGGGGGTATAATGTCTGTATGAACCTCACCCTGTTGTGCCTGTGGTGGCTACTCGTCCTAGGGTGGCTCTGGCGACGTGGTCCTATATGGGATGCCCTGAGGTATAACATAAGTTGCCAAATGATGCCATTTGTCGAGAGTGAACTCCTCTCGGCAATGGCGGCGTCGCTCAAACTGTGGCTCTAAAGGATAGCCCATACGCTCTAAAATCTGACATAGTAGCCTAGGAAATAGTAAAGGAATGGCATCGGCTCTCTGAAGCTTTCTCCTATAGACCTTCTCTTCAAAATGAAGAAGAAAGGTCATAATCAAATGATGAGGGCTAAAGTAGTAGCCCTCAGATATCCTAAACAAGGCCTCCAGTATAGCTCTTCTCCTCTGCATTGTATGCTGAAGTGGGAAAATATTGCAGTGCAGGAGTACATCGATAAGGAGCATCCCAGGTGGAAGCTTCTTCCTCATCAAAACTGGGGCTGTAGAGGTCCCTTTGAACAGAATATGAACCATGTCCCTCTGAGAAAACTAGGACCACTCTTTGAAATCTGCCTGACTCACAGGCTCATACGGAATATGTAGGGCCTCTACAATGTGGCGAGCTCCAATGATGCCCTGGCGTCCATCTATAGTAAAATGAATGAGAGTAGGGTGTGGGATACCGCGCGTAGTCATAGACTGATAAAAATCTAAGGTGACTCTGGGATAATAGAATTGCCTAGGAGTCATCAGATGCTCCATATGGTATCTCTGCAATAGAAAGAATGTGTCTCTAAGCTCTGGCTGCTCTCTGAGAGTCTCCAAGTCAAAGTATAGCTCGGAGTGGAATGGCTTACCTCGGCAATCCAAATTTCCCTCTATAGGTGGTCCTGCTATCATAGGTCACCTAATAATGACTTTTGGGGGCATCCCAAAAGGAATCTGAGACTCTGTAGTGGGAGGCTCAGACTGTGGTGGCTTCGACGACTCTCCCGGTCCTGAAAATCTGGCTTTCTTTGCAGGTGGCCGTCGAACTGACTTTTTAGGGCTTGAAGTAGCCGCCCTAGGCGTAGTGGGTGGTCTCCTCGTCTAGTACCGATGCTAAGGAGGGCTAGAATGCATTCCACCCTTAGATGGTGGAATGACGGAGTCCTGTGGTGCCTGAGAAGTGGAATTTGTCTCAGATGGCACTCTCGGCCTGGGGGTGTGAGTTGATGGAGACGTGAAATGGCCTCTTCTCGTCTTGGCCATGGCTAAAATGGAGAATAATGACGGTTCTTATTCTCCATAGGGTATCCAAATGACGCGCGGGGCTCTTCTCTCCTCTAATGCACATATTGATACTTTAAATGGAGGGGAAGAGGTGGTAGTTGGACGATTGCAAGGTTAAAAACCTTTTCGCATGTTGGAATGAGGGTGTGAATTGAAAAAAAACAGAGCTTGGTGGTTTTAAAATTGGGTTTAAAAAACGGTTGGCTTTTTTGCAACATGTTTTAATTTTCGCAAATTGAATTTTTAACTTGCGAAATTTTCGCAACATGTTTCGCACCCTGCAAAAATTGGTTTGGAACATGCGAAATGACACTCGTGTGCCAGGGGAGTGATTCGCAGCCTGCGAAAATTTTTGCAACATGAACAGTGACTTGCGAAATGGAGTTTTTGAGCTTCGCAAGATGTCCCAGATTTTCGCAACATAAATTGATTTTCGCAAGTTGAATAGTGGGCTTATGAAATTTTTGCAATATGTTTCGCACCCTGCGAAAATTGGTTTGAAACATGAAAAATGGCACTCGTGTGCCAGAGGAGTGATTTGTAGCCTGCAAAAATTTTCACAACATGAACAGTGACTTGCGAAAATGAGTTTTTGAAATTTCGCAACATACCTGGATTTTCACAGGTTGGATCTTATCTTGCGAAATTTTTGCAACTTGCTTTTCAGTGCGCTGTTTTCATGCTTTTCCTCCTCTCTTTGATTCTTCAAGGCTTCCACACATTTTTTTATGGTTTTCCCTGAAATTGATCATAAAAAGTAATTGAAATTAAGTTAAAATAAACTAAATTAAAGCAGAAATTAAAATCATAAGAAATAATAAAGCTAAAAAAAATTAAAAATGAGTACAAAGACATGGACTTGAGTAGTCTTTAAGTAGACTAAGTCCATCTAACCCTGTTCTCTCAAGGTTGTTGTGGTTCAAGGAGACTGATTTCCTCCTTATCTTGATTGAAAGGCTCCATGAATGGTTTGAGACGATGGCCATTGACTTTGAAGGTGTCATTGCTTTTGGAATTGAGTAGTTCCACTACTCCATTGGAATGCACTTGATGAATGAGGAAAGGGCCTATCCACCTTGACTTTAGCTTCCTTGGAAAAATGTGGAGCCTAGAGTCATATAGCAAGACTCTTTATCCCTTTTGAAATTCTTTCCTTGAGATCAATTGATCATGCCATCTCTTCATCCTCTGCTTTGCAATTTTGGAGTTGATGTAAGCATCATTTCTCAATTCCTCCATCTCATTAAGGTCTAAGAACCTCTTCATCCCGGCTCGAGTTAAGTCCATGTTTATCTTCCTAATTGCCCACCAAGCCTTGTATTCAACTTCCACAGGGAGATGGCATGCTTTGCCATAGATAAGGCGATAGGGAGACATACCAAGAATGGTCTTGTAAGCTGTTCTGTATGCCCATAGTGAATCATGGAGCTTAACAGACCAATCTCTTCTGCTTATGTTCACCACCTTCATCAATATATTCTTAATTTCCCTGTTTGCTAACTCAACTTGCCCAAAAGTTTGAGGGTGGTAAGGCGTAGCTACCTTGTGCTTTACCCCATACTTGGCTAAGAGAGTTTCAAAAGGTTTGTTGCAAAAGTGTGTACCTCCATCACTGATAATGGCCTTGGGCACCCCAAATCTCGAGAATATGTTATCTTTGAGAAACTTAAGAACAACTCTGTGATCATTTTGTTTACAGGGAATAACTTTAACCCATTTAGAAACATAATCTACTCCCACCAATATATAAGAGTTACCAAAGGACATAGGGAAAGGTCCTATGAAGTCAATGCCCAAAACATCAAAGAGATCAACTATTAAGATGGGGTTCATAGGCATTTGATTCCTACGAGTCAACTTTCCAAGCCTTTGGCATATATCACAACTTCTACACATGGCATGAGCATATTTGAAAAGTGATGGCCAACTGAAACCTGATTGCAACACCTTCATGGCTGTTTTCTGAGAGGCAAAGTGGCCTCCACATGCATTTTCGTGGCAATAATTGAGGATCCCTTGTTGCTCTTGTTCAGGGACACACTTATCATGATAGCTTAGTTTCATTTTTGACGTAGACCGCCCTTATATGATCAATCACGTCGTTGTCCTATCTTATTTTCATCACTAATGGCACCTAATTCGATCAGTCATGAAAACTCAATTTTGTTTATGGCATAAACCACACTTGTACGATAAGTCACGTCATTGTCCTATCTGGTTTTCATCACATAATATACCCAATCAAATAGGTCCTGATAGCTCAATTTTGGTTTTGACATAGACCAGACCTATATGATTGGTCATGTCATTTTCTTGTTTGATTTTTATTACAGATCAAACCCAGTTCGATCTATCATGATAACTTAATTTCATTTTTGGAGTAGACCGCATCTGTATGATGAGTCACGTAGTTGTCTTACCTAGTTTTCGTCATAGTTGGCACTCGATCTAATCGATCACGAAAGTTTAGTATCATTTTTGACGTAAACTGCACCTGTATAATCGGTCATGCCATTGTCCTGTCTAGTTTTCATCATAGAACGCACCCGGTCAGATAGGTCTCGAAAGTTCAATTTTGGTTTCATCATAGATTGCATCTATACAATCAATCACGATGTTGTCATGTTTAGTTTTCATCATAGGCGACACTCGATTTGATCGATCACAATAATTCAATATCATTTTCGGCATAGACTGTAGCTATTCGTTCGATCACGTCACTATCCTATTTGGTTTTCTTCATAAACCATACCCGGTCAAATAGGTCCCAATTGTTTAGTTTTGGTTTCAACTTAGATTAGACCTATATGATCGGTGAATGATTACTACTCAAAAAGTGCTTTTCTATAGCCTGAAATAAACTCTTTTAAACACTTTTGAGTAGTATTTATTACCTTTTAATTCAATTGGCACATTAAAGACCCTTGAAAGTGTTTCTAATCATTTTTGGCAAGTTTTGGCCTTTTTTGTAGCTTTTTGATCATTGAAGTGAGTCAAGAATGAGGGAGAATTCTGTACAGTCAATGGCAAGGCAAGTTGAAGCTCAAATACATGAAGAATCCAAGTTTTGGAGAGCTTCGTAGCCTTTTCCAAATCAATCAAGCATGCAAGGAAGAGAGTTAGACGAGCAATCTAACGTCCAGCAATTTTGCAAAGGCATTGCAAAATGCCAAAGAAGTTTCGCAAGCCTGCGAAACCAAAAGAATGGAAAAAATGAATTTCGTAAAGGCATTGCAAAATTTTCGCAGCTTTGTGAAATGCCAAAAGAAGTTTTGCAACCCCCTTGCGAAACTAAGATTGAGGAGAATGAAGTTTCGCAACCCCCTTGCGAAACTAAGGCTGAGGAAAATGAAATTTCACAACCCCATTGCGAAATTCTCGCAAGCTTGCAAAAATCCTCCTATGTAATTTTCAGATATTTTTCACCGACTCCGTTAGATTTTTATCTCAAGATATTTTGTGTAATTACCTATTCTCTCCTTGTAATCAGCCAATGATAGGTTTGCTTAGTTAGGAAGGTTGGAAAAACCTCTCTATATATTTTTTTGCATCGTTTGTAAATTTTTCGAAGAATCGAGGAATTGAATCGATCAATATATCAGAATAGTTTTTACACTTGTAAATTCTCTTAGGAAGGAAAATACAGAGCCTTGCTCTGCCTTACCTTCTCATTTTGTCTTTCATTTTCTTTCTAGTCAAACAGCCTCTGAGGATGTTTTCTTAGAGGTTGAGTGGCTAGGCTTTTCGTTTCTTGGACTGAGGGAAGCCAGGTAAAGGATCCGGATACAAAGGTGAGAGTTTTCCTTACTTAAAACGAGGAGAGTTGTTACTCGTTAATGGTTTTTGTTTCTTTTTATTTAACTTAAAATTCCTTAAAATCACCTGGGCCAATACTTGGTAAGCTTAACGGACTCCATGAGTGTCCTATAGTTATCATTTATGAGCCTCTGGAAGGTGGTTTAAAGGTAGGATTATCTAGAATGGTCCATACTTGGTAAGCTTAGCAGACTTTGTGAACTCCATGGTAGTCTAGTAGTTATCATTTACGAGCTTTTGACGGATATTCCATGGTTAAGAATTACCTTGAATGGCCAATCCTTGGTAAGCTTAGCAGACTCTGTGGACTTCATGGCAGTCTAGTAGTTATCATTTACGAGCCATTGAAAGATGATTCAGTGAGAGGGCTTTGGCGTTTAAAACCATTAAAGGGAAGCAACTACAGTTTTTCATGAACCAGTTGGATCAATTCTTGTTTGCTAAATACACACCGGTTTGGGACATATCCATCATTTATGATATTATCCCCAACGCGAGGAAAAGATTCGGAATCTCCCCGTTTGCCTAAGGAACCTAAACCTAGTGACCTAAAACTCCAAGAAACCTTTTCTTTGTAATTAATCTCAATTACTATTTTTGGTTAACTTAAAATCAATCTTTTTCACCCAAAATTATGTTTTCTTTTAAAGCTAACTTTTTAAGGAAAATCACCATTTCAGTATCTGAATTAATGTCACGTGTACTATGAAAACCCATCCCTGTGGTCGATTCTAGAACCACTATACTATGCTAGCTAGTGCTACCCTAGTATATGGTGAATTAGGTTTATAAATTTTGTTGATAACTCCCGTCTGAGGACTGAATCAAGTAGATCACCAACTGGGGACGAATCAAATCGTTTTGTTGCTAGGGATGGTGCCATAGTACAGTGATTTCCTCTTTTGAACACTTGTGATCTTCATCACAAGTTTGGTGATTTTTCTTTTCTTTTACTAACTCTTTTTATTTTTTTTCTTTTCAATAGTCTTTGTTTTAGTTTATCTGTTATCTAGTCTTAGTTAATCTATTTTTTTTTCTCTAGAATTGTTTGTCTTTTGTTTTCTTTGTTTTTGTTTTTGTTTCAGTAATTGCTACTTGGGCATGCCCTATTGGATACGAGACAATGGGGGAAGATTGGTGATTACTACTCAAAAAGTGCTATTTTATAGCTTGTAATTAACTCTTTTAAACACTTTTGAGTAGTAGTTATTACCTTTTAACTCAATTCGCATGTTAAAGACCCTTGCAATCGTTTTTAATCAAATTGTGTTAAGTTTTGGTGTTTTTGATAGCTTTTTGATCACCAAAGTAATCTAAGAATGAGAGAGATCTTTGTATAGTTCATGGCAAAGCAATTTGAAGTTCAAATTCATGAAGAAACTGAGTTTTGGAGCTTCGTAATCCTTTACCAAAGTCATTCAAGTATGCAAGGAAAAAAAGAAAAGAAGAAATCTGCAACCAAGCAATTTCGCAAGTTGGAAGTCCAATTTGCGAAAATTTTGCAGCCTGCGAATTGGAAGAGGAGCACAGTCACAGAGAAGACCAGCTTGCGAAAATTGGATTTCAACTTGCGAAATTGGAGTTCAACCTGTGAAAATGGACTTCAAGCTACGAAATCAACCTATGAAACTTTCGCAGGTCATAATTCAAGTTGTGAAATCCACCTATGAACTGGGATATTTACGCACCGACTCCTTTTGATATTTTTCTTAAGATATTTTATGTATAAATCTCTATTTTCTCCTTGTGATCCACCACTCATGTAATTCCTTAGCTAGGAAGTAATCAAGGAAGGGTAAATAACCTTCCTATATAATATCTCTTGTAATCTCAAAGCAAACAATCTCGGGAGTTTTCCAGAGACCATTTTGTATAGTTTTTGAAAGTAATACATAGAGCTTTGCTCTGCCTTACCTTCCTATTTTGTTTTCTCATTTATTTTTATTTCTATCAAATCAGCCTTTGAGATGTTGTCTTAGGGGATGAGAGGCTAGACTTTTTGTTTCTTGGGTGAAGGAAGTCAGGTAAGGTTCCGGATGCAAAAGTGTGAGTTTTTGTTGTTTCCATTTTTAATGAAGAGAAAGTGTGATCCATTTATGGTTTTTATATTTTTAGTTAACTAAAGATTACCATGAATAGCCAATACTTGGTAAGCTTTCGAATTCCATGGATTCTTATTGCTTGCAATCTTGCTCCATAGAGGTCTAATTGTTATCTCTTGTTCACTTGTGAAGGATGATCCGATGTTAAGGATCACCTTGAATGGAAAATACTAGGTGAGAGGTATAAGCCATTGCAAGGTGTATCATTGAGAGGGATTTAGTGTTGAAACCTTTAATGGTAAGCATTTGTATCACACTGGTTCGGGAAATAACTATATGTTAAATCCCTAACGCGAGGAAAAGATTCAAGTGACTGGAATCTCCTCTTTTGTATAAGGCACCTGATCCTAGTAACCTGAAATCCCGAGAAACACCTTTCTTTCTAATTAATTTCAGTTACTTTTTGTTTGGTTAGCTTAAAACCAACCATTGCCATACAAATTTATGTTTTCTTTTAAAGCTAACTCATAAAGGAAGAGCACCAACTCAGTTTTTGAATTAATATCAATTGCAAAGTGAAAACCCATCTTTATGGACGATCCTAGAGCCACTATACTATGCTAGCTAGTGCTACCCTAGTATATGGTGAATTAGGTTTATAAATTTTGTTGATAACTCCCACTCGAGGATTGAGATCAAAGCATACCAGTTGATTTCACAAGAATCAACTTGGACACCAATTGGGGACAAATCAAATAGCGCCGTTTCCGGGGATGGTGCCACTTTACAGTGATATGGTCAATTCAGAACACTTGTAATTTGATCACAAGTTTGGTGAATTTCCTTTTATTTTACTGACTCTTTCTTTGTTTCTTTTTATTTGCCTATTTTTTTTAGTTATTAGTTAACTATAATTTGTCTTTCAAAGCTTGTTTTTCTTTTGTTTCTTTTGTTTTGATTTTGTTTCAGATATTGCTAGTTGTGTATGCCATATTGGATACGAAACAGTAGGGGAAGGCTTGTGAAAATAAAAAATCCTCACGAAACAAAGTTAGAATTTGAAGTGGAAGTCATGGAAGCTATGCCTGAAGATCAGCATAGCCACCATGGTCACCAAGACAATCCCAATGAATTCAGATCAATGAGAGATCGCATGCATCCACCTCGTATGAGTGCACCATCATGCATAGTGCCACCTACAGAGCAGCTAGTGATCCGACCACATATTATGCCACTTCTACCTACTTTTCATGGGATGGAAAGTGCGAATCCCTACGCGCATATCAAAGAATTTGAAGATATTTGTAACACATTCCAAGAAGGAGGATCTTCAATCGACAAGATGCGGCTGAAGCTATTTCCTTTCACCTTGAAGGACAAAGCTAAAATTTGGCTGAATTGTTTAAGGCCAAGGAGTATCCGAACTTGGACTGATTTGCAAGTTGAATTCCTCAAGAAATTTTTCCTTACTCATAGGACTAATGGCTTGAAAAGGCAAATCTCAAACTTCTTAGCTAAGGAGAATGAGAAATTTTATGAGTGTTGGGAGAGATACATGGAAGCTATCAATGCTTGTCCTCACCATGGCTTTGATACATGGCTATTGGTGAGCTACTTTTATGACGGTATGTCTTCCTCAATGAAGCAACTCCTAGAGACTATGTGCGGAGGAGATTTCATGAGTAAGAATCCGGAGGAAGCCATGGATTTCTTGAGTTATATAGCTGAAGTTTCAAGGGGATGGGATGAACCGAACAGGGGAGAAGTTGCAAGAATAAAATCTCAACCAAATGCTCCTAATGCTAAGGCTGGGATGTATACCTTGAATGAAGATATTGACATGAAAGCAAAAGTTGCAGCTATGACAAGAAGACTGGAGGAGCTAGAACTGAAAAAGATATGTGAAGTGCAATCTATTTCTGACGCACCAATGCAAGTTATGCCATGTTCCATTTGTCAATCTTGTGAACACTTGGTGGAGGAGTGTCCTACACTTCTAGTTGTCGGAGAGATGTTTGGAGATCAAGTAAATGTTATTGGACAATTCAAGCCCAATAACAATCCTTCATATGGTAACACCTACAATTCAAATTGGAGGAACCATCAAAATTTCTCTTGGAAATCAAGAGCACCTCAATACGCGCAACAAAGCCAAGCACCTCAACCAGCTTCAAATCTTGAACAAGCAATTGTGAATTTAAGCAAGGTCGTGGGAGATTTTGTTGGAGACCAAAAGTCCATCAATGCTTAACTCAGTCAAAGAATTGACAGTGTAGAGAATACATTGAATAAAATGATGGATGAAATGCAAAATGATCTATCTCAGAAGATAGATAATCTCCAATATTCAATCTCAAGGCTCACTAACCTCAACACAGTTGATTCATGCCCGATTGGTGCTACCAATTGATTCAACTCAATTGATATGCTTTGATCTCAATCATCAGACGGGAGTAATCAACAAAATTTATAAACCTATTTCACCATATACCGAGGTAGCATTTAGCTAGCATAGTATAATGACTCTAGGATCGTCCACAGAGATGGGTTTTCACTTTACAAAATGATATCAGTTCAAGAGCTAAATTGGTGTTTTTTTTTTCATTTCAAGGTTAGCTTTAAAAGAAAAACAAAGGTTTGAATGGGAACAAAGGATTTTAAGCTAACCAAACATAAAAATTATCGAAATTAATTAGAAAGGAAGGCGTTCCTCGGGACTTCAGGTTGCTAGGTGTAGGTACCAAATGCAAGAGAGGAGAATCCGGTCACTTGAGTCTTTTCCTCGCATTCGGGGTTTAACCTATAGTTATTTCCCGAACCGGTGTGGTACAGATGCTTACCATTAATGATGTCAACACTAAATTCCTCTCACTGACACACCTTGCAATGGCTCGTACCTCTCACCTAGTATTTGCCATTCAAGGTGATCCTTAACATCGGATCATCCTTCACAAGCGAACAAGAGATAACAATTAGACCTCCATGGAGCAAGATTGCAAGCAATAAGAATCCATGGAATCCGAAAGCTTACCAAGTATTAGCTATTCATGGTAATCTTAGTTACTAAAAATATAAACATCCTTAACGGGTCACACTTTCTCTTCATTAAAAATGGAAACAACAAAAACTCACTCTTTGCATCCGGTACCTTACCTAGCTCCCTTCACCCGTGGAACAAAAAGTTTAGCCAACCATCCTCTGAGAAAACATCTCAGAGGTTGATTTGCTAGAAAACATAATTATAAGCAAAAATAAAATGAGAAGGTAAGGTAGAGCAAAGCTCTATGTATTACTTTCAAAACTATACAAAATTTGCTCTCTAGAAGAACTCCCGAGTGTTCTTCAGTGATTACAAGAGAGTATATATATAGGAAGGTTATTTACCCTTCCTTCATTCCTTCCTAGCTAAGGAATTACATGAGTGGTGGATTACAAGGAGAAAAATGAGATTTAAACACAAAACATCTGAAAAAAAATATCCAAAAGAGTCGGTGCGCAAGTTTTCCAATTCGCATGAAGATTTCGCACGCTGCATGGTGACTTGCGAAAATCTCGCAAGTTGGTTTCGCAAGTTGGGATCCATTTTCGCACGTTGAATGTCACTTTCGCAAGTTGGAAAACCATTTTCGCAAGTTGGCACTCTCTGTGACTGTGTGTTTGCGCTCCAATCCCATTGCGCAAGGTAAGCTTCAGGTTTCGCACGTTGGAGTTCCAAATTCGCAAGGTGCGAATTTGTCCTTCAGCTGGACGCAGTTGTCTTCCAAAGGCCATAAATTCTTCATTTCAGATCCAAATTGCACACCGTTTGAAGCATTGGATTCTTGACTTCCAGAGCTTTGCAACGGTATATAGAATGTAAAAAATGGACTTCGGGAAGTGCTCCAAAGGTGGGAAAGAAGACTACATCTGCTATGCTCTATTTTTTCTTCACTCTGTTTTTCCTCCGTGCATGCTTGATTGGCTTTGGCAAAGGGTTATGAAACTCCAAAGCTTGGTTTCTTGAATTTGAGCTTCCAAAAGCCTTGCCATGAACTATATATAGCTCTCCATCATTCTTAAATTGCTTTGGTGAGCAAAAAGCTATCAAAAACACCAAAACTTAACACAATTCGGTTAGAAATGATTGCAAGGGTCTTTAACATGCCAATTGAGTTAAAAGGTAATAATTACTACTCAAGGGTGTTTAAAAGAGTTAATTACAAGCTACAAAAGAACACTTTTTGAGTAGTAATCAACAGTGCAAGAGAAGGGAAGGTTTCCTTCTCAACGTCACCAAAATCCAAAGGGTATCCATGAACTGGAGGCTCAAGAGGGAGAATCTTCCCAGGTGAGAGATGTTAAAGCTGTGATCACTCTTAGGAGTGGTAAAGAGGTTGAGCTACCAACAACCAAGTCCGAGCATGATGAATTAGAAAATGAAGAGAAGAAAGAAAAGAGGGAGGAGATCAAAGGAATGAAGAAAGAAAAGAGCAAAGAAATAGAGGACCATGAATCCTTTATGAATGAAGATCCGGAGAAGATATTAATCAAAGAAGATGTGATGAAAAAGCACATGCCTCCACCTTTTCCTAAAGCTTTGCATGGGAAAAAGGCAATCAACAATGCTTCAGAAATTCTTGAAGTATTGAGGCAAGTGAAGGTCAACATCCCATTGTTAGACATGATAAAGCAAGTTCCGACGTATGCAAAATTCCTAAAGGACTTGTGCACTATAAAAAGAGAGTTGAATGTGAATAAGAAAGCCTTCTTGACTAAGCAAGTAAGTGCCATTATACAGTGCAAGTCACCAGTGAAGTATAAAGATTTGGGCTGCCCTACTATTTCAGTGATGATTAGAGGCACGCTAGTGGACAAAGCCTTGTTGGACTTGGGAGCAAGTGTGAATTTGCTACCATACTCTATCTACAAGCAATTGGGACTTGGTGAATTGAAGCCAACATCAATCACTCTATCTCTAGTTGATAGATCAGTGAAGACTCCAAGAGGAATGATTGAGGATGTCCCAGTTGAAGTTGATAATTTCTACTACCTAGTGGATTTTGTTGTTCTTGATACGGATCCAATTGCAAAAGAGACTAACTATGTTCCTATTATACTTGGAAGACCATTCCTAGCTACATCAAATGCAATCAGCAATTGTAGGAATGGGCTCATGCAACTAACGTTTGGTAATATGACCTTGGAGCTCAACATTTTCAATTTGTGCAATAGGCAATTCAATCCGGAAGATAAAGAAGGCCCAGAAGAGGTGTGCATCATTGACACGTTAGTGGAGGAGCTTTGTGATCAGAAAACGCAAGATGAGTTGAATGAAAGTCTTGGGGATCTTGATGAAGGGTCACCTGAACCTTCAGATTTGCTTGCTACTCTACCATCCTGGAGAAAGATAGAAGAAATTCTACCCTCATTCAACAAGGAGGAGACACAAGGAGTTGTTAAAGAAGAAGCCCCAAAGCTTATGTTGAAGCCACTACCTATGGAGTTAAAGTATGCATACTTAGAAGAGAATGAGAAGTGCCCTGTTGTTATATCTTCATCTCTTACCGCTGATCAGGAGGAGTGTCTACTTGAAGTCCTTAGGAGATGTAAGAAAGCAATTGGATGGCAAATTTCTGACTTGAAAGGTATCAGCCCTTTAGTCTGTACACATCATATATACATGAAAGAAGAAGCTAAACCTGTTTGTCAGCCTCAAAGGAGATTGAATCCCCATATGCAAGAGGTGGTGCGAACTGAAGTTTTAAAGCTACTTCAGGTCAGTATTATTTACCCCGTATCAGATAGCCCATGGGTGAGTCCTACTCAAGTAGTGCCAAAAAAATCAGGGATCACAGTGGTGCAAAATGATGAGGGAGAAGAAGTTTCCACACGCCTCACTTCAGGTTGGAGGGTGTGTATTGATTATAGAAAATTGAATGTTATGATAAGGAAGGATCACTTTCCATTGCCATTTATTGATCAAGTGCTTGAGAGAGTTTCAGGCCATCTTTTCTATTGTTTCTTGGACAGCTACTCCGGGTACTTTCAAATTGAAATTGTTGTTGAAGACCAGGAGAAGACCAAATTTACATGTCCATTTGGAACCTATGCCTACAGAAGAATGCCTTTTGGTTTATGCAATGCACTTGCAACATTCCAGATATGCATGTTGAATATTTTCAATGATATGGTGGAATGCATCATGGAAGTTTTTATGGATGACATCACCATTTATGGAAGCACATTTGAGGAATGTTTAGTCAACTTGGAAGCTGTTCTAAACTGATGCATAGAAAAAGACTTAGTGCTTAGTTGGGAGAAATGTCATTTTTATGATACACCAAGGTATTGTCCTTGGACATGTCATCTCCAACAAAGGCATTGAAGTTGATAAAGCAAAGGTAGAACTTATTGACAAGTTGCCATCACCAACGACTGTCAAAGGGGTAAGACAATTCCTTGGCCATGCTGGGTTCTATAGGAGGTTCATCCAAGATTTTTCCAAACTTTCAAGACCTCTTTGCGAACTATTGGTGAAGGACGCTAAATTCAAATGAGATGAAAGATGTCAAAGGAGTTTTGAACAACTGAAGCTCTTCTTGACAACTGCTCCAATAGTGAAAGCTCCCAACTGGAAATTACCTTTTGAAGTGATGTGTGATGCCAATGACTTTACTATAGGAGTTGTTCTCGGTCAAAGAGAAGATGGAAAGCCCTATGTGATCTACTATGCAAGCAAAACGTTGAATGAAGCACAAAGAAACTACACAACCACAGAGAAAGAATTGCTAGTTGTAGTTTTTGCTTTAGACAAATTTCGAGCTTACTTGGTTGGGATTCCATTGTGGTTTTTACTGACCACTTACCTTTGAAGTATTTATTGACAAAGCAAGATGCAAAAGCAAGGCTGATTAGATGGATTCTTTTACTACAAGAGTTCAATCTCCAAATCAAAGACAAGAAAGGAGTAGAGAATGTGGTAGCTGACCACCTTTCAAGGTTAGTTATAGCACATAATTCCCATGGGTTGCCAATTAATGATGATTTTCCAGAGGAGTCACTTATGTTACTAGAAGATGCTCCTTGGTATGCTCATATTGCTAACTATCTAGTTACTGGTGAAGTCCCAAGTGAGTCGAAAACACAAGATAGAAAGCACTTCTTTGCAAAAATTCATGCCTACTATTGGGAAGAATCTTTTCTTTTCAAGTATTGTGCAGATCAAATAATAAGAAAGTGTGTCCCTGAACAAGAGCAACAAGGGATCCTCAATCATTGCCACGAAAGCGCTTGTAGAGGCCACTTTGCCTTTCAGAAAACAGCTATGAAGGTGTTGCAATCAAGTTTCAGTTGGCCATCACTTTTCAAAGATGCTCATACCATGTGTAGAAGTTGTGATAGATGCCAAAGGCTTGGGAAGTTGACTCGTAGGAACTAGATGCCTATGAACCCCATTTTAATAGTTGATCTCTTCAATGTTTTGGGCATTGACTTCATGGGACCTTTCCCCATGTCCTTTGGTAACTCTTATATATTGGTGGGAGTAGATTATGTTTCTAAATGGGTTGAGGCAGTCCCTTATAAACATAATGATCATAGAGTGGTTCTCAAATTTCTCAAAGAGAACATCTTCTCTAGATTTGGGGTGCCCAAGGCCATCATCAGTGATGGAGGTACATGATTCATCCCCAATTGGTGTTCTGATTGATTTAGATCAATCAACTGATGTGCTTTGATTTTCAATCCTCAGACGGGAGTTATCAACAAAATTTATAAACCTAATTCACCATATACTAGGGTAGCATAGCTAGCATAGCATAGTGGCTCTAGGATCGTCCACAGAGATGGGTTTTCACTTCACAATTGATATTAGTTCAAAAGCTGAATTGGTGGTTTTCCTTTCCAAGGTTAGCTTTAAAAGAAAACAAAAGTTTGCATAGAAATGGTTTTAAGCTAACCAAATATAAAGTAAGTGAAATTAACTAGGAAGAAAGGTGTTTCTTGGGATCTCAGGTTACTAGGATCAGGTGCCATCTACAAAAGAGGAGATTTCGGTCACTTGTTTCTTTTCCTCGCATTGGGGATTTAACATATAGTTATTTCCCGAACCGGTGTGGTACAGATGCTTACCATTAATGGTTTCAACACTAAAACCTTCTCACTGATACACCTTGCAATGGCTCGTGCCTCTCACCTAGCATTTGCCATTCAAGGGGATCTTTAACCTTGGATTACCCGTCAAAAGCTCGCAAGAGATAACTAATGGATGACTCCTTGGAGTCCAAAAGCTTACCAAGTATTGGCTATTCTAGAAAATCCTACCTTGAAACCACCTCCCAAAGGCTCGCAAGAGATAAACTAGTGAAACTCAATGGAAGGAGTCCACTTGCCTTACCAAGTGTTAGCCCAGGTGATTCAAAGGCGTTTTAAGTTAACTAAAAACATAGAAACCAAAAACGGGTCACACTTTCTCTTCATTAAAAATGGAAACAACAAAAACTCACCCTCATGCATCCCGGCACCTTACCTGGCTTCCTTCACCCAAGAGACAAAAAGCCTAGCCTCTCATCCTCTGAGGAAAAATCCTCAGAGTTTGTTTGGCTAGAAAGAAAATGAAAGAGAAAACAAAAACGAGAGAGAAAAAAGAGAGTAAGGCTCTGTATATATCACTTTCAAAAACTATACAAGGTGGTCTCTGGAAAAGCTCCCGAGATATGTTCCAATGGAAAATTACAAACATATATATAAGGGGTTATTCACCCTTTGCTTCTTACTTCCTAACTAAGGAATCATGTGATAGGAGGGTTACAAGGTGAGTTTGGGAATTTAGACATCAAATATTTAAAGCAAAAATATCTCAAGATGTTGGTTGCAGCTATCGGGTGACTTCAGGAGGTGTTTCGCAGCTGTCCAAAAAGGGCTGCGAAATTTCGCAGCCAAAGGACAAAATTTCGCAGCCTTGCGAAATTTTCCTTCAGCTTGGAGTGATCGGATTGAAATGGCTGTAACTCCTTCATTTCAACTCCGAATCATGCACCGTTTGAAGCATTGGATTCTTGACTTCCTGAGCTTTGAAATGGTACATAGAATGTAGAAAATGGACTTTGGGAAGTGCTCCAAAAGTGCCTAAGAAGACTGCAGCTGCTGTCCCCTGTTTTGCTTCATGGCAGATTTCCCTTTGCTTCCCTCCTTGCATTCCGGATTTGCCTATGGCAAAGGACTTTAAAGCTTCAAAGCTTTGGTTCTTCATGTTTCTAAGCTTTCCATTTGCTTTGCCATGGATTCCAAAGAACTCTCCTCAATCTTGGATTGCTTTGGTGATCAAAATACTAACAAAAACACCAAAACTTGCACATTTTGATTAGAATTGATTGCAAGGGTCCTTAATATGTTAATTGGGTTAAAAGGTATTAACTACTACTCAAAAGTGTTTAAAAGAGTTAATTTCAAGCTTACAAAATAGCATTTTTGAGTAGTAATTAGTACACAGTTTTGCAACAAGCCTTTTGAAGCTCTTTTAGCCAAGTATGAGGTGAAACACAAGGTAGCCACACCTTACCACCCTCAGACATTTGGGCAAGTTGAGTTAGCAAACAGGGAAGTAAAAAATATATTGACGAAGGTGGTGAGCATAAATAGAAGAGATTGGATTGTTAAGCTCCATGATTCACTATGAGCTTACAGAACAGCTTACAAGACCATTCTTGGTATGTCTCATATCGCCTTATCTATGGTAAAGCATGCCATCTCCCTCTGAAAGTTGAGTACAAGGCTTGGTGGGCAATCAAGAAGATAAACATGGACTTGACTCAAGCCGGGATGAAGAGGTGCTTAGACCTTAATGAGATGGAGGAATTGAGAAATGATGCATATATCAATTCCAAGATTGCAAAACAAAGGATGAAGAGGTGGAATGATCAATTACTCTCCAAGAAGGAATTTCAGAAGGGACAAAGAGTCTTGCTATATGACTTTAGGCTCCACATTTTTCCAAGGAAGCTAAAGTCAAGATGGATAGACCCTTTCCTCATTCATCAAGTGTATTCTAATGGAGTGGTGGAATTACTCAATTCCAAAGGCAATGAAATCTTCAAAGTCAATGGCCATTGTCTCAAGCCATTTATGGAGCCTTTCAATCAAGACAAGGAGGAAATCAGCCTCCTTGAACCACAGCAACCATAAGAGAACAGGGTTATATGGACTTAGTCTATGTAAAGACTACTTAAGTCTATGTTTTTGTAGTCAATTTTTGATTTTTAAAGCTTTATGATTTCTTTTAATTTTAATTTTTGTTTTAATTGAGTTTATTTTAACTTAACTTGAATTAATTTTGATGATCAATTTCAGGAAAAATCATAAAGAATGTGGAGAAGCCTTGAAGAATCAAATAGAGGAGAAAAAACATGAAAACAGAGCACTGCAATTCAACTTGCGAAAATCTAGGTAAGTTGCGAAATTCCACAATCAAGTTTCGCATGCCCACTGTTAAACTTGCGAAAATTTTCGCAGGTGCGAAACATGTTGCGAAAATTTTCGCATGTCGAAACCTAAGTTACGAAATCCATTTTAAGTTGCGAAAATTGTGAGTAAGTTGCGAAAATCCAAAACTCAGTTTCGCAAGAATGTTCATGTTGCAAAAATTTTCGTAGGGTGCAAAACACCTCTCAGGCACATGTGTGCCGTCAACTTAAGTTGCGAAACAAGTTGCGAAAATCAACTTAAATTGTGAAAATTTTGCAATTTGAAATACAAGTTGCGAAAAAGGCCAACCGTCATTTAAACCCATTTTTAAACGCCCGAGCCTTTTTTTTTCATTTCAAAAAGTCATTCCGACGTGTGAAGAAGCTTTTAGCCTAGTGACCATCCAAATTACGACCCTCCCCCTCTATTTGAAGCTTGGGAAATGAGCATTTGAGGAGAAACGAGCCCCGCGCACCAGTTGAGTACCCTTTGGAAATCACGAACAACCATCTCTCTTCACTTCGGCCATGGCTAAGACCAGAGGAGGCCATTCCACGTCTCCATTCGCTCCAACTCCAAGACCGAGAGTGTCGCCCACACAAGAAGCCACTTCTCAGGCCCCACAGGAATCTATCATTCCACCATCTGAGGGTGGAATGCATCCTAGCCCTCCTCAGCATCGGTACCAAACAAGGAGGCCATCCACTACACTAGGGGCAACCACTTCAAGCCCAAAGAAGTCACTTCGTCGGCCACCTGCAAAGAAATCCAGATTTTCAGGTCCGGGAGAGTCATCAGAGACACCACAGTCTGAGCCGCCCACTTCAAAGTCTCAAATTCCTGTAGGGATTCCCTCAGAGACCATTATCAGGTGGCCTGTGATAGCAGGACCACCCATAGAGGGAAATATAGATTGCCGAGCTAGACCATTCCACTCCGAGCTGTGGTTTGATCTAGACACTTTCAGAGAGCAGCCGGAGCTCAGAGATTCGTTCCACTTACTACAAAGGTACCATATGGAGCAGTTGTTGGCTCCTAAATAGTTCTACTATCCCAGAGTGGTTTTAGACTTTTATCAGTCTATGACTACTCGAGGTGTCCCGCATCCTACTCTAATTCATTTCAGTATAGATGGACGCCAGGGTATCATTGGAGCTCGACACATCGCAGAGGCCCTCCATATTCCCTATGAGCCTGTGAGTCAGGCAGATTTCAATGAGTGGTTCCATTTTTCTCAGAGGGACATCTACAGCCTCAGTTTTGATGAGAAAGGAGCTTCCATTTGGGATGCTCCTTATTGATGTAATCTTACGCTCCAACATTTTCCCACTTCATCATATAGTGCAGAGGAGAGGAGCTATATTAGAGGCTTTATTTAGGATCTTTGAGGGTTACTACTTTGGCCTTCATCATTTGATCATGACTTCTCTTCTTCACTTTGAAGAGAAGGTCCATCAGAGGAAGCTTCAGAGAGCAGATGCCATTCCTTTACTATTTCCTAGGCTACTTTGTCAGATTTTAGAGCATCTGGGCTATCCTTCAGAGCCACATCTTAAGCGACGCCGCCATTGCCGAGAGGAGTTCACTCTCGACAAATGGCATCACTTGGTAGCTTATGTTGCACCTCAGGGAGCCCTAGATATGCCTGTACCACCAGAGCCACCACAGGCACAGCAGGGTGAGATTCATACAGACATTATACCCCCTGCCCCTGCAGCACCCGCTTCAGTGCCCATGCATGAGGCTACACCTTCTGCTCCTCCTACCATTCTAACACTCCCCTAGTTATGCCAGCTACATCAGTACCTCCTCCTTCATCTGAGTCTACTATCACCGTATCTCTTACGGAGTTTAAAGGCTTAGTGCATACATTACAGACATTGAGCACCACTCAGGATGCTCTCTTCCAACAGATGGAAGCTATTTGTGCACATCAGGATCAAATTATTGCCACTCAGACCCAGCATACTGCCATCCTTCATCAGATTCAGTAGCATCTGGGTGTGCAACCACTACCTGAGCATGATAGACCTGACTCATCCGAGCCTACAGCACCAGATGAGGAGACTACTCCAACTGAGCAGACCATACCATCAGAGGAGATTTCAGCCGGGCCTTCTCTCCACATGATCCTACCGCTACTATCTGATCATCTATCTACTTTTTGTATTTACTTTTCATATTAGATCAGTGAATCCCATATTTTTGATATTTTATATAATGGGATTGGATGTATTACTTGAGCATAATGCATATTGTATTTTTTCAAAGTAATACATATATATACCATCTGTGATTATGTTTTACATACTATTTCCTATACTCATCACTCTTTTGTTTCTGAAACATGTGGTTTCTCCTAAATCAATCAAACTCTATTCCACTTAGGAGGTACCATTTCCTTCCTTCATTTTAAATTGTTCTTCAAACATTGAGGACAATGTTGAACTTGGTTGTGGGGAGAGTTGAGGAAGGAAATTTTGTTATTAATGCTAAGTTATTTCGGTAATTTAGTTGCTTTTTGCTTAATTTTTAATTTTTTTTAAGTTTTTATTCTACTCTCCATGGTTATTAAAGAAAAATTTTCAAAATGAAATGGGAGAAATTGAATTTTTGTCTTTTTACTTGAAACTTAGAGTTGTATTATATTTATTGAAGTTGATGAATTATTGAACTCCTATTGATTTCAACATTGTTTCTCCCACTTCAAGCTTAC
Source organism: Vitis rotundifolia (assembly GCA_030254885.1). Classification (NCBI taxonomy): domain Eukaryota; kingdom Viridiplantae; phylum Streptophyta; class Magnoliopsida; order Vitales; family Vitaceae; genus Vitis; species Vitis rotundifolia. The sequence goes on along the minus strand of CM058154.1, from coordinate 12,525,713 downwards.
CACACACTGTGCACACTAGGTTCCGTTTATAAGATGAAAAGCTATTTCTCCTTTGACTTAGGAAAATTTAGACTTGGTACCTTTGACCTCATTTTAATAGTGTTGAGACACCTTATAAAAGGCCAATGAGCTTTTGAAAAAAAAAGAAAGAACAAAGTGTTTTACTTGCCTTGAAACCTGAGCAAGGTCTGAGGGGTATATGGTGAAAATCTTTAAAACCTGGTGCCCTAAGCCTTCATTGGTTAGGAGTCATCGACCTCAATGCTCGTTACAAGGGTGAATAGGTGGATTTTAACATACTGTAGGTGCTTGGGTATTAAAATTCATTCTCAAAAGTCCGAGGTGAAATCCGAGGAGTTAGTGGTTGAAAAATCCTTAAAGCTTGATGCCCTAAACCTTGATTGGTTGGGAGTCATCGATGGACCCCCGTTACATGGACAATTTAGAAAAGAATACCTTTAAGCTTTGCACTCCTACAAGAAAAAATTATGAGAGAAAAGAGGTGTGTTCTTAGCCTATTGGAGGTTGATCAGTTTGCTAAGCTTTGAAAAAAACTAGGTTGATGGGAGAGATTAGTTTAACATACTATATTCGGAAACTAATAAGTAACACAGAGATTTTTGTGGAAAAGTAAGGATTGACCCTTTGGGAGTGGAAATTATTTTGAAACTTAAATTTGCATAATGCCTACTTTGTATGAATTGTAATTAGGCAAGTTATTTGATAGCTCCTATGGAAGTTTGAGTTTTATTTCTTTAATGTTCCATGTGAGAGTTTGATCAGTCATGCCACTTAAAATTTTTTGGAGTGATCAGCATGATTTTGTAAATTATATTACTTTTATTTTTTATTTTTCTCTCCTTCATTGTTAAGGGACCAACAATATGTCGATTAGGGGGAGTGATTACTACTCAAAAAGTGCTATTTTATAGCTTGTAATTAACTTTTTTAAACACTTTTGAGTAGTAGTTATTATCTTTTATCTCAATTGGCATGTTAAGGACCCTTGCAATCGTTTTTAATCAAATTGTGTTAATTTTTGGTGTTTTTGATTGCTTTTTGATCACCAAAGAAATCTAAGAATGAGGGAGATCTTTGCATAGTTCATGGCAAATCAATTTGAAGTTCAAATTCATGAAAAAACCGAGTTTTGAAGCTTCGTAATCCTTTGCCAAAGTCATTCAAGTATGCAAGGAAGAAAAGAAAAGAAGAAATCTACAACCAAGCAATTTCGCAATGTGGATCCGCATTTTTCACGTGCGTCCCCACTCGATCGGCGAGACTCACTCTTTATTTGTGAAAAATTAATTTTAGAAAAAGTTGGAGTCGCCACTTATTTTATTTTTTATTTTAAAGGGAAAATAAAACAAGAAAGAAAAACCCTAAAATGTGACTCCATAATTTTTGGAAAAAGCATGTCTTTGAAAAACCTGAGTCTAGGTTCGGGGATCATGTTACTTATCGAGAAGGTACCTCTAGGAGGTAGCACCCCTCTAAGCCCTAAAGAGGTCTCTACTGACTAAGTTGAGGGAAATGTGGCAATTAAATGGTTGATCATGGATATCCTAGTAGACTAAGGTGATTTTCAAAAAATAGCATGCCAAATAAAATCACAATAAAGGGGAGTTAGGGCGCGTAACTGAACCGTTTCTTAAGCGCTATCAAAAGGCATCAAAGGTTAGTTTGAAAATATGACACATAACATGTATTTTTATCAAAGATGATCGAACAAGCATCATGGCAATCAAGTATGGCATCAAACAAGAGCATAGTGCACAAAGACATGGATATAGCTTATGATAACATGCATTTTCATAGAATTTTGGAATTAGAGGATAGAGAGCGTACCTGGATAGCAAGTATATTTTATAAGATTTCCCCAAAAATGTCAAAGTGGTTAGGACAAGCATAAATTATATAACACATCCATTATATCGAATATACAGTGTCCAAGGCCTAAAGTTGAGCTAAGATAAACCAAATGACTCTAAAAATAATAACAATTTTAAGTAAAGCATAAAACCATCAGCATGTAGTTGGAAAAGAAAGCATCCTAAAACAATTTCCAAAAAAATAGCTTAGAGTGGAATTTAATTATGAAAAATTTCAGGATATAACTCCTACACATCTAGATCAGCATTCCAAAAGCCGAACACTCATTCTAAGGACAGATTACAGCAAAAACACCTAAAGGTTCTATAAAGTCCAGATTAGATAAGAAAAAGTGACATGCATAAACGAATTTTTTTAAAAATAGTAAATGATCACATAAAATCATAAAAAAAAATCACATACATATTTCAAAGTGTTTATGTCACATAAAAATTAAATTCCGGGTCGGATGGTTCTCAAAAGTATTTTTAAAATATTCAAGATTATCAGATGTCTAGAATCTAGCATGCACAGTAGACGAGACTTTGAAAATTCATATCTCCCTCAAAAAGAAATATTTTTTAATATTTTATATGTCTAAGATCAATCTCAAGAAGCCTATAATTGAATAAAAATATTGAATCAAATTTAGAAAGTCATCTGGTATTTTATTTTTTTTAAAAGACCTCGGGTGTCCAGAACTGGGTGAAAACGGAACCCCTCTAAAAACTCATTTATATCTTCTATTCCAGAATGGCTTTCTAAGTCAAATGAAACTCTAAATTAAAATTCAAGAAGTCAAGAAAGTCATACAAGTTTCAGAAATTTTTTACAGATATTCTAAAGTTGCTAAAACGGAATTTAAACCTAGGAGGACAGGGGTTGAATGAAAACTGGCAGCAAGTGATTTTGAAAAGAATGATTTTTGTGTAGGGGTTCCACCAATTCCCCAATTAATATACATGAATTTAGCCTAAAATTGTCCCATTTATTTGGGACTACAAGCTTTGATTCACGTTTTGTTTAAAACCAAAATCTTTTGTTGAAAATTGAGAAGGATGCCAACCGATTAAGCATGGTTGCATGTTTTTTTTTTTTTTAACAGAAAAGAGATTTTGATTCTAGAGGCTTTAAATGAATTTAAAAAAAAAAAAAAAAAAAAAATCTCTTAAAAGGTTTTTTTTGTTTTAGAAAAAGAGTTTTGTCTTAAAATAAAGGAAATTAATTTTTAAAATAACAAAAATAGAAAACAAAATATCAATCAAAACAAAAGGAAACAAAGATCACGAAATAAAGATTTTAGGAAATCTTGTCAATTAAAGTGGTGAGAGTAAAGGCCAACCTTCATGGGTTTCCAGTGGCCCTCAAAAAAAAAAAAAAAAAAAAAAAAAAAAAAATTGACCAACAATCACTAAGGCAACAAATTTATAACTTTCTAACAAAATTATCATCCAAAAACTAACATTTAGATTTTAAGAAACACATGAAAAACTAGAATTAAACTAATCGGAATTAAAAATATGAACTTTACCTTACAAGACCAATTAAACTAGTAGATTTAAGATCAATAACTCAATCAAATTAAAAATAAACTGGAATTTAAACTAATTGGAATTAAAAATACAAACTTTATCTCACAAAATCAATCAAACTAAAGAACTAAGATCGATAACACATTCAAATTAAAAATAAACTAGAACTCACAAGATATTTAAACTAAGGAATTAAGATTGATAACACATTCAAATTAAAAATAAACTAGAATTAAACTAACTGGAATTAAAAATCTAAGCTTCACCTCACAAGATATTTAAACTAAAGAATTAAGATTGATAACATATTCAAATTAAAAATAAACTAAAACTAAATTAATCTAGAATTTTAAAAAATAAAAATAAATTTTATCTCACAAATCAATTAAACTAAGAAATCAAAATCACTAACACATTCAAGTTAGATTATAAACTAAAACTAAATTAATCCAGAATTAAAAAAATAAATTTTATCTCACAAATTACTTAAACTAAGGAATTAAAATCACTAACACATTCAAATTAAATTATAAACTAAAAATAAATTAATCCGAAATTAAAAAAAGTAAACTTTACTTTCACATCAATTAAACTAAGGAATCAAAATCACTAACACATTCAAATTAAATTATAAACTAAAAAATAAATTAATCCGGAATGAAAAAATAAATAAACTTTACTTTCACATCAATTAAACTAAGGAATCAAAATCACCAACACGTTTAAATTAAAAACATAAAATAAAAACAAGAAATTTATTATATAGGATGAATTAAATTAAAGAACTAAAATCATTAAAACACTCAACATTAAAAAAGATGGATCAAAACGAAATCAAAATCAATTTAAAAACGTATACTTACCTATCTACCGTTGTTTCTAGAGATTTTCTGGGCTGCTTCCCTCTTTTTTATGATTGTGTGTCGGCTCCCAAAGTGGCGTGTTGCTCATAGAAAGAAAAAAGAAAAAGAAAGGTGCTTTGGATGGCGGCTGTGTTGCTTCCGTCCTTATGCGTGTGGCTGCCTGGAGAGCTTAGGGAATCTGTGATGCGGGCTGGTCCTCTTGATGGTGGAGAATATGGCTGTGTGCTTCCAGCGTGGGGGAAAGTGGCAGCCTTAATTTGTGGCTACCCCTCCTTTCTTCTTTTTTTAAAATCTTCCAATTCAAAGGCAATCTTTCCAATTTCAAATTCCCCTCCAAAACCTTCCAAGGAGAGTTCCACTTTCCTTAAACTCCAATGGTAAGTTTCCTTGCAAAAAGCATGAAATTTTAGAAGTTAAATAATTGAATGAATAGATAAATAAGTAAAATAATAATAATAATAATAATAATAATAATAATAATAATAATCAGAAAATGGTAAAAATAATAAATAAATAAATAAGTTAAGGAAAATAATAAAAAAAAGGAAGATAACCAATAAAAGGTGAATGATAATCATAAAACTAAAACTAAAAATAAAATAATAAATAAATAAATAAAAATAAACAAATTAACAAAAATTGGGCCCCACGAGCCATGCAAACACGCAAGTCATATAAGTCACGCTAAAAAAAAAATCTTAATAGACCCAGTATACCTAAACGGGCCTAAGGTGAGACTAAGTGGGCCTATGGTGGTGCCTAATGGGCCAAGTGTATCTAAAACCTATCCTAAAAATGAAGGAAAAAAACTTAAGTCTAAATCAGGGCTGCCAAGGGTCATAATACAGAGTCAGATAATCCATCAACTAGAGTCTCCAAGGTGACTCAAAAAAGTAAGTAGTATGAGTAACAATGGGCCACCAACGAACTACCATGGAGCGCTAAAAGTGAACTTAAAGATATGTGCTAAAAGGACAAAATTGAGGGTCTACATGCAAGTTGGAAGTCCAACTTGCGAAATCCTCCACGCCTAAAAATTCCCATTTTCGCAGCCGACACGCCATTTCGAAGGGTGTTTCGCAGCTGCGAAACCACCCTTTGGCACACGAGTGCCACTTCCCAGCGCCGTACACCCATTTCGAAGCTGCGAAATGGGCTGCGAAATCCATGCCAAAATTTCTCCCGCTGCGAAACCATTTCGCAGCGCTACAATGCTGCTGCGAAAACGCCTCCTCGCTGCAAAATTGCCACCTTGCTGCGAAAATGAAAAGCGTCCCTTGGCATCCTTTTAAAAGGTATAAATTCCATTTTTTCTATTCTAACCAATCATCTGAACTTCAAAAAGGTACCAAGAGGAGCCAAGCCTGAGCAAGCCGCGCGCACCTCCGGTCATCTTCTTCGACGCAACCAGCACCTCCATTTCGCAACTGTTGGATACATTTGAAGCACTTCCTGGAGCCTAATTTATGCATGTTATATGTCGATTCAAAGCTTGGGAAGTCAGGAGTCTAGACCTTCAAACAGTACACAATTTGGACGTGAAACGAAGAAGGTATGGCTGTTTGAAGATGATTGTGCACACCATGAACGGAAATGTTACATTTTGCTACAGTTGGACACATTTTTGAAGCACTTTCTGGAGCTCAAATTATGCATGCCATATGTCGATTTGAAGCTTGCGAAGTCAGGAGTCCAATGCTTCAAACGGTATGCAATTTGGAGTTGAAACAAAAAAGTTATGGCCGTTTGAAGACAACCGCGCAAAGTTGAGTGGGAATTTCGCAGCCAAAGCCCAATTTCGCAGGGTGTTTCGCAGCTGCGAAACACCCCTTTGGCACACGAGTGCCATTTCGCAGCACAGTAACCCCATTTCGCAGCTGCGAAATGGGCTGCGAAAATGTTTTTTTTTCCTTTGGTTGCGAAACGATCTCCAAGCTTCCAAATGACTACAAAATGATCTCCAAACTTCAAAATGGATGCAAAATGATTTCCAAACTTTGAAATTGGGCTGCAAAACTCCCCTTTGACTGCGAAATGATTTCGCAGCCGCATAGCCCCCCTGGGAAAATTCCCTTTGGCTGCGAAAATGTTTCTTTTTTACTTTTGGCTTTGAAATGGCTATGAAATGGCTTCCAAGCTCCGAAATGATTTGCGAAAACACTTTGTGAAGCTAAAGGAAGTTGTGAAAATGCCAAGAGAGCCTGCAACCATGCATCTGAAGAGGAGAGCCCCGCGCACACTGAGATCACACACATGAAGCCTCTCATTCCATTTCTTACCTCCTTAAACCATCAAAGCCCATAGCTCCAGCTGAGAGCTCCAACTGAGGAGACTATGCCATCCAAGGAGACTACCAGAACAGAGGCCAATGTCATGATCCAACACATTCAGGAGGCCACCCCAGAGTCATCAGTTCCACAAGACCCTACCATTACTTGATCATCTCAGTATTTTTTTTGTATTTACTTATTATATTAGTATAGATAATTACATGTTTGAACTTAGCATTTTTCTATTGCCTCTACTCACTGACTCTTTTGTTTTTTTGAAACATGTGGTTTCTCCATACGAATTGGACTCCATGTCACTCAAGAGGTACCACTTCCTCCCTTTATTTTTAATCGCTCATGAAACATTGAGGACAATGTTCAGCTTGGTTGGGGGGAGAGTTGAGGAAGTAAGTATTGTTAATAATGCTAGGTTTATTTTGTTAATTTAGTGCTTTTTGCTTAATTTTTAAATTTTTTAAAGTTTTTTTTTTAATACTCTCCATGGTTATTAAGGAAAAATTTTCAAAATGAAATGGGAGAAATTGAATTTTTGTCTTTTTACTTGACTTCGAGTTTGTATTATGTTTATTAAAGTTGATGAATTGTTGAATCTTCTATTGAATTCAACCTTATGTCTTCCACTTTAAGCTATTCACACACTGTGCACAATAGGTTCCGATTATATGATGAATAACTATTTTCCCTCTTTACGTAGGAAATTTTAGACTTGGTACCTTTGACCTCATTTAATAGTGTTGGGACACCTTACAAAAGGCCAATGAGACTTTGGAAAAAAAAGAAAGAAAGAAAGAAAGAAATGTTTTACTTGCCTTGAAACCCGAGCAAGGTCGAGGGGTATATGGTGAAAATCTTTAAAGCCTGGTGCCCTAAGCCTTCATTGGTTGGGAGTCACCGATCTCAATGCTCGTTACATGGGTGAATAGGTGGAGTTTAGCATACTGTAGGTGCTTGGGTATTTAAAATTCATTCTCAAAAGTCCGGGGTGAAATCCGAGGAGCTAGCGGTTGAAAGATCCTTAAAGCTTGATGCCCTAAACCTTGATTGGTTGGGAGTCATCGATGGACCCCCGTTACATGGACAATTTAGAAAAGAATACCTTTAAGCCTTGTACTCCTACAAGAAAAAAAAATTGTGAAAGAAAAGAGGTGCGTTCTTGGCCTATTGGAGGTTGATCAGTTTGCTAAGCTTTGAAAAGAACTAAGTTAAGGGGAGAGATTAGTTTGACATACTATATTCGGAAGCTAATAAATAACACATAGATTTTTGTGGAAGAGTAAGGATTGACTCTTTGGGAGTGGAAATTATTTTGAAGCTTAAATTTGCATAATGCCTTCTCTTTAAGAATTGTGATTAGACAAGTTATTTGATAACTCTTGTTGAAATTTGAGTTTATATTTCTTTAATGTTCCATGTGAGAGTTAGATCATCATGCCACTTAAACATTTTTTGGAGTGATCAGCATGATTTTGTAAATTATATTACTTGTAGTTTTATTTTTTCTCTCCTTCATTGCTAAGGGACTAGCAATATTTCGGTTGGGGGGAGTGATTACTACTCAAAAATGCTATTTTGTAAGCTTGTAATTAACTCTTTTAATCACTTTTGAGTAGTAGTTATCACCTTTTAACCCAATTAACATATTAAGGACCCTTGCAATCAATTCTAATGAAAATGTGCAAGTTTTGGTGTTTTTGTTAGTATTTTGATCACCAAAGCAATCCAAGATTGAGGAGAGTTCTTTGGAATCCATGGCAAAGATTTTGGAAAGCTTAGAAACATGAAGAACCGAAGCTTTAAAGTCCTTTGCCATAAGCAAATCCGAAATGCAAGGAGGGAAGCAAAGAGGAAAAACAGAGGGAAGCAAAACAGGGGACAGCAGCTGCAGTCTTCTTGGGCACTTTTGGAGCACTTTCCGGAGTCCAATTTCTACATGCTATATACCATTTCAAAGCTCAGGAAGTCAAGAATCTAATGCTTCAAACGGTGCATGATTCTAAGTTCAAATGAAGAAGTTACAGCCATTGGAATCTGATCGCTCCAAGCTGAAGGAGAATTTCGCAGGGCTGCGAAATTTGGTCCTTTGGCTGCGAAATTTCGCAGCACTACAGTGCCGGCTGCGAAACGCCTCCTGAAGCACCCGATAGCTGCAACCGACATCTTGAGATATTTTTGCTTTAGATATTTGATGTCTAAATTTCCCAAACTCTCCTTGTAACCCTCCTATCACATGATTCCTTAGTTAGGAAGTAAGAAGCAAAGGGTGAATAACCCCTTATAAATGTAAACATCTCGGGAGCTTTTCCAGAGACCGAACCTTGTATAGTTTTTGAAGTGATATATACAGAGCACTTGCTCTGTTTTTTCCTTCTCTTTTTGTTTTCTCTTTCATTTTCTTTCTAGCCAAACATCCTTTGAGCATTTTTCCTCAAAGGATGAGAGGCTAGACTTTTTGTTTCTTGGGTGAAGGAAGCTAGGTAAGGTGCCGGCTGCATGAGGGTGAGTTTTTGTTGTTTCCATTTTTAATGAAGAGAAAGTGTGACCCGTTTTTGGTTTCTATGTTTTTAGTTAACTTAAAACGCCTTTGAATCACCTGGGCCAACACTTGGTAAGGCAAGTGATCTCCGTCCGTGGAGATGCACTAGTTTATCTCTTCCGAGCCTTTGGGAGGTGATTCAGAGGTAGGATTTTCTAGAATAGCCAACACTTGGTAAGCTTTTGGACTCCAAGGAGACATCCATTAGTTATCTCTTGCGAGCTTTTGACGGATAATCCAAGGTTAAAGATCCCCTTGAATGGCAAATGCTAGGTGAGAGGCACGAGCCATTGCAAGGTGTATCAGTGAGAGGGATTTAGTGTTGAAACCATTAATGGTAAGCATCTGTACCACACCGGTTAGAGAATTAACTATATGTTAATTCTCTAATGTGAGGAAAAGAAACAAGTGACTGGAATCTCCTCTTTTGTAGATGGCACCTGATCCTAGTGACCTGAAGTCACAAGAAACACCTTTCTTTCTAATTACTTTTAGTTATTTTCAGTTTGGTTAGCTTAAAACCATTCATTTCCATGCAAATTTATGTTTTCTTTTAAAGCTAACCTTGGAAAGGAAAACCACCAATTCATCTTTTGAAATAATATCAATTGCGAAGTGAAAACCCATCTCTGTGGACGATCCTAGAGCCACTATGCTATGCTAGCTATGCTACCCTAGTATATGGTGAATTAGGTTTATAAATTTTGTTGATAACTCCCGTCTGAGGATTGAAATCAAAGCACATCAGTTGATTGATCTGAATCAATCAGAACACCAATTGGGGACGAATCACTTGGTAAGCTTTCGGATTCCATGGATTCTTATTGCTTGCAATCTTGCTCCATGGAGGTTTAATTGTTATCTCTTGTTTGCTTGTGAAGGATGATCCGATGTTAAGGATCACCTTGAATGGCAAATAATAGGTGAGAGGTACGAGCCATTGCAAGGTGTATCAGTGAGAGGCATTTAGTGTTGAAACCTTTAATGGTAAGCATCTGTACCACACCGGTTCAGGAAATAACTATATGTTAAATCCCCAACGCGAGGAAAAGATTCAAGTGACCAAAATCTCCTCTTTGTATAAGGCACCTGATCCTAGTAACCTGAAATCCCAAGAAACACCTTTCTTTCTAATTAATTTCAATTACTTTTTGTTTGGTTAGCTTAAAACCAACCATTTCCATACAAATTTATGTTTTCTTTTAAAGCTAACTCATAAAGGAAGAGCACCAATTCAAATTTTGAATTAATATCAATTGCAAAGTGAAAACCCATCTCTTTGGACGATCCTAGAGCCACTATACTATGCTAGCTAGTGCTACCCTAGTATATGGTGAATTAGGTTTATAAATTTTGTTGATAACTCCCACCTGAGGATTGAGATCAAAGCATACCAGTTGATTTGACAAGAATCAACTTGGACACCAATTGGGGACGAATCAATTGGTGAAAATTGAAACTCCTCACGAAACAAAGTTGGAGTTGTGCTTGAACATCATGGATGCGCCACCTGAAGATCAGCATAGTCACCATGGTTAGGAGGACAATCTCAACGCATTTCGATCCATGAAAGACCGTATGGATCCACCTCGTATGAGTGCACTGTCATGTATAGTGCCGCCTACAGAGCAACTAGTGATTCGACCACATATTGTGCCACTTCTACCTACTTTCCATGGGATGGAAAATGAGAATCCCTACTCACATATCAAGGAATTTGAGGAGGTTTGTAATACATTCCAGGAAGGAGGAGCGTCCATCAACTTGATGAGACTCAAGCTATTTCCTTTCACCTTAAAGGATAAGGCCAAGATTTGGCTTAATTCTCTAAGGCAAAGGAGTATCTGAACTTGGACTGATTTGTAATCTGAATTTCTCAAGAAATTTTTCTCGACTCATAGGACCAACTACTTGAAAAGACAGATTTCAAATTTCTCAGCTAAAGAGAATGAGAAATTTTATAAGTGTTGGGAGAGATACATGGAAGCTATCAATGCTTGTCCTCACCATGGCTTAGACACATGGCTATTGGTGAGCTATTTTTACGACGATATGTCTTCCTCAATGAAGCAACTCTTAGAAACGATGTGTGGAGAATACTTCATGAGTAAGAATCTAGAGGAAGCCATGGATTTCTTGAATTATGTGGCTGAAGTTTCAAGGGGATGGGATGAGCCGAATTCTAGAGAAGTGGGATAAATGAAATCTCAGCCTAATGCTAAGGCTGGGATGTATACTTTGAATGAAGACATCGATATGAAGGCAAAAATTGGGGCTATGACAAGAAGATTGGAGGAGCTAGAAGCGAAGAAATTGAACGAAGTGCATGCCATTTCTGAAACACCAGTGCAAGCTACACCGTGTTCCATTTGTCAATCTTTTGAGCACTTGGTGGGGGAGTGTCCGACGATTCCAGCTGTGAGAGTAATGTTTGGGGATCAAGCAAAGGTTATTGGACAATTCAAGGCTAACAACAATGCTTCATATGGCAACACCTACAATTCAAATCAAAGGAACCATCCAAATTTCTCATGGAAGCAGAGGCCACCTCAGTACACACAATCTGGCCAAGCACCTTTGCAAGCTTCGAATCTTGAACAAGCCATAGTGAATCTCAGCAAGGTCGTGGGAGATTTTGTTGGAGACCAAAAATCCATTAATGCTCAGCTCAGTCAAAGAATTGACAGTGTAGAGAATACTTTGAACAAAAGGATGGATGGGATGCAAAATGATCTATCTCAGAAGATAGATAACCTCTAGTACTCAATCTCAAGGCTCACCAACCTCAACACCGTGCAAGAGAAAGGAAGGTTTCCTTCTCAACCTCATCAAAACCCCAAGGGAATTCATGAAGTGGAGGCTCTAGAGGGAGAATCGTCACAGGTGAGGGAAATCAAAGCAGTGATCACTCTGAGGAGTGGTAAAGGGGTTGATCTGCCTACGTCCAAGCTAAAGCATGAACTAGAGAAAAAGAAGAGGGAGGAAATCAAAGGAAAGAGAAAAGGAAATAGTGAGAAGAAGAAGGACTATGAATTTATAGTGAATAAAGAACTATAGAGGACCATTATCAACGAAGATATGATGACCAAACCACGCCTCCACCTGTTCCCCAAGCTTTGCATGGGAAAAAGGGAATCAACAACGCATAAAAAATTCTTGAAGTGTTGAGGCAAGTGAAGGTCAATATCCCTTTGAGAGACATGATCGAATAAGTGTCGACTTATGCAAAATTTCTGAAGGACTTGTACACTATAAAGAGAGGGTTGAACGTGAACAAGAATGCCTTCTTGACTGAGCAAGTGAGTGCCATCATACAGTGCAAGTCCCCAATGAAATACAAGGATCTGGGCTGCCCTACCATCTCACTGATGATTGGAGAGACAGTTGTGGAGAAAACTTTGTTGGACTTGGGAGCAAGTGTGAATTTGCTACCCTACTGATTAGTACTCAAAAAGTGCTCTTTTTATAGCTTGTTATAAACTCTTTTAAACACTTTTGAGTAGTAATTAATACCTTTTAACTCAATTGGCACATTAAGGACCCTTGCAAGTGTTACTAATCAATTTTTGGCTAGTTTTGGTGTTTTTAGTAGCTTTTTGATCATTAAAGCAAGCCAAGAATGAGGGAGAATTTTTGTGCAACCCTTGTCAATAAGTTTCCAAGCCAATCAAGAGATTCAAGGAAGAAAATCAGAGAGAGAAATCTAACAAGAAGCAATTTCACATGGCTATGCGAAATTCAGCACACTGAAATTCAGAGGAGAGCAGCTGCAGTCTTCTTTCACAAATTTGAATCACTTTCTGAAGTCCATTTTTTACATACCATATATCATTTCGAAGCTCGGGAAGTCAAGAATCCAACGCTTCAAACGGTGTGCAAATCAGAGCTGAAATGAAGAAGTTATAGCCGTTTGAAGATGACTACACTAGGCATTGCGAAAATTTCGCAACAGCATTTTCCACTTGCGAAATTTTCGCAAGTGACTTTCCCACTTGCAAAATTTTCGCATTAGCTTTTCCCACTTGTGAAAATTTTCGCAACAGCCATCCCACTTGTGAAAATTTCGCAGCACATTTTCCTCTTGCGAAATTTTCGCAAGAGACTTTTCCACTTGCGAAATTTTCGCATCAGCTTTTCCCACTTGCCAAAATTTTTGCAACAGCCATCCCACTTGCGAAAATTTTCGCAACTCTATATCTCACTTGCGAAATCCTCTTGGGATATTTTTAGATATTTTCAGATATTTTCTCGCCCACTCCGTTAGATTTTTAGCTCTAGATATTTTGTGTAATTACCTATTTTCTCCTTGTAATCAGCCAATGATAGGATTGCTTAGTTAGGAAGGTTGGAAAAAACTCCTCTATATATTCTTTTGCACCGATTGTAAACATATCGAGGATCAGAGACAGAATCGATCAATATATATTATACAGAGCCTTGCTCTACTTTTTCTTCTCAATTTTATTTTCATTTTCATTTTCTTTCTAGCCAAACATTCTCTGAGGCCTCAGAGGATGAGTGGCTAGGCTTTTTGTTTCTTGGATTGAAGGAAGCTAGGAAAGGGATGATTCGTCCCCAATTGGTGTTCTGATTGATTCAGATCAATCAACTGATGTGCTTTGATTTCAATCCTCAAACGGGAGTTATCAACAAAATTTATAAACCTATTTCACCATATACTAGGGTAGCATAGCTAACATAGCATAGTGGCTCTAGGATCGTTCACTGGGATGGGTTTTCACTTCACAATTGATATTAGTTCAAAAGCTGAATTGGTGCTTTTTCTTCTCTAAGTTAGCTTTAAAAGAAAACATAAATTTGCATGAAAACGAATGGTTTTAAGCTAACCAAACAAAAAGTAACTGAAATTAACTAGGAAGAAAGATGTTTCTTGGGATCTCAGGTTACTAGGATCAGGTGCCATCTACAAAAGAGGAGATTCGGTCACTTGTTTCTTTTCCTCGCATTGGGGGTTTAACATATAGTTATTTCCCGAACCGGTGTGGTACAGATGCTTACCATTAATGGTTTCAACACTAAATCCCTCTCACTGATCCATCTTGCAATGGCTCGTGCCTCTCACCTAGCATTTGCCATTCAAGAGGATCTTTAACCTTGGATTATCCTTCAAAAGCTCGCAAGAGATAACTAATGGATGTCTCCTTGGAGTCCAAAAGCTTACCAAGTGTTGGCTGGTCTAGAAAATCCTACCTCTGAATCACCTCCCAAAGGCTCGCAAGAGATAAACTAGTGCATCTCCATGGACGGAGACCACTTGCCTTACCAAGTGTTGGCCCAGGTGATTCAAAGGCGTTTTAAGTTAAACTAGAAAGATAAAAACCATAAACGGGTCACACTTTCTTTTCATTAAAAATGGAAACAACAAAAACTCACGCTTATGTAGCCGGCACCTTACTTAGCTTCCTTCACCCAAGAGACAAAAAGTCTAGCCTCTCATCCTCTGAGGAAACATCCTCAGAGGATGTTTGGCTAGAAAGAAAATAAAAGAGAAAACAAAATGGGAAGGAAAGGCAGAGCAAGGCTCTGAATTTTACTTCCTTTAAAAACTATACAAAGTTGTCTCTGAGAACAAGCTCCCGAGATCATTCTTCAGTGATTACAAGAGAGTACATTTATAGGAAGGTTATTTACCCTTCCTTCATTCCTTCTTAGCTAAGGAATTACATGAGTGGCTGAATACAAGGAGAAAATGGAGATTTAGACATAAAATATCAGAAGAAAAAGAGTCGGTGCACAAATATCCCAGTTTCGCACGTTGCATGGTGACTTGCAAAAATTTCGCAAGTTGATTTCGCAACTTGGAATCCACTTTCGCACGTTGAGCTCCAAGTTCGCAAGTTACAAAATCACTTTCGCATGTTGGGCTTCACCGCGAATGCACAGCTGCCATCCATTTCCATTTCGCAAGGCTGATTTTAATTTCGCACGTTGGAGTTCCAATTTCGCAAGGTGCGAAATTGTCCTTCAGCTTGACACAGTTTTCTTCTGAAGGACATATCTTCCTCATTTCAGCTCCAAATCACACACGGTTTGAAGCGTTGGATTCTTGACTTCCAGATCTTTCCAACGGTATATAGCATGAAGAAAATTGACTTCGGAAAGTGCTCCAAAAGTGGGAAGGAAGACTGCAGCTGCCATGCTCTGTTTTCTTCACTCTGTTTTTCCTCTCTCCTTTGTTCTTTCCTTGCATACTTTACCCGGCTATGGCAAAGGACTATGAGGCTCCAAAGCTTAGTTCTTCATGAATTTGGGCTTCCAAAAGCTTTGCCATGAACTATATACAACTCTCCCTCATTCTTACATTGCTTTGGTGAGCAAAAAGCTATCAAAAACACCAAAACTTAACACAATTTGATTAGAAACAAATGCAAAGGCCCTTAATGTGTTAATTGGGTTAAAAGGTGATAATTACTACTCAAGATAGTTCAAAAGAGTTAATTACAAGCTATGAAATAGCACTTTTTGAGTAGTAATCAAGGGGCCCGAATACAAAGGTAGGAGTTTTCCTTGTTTCAATTTTTAATGAAGAGGAAGTTGTGACCCGTTAATGGTTTCTATCTGTTTAGTTAATTTAAAATCCCTTATAATCACCAAGGCCAACACTTGGTAAGCTTTTCGGACTCAATCCATAGAGATCCATTAGTTATCTCTTGCGAGCCTCTGGGAGGTGGTTTAAAGGTAGGGTTGGCTAGAATAGCCAACACTTGGTAAGCTTTTGGACTCCCTGGAGACATCCATTAGTTATCTCCTGCGAGCTTTTGAAGGGTAATCCAAGGTTAAAGATCACCTTGAATGGCAAATACTAGGTGAGAGGTACGCGCCATTGCAAAGTGCATCAGTGAGAGGGATCTAGCATTGAAACTATTAATGGGAAACAACTGTAACACACCGGTTAGGAGGATAACTATAGGTTAAATCCCCAATACAAGGAAAAGATCCGAAATCTTGTCTTTTGTATAAGAAGCTTGAACCTAGTGACCTGAAAATCCAAGAAACCTTTTCTTTGAAATTAATATCAGTTACTATTTTTGGTTTACTTTAAAATCAATATTTTTTCACTCGAAAATTATGTTTTCTTTTAAAGCTAACCTTTTAAGGAAAAAACACCAATCCAATTTGTTAAAAGCATATCAGGTGTGAAATGAAAACCCATCTCTGTGGACGATCCTAGAGCCACTATGCTATGCTAGCTATGCTACCCTAGTATATGGTGAATTAGGTTAATAAATTTTGTTGATAACTCCCATCTGAGGATTGAAATAAAGGCACATCAGTTGATTGATCTGAATCAACCAGAACACCAATTGGGGACGAATCAAATGGCGCCGTTGCAGGGGATGGTGCCACTTCACAGTGATATGATCTTTTCAGAACACTTGTGATCTTCATCACAAGTTTGGTGATTTCTATTTTCTTTTACTAAGTCTTTTTATTTATTTCTTTTTACTTATTTCTGTCTTTAGTTTATCTGTTATCTAGTTTTTAGTTAATTTTAATTTTCTTTTTTTTTTCTAGAATTTTTTTTCTTTTGTTTTCTTTGTTTTTGTTTTTGTTGTGCATGCCCTGTCAGATAGAAGATAGTAAGGGAAGTCATGGATTTTTGGAATGAAGACATCGATACAAAAGCAAAATTTGCGGCTATGGAAAGAAGATTGGAGAAGCTAGAAATGAGGGAGAAGCAAAAAGTGCACGCCATTTTTGAGAAATTAGTGCAAGCTATCCCTTGTCCCATTTGTCTATCTTATGAGCACATGGTGGAGGAGTGTCCTATCATTCCAGCGGCGAGAGAGATATATGGTGATCACAACACCTACAATTCAAATTGTAGGAATCATTCAAATTTCTCTTGGGAACCACAGCTATATCAGTACACGCAACTTGCTCAAGCACCCCAACAAGCCTCAAGTCTTGAACAAGCCATTGTAAATCTCAGCAAGCTTATGGGAGACGTTGTAGCAAACCAGAAATCCACTAATGATCAATTCAGGCAAGAAATTGCCAATCAAGACAGAAGGATGGATGGCAAGCTAAATGATCTATCTCAGAAGACAGACAATCTCGAATACTCAATCTCAAGGCTTATCAACCTCAACAGAGAGCGAGAAAAAGGAAACTTTCCTTTTTAACCTTATCAAAATCCCAAGGGGTATCCATAAAGTGGAGGCTAAAAAGGGAGAAACTTCAATGGTAAGGGAAGTTAAAATAGTTTTGGTTGATCAGCCCACATCCAAGCCAAAGCATGATGAGGGGTTACCTGAGCCCTCAAATTTTCTTGTTACTCTGTCCCCTTGGACGAGAAGAAAAGAAATGCAGCCCTTACTCAATGCGGTGGAGATATAGAGACATGCTAAGGAGGAGCCCTCGACACTTATTCTTAACCTGCTACCTCTAGAGATGAAATATGCAAACCGGGTAGAAAACAAGCTGAAACAGTACCACATTTTTTGATGGACTTAGTCTTTCTAAAGACTAGCTAGTCCATATCTTTAAGTTTTATTTCTTTTATTTACTTGTCTTAATTTTAATTTCTTGCTTTAATTTTAATTTTTTTTGAATTAATTTAGTTTTTTTTTTCTTCTTTATGATCAAATGCAAGGGAATTCCAAAACAGAGGAAAAATAGAGTATTTTGCAACACAAAATGCACTTGCGAAATTTTTTGCAACAGAAAAGTCACTTGCAAAAATTTCGCAACACCCAAATGCACTTGCAAAATTTTTCGCAACACAAAATGCACTTGCGAAAATTTCGCAACACCAAAAGTCACTTGCGAAATTTTCGTAACTCAAAAATGCACTTGCGAAAATTTCACAATACCCACAGTCACTTGCGAAAATTTTTGCATTACCAAATTCACTTGCGAAAATTTCGTAATAGCACAAATCACTTGCGAAATTTTTCGCAAGGCCTCCTAGCAATTTCGCAACTCGTTTTTGCCTTGCGAAATACCAACGGTCGCCTGTGCGAACTTCCAACGGTCAGGAGGGAAACCAAAAGTCATTCAAAATTCCTATTTAAAGGCCTTCAAAGCCTCTGTTTACTTCGCACGACCCATCCTCTGTTGCGAAAAGCTCACGGCCACCTTGTGAAGCAATTTCCTCGCTATTCCACGGCTCTCGGCCACCAAGAAGGAGAAGAGACCTCCGCCTGTCGCCCATTTCAGCTATGCCGCGCATCAGAGGGGGCCATACAGACCCGTCCGCATCTCGCAAAGATAGGCCAAGCGCCTCCACTCCTCAAGATTCATCTCAGGGCTCTCAGGCCCCGACTGTTCTATCTTTCGAGGGTGGGGGACCATCTAGCCCTCCTCAGCACCAATATACGACATGGAGACCGCCAACTTCTTTGCCTCTAGAGCCATCAGTACACCGTAATCCACCAAAGAGAGCCAGGACATCAGGCCTTGGAGAGACATCTAGTTAGACTCCAGCCGACTCTCAGGCCCCAACTGATAGTCAACATCTTTCTAGCATTACTCCAGAAGTCGTCATCAAGAGGCCTATGATGTCCATGCCGCCCATAGAGGGCAATTCAGATTGTTGAGATAGGCCATTTCATTCAGAGATTTATTTTGATATTGAGGCTATGCGACAGTAGTCGGACCTTCAGGATTCATTTGGATTGCTCCAGAGGTACCATCTCGAGCTCCTGATGACTCCCAGGGAGTTTTTCTACCCTAGAGTGGCAATGGATTTCTATCAGTCCATGACTACTCAGGACGCCCAGAGTCCCACAACCATTCGTTTCAGTATAGACTGGCATCAGGGTATCTTAGAGGCTAGGCACATTGCTGAAGCTCTCCACATTCCAATTCAGCCAGAGGATCCAGCACAGTTCAGACAGTGGTCCCCTATATCTCAGCGAGACATGGTCCGCATTCTATCGAGAGGGACATCTGGAGATTCTTCCCTTCGACGTAAGGAACTTCCATCTGCGATGCTCCTAATAGATGTATTGTTGCGGTCCAACATTTTTCCTCTTCGACATCTAGTGCAAAGGCAAGGACCCATCCTGGATGCATTATTCAGGATATCTAAGGGCTTCTATTTTGGGCCTCATCATTTGATTATGGCCGCTCTCCTATACTTCGAGGAGAAAGTTCATAGAAAGAAGCTACAGCGAGCTATCACGATCCCATTGCTGTTTTCGAGGCTGCTTTGCCATATATTAGAGTATATGGGCTATCCTACTGAGCCCCATCTCGAGCGCCGCCACCACTGTCGAGAGCATTTCACTCTTGACTAATGGACACAGCTATCAGGTAAAAATCTAATGAAGTCAGCACCTGAAGCTGCCCCACCTAGGCCAGCATCTCTAGTGCCAGCATAGGCTGCCCAGGCACAGCAAGATGAGTGTCTCACAAATTCTATTCCACCTGCCCCTGCTGCACCATCTATGCCTCAGGCTACCTCTACTGATCCTTCTGTTACACCACCTATTCGACCAACTGCACCTCATCCATCGCAAGATCCTATTACCATAACTGCCATGGAGTTTCGTGCCATGATAAATTTGTTCAAGACACTAATCGTTATGCACAATGCTCTATTTCGGTAGATGGCAGACATACGTGATTAGCAGGACTAGCATACTGCTATCCTTAGTCAGATTCAGCAGCATCTAGGACTTCCACCACCACCTTAGACTGACATTCCAGGACCATCAGAGCCCATAGCTCCAGCTGAGGAGACCATCAAAGCCGATGTCCCGCCCCAGGCCACTCAGGAGACTACCACAGATGCATCATCTCCAAATGACCCTACCATTACTTGATCATCTCTTTATCTTTTTGTATTTACTTATTATATTAGTAGACATAATTTCTTATTTTGATGCTTTATATTCTGGGATTGGATGTATTACCTGATGATATCTCATATTCTACTTTCTCAAACTAATATTTTGGCATCATTTTTTTTTAAACTTGGCATTTTTCTATTTCCTCTACTCACTAACTCTTTTGTTTTTGTTAACTCATGTGGTTTCTCCTATACGACTTAGACTCCATGTCACTCAGGAGGTACCACTTCCTCCCTTTATTTTTAATCGCTCTTGAAATATTGAGGACAATGTTCAGCTTGGTTGGGGGGAGAGTTTGAGGAAGTAAGTATTATTAATAAATGCTAAGTTATTTTGGTAATTTAGTACTTTTTGCTTATTTTTTAAAAAAAATTTCTTAAAATTTTTTACTCTACTCTCGATGGTATTTAAGGAAAAATTCTCAAAATGAAAGAGGAGAAATTGAATTTTTGTCTTTTTACTTGAATATTAGAGTTTGTATTATGCTTATTGAAGTTGATGAATTATTGAAACTCCTATTGATGTCAACCTTATTTCTTCCACTTTAAGCTTATCACACACTATGCACTTTAGGTTCCATTTATAAGATGGAAAACTATTTTCCCCCTTGACTTAGGAAAATTTAGACTTGGTACTTTTGACCTCATTTTAATAGTGTTGGGACACCTTATAAAAGGCCAATGAGCCTTTGAAAAAAAAAAAAAAAACAAAGTGTTATACTTGCTTTGAAACTCGAGCAAGGTCCGAGGGGTATATGGTGAAAATCTTTAAAGCCTGGTGCCCTAAGCCTTCATTGGTTGGGAGTCACCGACCTTAATGTTCGTTACATGGGTGAATAGGTGGAGTTTAACATATTGTAGGTGCTTGGGTATTAAAACTTCAATTTCAAAAGTCTGGGGCGAAATCTGAGGAGTTAGAGGTCGAAAAATCCTTAAAGCTTGATGCCCTAAACCTTGATTGGTTGGGAGTCATCGATGGACCCCCGTTACATGGACACTTTAGAAAACAATACCTTAAGCATTACACACCTACAAGAAAAAAATTGTGAAATAAAGGAGGTGCGTTCTTAGCCTATTGGAGGTCGATCAGTTTGCTAAGATTTGAAAAAACTAGGTTGGGGGGGGGGGGGGGGGGGGGGGGGGAGAGATTAGTTTGACATACTATTTTCGGAAACTAATAAATAACACTTAGATTTTTGTGGAAGAGTAAGGTTTGGCCCTTTGGGAGTGGAAATTCCTCTGATGCTTAAATTTGCATAATGCCTTCTCTTTATAAATTGTGATTAGGCAAGATATTTGATGACTCTTGTTGAAGGTTGGATTTTTTTTCTTTGATGTTCCATGAGAGAGTATGCTCTATATCATGCCACTTGAACATTTTTTTTTTGGAGTGATCAGCATGATTTTGTAAATTATTTTACTGTTTATTTTTCTTTCTCTCCTTCATTGCTAAGGGACTAGCAATATGTCGGTTGGGGGGAGTGATTAGTACTCAAAAAGTGCTCTTTTTATAGCTTGTTATAAACTCTTTTAAACACTTTTGAGTAGTAATTAATACCTTTTAACTCAATTGGCACATTAAGGACCCTTGCAAGTGTTACTAATCAATTTTTGGCTAGTTTTGGTGTTTTTAGTAGCTTTTTGATCATTAAAGCAAGCCAAGAATGAGGGAGAATTTTTGTGCAACCCTTGTCAATAAGTTTCCAAGCCAATCAAGAGATTCAAGGAAGAAAATCAGAGAGAGAAATCTAACAGGAAGCAATTTCGCATGGCTATGCGAAATTCAGCACACTGAAATTTAGAGGAGAGCAGCTGCAGTCTTCTTTCACAAATTTGAATCACTTTCTGAAGTCCATTTTTTACATACCATATATCATTTCGAAGCTCGGGAAGTCAAGAATCCAACGCTTCAAACAGTGTGCAAATCGGAGCTGAAATGAAGAAGTTATAGCCGTTTGAAGATGACTGCACCAGGCATTGCGAAAATTTCGCAACAGCATTTTCCACTTGCGAAATTTTCGCAAGTGACTTTCCCACTTGCAAAATTTTCGCATCAGCTTTTCCCACTTGCGAAAATTTTTGCAACAGCCATCCCACTTGCAAAAATTTCGCAGCACATTTTCCTCTTGCGAAATTTTCGCAAGAGACTTTTCCACTTGTGAAATTTTCTAATCAGCTTTTCCCACTTGCGAAAATTTTCGCAACAACCATCCCACTTGCAAAAATTTTCGCAACTCCATATCTCACTTGTGAAATCCTCTTGGGATATTTTCAGATATTTTCTCGCCGACTCCGTTAGATTTTTAGCTCTAGATATTTTATGTAATTACCTATTTTCTCCTTGTAATCAGCCAATGATAGGATTGCTTAGTTAGGAAGGTTGGAAAAAACTCCTCTATATATTCTTTTGCACCGATTGTAAACATATCGAGGATCAGAGACAGAATCGATCAATATATATTATACAGAGCCTTTCTCTACTTTTGCTGGTCAATTTTATTTTCATTTTCATTTTCTTTCTAGCCAAACATCCTCTGAGGCCTCAGAGGATGAGTGGCTAGGCTTTTTGTTTCTTGGATTGAAGGAAGCTAGGAAAGGGACCCGAATACAAAGGTAGGAGTTTTCCTTGTTTCAATTTTTAATGAAGAGGAAGTTGTGACCTGTTAATGGTTTCTATCTTTTTAGTTAACTTAAAATCCCTTATAATCAACTGGGCCAACACTTGGTAAGCTTTTCAGACTCAATCCATAGAGATCCATTAGTTATCTCTTGCGAGCCTCTGGGAGGTGGTTTAAAGGTAGGGTTGGCTAGAATAGCCAGCACTTGGTAAGCTTTTGGACTCCCTGGAGACATCCATTAGTTATCTCCTGCGAGCTTTTGAAGGGTAACCCAAGGTTAAAGATCACCTTGAATGGCAAATACTAGGTGAGAGGTATGAGCCATTGCAAAGTGCATCAGTGAGAGGGATTTAGCGTTGAAACTATTAATGGGAAACAACTGTAACACACCGGTTGGGAGGATAACTATAGGTTAAATCCCCAATACGAGGAAAAGATCCGGAATCTTCTCTTTTGTATAAGGAGCCTGAACCTAGTGACCTAAAAATCCAAGAAACCTTTTCTTTGAAATTAATATCAGTTATTATTTTTGGTTTACTTTAAAATCAATATTTTTTCACCCGAAAATTATGTTTTCTTTTAAAGCTAACCTTTTAAGGAAAAAAGACCGATCCAATTTGTTAAAAGCATATCAGGTGTGAAATGAAAACCCATCTCTGTGGACGATCCTAGAGCCACTATGCTATGCTAGCTATGCTACCCTAGTATATGGTGAATTAGGTTTATAAATGTTGTTGATAACTCCCATCTGAGGATTGAAATCAAGGCACATCAGTTGATTGATCTGAATCAACCAGAACACCAATTGGGGACGAATCACCTACTCTGTCTACAAGCAATTGGGACTTGGAGAGTTAAAGCCACCATCAATCACTTTATCTTTAGCAGATAGATCTATGAAGATTCTAAAAGGCATGATTGAAGTTTCCTAGTTCAAGTTGATAAATTCTACTACCCAGTGGATTTTGTTGTTCTTGATACGGACCCTATTGCCAAAGGAACTAATTGTGTTCCTATCATACTTGGAAGACTATTCCTAGCTACATCAAATGCCATCATCAATTGTAGGAATGGAGTCATGCAACTTATGTTTGGCAATATGACGTTGGAACTCAATATCTTCTACTTGTTCAGAAAACAATTCCATCCAGAAGAAAAAGAAGGACCAGAGGAGGTTTGCATGATCGACAACCTAGTGGAAGAGCATTGTGATCAGAAAATGTTGGAAGAGTTGAATGAAAGCCTTGGAGATCTTGATGAAGGGTTACCTGAACCCTCAGATTTGCTTGCTACTCTGCCCCCTTAGAAGAGGAGAGAAGAAATTCTACCTTTATTCAATAAGGAGGAGACACAAGAAGATGTTAAGAAGGAGTCCCCAAAGCTTGTGCTGAAGCCACTACCCACAGAGTTGAAGTATGCATACCTGGAAGAAAACAAGTAGTGCCCTGTTGTTATATCTTCATCTCTTACCACTCCTCAGGAGGATTGTCTAATGGAAGTCCTCAAGAGATCTAAGAAGGCAATAGGGTGGCAAATTTCTGATCTAAAAGGGATCAGTCCTTTAGTCTGTACCCATCATATATACATGGAATAAGAAGCTAAGCCAATTCGTCAATCGTAGAGAAGATTGAATCCTCACATGCAAGAGGTGGTGACAGCTGAAGTTCTTAAACTACTTCAAGCCGGTATTATTTATCCCATATCAGATAGCCCATGGGTGAGTCCTACACAAGTTGTGCCAAAGAAATCCGGGATCACGGTGGTGCGAAATGATAAGGGAGAAGAAATTTCTACACGCCTCACTTCAGGTTGGAGCGTGTGTATTGATTATAGAAAGTTGAATGTTGTAATAAGGACCATTTTTCGTTGCCGTTCATTGATCAAGTGCTTGAGAGGGTCTCGTGCCATCCATTCTACTGTTTCTTGGATGGCTATTCCGGGTATTTTCAAATTGAAATTGATGTTGAAGACCAGGAGAAGACCACTTTCACATGTCCATTCGGAACCTACGCATACAGAAGAATACCTTTCTGCTTATGTAATGCACCCACAACATTCCAAAGATGTATGTTAAGCATTTTCAGTGATATGGTGGAGTGTATTATGAAAGTCTTTATGGACGATATCACCATATATGGAAGTATGTTCAAAGAATGCTTAGTCCACTTGGAAGTTGTTTTGAATTGATGCATTGAAAAAGACTTGGTGCTTAGTTGGGAGAAATGCCATTTCATGGTACACCAAGGGATTGTCCTTGGGCATATTATCTCAAAGCAGGGCATTGAAGTGGACAAAGCAAAGGTTGACCTTATTATCAAGTTGCCATCGCCAACAACTGTCAAAGGAGTAAGGCAATTCCTTGGCCATGTTGGTTTCTACAAGAGGTTTATCAAAGATTTTTCTAAGCTTGCAAGACCTCTTTGTGAACTATTGGTGAAGGATGCTAAATTCATGTGGGATGATCAATGTCAACGAAGTTTTGAAGAACTGAAGCTATTCCTAACAACCACTCCAATAGTGAGAGCTCCCAACTGGCAACTGCCCTTTGAAGTGATGTACAATGCTAGTGACTTTGCTATAGGAGCTGTTTTTGGGCAAAGAGAAGATGGAAAGCCCTATGTGATCTACTATGCGAACAAAATGTTGAATGAAGTGCAAAGAAACTACACAAACACAGAGAAAGAATTGTTGGCTGTAGTTTTTGCCTTAGACAAATTTCGCGCTTACTTAATGGGGTCTTTCATTATGGTTTTCACTGATCATTCAGCCTTGAAATATCTATTGACAAAGCAAGACGCAAAAGCAAGGCTGATTAGATGGATTCTTCTACTTCAAGAGTTCAATCATCAGATTAAAGACAAGAAAGGGGTGGAAAATGTGGTAGCCGACCACCTGTCAAGGCTAACCATCACACATAATTCCCATAGTTTGCTCATTAATGATGATTTTCTGGAGGAGTCACTCATGTTGATGGAAATCGCTCCTTGGTATGCTCATATAGCTAACTATTTAGTTACCGGAGAAGTTCCAAGTGAGTGGAAAACACAAGATAAGAAGCACTTCTTTGCGAAAATTCATGCCTACTATTGGGAAGAGCCATTTCTATTCAAATACTATGCAGATCAAATAATACGAAAGTGCGTCCCTGAGCAAGAGTAACAGGGGATCCTCAGTCATTGCCACAAAAGCATATGTGGAGGCCACTTTGCTTCTCAGAAAACAACTATGAAGGTATTACAATCGGGTTTCTGCTGGCCATCACTTTTCAAAGATGCCCACACCATGTACAGGAGCTGTGATAGATGCCAGAGGCTTAGGAAGTTAACACGCTGGAACATGATGCCTTTGAACCCCATTTTAATAGTTGATCTTTTCGATGTCTAGGGCATTGACTTCATGGGAGATTTCCCTATGTCCTTTGGCTATTCCTACATCTTGGTGGGAGTGGATTATGTTTCAAAATGGGTTGAAGCAGTCCCGTGCAAACACAATGATCATAGAGTTGTTCTCAAGTTTCTCAAAGAGAACATCTTCTCGAGATTTGGGGTACTTAAAGCCATAATCAGTGATGAGGGTACTCATTTTTGTAACAAGTCGTTCGAAACTCTCTTTGTCAAGTACGGGGTGAAGCATAGGGTAGCTACACCTTACCACCCTCAGACTTCAAGGCAAGTGGACTTAGCAAATTGGGAGATCAAAAACATATTGATGAAGGTGGTAAATACGAGCAGAAGAGATTGGTCTGTTAAGCTTCATGATTCATTTTGGGCATACAGAACAGCTTACAAGACCATTCTTGGAATGTCTCCGTATCGCTTTGTCTATGGCAAAGCGTGCCATCTCCCCGTAGAAGTAGAATACAAAGCTTGGTGGGCAATCAAGAAGCTCAACATGGACTTGACTAGAGCCGGAATGAAGAGGTTCTTAGACCTTAATGAGATTAAGGACTTGAGAAATGACGCCTATAATAATTCAAACATTGCAAAACAAAGGTTGAAGAGGTGGCATGATCAGTTAGTCTCTCGCAAAGAATTCCAGAAAGGACAAAGAGTCTTGCTCTATGACTCTAAGCTCCACATCTTCCCAAGAAAGTTGAAGTCAAGATGGACAGGTCCTTTTACTATTCAACAAGTGCATGCAAATGGAGTAGTGGAACTACTCAATTCCAACAGCACCGGGAGTTTCAAGGTCAATGGCCATCGGCTCAAGCCATTTGTGGAACCTTTTTCATGAGACAAGGAGGAAATCACCCTCCTTGAGCCACATCAAGCATAAAAAGACAAGTGGTTAGATGAACTTAGTTTGTCGGAAGACATTAAGTCCATATTTTTGTTTTATTTTATTTTAGTTTAATTTAAATTTTTATTGATTTAATACTTGTTTTAATTATAATTTCTTGTTTTAATTTAATTTTTTTGTGATTTAACTTAATTTTTGATGATCAATTGCTGGTGAATTCCAAAAAAAAAGGGAAAACCCTTAGATTTTTTCTTGGCAAAGGAAAAACAGAGGAAAAATAGAAAATTTCGCAACTCCTTTGCGAAATCAAAATTTCCTTGCAAAATTTTCACAACCCCTTTGCGAAATCAAAATTGCCTTGAGAAATTAAAATAGCCTTGTGAAAATTTCGCAACTACCTTGCGAAATCGAAACCGCCCTGCGAATTTCAAGAGACACCTTGCGAAAATACCAACGGTCACTTTAAATTCTATTTAAAAGCCCTTCAAGCCCTGTTTCATTTCTCACATCCATCTGGCCATTGGGAAACTCTCAATTACCCTACAAACCCCCAGATTCCAAAGTTTTCTTTTCTATTGAACGCCTCATGCCCATGCATTGGACATGACACGAATTAGAGGAGGCCATACCGACTCTTCATTGTCTCGCGAGCCGAGACCAAGAGCCTCCTTTCCACAGGAGTCCACATTTCAGGCCCCCGAGGCCCCGACCATTCCATCTTCTGTGGATGGAGTGCCCTCTAGTCCTCCTTCTCACAAATACGAGACACGGAGGCCATTGACTACACCTAGGGCGATTTCTTTGTGCTTTGAGAGCTTAGTGCATCATACTCCAGCTAAGAGGGCCAGGACTTCAGGCCCTGGAGAGTCCTCTAGACATCCACAGCCTACTCCTACCGATTCTCAGCTCCCTTCAGGCATGCCACCAGAAGTCATCATCAAACGGCCCATGATCGCAGCGCCGCCTATTGAGGGCAATTCAGATTGTAGAGCTAGAGAGTTTCATTTCGAGCTATATTTTGATTTGGAGATTTTTCGACCACAGCTAGAGCTTCAGGATTCATTTAGACTGCTCCAGAGGTACCATCTCGAGCATCTTATGACTCCCAGGGAGTTCTTTTACCCAAGAGTGGCATTAGACTTCTATCAGTCTATGACTACTCGTGGCGTCAGGAGGCCTACTGCCATTCACTTCAGCATTGATGGGCGCCAGGGTATCTTAGAGGCTCGACACATCGCAAAGGCTCTCCACATTCCATACTATCCAGAAGATCCAATAGATTTCAGGGAGTGGTCCCTTCTATCTCAGAGGGACATGGTCCACATCCTATCTAGGGGGACCTCGGCAGATTCAGTTCTTCTTCGTAAGGAGCTTCACCTGGGATGCTCCTCATCTATGTATTGCTGCGGTCTAACCTTTTTCCTCTTCAGCATTTAGTACAGAGGCGAGGACCTATCCTAGACACTTTATTTAGGATATCAGAGGGTTTCTATTTCGGGCCACATCACTTGATTATGGCTTATTTCCTCCACTTTGAGGAGAAGGTTCACAGGAAGAAGCTCCAGCGTGCCCATACTATTCCACTACTGTTTCCGAGGTTGCTCAGTCAAGTATTGGAGCATTTGGGCTATCCTACTAAGTCTCACCCGCTTTTGTCGAGAGCGATTTACTTTTGGAAAATGGACACAGCTAGCAGACCATTCAGCACCTATAGGAGCTCCACCCAGACCAGCACCTGCAGTGGCACCACAGGATGAGCAGGCACAGCAGGATGAGCTTCCCACAGACACAATACTCCCTGCCCCTGCATCCCCTATTAGAGCACCGCCTAAGGCTACTCCTACTGCGGCCCCTACGCCTGAGACCACTTATATTGCTTCTCCTCCCATTCCTGCTACTCTACCAAATGCACCTTCTACATCCGAGGCCTCTGTCACCATATTTGCTGCGGAGTTTCATACCCTCATCGGTACCTTCCAAACATTGTGTACCACACACAGTGCTCTCTTCCAGCAGATGGACGCGATGCGAGCACGACAGGACCAGCATGCTGCTATCCTTCGTCAAATTCAGCAACAACAGGACCAGCATACTGCTATTCTTAGACAGATTCAGCATCATCTGGGTATTCTACCATCACCTCAAGCTGATATTCCTGGACCATCAAAGCCCATAGCTCTAGCTGAGCCCACTCCTCCAGATGAGCAGACTACTAGAGCAGAGGCCACCTCAGATGCATCATCCTCACATGCCCCTACTACTTGATCATCTCTTTATCTTTTTGTATTCACGTATTATATTAGTAGATATAGATTCATGTTTTGATGTTTTATATTCTTGGATTGGATGTATTACATGATCACATCTTCTATTGTACCTTCTCAAAATACTAAATAGACATCATTTCGGATTATATTTGCTATTATTCTAATTCCTCTTTTGATTACTCTTTTATTTTTTGAATCATGTGGTTTCTCCTATATGACTCATACTCAATTTCGCGAAGGAGGTACCACTTCCTCCCTTTATTTTCAATCGCTCTTGTCACATTGAGGGTAATGTTCATCTTGGTTAGGGGGAGAGTTGAGGAAGGAAGTTTTGTTAATAATGCTAGGTTATTTTGTTAATTTAGTACTTTTTTCTTAATTTAAAAAGTTTTCACTCTACTCTCCATGGTTATTAAGGAAAAATTCTCAAAATGAAATGGGAGAAATTGAATTCTTGTCTTTTTACTTGAACTTTAGAGTTTGTATTATGCTTATTGAAGTTGATGAATTATTGAAACTCCTATTGAATTCAACCTTATTTCTTCCACTTTAATCTTACCGCACACTCTGCACACTAGGTTCTGATTATAAGATGAAAAACTATCTTACTCCTTGACTTAGGAAAATTTAGACTTGGTACCTTTAACCTCATTTTAATAGTGTTGGGACACCTTATAAAAGGCCAATGAGCCTTCAAAAAAAAAAAAAAAAAAAAAAAAGAACAAAGTGTTACGCTTGCCTTGAAACTTGAGCAAGGTCCGAGGGGTATATGGTGAAAATCTTTAAAACCTGGTGCCCTAAGCCTTTATTGGTTGGGAGTCACCGAACTCAATGCTCGTTACAAGGGTGAATAGGTGGAGTTTAACTTATTGTAGGTGCTTGGGTATTAAAACTTCAATTTCAAAAGTTTGGGGTGAAATCCGAGGAGTTAGTGGTCGAAAGATCCTTAAAGCTTGATGCCCTAAACCTTGATTGGTCGGGAGTCATCAATGGACCCCTGTTACATAGACACTTTAGAAAAAAATACCTTTAGCATTGCACACCTACAATGAAAAAAATTGTGAAATAAAAGAGGTGCGTTCTTAGCCTATTAGAGGTTGATCGGTTTGCTAAGATTTGAGAAAGAACTAGGTTGGGGGGAGAGATTAGTTCGACATACTATATTCGGAAACTAATAAGTAACACTTAGATTTTTGTGGAAGAGTATGGTTTGGCCCTTTGGGAGTGGAAATTCCTCTGATGCTTAAATTTGCAAAATGCCTACTCTTTATAAATTGTGATTAGGCAAGAGATTTGATGACTCTTGTTGAAGGTTGGGTTTGTTTCTTTGATATTCCATGAGAGAGTATGATCCGCATCATGCCACTTGAAATTTTTTTTGAGTGATCAACATGATTTTATAAATTATTTTACTGTATATTTTTCTTTTTCTCTCCTTCATTGCTAAGGGATTAGCAATATGTTGGTTGGGGGGAGTGATTACTACTTTAAAAGTACTTTTCCATAGCCTGAAATAAACTCTTTTAAACACTTTTGAGTAGTATTTATTACATTTTAATTCAATTGGCACATTAAAGACCCTTGCAAGTGTTTCTAATCATTTTTGGAAAGTTTTAGCATTTTTGGTAGCTTTTTTATCATTGAAGAGAGCCAAGAATGAAGGAGAATTCTGTACAGTCAATGGCAAAGCAAGTTGAAGCTCAAATACATGAAGAATCCAAGTTTTGGAGAGCTTCGTAGCCTTTGCCAAATCAATCAAGTATGCAAAGAAGAGAATCAGAGGAGCAATCTAGCGTCCAGCAATTTCGCAAAGGCATTGTGAAATGCCAAAGAAGTTTCGCAAGCCTGTGAAACCAAAATAGTGGAAAAAATGAATTTCGCAAAGGCATTGTGAAATTTTCGCAGCCTTGCAACATGCCAAAAAAAGTTTCACAACCCCCTTGCGAAACTAAGACTGAGGAGAATGAAGTTTCGCAACCCCCTTGTGAAACTAAGGCTGAGGAAAATGAAATTTCGCAACCCCATTGCAAAATTTTCGTAAGCTTGTGAAAATTCTCCTGTGTAATTTTCAGATATTTTTCACCGACTCCGTTAGATTTTTATCTCAAGATATTTTGTGTAATTACCTATTCTCTCCTTGTAATTAGCCAATGATAGGTTTGGTTAGTTAGGAAGGTTGGAAAAACCTCTCTATATATTCTTTTGCATCGTTTGTAAATTTATCAAAGAATTGAGGAATCGAATCGATCAATATATCAGAATAGTTTTTACACTTGTAAATTCTCTTAGGAAGGAAAATACAGAGCCTTGTTTTGCCTTACCTTCTCATTTTGTCTTTCATTTTCTTTCTAGCTAAACAGCTTCTGAGGATGTTTTCCCAAAGGATGAGTGGCTAGGCTTTTCATTTCTTGGATTGAGGGAAGCCAGGTAAAGGATCCGGATACAAAGGTGGGAGTTTTCCTTACTTAAAATGAGGAGAGTTGTTACCCGTTAATGGTTTTTGTTTCTTTTTATTTAACTTAAAATTCCTTAAAATCACCTGGGCCAATATTTGGTAAGCTTAACGGACTCCATGAGTGTCCTGTAGTTATCATTTACGAGCCTCTGGAAGGTGGTTTAAAGGTAGGATTATCTAGAATGGTTCATACTGGGTAAGCTTAGCAGACTCTGTGAACTCCATGGTAGTCTAGTAGTTATCATTTACGAGCCTTTGACGGATATTCCAAGGTTAAGAATTACCTTAAATGGCCAATACTTGGTAAGCTTAGCAGACTCCGTGGACTCCATGGTAGTCTAGTAGTTATCATTTACGAGCCATTGGAAGATGATTCAGTGAGAGGGCTTTGACGTTTAAAATCATTAAAGGGAAGCAACTACAGTTTTTCATGAACCAATTGGATCAAATCTTATTTGCTAAATACACACCGGTTCGAGAGATATCCATCCTTTATGATATTATCCCCACCATGAGGAAAAGATCCGGAATCTCCCTCTTTGCCTAAGGAACCTGAACCTAGTGACCTAAAACTCCAAGAAACCTTTTCTATGTAAGTAATCTCAATTACTATTTTTGGTTAACTTAAAATCAATCTTTTTCACCCAAAATTATGTTTTCTTTTAAAGCTAACTTTTTAAGGAAAAGCATCATTTCAGTATCTGAATTAATGTCACGTGTACTATGAAAACCCATCCCTGTGGACGATCCTAGAACCACTATACTATGCTAGCTAGTGCTACCCTAGTATATGGTGAATTAGGTTTATAAATTTTGTTGATAACTCTCGTCTGAGGATTGAATCAAGTAGATCACCAATTAGGGATGAATCTTTTGGTTTTCATCATAGATTGCACCTGATTAGATAAGTCCTAATAGTTCTATTTTTGTTTTGACGTAGGCCAGACCTATACGATTTGTCACATCATTTTCCTATCTAGTTTTCAGCACAGACTAAACCTCGTTCAATCAATCCTGACAGCTCAATGTCATTTTCAGCATAGACCTCATCTGTATGATTAGTCATGTAGTTGTCCTATCAGTCACATAGTTGTTCTATCTAGTTTTTGTCACAATCAGTACCATATCCAATCGATCATGATAGTTCAATATCATTTTTTGGCATAGACTGCACCTTTATGTAGGATCATGTCATCATTTTATTTGGTTTTTGTTAAAGATGGCACCCGATTTGATCGATGACATCATTGTCTTGTTCGATTTTCATCAAAAATCGTACACAATCAGATAGGTCTCGACAGTTGAGTTTCGGTTTTAGTTTAGACCAAACCTATACGATTAGTCACGTTGTTGTCCTATTTGGATTTTGTTAGAGATCAGACCTGATTCGATACATCGTGACAGCTCAGTTTCATTTTTTACGTAGGCCACATCTATACAATTAGTCATGTTGTTGTTCTATCTGGATTTTGTCACAGTCGACACCCGATTCGATCGATCATGAAAGTTCAGTATTGTTTTTTGCATAGACCATACCTGTACGATTAGTCAAATCATTGTCATCTCTTATTTTCTTCACAAACAACACTTGATCTGATCAACCATGACAGTTTAGTATCGTTTTCAGTATAGAACGCACTTGTACGATCAATCACATCATTGTCCGATCTAGTTTTCATCATAGAGCACAATCGGTCAAATAGGACCCGATAGTTTAGTTTTGGTTTCATTATAGAGTAAACCTATAAATTGGTCACATCGTTGTCCTGTCTAGTTTTTGTCACAGATGGTACCTGATGCAATTGATCATGACAGTTTAATATAATTTTCAACGTAGATCGCACCTGTTAATTTGGTCACATCATTGTCTTATCTAGTTTTCGTCACAGACCGCACTCGATCAGTCGGTCACAACAACTCAGTTTTGATTTTGGCATAGGCCGCACCTAGACGATCGGTGATGTCATTGTCCTGTTTGGTTTTCGTCACAAACTGGACACGATTTAATTAGTCATGATAATTTAATTTCTTTTTTGGTATAGACCGCATCTATATGATTAGTCACGTAGTTGTCCTATCTGGTTTTTGTCACAATTGGCACCTGATCCAATCGACCATGATAGTTCATTATCATTTTCGGTGTATACGACATTTGTACGATTAGTCACATTGTTGTCTTGTTTGGCTTTTGTTATAAATGGCAACTAGTCAAATAGGTCTTCATAGTTTAGTTTCAGTTTTGACTTAGACTAGACCTATACGTTCGGTCATGTTGTTGTCCTATCTAGTTTTTGTCACAGTGCATACTCGGTCAGATCGGTTATGACAACTTTGTTTCATTTTTGGCTTAGAATGCACCTTATGATCAGTAAAGTCATTGTTTAATCTAGTTTTCATCACATATCATACTTAATTAGATAGGTTCTGATAGTTCAATTCGGTTTCGGTGTCGACTAGACCTATACGATCGATCACGTCGTTATCCTGTCTAGCTTTTGTCATAGACTAGGCTCGATTTGATCACAACAGTTCATTATTGTTTTCAACATATACTGTACCTATACGATCGATCACATCATTGTCTTGTCTAGTTTGCATCAAAGATGGCACCTGGCCTAATCTACAAGGGCAACTCAGTTTTCTTTTTAGCGTAGAGCGTATATGAACGATTAGTCATGTAGTTATCCTATCTGGTTTTTATCACACATGACACCCAATTTGCTCAGTCACAAAAGTTCAGTATCATTTTCGACGTACACCGCACCTATATGATCAGTCTCATCCTTGTCATGTCTTGTTTTTGTCATGGACGACACCCTATCCAATCATTCACGACAGTTTAGTATCATTTTTAGTGTAAAACGCACCTATATGATCGGTCATGTCGTTATCCTATTTAGTTTTCATCACATAGCGCACCTCGGTTAGATAAGTCCCGACAATTCAGTTTCAGTTTCACCATAGACCAGACCAATAGATTGGTCATGTCATTGTCCTATTTGGTTTTTGTCAAAGACCGCACTCAATCTAATCTAACATAGTAGCTAAGTTTCATTTTCGTCGTAGACTGCATTTGTATGATCAGTCACGTTGTTGTGTTATTTTGTTTTTCTCATAGTCGGCACCCAATTTGATCAGTCATGAGAGTTCAATATTGTTTTCGGTGTAAAACCCACTTGTATATTTGATCATGTCATTGTTTTGTCTAGTTTTTTTCATAGACAACACCTGGTTGGATCGATCATGATAACTTTATTCCATTTTTTACATATACCACACCTGTATGATTAGTCACATCATTGTCCTGTTTGGTTTTCATCGTAGTGGGTCCTAATAGTTTAGTTTCGGTTTTAGCATGGACCAAACCTATACAATCGGTCATGTCATTGTGTTATCTAACTTCTTCACAAATTGAACCTGTTTCGATCAATCATAATAGCGCAATTTCATTTTTGATGTAAACCGCATTAGAATGATTAGTCATGTAGTTGTCCTATTTGATTTTCGTCATAGAAAACACCTGATTCAACTGATCATGAAAGTTTAGTCTCGTTTTTGGCATACACTGCACCTATATAATCTATCATGTCATTGTCATGTCTGGTTTTTGTCATAGACCGTACCTAATCCGATTTGAAATGGTAGTTGAGTTTTGTTTTCACCGTAGACCGCATTTGTACCATCGATCACATTGTTTTCTTTTTTTATTTTCATCACGGTCAGCACCCGATTTGATCGATCACGATAGTTCAATATTGTTTTTTGTGTAAACCCCACCTAAACATTCATTGTTGTTATGTCTGGTTTTCATCATAGACGACACCTGATTGAATCGATCATGACAACTCATTTCTGTTTTCAGCATTGACCACACCTGTACAATTGATTTGTTGTCCTGTCTAGTTTTTGTCACAAATAGCACCTAGTCCCATTGGTCATGACAACTCATTTTCATTTTTGGCATAGACCGCATCTATATGATCAGTCACATCGTTGTCTTGTCTAGTTTTCATCACAGACCACACCCACTCATATAGGTCTCGATAATTCAATTTTGGTTTTGGCATAGACCAAACTTGTATGATCGATCACATCGTTGTCTTGTCTGGTTTTTTCAAACACTGAAGCCAGTTTGGTTGGTCATGATAGTTTAGTTTCGTTTTCAATGTAGATTGCATCTATACAATCAGTCACGTAATTGTTTTATCTGGTTTTCATCACAATCGGCACCCAATCCTATTAGTCATGAAAGTTTAGTATCATTTTCGGCATAGACCACACCTATATGATTGGTCACATCATTATCCTGTTTGGTTTTCGTTATAGATCAAACATGATTCAATCGGTCTTGGCAACTCAGTTTCGTTTTCAGCATAGACCAAATCTCTACAATCAATCACGTAGTAGTCCTATTTGGTTTTTATCACATTTGGCACCCAATCTGATCAATCACGATAGTTCCGTATCGTTTTTTATGTAAATTGCACCAGTACGATTGTTCACGTCATTGTCCTATATGGTTTTCATCACTGACGACAGTTGATCCGATTAGTCATGACAACTTAGTTTCATTTTTGGTAGAGATTACACCTATATGATCAGTCACATCATTGTCTTGTCTAGTTCACAGACCGCACCCGGTGAGATAAGTCCCAACAATTCAATTTCAATTTCAGCGTAGACTAGACTTATATGATCAGTCACATCATTGTCCTATCTGGTTTTCATCACAGATTGGACCCGATTTGATCGATCATGGCAGCTCAGTTTCATTTTTGGCATAGACTGCATCAATATGATTAGTTACGTAGTTGTCTGATCTTGTTTTCGTCACAATTAGCACTCGATTTGATCAATCATGAAAGTTTAGTATTGTTTTCAACTTAGATCAGACCTATATGATCGGTCACATCATTTTCATGTCTTGTTTTCATCACAGTTAGCACCCGATTCATTTGATCACAATAATTTAGTATCGTTTTCGACATAGAACACACCTATACGATCGGTCACATCATTGTCCTATCTAGCATTCATCATAGAGTGCATCTAGTTAGATAGGTCCTAACTATTCAATTTCGATTTTGGCATAGACTAGACTTATAGATTGGCTACGTTATTGTCCTATCTAGTTTTCATCACAAATTGCACCAGGTTCAATTTAACATAGAAGTTCAATTTCATTTTTGATGTAGACCACACCTCTACGATCGATCACATCATTGTCCTATTTGGTATTCGTCACAAACCGGACTCGGTCTAGTTAGTTATGCAACTTAGTTTAGTTTTC
Organism: Vitis rotundifolia; assembly: GCA_030254885.1. Taxonomy (NCBI): domain Eukaryota; kingdom Viridiplantae; phylum Streptophyta; class Magnoliopsida; order Vitales; family Vitaceae; genus Vitis; species Vitis rotundifolia. Next base: position 12,488,934 of record CM058154.1, on the reverse strand, counting down.
GATGTAAATCGCATCTATATGATCTATCACGTAGTTGTCTTATCTAGTTTTTGTCACAAGTTGTACCTGGTTTGATTAGTCATGGAAACCTAGTTTTATTTTCGATGTATACCACATTTGTAAGATCAATCACGTAGTTGTCCTATCTAGTTTTTATCACAATTGGCACTTGATCTAACTAGTCATAATAGTTCAATTTTGTTTTTGGTGTAGACCACCCCTACATGATTGGTCACGTCACTATCCTGTCTTGTCTCCATCATACACCACACCTAGTCAGATAAGTCTTGACAGTTCTGTTTTGGTTTCGACGTAGACTTGATAGGTCATGTCGTTGTCCTATCTTGTTTTCATCAAAAACCAAACCCAACTCGATCGATCACAACATCTCATTTTCATTTTTCTATGTGGACCAACTTTATATGATTAGTCATGTAGTTATCCTATCTAGTTTTCATCATAGTCAAGTCATGCCCCCAATGCGATCAGTTACGATAGTTAAGTATCGTGTTCAGTGTAGACTGCATTTGTACAATATGTCACATTATTGTCCTATCTGGTTTTATCATATATGACACTTGGTCCAAGCGATCATGAAAACTCAGTTTCATTTTCTACGTAGATCTCACCTGTATGATTGGTCACGCCATTGTCCTATTTGGTTTACATCTTAGACTACACCCGATCAGATAGGTCCTGACAGTTGAGTTTCAATTTCGGCATATAGTATAACTATATGACCAGCCATGTCATTATCCTATTTGGTTTACGTTACTAACTAGACCTAGTTTGACTAATCATGGAAGCTCAGTTTCATTTTTTGCGTAGACCGTATCTATACGATTAGTCATGTAATTGTCCTATTTGGTTTTCGTCATAGTTGACACCTGATCCAATCGGTCATGACAATTTAGTATCATTTTTGGCGTATACCATACTGTACGATCAAACACATTGCTATTCTCTCTTGTAATCATCACAGACTGCATCTAGTCTAATTGATCATGACAGTTAAATATCATTTCTAGCGTAGAACGCACCTATATGATTGGTCAAATCGTTGTCTTATTCGATTTTCATCATAGACCGCACTTGGATAGGTAGGTCATGATAGTTCAGTTTTAGTTTTGGCGTAGACCAAACCTATATGATCGGTCACATCATTGTTCAATCTTGTTTTCGTCATAAACCAGACTTAGTTTGATCAATCACGCAGCTCAGTTTCGTTTTCGGCATAAATCGCATTTGTATGATTTGTCATGTAGTTGTCTTATCTATTTTTCATCACTTACTATACCTGGTCTGATCGGTCATGACAGCTTAGTTTCATTTTTGGCGTAGACCATATTTGTATGAATAGTCACGTAGTTGTCCTATTTGGTTTTCATCACAATCGGTACTCAATCTAGTCAGTCACAATAATTTAGTTTCATTTCTGACATAGACCGTCCCTGTATAATCGGTTATGTTGTTATCCTATTTGGTTTCCATCATAGACCACACCTAGTTAGAAATGTCCTAAGAATTTTGTTTTAGTTTCAACATAAACCTGATCGGTCACATTGTTGTCTTGTCTAGTTTTCATTAAAGTTTGGACCCGGTTCGATCGATTACAAAATCTCAATTTCATTTTCATCGTAGACCACGTCTATACAATCAATCACGTAGTTATCCTATATGGTTTTTTTCACAGTTTGCACTTGATGCGATCGGTCATGACAGTTAAGTATTGTTTTTATGTAGACTGCACTTGTATGATTGGTCACATCATTGTTCTACCTAGTTTTCATCATAAATAGCACTCAATTCAAGTGGTCACAACAACTCAGTTTCATTTTCTATGTAGACCGCACCTGTACGAGAGGTCACATCGGTGTCCTACTTGGTTTACGTCATAAACTGCACCTAGTCAAATAGGTCTAGACAACTGAGTTTTGGTTTTCGATATAGAGCAGACCTATATGATCAATCACATCATTGTCCTAATTGGTTTTTGTCACTAACTTGACCCGATTCGATCGGTCATGGTAACTCAATTTCATTTTCTACGTAGACCGCATCTGTACAATTAGTCATGTAGTTGTCCTATCTGGTTTTCATCATAGTCGACACTTGATCTAATCGGTCATGATAGTTTAGTATCGTTCAATGTAGACCGCACCTGTAGGATCAAACACGTCATTGTCCTTTCTAGTAATCGTCACATACTGCACCCAATCCGATCGGTTTAAACATAGAATGAACTTGTATGATTGATCAATTCATTGTCCTATCTAGTTTTCATCACACATCGCACCTGGTTAGATAGGTCTCGCCAGTTCATTTTCAATTTAGACACAAACTAAAGTTATATAATCAGTCACATTGTTATCCTATCTGGTTTTTATCATAGATCAGACCCAATTCAGTCAGTCATAGCAGCTCAGTTTTATTTTCGGCGTGACCGCATTTGTATGATGTTTCATGTAGTTGTCCTCTCTAGTTTTCGTTACACACCTTACTCGGTTCGATTGGTCACGATGGCTCAATTTCTTTTTTGGCGTAAATCACATTTTGTCATAAACTGCACTAGGTCATATAGGTCCAAACAGTTGAGTTTTGGTTTCGGCGTGGAGCAAACCTATATGATCGGTCATGTCATTGTCCTGTCTGGTTTTCGTCACTAACCGGACTTAGTTTAATCGGTCATGGTAGCTCATTTTCGTTTTCTATGTAGACCACATCTGTATGATTAGTCACGTAGTTGTCTTATATGGTTTTCGTCATAATTGACATCCAATCTGATTAGTCACGAAAATTCAGTATTATTGTCAGCGTATACCGTGATGGGAATGAAGGGAAAAACCTGGATCTCTTTGTTTCCCAAGTTCGAAGTTCAAATCATGTTAGAAACATGCATAACTATCTTAGGCTTTTTCCAAATCCTATGCACAATAGAAAAAAAAAACATTTTTATACTTTAAAAGGATTCAGAAAGTGCTAATGAAAAACATACCTTAGATTCAGATGTTCTCGAATCAAATCCATATGTTGAAGATGAAGATCAAAATCGTAGAAATCTCATAAACCTGAAATCTTTCGCCCAATGACTCAAACCTTGATCTGGGCACATTTCTGGTAAAGAGGAAAAGAGGGTAGAGGCTATGGCTCTCAATCTCTCTGGATGGTGGAAGATAAAAACTATAGAAACCTTAACCCCTATGGAGTATTTATAGGTTTCCTAAGTAGGCTTAAGTGACTTGAGCCCACATGGGCTTGGGTCACTTAATCTAGCTCAAAATGGGTTCTAATTGATTAATTAACCCAGTACGACCTACTAATTAATCAATTAGCCCAATCTAGAGACCTTGTTCACTTACCCCTATGCAACTTTGCATAATTACCAAAACTCCCTTATGCACAACAGTGAACCTAAAGCCAATCTAACCCTCATAATCCGTGCCAACAAGGTATATAAGCTCAGAACGGGGACCATTAGGACCCATAAGAATATTGACTCCCTCATAATCCAATTCTAAAGTTGATTCAACATCCCACTACAAAGAATCAACTGAACTCCAATATCCTATGTAAATAACAACAAGACACCAAGTGCTCGGGTCCATGACCTGTTATCCATTATGTTCAGTCTTCTCATGAACTGGTGTTCGTAGTTCACCAAGGTGAAAGCTATCAACCTTTCAAGACTACCTCTATCATCCTTGAGTTACAGACCCTCCTATTGTGTGTTTAATTAACATGTCTTAGCTCTCAAATAGCCTATGTCAAGTTCCACTTAAGAAACTACTATGGCCATAGTTTCCATGAACACACCTTCTTAGGATCACCCAAGGGGACACACTATTTCAATCCTAAGAGATATCATGGTGCCTTTATTGAGAATAACTATTACTACCAGCTTCCATCAACAATGACCCAATCCATGGGGAATATATGATCAACTTACGATTTCACCCGCAGGTCAAAGTCATTGCTAACTTTAGCACAAGCTCAATATTCTCTTAAGATTGAGAGACAACACAATGAAGCAGCTTAATGAGGTCATGACTACTTGATAGCCTTAAGTCATGACTCATTGTAGGTCTTGTCCAAAGTGTAACCACACACACTAGTGCAGTCACTATAGAAAACCTATCCTGATAGCCAAGACTAACCATTCTTTTAGTTAGGAGGTGGTGCACTACAACCTTTAATGGGTTGCCTAGACCCATGACCTGGTTGTGAACAAGTGATCTATTTGCAAGGAGCCCATGACTTAGATCTTCTGTGCAACTCCTAATGGACCTAAGTCACATATAATGCAAAAGATGTAGGTAAGAATGCTCATAAAGTATAATACATGGAATAAGGATAGATAAAAGTGAAATTGGAACATCATTAAATAAATAATGAATTTCAAATTTATTACATCATGTCATGCTTTTAAAGGCTTTATCCTGATAGATCATACTTGTACAATTGAACACGTTATTGTTCTTTCTGGTAATCATCACATACTGCACCCGTTCTGATTGATCATGAAAATTCAGTATCATTTTCAATGTACAACATACCTATATGATCGGTCAATTCATTGTCCTATTCGATTTTCATCATAGACTACACCTAGTTAGATAGGTCTAGACAGTTCAGCTTCAGTTTCGACGTAGACCAAACTTAGACGATTGGTCACATCATTGTCCTATCTAGTTTTCATCATAGACCAGACCCGATCTAGTCGGTCACAACAACTCAGTTTCATTTTTAAAGTAAACTGCATCTGTACAATTTGTCATGTAACTGTTTTATATGGTTTTCGTCATAGATCTTACCTAGTTCGACCAGTCATGGCGGCTTAGTTTCATTTTTGGCATAGATCATATCTGTATGATTATTAATGTAGCTGTCCTATTTGATTTTTTTCACAATCAGCACCTGATTTGATCGGTCACGATAGTTCAGTTTCATTTTCATCGTAGACCACACCTGTACGATCGATCATGTCGTTGTCCTATCTGGTTTCAAGCACAGACCGTACTCGGTCAGATAAGTCTTGACAATTCTATTTTGATTTTGACGTAGACCCGATCAATCACATCATTGTTTTGTCTGATATTCATCATAGACTGAACCCAGTTCGATTGATCATGAAAACTTAGTTTTGTTTTCAACATAGACTATGTCTATACAATCAGTCACATAGTTGCCCTATTTGGTATTCGTCACAATTGATGCCCGATGTGATTGATCATGACAATTAAGTATTTTTTTTATTTGTATTTTTTTGCGTAGGCTGCACTAATATGATCAATCACATCATTGTCTTATTTGGTTTTTGTCATAGATGGCACTCAGTCTAATCGGTCATGACAACTCAGTTTTGTTTTCGACATAGAACGCACTTGTACGATTGATCACATCATTGTCCTATCTTGTTTACATCATAGATTGCACCTGATTCGATCTGACATGGTAGCTTAGTTTTATTTTAACCACAGACTGCATTTGTATGATTAATCATGTAGTTGTTCTATTTAGTTTTTATCAAAGATAGCACCAGGTCCGATCAGTCACGACGGTTCAATATCGTTTTTGATGTAGATCACACCTATACATTCGATCACATCGTTGTTCTATCTGGTTTTCGTCGCATACGGCTCACGATCGAATTGATCACGTTAACTCAGTTTCATTTTCGACGTAAACTGTACTTGTACGATCAGTCATGTCATTGTCTTGTCGGGTTTTTGTCGCAGATCGCACTTGATTCGATCAATCATGATAGCTCAGTTTAATTTTTGACATAAACTGTACTTGCATAATCCGTCACATCATTGTTTTATTTAGTTTTTCTCATAGATGGCTAATAGTTTGCACCTTGTTAGACTATGGACTCCAGTTCATGGGGAGATTGAACACAATGGATAGCAGGTCATAGACCCGAGCACATGGTGTCTCGCTATTATTTACATAGGATACTAGAGTTCAATTGATTCTCAATAGTGGAATGTTGAATCAACTTTAGAAATGGATTTTGAGGGCCAGTATTCCTATGGGTCCCTATGGTCATCGCTTTGAGCTCATATACCTTGTTGGCATGAATTATGAGGGTTGGATTAGCTCTAGGTTCACTTTTGTGCATAAGAGCATTTTGGTAATTATGCAAGGTTGCATAAGGGTAAGTGAACAAGGTCTTTGGATTAGGCTAATTGATTAATTAGTAGGCCCTATTGGGTTAATTAATCCATTAGAACCCATTTTAGGCTAGATTAAGTGACCTAAGCCCATGCGGGCTCAAGTCACTTAAGCTCACTTAGGAACCCTATAAATAACCACTAGGGGTTAGGGTTTCTATAGCTTTTATCTGCTACCATCAAGAGAGATTGAGAGCCATAGCCTCCATCCTCTTTTTATCTCCACCAGAAGCATGCCAAGATCAAGGTTCGAGTCATCATGTGGAAGATCATGGTGTTTACGAGATCTACTATAACTTTGGAGTTATCTACATTTATTAGAATTGATCCAAGAACATTCAGGTCAAAGGTATGTGGCTTTATTCTCTTGATCTATGTTTTCTACGGTGATTCGTGTCCCAATTGGTGTCTCAGCTGATTCACGTCCAGCTGGTGTTCCTTGATTGAGGGAGTAATCAACAAAATTTATAACCTATATCACCATGCATTGGAATAACTTTAGCTAATATAGCATAGTGGCTCTAGGATCGTTCACTGGGAAGGGTTTTCAACTCACAACTGATACCAATTCATAGCTAAATTGGTACTTTTTCATTTCAAGGTTAGCTTAAGAAGAAAACATAAACTTTGGTTGAAAAAGGTTTAGTTTCAAGCTAACTAAAAAGAAAGTAATGGAAATTACTTATAAAGAAAAGCATTCCTTGGAAGTTTAGGTTCACAGGGGAGGTTCCTCATGCAAAAATAGAGCTCCGATCACTTGGTTCATTTCCTCGCATTAGAGAATTAACATATAGTTAATCCTCCAATCAGTGTTGTATAGATGCTACCCTTTAATGGATTTCAGCACTAAATCCCTGTCACTGATGCAACTTGCAATGGCTCGTGCCTCTCACCTAGCATTTACCATTCAAGGTGATCATTAACCTTGGACTTCCCTTCTCAAGCTCGTAAGAGATAACTAATGGATGTCTCCTTGGAGTCCAAAAGCTTACCAAGTGTTGGAAATTCAAGAAAATCCCACCTTCAAGTCACCTCCCAAAAGCTCGCAAGAGGTAAACTAGTGCATCTCCATGGACGGGGATCACTTGCCTTACCAAGTGTTGGCTCAGGTGAATTGCAAGGTGTTTTAAGTTAACTAAAAATATAGAAATCATTAATGGGTTACACTTACTCTTCATTAATGGCTGAAACAACAAAACTACCTATTCTTGCAGTTGGAACCATCCCCAGCAACCTTAGCTCCAAGGAATTAAAAGCTTAGCCACTCATTCTCTGAGGAAACTTCCTCAGAGGTTTTTGGCTAGTAAGAAAATACAATCAAAATGGGAAGGTAAGGTATAGAAAAGCTCTGAATTTTACTTCCTTCCAAAAATATACAAAGTTTTCTGAGAACAAGCTTCCGTCCCTTTTCAATGGAAGCTTACAAGCATTAAATATGGAGTTATTCACCCTTTTGTTCTAACTTAAAGACTAAGGAATCCTATGATAGGTGGGTTACAAGGAGAGTTTGGGGATTTAGACATCAAATATCTAAAGCAAAAAATCTCAAGATGTCGGTCGCAAATATTGGGAAGCTTCAGGAGGAATTTCGCAACTGTGTAAAAGGGCTGCGAAATTTCGCAGCAAAAGGACACCATTTCGCAGCCGTGCAAAATTTGCCTTCAGCTTGGAGTGATCGGCTTCCAATGGCTGTAACGCCTTCATTTCAACTCTGAATTGCACATCGTTTGAAGCATTGGATTCTTGACTTCCTGAGCTTTGAAATGGTATAGAGCATGTAGAAAATGGACTCCGGAAAATGCTCCAAAAGTGCGAAAGAAGACTGTAATTGCTGTCCTCTGTTTTGCTTCATGACAGATTTCTCTTTGCTTCCCCTCCTTGCATTCCGGATTTGCTTATGGAAAAGGACTTTAAAGCTTCAAGGTTTTGGTTCTTCATGTTTCTGAGCTTTCCAAAAGCTTTGCCATGGATTCCAAAGAACTCTCCTCAATCTTGGATTGCTTTGGTGATCAAATTACTAACAAAAACACCAAAACTTACACACTTTGATTAGAATTGATTGCAAAGGTCCTTAATATGTTAATTGGGTTAAAATGTAATAACTACTAATCAAAAGTGTTTAAAAGAGTTAATTACAATCTACAAAATAGCACTTTTTGAGTAGTAATCACTCCCCCCAACCAACATATTGCTAGTCCCTTAGTAATGAAGGAGAGAAAAATTAAAATAAAAGTACTATAATTTACAAAATCATGCTGATCACTCCAAAAAATGTTTAAGTGGCATGATGATCTAACTCTCACATGGAACATTAAAGAAATATAAACTCAAATTTCAACAAGAGTTTATCAAATAAATTGTCTAATCACAATTCTTAAAGAGAAGGCATTATGCAAATTGAAGCTTTAAAATCATTTCCACTTCCAAAGGACCAAACCTTACTCTTCACAAAAATCTAAGTGTGAGTTGATAGTTTCCGAATATAGTATGCCAAACTAATCTCTCCCCCCAACCTAGCTCTTTTTTCAACACTTAGCAAACTGACCAAATTCAATAGGCTAAGAACGCACCTCTTGGTTCACAATTTTTTTTCATTGTAGGAGTACAAGGCTTAAAGGTATTCTTTTCTAAATTGTCCATGTAACGGGGGTCCATCGATGACTCCCAACCAATTAAGGTTTAGGGCATCAAGCTTTAAGGATCTTTCAACCACTAACTCCTCGGATTTCACCCCAGACTTTTGAAAATGAATTTTAATACCCAAGCACCTACAGTATGCTAAACTCTACCTATTCACCCATGTAACGAGCATTGAGGTCGATGACTCCCAACCAATGAAGGCTTAGGGCACCAGGCTTTAAAGATTTTCACCATATACCCCTCGGACCTTGCTCGGGTTTCAAGGCAAGTAAAACACTTGTTTCTTTCTTTCTTCTTTTTTCAAAGACTCATTAGCCTTTTATAAGGTGTCGCAACACTATTAAATGAGGTCAAAGGTACCAAGTCTAAAATTTTCCTAAGTCAAGAGGGAAATAGTTTTTCATCTTATACTCGGAACCTATTGTGCACAATGTGTGAATAACTTAAAGTGGAAGACATAAGGTTGAATTCAATAGGAGATTCAACAATTCATCAACTTTAGTAAGCATAATACAAACTCTAAGTCAAGTAAAGAGACAAAAATTCAATTTCTCCCATTGATTACTACTCAAAAATGTTATTTTGTAAGCTTGTAATTAACTCTTTTAAACACTTTTGAGTAGTAGTTATTGCCTTTTAACCCAATTAACATATTAAGGACCTTTGCAATCATTTCTAATCAAATTGTGTAAGTTTTGGTGTTTTTGTTAGTATTTTGATCACCAAAGCAATCCAAGATTGAGGAGAGTTCTTTGAAATCCATGGCAAAGCTTTTTGAAGGCTCAGAAACATGAAGAACCGAATCTTTAAAGTCCTTTGCCATAAGCAAATCCGGAATGCAAGGAGGGAAGCAAAGAGGAATCTGCCATGAAGCAAAACAGGGGACAGCAGTTGCAGTCTTCTTGGGCACTTTTGGAGCACTTCCCGAAGTCCAATTTATGCATGCTATATACCATTTCAAAGCTCAGGAAGTCAAAAATCCACAGATTTAAACGGTATGCAATTCGGAGTTGAAATGAAGGAGTTACAGCCATTGCAAGCAGATCGCTCCAAGCTGAAGGCAGAATGTTGCACGGCTGCGAAATCAGCCTTTGGCTGCGAAAATGGTGTCCTTTGGCTGCGAAATTTCGCAGCCATTTTGCACAGTGCCGCGGTGTCCTGAAGCTACCCGATAGCTGCAACCGACATCCTGAGATCTTTTTGCTTTAGATATTTGATGTCTAAATTCCCAAACTCTCCTTGTAACCCACCTATTAGAGAATTCCTTAGCTAGGAAGGTTGGAAAAACTTGCCTATATATTCCCTTGCATCCATTGTAAAAAAGAACATCTCGGGAGCTTTTCCAGAGACCACTTTGTATAGTTTTTGAAAGTGATATATACAGAGCCTTGCTCTCTTTTTCCTTCTAGTCTTTATTTTCTCTTTTATTTTCTTTCTAGCCAAACATCCTTTGAGGATGTTTCCTCAGAGGATGAGAGGCTAGGCTTTTTGTCTCTTGGGTGAAGGAAGCCAGGTAAGGTGCCGGCATGCATGAGGGTGAGTTTTTGTTGTTTCCATTTTTAATGAAAAGAAAGTGTGACCCGTTTATGGTTTTTATCTTTTTAGTTAACTTAAAACGCCTTTGAATCACCTGGGCCAACACTTGGTAAGGCAAGTGGACTCCGTCCATTGAGTTTCACTAGTTTACCTCTTGCGAGCCTTTGGGAGGTGATTCAAAGATAGCATTTTCTAGACCAGCGAACACTTGGTAAGCTTTTGGACTCCAAGGAGACATCCATTAGTTATCTCTTGCGAGCTTTTGAAGGATAATCCAAGGTTAAAGATCCCTTGAATGGCAAATGCTAGGTGAGAGGCACGAGCCATTGCAAGGTGTATCAGTGAGAGGGATTTAGTGTTGAAACCATTAATGGTAAGCATCTGTACCACACCGGTTCGGGAAATAACTATATATTAAATCTCGCCACAGTGCTGAGGCCCTGCACATTCCTTATGAGCCTGTGAGTCAGACAGATTTCAGAGCGTGGTCCCAGTTTTCTCAGAGGGACATGGTTCATATCTTGTCCTGAGAGACCTCTACAACTCCATTTTTTATGAAGAAGGAGCTTCCATCTGGGATGCTCCTTATTGATATACTCCTACGCTCCAACATTTTCCCACTTCAGCATATGGTGCAGAGGAGAGGAGCTATACTGGAGGCCTTATTCAAGATATCAGAGAGTTACTACTTTGGCCCTCATCATTTGATTATGATCTCTCTTCTTTACTTTGAAGAGAAGGTCCATAGGAGGAAGCTACAGAGAGCTGATGCTATTCCATTACTATTTCCTAGGCTACTCTGCCAGACTCTAGAGCATTTGAGCTATCCTTTAGAGCCATAGTTTGAGCGACGTCGCCATTGGCGAGAGGAGTTCACTCTCGACAAATGGCATCATTGGGCAGCTTATGTTATAGCTTAGGGCATCCCCATTAGGCCCGCGTCGCCAGAGCCAGACTAGGATGAGTAGCCACCATAGGCACAGCAGGGTGATATTCATACAGATATTATACCCCTTGCCCCTGCAGCACACACCTCAGTGCCCATGCCTGAGGCTACATCTCCTACTCCGCCTACCATTTGTGCCACTCCACTAGTTATGCTAGCTACATCAGAGCCACCTCTTTCATCTGAGTCTACTGTCACTGTATCTCTTACGGAGTTTAGAGGCTTAGTGCAGACATTGCAGACATTGAGCACCACTCAAGATGCTCTCTTCCAGTAGATGGCCACTATTCGTGCACATCAGGAGCAGCTTATCGCCACTCAGACCCAGCATACTGCCATCCTTCATTAGATTTAGCAGCATCTGGGTATGCAGACACCACCTGAGCATGATAGACCTGGACCATCCGAGCCTACAGCACCAGATGAAGAGACTACATCAGCTGAGCAGACCATACCAGATGGAGAGACCACAGCAAAGCGTTCATCTACACATGATCCCACTATCTGATCATCTTTCTATACTTTTTGTATTTACTTTTTATATTAGACTTGTGAATCTCGTATTTTTTATGTTTATATACTGGGATTGGATGTATTACTTGAGTATCATGCATATTATACTTTTTCAAAGTAATACATATATACCATTTTTTATTATATTTCATATTCTCATCACTCTTTTGTTTCTGAAACATGTGGTTCTCCTAACTCAATCAGAATCTATTCCACTCAGGAGGTACCATTTCCTTCCTTTATTTTAAATTGTTCTTCAAACATTGAGGACAATGTTAAACTTGGTTGGGGGGAGAGTTGAGGAAGGAAGTTTTTGTATTAATGCTAAGTTATTTTGGTAATTTAGTTGCTTTTTGCTTAATTTTTAAAATTTTTAAAGTTTTTATTCTACTCTCCTTGGGAGAAATTGAATTTTTGTCTTTGTACTTGAAACTTAGAGTTGTATTATGCTTATTGAAGTTGATGACTTATTGAACTTCTATTGATTTCAACCTTATTTCTTCCACTTTAAGCTTACCACACACTGTGCACACTAGATTCCGATTATAAGATGGAAAACTATTTCCCTTTTGACTTAGGAAAATTTAGACTTGGTACCTTTGACCTCATTTTAATAGTGTTGAGACACCTTATAGAAGGCCAATGAGCCTTTGAAGAAAAAAGAAAGAACAAAGTGAAAAATGTTTTACTTGCCTTGAAACCCGAGCAAGGTCTGAGGGGTATATGGTGAAAATCTTTAAAAACCTGGTGCCCTAAACTTTCATTGGTTGGGTGAATAGGTGGAGTTTAAAAACCACCGACCTCAATGCTCGTTACATGGGTGAATAGGTGGAGTTTAGCATACTGTAGGTGCTTGGGTATTTAAAATTCATTCTCAAAAGTCCAGGGTAAAATCTGAGGAGTTAGTGGTTAAAAGATCCTTAAAGCTTGAGGCCCTAAACCTTGATTGGTTGGGAGTCATCCATGGACCCCAGTTACATGGACAATTTAGAAAAAGAATACCTTTAAGCTTTGTACTCCTACAAGAAAAAAATTGTGAAAGAAAAGAGGTGCGTTCTTAGCCTATTAGAGGTTGATCAGTTTGCTAAGCTTTGAAAAGAACTAAGTTGTTGGGAGATATTAGTTTAACATACTATATTCGGAAACTAAAAAGTAACACATAGATTTTTGTGGAAGAGTAAGGATTGACCCTTTGGGAGTGGAAATTATTTTGAAGCTTAAATTTGCATAATACCTACTCTTTATGAATTACGATTAGGCAAATTATTTGATAACCCCTATTAAAGTTTGAGTTTTATTTCTTTAATGTTCCATGTGAGAGTTTGATCAGTCATGCCACTTGAAATTTTTTGGAGTGATCAGCATGATTTTGTAAATTATATTACTTTTATTTTTATTTTTTCTCTCCTTCATTGCTAAGGGACTAGCAATATGTCAGTTGGGGGAGTGATTACTACTCAAAAAGTGCTATTTTATAGCTTATAATTAACTCTTTTAAATACTTTTGAGCAGTAGTTATTACCTTTTAACTCAATTGGCATGTTAAGGACCCTTGCAATCGTTTCTAATCAAATTGTGCTAAGTTTTGGTGTTTTTGATAGCTTTTAGCTACACCAAAGCAATCCAAGAATGAGGGAGATTTTTGTATAGAGCATGGCTAAGCAATTTGAAGTTCAAATTCATGAAGAAGCCAAGCTTTGGAGCTTCATAGCCCTTTGCCAAAGTCATTCAAAGTATGCAAGGAGGAAAAACAGAGTGAAGAAAAATAGAGGAGAGCAGATGCAGTCTTCTTTCGCACATTTGGAGCACTTCCGGAGTCCATTTTCTACATACTGTATACCATTTCAAAGCTCAGGAAGTCAAGAGTCCAATGCTTCAAACAGTGTGCAAATTGGAGCTGAAATAAAGAAGTTATGGCTGTTGGAACAAAACTGCGCTAGGCTGAAAGACAATTTCTCAACTTGCGAAATCATCTTGCGAAATTTTCGCAACATAGGAATCATCTTATGAAATCCACCTGTGCAATCTCCAGATGTTTGCGACCGACTCCGTTTGATCTTTTCTTCAGATATTTTTGTATAAATTTTCATTCTTCTCCTTGTAATCAACCACTCATGTAATTCCTTATCTAGGAAGTCATGAAGGAAGGGTAAATAACCTTCCTATATAAACTCTCTTGTAATCACGTAGAACATATCTCAGGAGTTTTTCAAAGATCAATCTCGAGACTTTTTCCAGAGACCATTTTTGTATAGTTTTTAGAAGTAATATACAGAGCGTTGCTCTGCCTTACCTTCCCATTTTGTTTTCTCATTTATTTTTGTTTCTAGCAAATCAACCTTTGAGATGTTGTCTCAGAGGATGAGAGGCTAGGCTTTTTGTTTCTTGGGTGAAGGAAGCCAAGTAAGGTGTTGGATGCATAAGTGTGAGTTTTTGTTGGTTCCGTTTTTAATGAAGAGAAAGTGTGACCCGTTAATAGTTTTTATATTTTTAGTTAACTAGGATTACCGTGAGTAGCCAATACTTGGTAAGCTTTCGGATTCCATGGATTCTTAGTGCTTGCAATCTTGCTCCATGGAGGTCTAATTGTTATCTCTTGTTCGCTTGTGAAGGATGATCCGATGTTAAGGATCACTTTGAATGGCAAATACTAGGTGAGAGGTACGAGCCATTGCAAGGTGTATCAGTGAGAGGGATTTAGTGTTGAAACCATTAATGGTAAGCATCTGTACCACACCGGTTCGGGAAATAACTATAGGTTAAATTCCGAATGCGAGAAAAAGATTCAAGTGATCGGAATCTCCTCGTTTGTATACGATACTTGATCCTAGTAACCTGAAGTCCCAAGAAACACCTTTCTTCCTAATTAATTTTAGTTACTTTTAGTTTGGTTAGCTTAAAACCATCCATTTTCATTATAAGTTTATGTTTTCTTTTAAAGCTAACTTTGAAAAGAAAGAGCACCAATTCAGTTTTGAACCAATATCAATTGCGAAGTGAAAACCCATCTTTGTGGATGATCCTAGAGCCACTATACTATACTAGCTAATGCTACCTTGGTATATGGTTATTTAGGTTTATAAATTTTGTTGATTACTCCTGTCTGAGGATTGAAATCAAAGCACATCAGTTGATTGAGTAGAATCAAGTTAAACACCAATCGTGCATGAATCAAATGGCACTGTTGCCGGGGATTGTGCCACTTTACAGTGATATGATCAGTTGAGAACACTTGTGATTTTCATCACAAGTTTGGTGAATTTTCTTTTCTTTTCACTAACTAATTCTTTTTATCTACTTAATTTTTATTAATTCCATTTTTAGTTATTAGTTAACTATAATTTTTCTTTCAAAGCTTGTTTTTCTTTTTGTTTCTTTTGTTTTTATTTTGTTTCAGATATTGCCAGTTGTGTATGCCATATTGGATACGAGACAGTGGGGGAAGGCTTCTGAAAATCAAAAATCCTCACGAGACAGAGTTGGAATTGGAATTGGAAGTCATGGAAGCTACACCTGAAGACTAGCATAGCCACCATGGTCACCAGGACAATCCTAATGAATTCAGATCAATGAGAGATCGCATGCATCCACCTCGTATGAGTGCACCATCATGCATAGTGCCACCTACAGAGCAACTAGTGATCAAACACATATTGCTATGAACAACTCAAGACTATGGTCAACATGAATGACTCTAGGTCGTGAGCTCAAGGCTTTAGATGATGTGAACTTCTTAGGGCTATGCATGACATGAATGAACTCGGGTTGTGAGCTGAGGGGCCCTAGAAGCTATGACTAGCTTAAAGTATTGGATGTTATGAATGAGTCGGGATCCCATGAGCTCAAGCCTCTACGTGCTATGAACAACTTAGGGTAATGAATGATATAATCGACTCCAGGTCATGGGCTTAGAGCTCTAGATTCTATAAACAACTCAGGGCTATGTTTGACAAGAACAAGTCTGGGTTGTGAGATTAGGGCTTTAGATGTTATGAAGAACTAAGGGCTGTGGATGTTAGGAACAATGTCGAGTTATCAGCTTAGGGCTCTAGATGCTATGAAGAGCTCAAGGTTATGGATGATATGAGTTGCTCTAGGTCGTGAACTCAGGGTTCTAGATGCTATGAACAGCTTAGGGTTATGGATGACATGAAAGACTCAGGGTCATTAGCTTAGGGCTCTAGATGCTATGTACAGCTTAGGGTTGTAGTTAACATGAATGACTTCAGGTCGTGATCTCAGGTCTCTAGATATATGAAACAACTCAAGCCTGTGGATGACATGAGCTACTCCAGCTCATAAGTCAACACTTTAGATGTTATGAACAACCTATAATTGTGGATGATATGAATGACTTGAGATCCTGTGAGCTCAAGCGTTGGATGTTATGAATAATTCAAGGCTTTACTTGTCATGAACAACTTTGGATTGTGACCTTAAGGCTTTAGATGCTACAAACAACTTAGGGTTGTGGATGACATGAGATACTATAGGTTATGAGCTAAAGGTTCTTGATGCTATGAACAACTGAGGGTTGTGCATGATATGAACGACTTAGGATCCCGTGAGCTTAGGCCTCTAAATTTTATGAACAACTTAGAGTTGTGGATGATATGAACCATTCTTGGTCGTTCACCCGAGGCTCTAAATACTATAAATAGCTCATGCTTATGGATGACATGAATGACTCAAGGTCATTAGCTTTGGGCTCTAGATGCTATGAATAGCCTATGGATGTGGATGACACAAACAAATTTTAGTTTGAACTCACAGCTCTAGATGCTATGAATGTCTCAGAGTTTTTGATGATATGAACGACTCGGAATCCCATGAGCTTAGGTTTCTAGATTCTATGAGCATCTCAAGGCTGTTGATGATATAAAAGACTACAAGTCGTGAGCCTAGGGGTCTAAATGCTATGAACAACTCGAGGTTGTGCTTGACATGAATGAATTTGGGTCATGACCTTAGGGCTCTAAATGTTATGAACAACTCAAGGCTGTGGATGACATGAGGCACTCCGAGTTATGGGCTCAGGGCTCTAAATGCTCTTAATAGCTCAGGATTGTGAATGATATAATCAACTAAGGGTTCTGAGCTCAAGCCTTTAGATGCTATGAATAACTCAGGGTTGTGGATGATATGAATGACTTAAGGTCATGAGCTTAGGCCTCTAAATGCTATGAACAACCTAGGTTTGTGGATGATACAAACAACTTTGGGTTATGAGCTTAAGTATCTAGATGCTACAAATAGCTCAGGGTTGTGGATGACATGACCGACTTTGGCTTATGAGCATAAGACTCTAGATGCTATGAATAACTCAGGGTTGTGGATGATATGAACGATTCTTGCTGGTGAGCTCATGGCTTTAAATGCTATGAATAGCTCAAGCTATGATGATATGAACGACTCCGGGTCGTGAGCTTAGAGCTTTAGATGCTATAAACAACTCAGGCTATGGTTGACTTGCATGACTCTAAGTCGTGAGCTCAAGGTTCTAAATGCTATGAACAACTCAAGGTTGTGAATGACATGAGCTATTTTGGGTCATGAGCTCAAGGCTCTAAGTATTATGAACGATTTAGGGTTGTGGATGATATGAACAACTCGGGATCCCATGAGCTCAGGCCTCAAAATGCTATGAACAGTAGAGGGCTCTGGATGACATGAGTTAATCTAAGTCGTGAGCTCAAGGCACTACATGTAATGAAACAATTTTGGGTTGTGGATGACATGAGCTACTCTAGGTCATGAGGTGAAGTTGTAGTGGCTATGAATAGCTCAAGGTTGTGGATGATATGAACAACTCAGGGTTGTATGCTCAGGCCTTTAAATGCTATGAACAGCTCACGACTATGGATGATTTGAATAATTATTGATCATGAATGCATGGCTCCGAATGCTATAAATAGCTCAAGGCAGTGGATGACGTGAACAACTTCGGGTCCTGAGTTGAGGGCATTAGATGTTATAAATAGCTCAGGGCTATCATTGACATGAACAACTCCAAGTTGTGACCTCAAGGCTTGAGATGCTATGGATAGCTCAAGGTTGTGGATGACAGGAGCTATCCTAGGTTGTGAGCTTAAGGCTCTAGATGGTATGAACAACTCAGGGTTATGGATGATATGAATGACTCAGGATCCCGTAAGCTTAAGTCTCTAGATGTTATGAATAACTGAGGGTTATGGATGATATAAATGATTTTAGGTTGTAAGCCCAAGGCTTTAATTGTTATGGACAACTCTGGTCTATCGATGATAAGAACGACTCAAGGTCTTAAACATAGGGCTCTAAATGCTATGAACAACTCAAGGCTATGGTCGACATGAACAACTTCGATTCGTCAGCTCAAGGCTCTAGATGCTACAAATAGCTCAGAGTTGAGGATGACATGAATGACTATGGGTCGTGAGCTAAGGGCTCTAGATGCTATGAACAGCTCAGAGTTGTAGACAATATGAACGACTTGGGATCCCGTAAGATCAGGCCTCTTGATGCTCAAAATAGCTCAGGTTTGTGGATAATACAAATGACTTTGGGTTGTGAGCTTAGGGCTCTAGATGCTGTGAACAACTCAGGGTTGTGTTTGACATTAATGAATCTGGGTCATAAGCTCAGGGCTCTAAATGCTATGAACAACTCAAGGTTGTGGATCACATGAGCTACTTTAGGTCATGAGCTGAGGGATTTAAATGATATGAATAGCTCAGGGTTGTGCATGAAATGAGCTAATCCATGTGGTAAGCTCAAGGTTCTAGATGGTAATAATAGGTCACACTAATGGATGATATGAATGACTTAGGGTCGTGAGCTCAAGCCTTTAGATGCTATGAACAGCTCTGGGTTGTAGATGATATGAACTACTCTGGGTCGTGAGCTTAAGGCTTTATATTCTATGAACAACTCATGGTTGTTAATGATATAAGCAATTCTGGGTCATGAGCTTAGGGCTTTAGATGCTATGAACAACTCATGGTTATGGTGTACATGAACAACTCTGGGTCATTAACAGTTTATGGTTTTGGATGATATGAACAACTTGGGATCCCATGAGCTTAGGGTTGCGGTTGACATGAACTACTCCAAGTTGTGACCTCAAGGCTCTAAATGCTATGAATAACTCAGATCATTGAATAATATGAACTACTCTAGGTCATGAGCTCAAGGCTCTAGATGCTATGAATAGCTTAGGGGTGTTAATGATATGAATGACTCAAGATCCTGTGAGCTAAAGCCTCTAGATGCTATGAATAGCTTAGGGCTTTGGATGATATGAATTATTCGTTGTTGTTGGCCCAAGGCTCTAAATGTTATGAACTGATTTGTGGATGACATGAACGACTCAATTCTATGACTGACATGAACAACTGCAGGTCATGAGCTTAGGGCTCTAAATGCTATGAACAACTCAAGGTTGTAGATGACATGAACAACTTTGAGTCTTGAGCTTAAGGTTCTAGATTCTATGAACAACTCAAAGTTGTGGATGACATGAAGACTCAAGATCATGTGACCTCAAGCCTCTAGATGCTAAGAATGGCTTAGGTTTGTGGATGATATAAATGACTCCGAGTTTTGAGCTTAGAGCTCTAGATGCAATAAACAACTTAGGTTTGTGTTTGACATGAATGAGTTCTTGTCGTGAGCTTAAGGCTTTAGATGCTATGAACAACTTAGGATTGTAGTGTACATAAATGACTCCAAGTCGCAACCTTAAGGCTCTATATGCTATGAACAACTCAGTGTTGTGAATTATAAGAGCTACTCTGGGTTGTGAGCTCAAGCCTCTAGATGCTATGAACAATTTAGGGTTGTGGATGATATGAATGACTCGGGATCCCATGAGCTTAGGGCTCTAGATGCTATGAATAACTCAGGGCAATGGGTGACATGAGCTACTCTGGGTCATGAGCTTAGGGTTTTGGATGTTATGAATAGTAAGGATGTGGAAGATATGAACAACTTGAGATCTTGTCAGCTCAAGCCACCAAATGCTATGAACAACTCAAGGTTGTGGATGATATGAACGATTCTTTGTCATTACTCCAAGGCTCTAAATGTTATGAACAGATCTGGTCTGTAGATGACATGAAAGTCTCAAGGTTGTGAGCTCTAAGCTTAAGATGCTATGAACAACTTAGTGGTATGGTCGACATGAATGACTCCAAGTCGTAAGCTCGAGGCTCTAAATGTTATGAATAGCTTAGGGTTGTGGATAACACAAAGGAATTTCGATTGTGAGCTTAGGGCTCTAAATCTTATGAGACACTCAAAGTTATGGATAATTTGAATGACTCGGGATCCTATGAGCTTAGGCCTATAGATGCTATGAATAGGTCAAGGCTGTGGATGATATGAATTACTTTAGGTTCTAAGCTTAAGCCTTTATATTCTATGAGTAGCTCATGGTTGTGGAATATATGAACAACTCTGAGTCATGAGCTCAGGGCTTTAGATGATAGGAACAGCTCATGGTTGTGGCGTACATGAATGAATCTAAGTCATGAGCTCAAGGCTCAAGATGCCATGAACAGTTTAGGATTGTGGATGATATGAACGATTGGGGATCCCGTGAGCTTAGGGTTGTGACCTCAAGGCTCTAGATGCTATGAATAGCTTAGGACAGTGGATGACATGAGCTACTTTGGGTTGTGAGCTCAAGGTAATGGTATGAACGACTTGGGATCCTATGAGCTCAAGCCTCTAAATGTTATGAACAACTCAAGGTTGTGGATGATATGAATGATTCAATGTTGTATGCCCAATGCTCTAAAGGCTATGAATAAATTTGGTCTGTGGATGACATGAACGACTCAGAGTCATGAGCTCCAAGCTTAAGATGCTATGAACAACTTAATGCTATGGTCGATATGAACGACTTTGGGTCGTGAGCTTAGGGCTTTAAATGCTACGAATAGCTCAAGACTGTGGATGACATGAATGACTTCGAGTCATGAGCTTAAGGCTCTAGATTCTATGTCCAACTCAGAGTTGTGGAGGATATGAATGACTCGGGATCTTGTGAGCTCAATCCTATAGATGCTATGAACAACTCGGGTCTACGGATGATATAAACGACTCTGAGTTATGAGCTTAGGGCTCTAAATGCCATGAATAGCTTAGGTTTATGTTTCACATGAACAAGTTTGTGTCATGAGCTCAGGGCTCTAGATGCTATGAAGAGCTCAAGGTTGTGTTGTACATAAATGACTCTAAGTCATGACCTTAAGGCTCTGTATGCTATGAACAACTTAGTGCTATTAATTATAAGAGCTACTTCAAGTCATGAGTGATTCATTCCCAATTGGTGTATCAGCTGATTCACGTCTAGCTGGTGTTTCTTGATTGAGGGAGTAATAAAAAAAATTTATAACCTATATCACCATGCATTAGGATAGCTTTAGCTAATATAGCATAGTGGCTCTAAGATCGTTCACTGGGAAGGGTTTTCAACTCACAACTGATACCAATTCATAGCTAAATTGGTACTATTTCATTTCAAGGTTAGCTCAAGCAAAAACACTAACTTTGGTTGAAAAAGGTTTTGTTTCAAGCTAACTAAAAAGAAAGTAATGGAAATTACTTATGGAGAAAAGCATTCCTTGGAGGTTTAGGTTCATAGGGGAGGTTCCTCATGCAAAAACAGAGCTCCGGTCACTTGGTTCATTTCCTCGCATTAGAGAATTAACATATAGTTAATCCTCTAACCGGTGTTGTACAGATGCCTCCCTTTAATGGATTTTAGCACTAAATCCCTCTCACTGATGCAACTTGCAATGGCTCGTGCCTCTCACCTAGCATTTGCCATTCAAGGTGATCATTAACCTTGGACTTCCCTTCTCAAGCTCGCAAGAGATAACTAATGGATGTCTCCTTGGAGTCCAAAAGCTTACCAAGTGTTGGCAATTCAAGAAAATCCCACCTTCAAGTCACCTCCCAAAAGCTCGCAAGAGGTAAACTAGTGCATCTCCATGGACGGAGATCACTTGCCTTACCAAGTGTTGGCTCAGGTGAATTGCAAGGTGTTTTAAGTTAACTAAAAACATAGAAATCATTAATGGGTCACACTTACTCTTCATTAATGGTTGAAACAACAAAAATACCAATTCTTGCAGTTGGAACCATCCCCGGCAACCTTAGCTCCAAGGAATTAAAAGCCTAGCCACTCATTCTCTGAGGGAACTTCCTCAGAGCTTGTTTGGCTAGTAAGAGAAATACAATCAAAATGGGAAGGTAAGGTATAGAAAAGTTCTAAATTTTACTTCCTTCCAAAACTATATAAAGTTGTCTGAGAACAAGCTTTTGTCCGTTCTTTTAATGGAAACTTACAAGCATATATATGGGCTTATTCACCCTTTGTTCTTACTTAAAGACTAAGGAATCCTATGATAGGTGGGTTATAAGGAGAGTTTGGGAATTTTGACATCAAATATCTAAAGCAAAAAATCTCAAGATGTCGGTCACAAATATCGGGAAGCTTCAGGAGAATTTCGCAGCTGTGCAAGAGGGCTGCGAAATTTCGCAGCAAAAAGGACACCATTTCGCAGCCATGCAAAATTTACCTTTAGCTTGGAGTGATCGTCTTCCAATGGCTGTAACTCCTTCATTTTAACTCCGAATCATGCACCGTTTAAAGCATTGGATTCTTGACTTCCTGAGCTTTGAAATGGTATATAGCATGTAGAAAATGGACTCCGGGAAGTGCTCCAAAAGTGTGAAAGAAGACTGCAGCTGCTGTCCTCTGTTTTTTTCTTCATGACAGATTTCTCTTTGCTTCCCCTCCTTGCATTCCGGGTTTGCTTATGGCAAAGGACTTTAAAGCTTCAAGGCTTTGGTTCTTCATGTTTCTGAGCTTTCCATTGCTTTGCCATGGATTCCAAAGAACTTTCCTCAATCTTGGATTGCTTTGGTGATCAAATTACTAACAAAAACACCAAAACTTACACACTTTGGTTAGAAATGATTGCAAAGGTCCTTAATATGTTAATTGGGTTAAAAGGTAATAACTACTACTCACAAGTGTTTAAAAGAGTTAATTACAGTCTACAAAATAGCACTTTTTGAGTAGTAATCAATGAGGTAAAGGCTCTAAATGTGTTGATCAGTTTAAGGTTATGGATGATATGAATGACTCGAGATCCCGTGAGCTTAGGGTTGTGGTTGATTTGAACAACTTGGGTTGTGACCTTAGGGCTTTAGATTCAATGAATAGCATAGGGTGGTGCATGACATAAGCTACTTTGAGTCATGAGCTCTAGCTTAGGGATGTGGATGATATGAATGACTTGAGATCTCATGAGCTCAAGCCTATAGATGCTATGAATAGCTTAGGGTTGTGGATGATATGAATGAATCTTTGTCATTAGCCCAAGGCTCTAAATGTCATGAATAGATCTGGTTTATGGATGACATGAAAGACTAGAGGTCATGACCTTCAAGGTCAAGATGCTATGAATAATTCAATGCTATGGTCGATATGAATGACTCTGGGTCGTGAGCTTAGAGCTCTAAATGCTATAAATGACTCAGGGTTGTGGATGACACAAAGGACTTCTGATCATGAGCTCAGGGCTCTAGATCCTATGAGTAGCTTAGAGTTATGGACGATATGAATGACTTGGGATTCTATGAGCTTAAGCCTCTAAATGCTATGAACAGCTTAGGATTGTGGATGATAGGAATGACTCTGGGTCATGAGCTTAGGGCTTTAGCTTCTATGAACAACTCAGGGTCGTGCTTGACATGAATGACTCTAGGTCGTGAGCTTAAGGCTCAAGATGCTATGAACAATCTAGAGTTGTGGTTGACATCAACAATTTCGGGTGGTGAAAGTATGGCTTTGGATGTTATGAATAGCTCAAGGTTATGGTGGACTTGAGCCTCTCCAAGTCATGAGCTTACGCTGTGGATGACATGAGCCACTTGTTGTGAGCTCAAGATTAGGGATGCTATGAACAACTAAGGGTTGTGGATGATATAAATGACTCGCGATCTTGTGAGCTTAGGTCTTTAGTTTCACTAGATAGCTCAGGGTTGTGGATGATATTAACGATGCTTGGTCCTAAGTCTAAGGCATTAAATGCTATGAACAACTTCAGTCTGTGGATAACATCAACGACTCAGGGCTCTAGATGCGAAAAACAACTTAAGGCTATGTCAACATGAACTTTTTCGGTTTATGAGCTTAAGGCTTTAGAAGTTATGAATAACATAGAGTTGTAGATGACATGAACGACTTCGGGTTGTGAGCTCACAACTTTAAATTCTATGAACAACTCAGACTTATGGAAGATGTGATTGACTTGGGATCCCATGAGCTAAGGACTCTTAATGCTATGAATAACTCAAGTTTGTTGATGATATATATGACTCTAGGTCCTGAGCTTAGGGCTATAGATGCTCTGAATAGCTTCAAGCTATGTTTCACATGAACGAGTCTGTCTTATGAGCTCAGGGCTCTAGATGCTACAAATAGTTCAAAGCTTTGGATGACATAAGCTACTTGGTGTCATGAGCTTAGAGCTTTAAATGCAATGAGCATCTTAGGGCAATGGATGACATGAACTACTCTAGGTCATGAGCTCAGAGCTTTAGATGCTTTGAATGGCTTAAAGTAGTGAATGATATGAACGACTTGAGATCCTTGGAGCTCAGGCCTTGAGATGCTATGACCAGCATAAGGTTGGGTATGACATGAGCTACTCTGGGTTGTGAGCTCAAGGCTCTATATGCTATGAACAACTAAGGGTTGTGATTACTACTCAAAAGGTGCTCTTTTATAGCTTGAAACTAACTGTTTTAAACACTTTTGAGTAGTAGTTAATACCTTTTAACTCGATTGGCACATTAAGGAACCTAGTGATTACTACTCAATAAGTGCTATTTTGTAGCTTGTAATTAACTCTTTTAAACACTTTTGAGTAGTAGTTATTACCTTTTAACTCAATTGACATGTTAAGGACCCTTGCAATCAATTCTAACCAAAGTGTGTAAGTTTTGGTGTTTTTTATAGCTTTTTGCTCACCAAAGCAATCCAAGATTGAGGAGAGTTCTTTGGAATCCATGGAAAAGCTTTTGAAAAGCTTAGAAACATGAAGAACCAAAGCTTTGAAGCTTTAAAGTCCTTTGCCATAAGCAAATCCGGAATGCAAGGAGGGAAGCAAAGAGGAATCTGCCATGAAGCAAAACAGGGGACAGCATCTGCAGTCTTCTTGGGCACTTTTGGAGCACTTTCCGGAGTCCAATTTCTACATTCGATATACCATTTCAAAGCTCAGGAATTCAAGAATCCAATGCTTCAAGTGGTGCACGATTCGGAGTTGAAATGAAGGAGTTACAGCCATTGGAAGACGATCACTCCAAGCTGAAGGAAAATTTCGCAGGGCTGTGAAATTTCGCAGCCCTTTTTGGACAGCTGCGAAACACCTCCTGAAGCTACCCGATAGCTGCAACCGACATCTTGAGATCTTTTTGCTTTAGATATTTGATGTCTAAATTCCCAAACTCTCCTTGTAACCCACCTATCATATGATTCCTTAGTCTTTAAGCAAGAACAAAAGGGTGAATAACCCCTTATATATATTGTAATTTTTCCCTTTGAAGAACAATTAGACGGGAGACAACTTTTGTATAATTTGGAAAGAAGTAAAGTTCAGGGTTTTCCTATACCTTACCTTCCCATTTTGTTTGTATTTTCTTTATAGCCAAACAAGCTCTGAGGAAGTTTCCTCAGAGGATGGGTGGCTAAGCTTTTAATTCCTTGGAGCTAAGGTTGCCGGGGATGGTTCCAACTGCAAGAATGGGTAGTTTTGTGGTTTCATCCATTAATGAAGAGTAAGTGTGACCCATTAATGATTTCCATGTTTTTAGTTAACTTCAAACACCTTGCAAGTCACCTGAGCCAACACTTGGTAAGGCAAGTGGTCTCCGTCCGTGGATATGCACTAGTTTACCTCTTGCGAGCTTCTGGGAGGTGACTTGAAGGTGGGATTTTCTTGAATTGCCAACACTTGGTAAGCTTTTGGACTCCAAGGAGACATCCATTAGTTATCTCTTGCGAGCTTGAGACGGGAAGTCCAAGGTTAATGATCACCTCGGATGGCAACTGCTAGGTGAGAAGCACGAGCCATTCCAAGTTGCATTAGTGAGAAGGATTTAGTGCTGAAATCCATTAAAGGGTAGCATTTATACAACACCGGTTAGAGGATTAACTACATGTTAATTCTCTAATGCGAGGAAAAGAACCAAGTGACCGGAGCTCTGTTTTTGCATAAGGAACCTCCCCTGTGAACCTGAACCTCCAAGGAATGTTTTTCTCCATAAGTAATTTACTTCACTTTCCTTTTAGTTAGCTTGAACCTAAACCTTTTACAACCAAAGTTTGCGTTTTCTTCTTCAGCTAACCTTGAAATGAAAAAGCACCAAATTAGCTATGAATTGGTATCAGTTGTGAGTTGAAAACCCTTCCCAGTGAACGATCCTAGAGCCACTATGCTATATTAGCTAAGGCTATCCCAATGCATGGTGATATAGGTTATAAATTTTGTTGATTACTCCCTCAATCAAGGAGCACCGACTGGACGTGAATCAGCTGAGACACCAATTGGGCATGAATCACCTAGCAAGGGTTACTAATCAGTTTTTGGCAAGTTCTGGTGTTTTTGGTAGCTTTTTTATCATTGAAACAAGCCAAGAATGAGGGAGAATTTTGTGCACTCCATGGCAATGCAAGTTGAAGCTCAATTACATGAAAAATCCGAGCTTTGAAGTACTTCATGGCCTTTGCCAACCTTGGCAATAGGTTGCCAAGCTTGGCAATAGGTTGCCAAGCCAATCAGTGATGCAATGAAGAAAAACAGATAAAGAAATCCAACATATAGCAATTTCGCATGGCTATGCGAAATTTTCGCATAGTATGCTAAAATCAAGAGGAGGAGCGACTGCAGGACTGAGTGAAAGACAATTTCGCATACCTTACGAAACCACAAGATGCAATCAAACATGAATTTCGCATACCATGCAAAATTTAGCATGATCTGCGAAATCTTCCTATGCACCGACTCAGTTAGATTTTTATCTTCAGATATTTGTATAATTTCCTATTTTCTCCTTGTAATCAACCAATGATAGATTTTCTTGGTTAGGAACTTTAAAGGGGGTTGCAAAAACCTCTCTATATATTCTTTTGCATCGTTTGTAAAGATATACATTATTCACCTGTAAAAATTCCTGTAATAGAATACAGAGCCTTTACTCTGCCTTTCCTTCTCATTTTGTTGTCATTTTCTTTCTAGCCAAACAACCTCTGAGGATGATTTCTTAGGGGATGAGTGGCTAAGTTTTACGTTTCTTGGAGTGATAGAAGCTAGGTGAAGGGCCCGACCGAATGTAAAGGTGGGATTTTTCCTTGCTTTAAATGAAGGTAGTTGGTAACCATTAATGGCTTTTATTTCAAGGTTTAGCTTTAAATCTCTTAGAATCACCTTGAATGGCCAATACTTGGTAAGCTTTTCGGATTCTATGGATGCTTATTGCTAGATCCATGGATGTCTATTAGTTATCAAGTATGAGCCATTGGAAGGTGGTTCAATGTGAGGTTCTTTAGTGTTTGAAGCCATTAATGAGAAGCAACTACCATTTTTCGTGAACCCTTTGGATCAAGTCTTAATTGCTAAATACAAAACTAGTTCGGGAGGTAACCATCCTTTATGTTATTGTCCCCAATGTGAGGAGAAGATTTGGAATCTCCCCCTTTGCCTAAGGAACTGATCCTAGTGACCCAAAGCTCCAAGAGACCTTCTCTTTGTAATTAACTTCAATTACTATTTTTGCTTAACTTAAAATCAACCTTTTCAACTAAAATTCCATCTTCTTTAAAAGCTAATTTTCATAAAGAAAAGCACCAGTTCATTAATTTCACTAAAATCACGTGTATGATGAAAAGCCATCCCTGTAGACAATCCTAGAGCCACTATACTATGTTAGCCATGCTACCCTAGTATACGGTGATTTAGGTTTTATAAATTTTGTTGATAACACCAGTCTGGGAACTAGAATCAAAATGACACTTTCTGGGGATGAATTAATTGGCGTCGTTGCCGGGGATGGTTGATTCGTCCCCAATTGGTGTTCTGATTGATTCAGATCAATCAATTGATGTGCTTTGATTTCAATCCTTAGACGGGAGTTATCAACAAAATTTATAAACCTATTTCACCATATACTAGGGTAGCATAGCTAGCATAGCATAGTGGCTCTAGGATCGTCCACAGAGATGGGTTTTCACTTCACAATTGATATTAATTCAAAGATGAATTGGTGTTTTTCCTTTCCAAGGTTAGCTTTAAAAGAAAACATAAAATTGTAATGAAATGGTTGGTTTTAAGCTAACCAAAACTAAAGTAACTGAAATTAACTAGAAAGAAGGGTGTTTCTTGGGATTTCAGGTCACTAGGATCAGGTGCCATCTACAAAAGAGGAGATTCCGGTCACTTGTTTCTTTTCCTCGCATTGGGGATTTAACATATAGTTATTTCCCGAACCGGTGTGGTACAGATGCTTACCATTAATGGTTTCAACACTAAATCCCTCTCACTGATCATCTTGCAATGGCTCATGCCTCTCACCTAGCATTTGCCATTCAAGGGGATCTTTAACCTTGGATTATCCTTCAAAAGCTCACAAGAGATAACTAATGGATGTCTCGTTGGAGTCCAAAAGCTTACCAAGTGTTGGCTGGTTTAGAAAATCCTACCTTTGAATCACCTCCCAAAGGCTCGCAAGAGATAAACTAGTGAAACTCAATGGACGGAGTCCACTTGCCTTACCAAGTGTTGGCCCAGGTGATTCAAAGGCGTTTTAAGTTAACTAAAAACATAGAAACCAAAAACGGGTCACACTTTCTTTTCATTAAAAATGGAAACAACAAAAACTCACCCTCATGCATGCCGACACCTTACTTAGCTTCCTTTACCCAAGAAACAAAAAGCCTAGCCACTCATCCTCTGAGGAAACATCCTCAAAGTTTGTTTGGCTAGAAAGAAAATGAAAGAGAAAACAAAAAGAGAAAGAAAAACAGAGCAAGGCTCTGTATTTTACTTCCTTTAAAAACTATACAAAGTTTGTCTTTGAGAAAAGCTCCCGAGATGTATTATTTACAATGGATGCAAGGTAATATATAGGCAAGTTTTTCCAACCTTCCTAGCTAAGGAATTCTCTAATTGGTGGAATACAAGGAGAGTTTGGGAATTTAGACATCAAATATCTAAAGCAAAAAGATCTCAAGATGTCGGTTGCAGCTATCGGGAAGCTTCAGGACACCGCGGCACTGTGCAAAATGGCTGCGAAATTTCGCAGCCAAAGGACAACATTTTCGCAGCCAAAGGCTGATTTCGCAGCCGTGAAACATTCTGCCTTCAGCTTGGAGTGATCTGCTTGCAATGGCTGTAACTCCTTCATTTCAACTCCGAATCGTGCACCGTTTAAACCATTGGATTCTTGACTTCCTGAGCTTTGAAATGGTATATATCATGTCGAAAATGGACTCTGGGAAGTGCTCCAAAAGTTCCCAAGAAGACTGCAACTGCTGTCCCCTGTTTTGCTTCATGGCAGATTCCTCTTTGCTTTCCTCCTTGCATTCCGGATTTGCTTATGGCAAAGGACTTTAAAGCTTCAAAGCTTTGGTTCTTCATGTTTCTAAGCTTTCCATTTGCTTTGCCATGGATTCCAAAGAACTCTCCTCAATCTTGGATTGCTTTGGTGATCAAAATACTAACAAAAACACCAAAACTTGCACATTTTGATTAGAATTGATTGCAAAGGTCCTTAATATGTTAATTGGGTTAAAAGGTGATAACTACTACTCAATAGTGATTAAAAGAGTTAATTACAAGCTACAAAATAGCACTTTTGAGTAGTAATCAATGGTGCCAAAGTACAGTGATACTACCTTTGTTGAACACTTGTGATCTTCATCACAAGTTCGGTGATTTTTCTTTTACTAATTCTTTTTCTTTGTCTTTATTTTAGTTTATCTTTTATTTAGTTTTTAGCTAACCTGAACCTTTTCCTAAAATTGTATTTCTTTTGTTTTCTTTGTTTTTGTTTCAGTGATCTCTAGTTGTGCATGCCCGATTGGAAAAGAGATATTGAGGGAAGACTTGTGAAGATTGAAACTCCTCAAGAAACTGAGTTGGAAGTGTGCTTAAACATCATGGAAGTTCCACCTGAAAATCATAATAGCCAACATGGTCAAGAGGATAATTTCAGTGCATACCGATCCATGAGGGAGCGCATGCATCCACCTCGTATGAGTGCACTTTCATGCATAGTGCCTCCCACTGAGCAGCTGGTGATATGACCTCACATTGTGCCACTCCTACCTACTTTCCATTGGATGGAAAGTGAGAATCCCTACTCGCATATTAAGGAATTCAAGGAGTCTTGTAATACATTCCAAGAAGGAGGAGCTTTAATTGACTTGATGAGGCTCAAGCTATTTCCTTTCACCTTGAAGGATAAGGCCAAGGTTTGGCTCAATTCTCTAAGGCCAAAGAATATCCGAACTTGGACTGATTTGCAAACCGAATTTCTCAAGAAGTTCTTCCCTACTCATAGGACCAATGGTTTGAAAAGGCAAATTTCGAACTTCTCAGCTAAGGAGAATGAGAAATTCTATGAGTGTTAGGAGAGATACATGGAAGCTATCAATGCTTGTCCTCACCATGGTTTTGACTCATGGCTCTTAGTGAGTTATTTTTACGATGGTATGTCTTCTTCAATGAAGCAACTGCTAGAAACTATGTGTGGAGGAGACTTCATGAGTAAGAATTCGGAGGAAGCCATGGACTTTTTGAGTTATGTGGTTGAAGTTTCAAGAGGATGGGATGAACCAAATGCTAGAGAGGTGGGAAGAATGAAGTCTCAACCTAATACTAAGGGTGGGATGTATGTTTTGAATGAAGACATTGACATGAAGGCAAAGGTTACAACTATGGCAAAGAGATTGGAAGAGCTAGAAATGAAGAAAGTATAAGAAGTGCAAGCCATTTCTGAAACACCAGTGCAAGCTATGTCTTGTTCCATTTGTCAATCTTATGAGCACTTGGTGGAGGAGTGTCCTACCATTCCAACAGTAAGAGAGATGTTTGGTGATCAAGCAAATGTTATTGGTCAATTCAAGCCCAATAACAATGCTCCATATGGCAACACCTACAATTCAAATTGGAGGAACCATCCAAATTTCTCTTGGAAACCAAAGCCACCTCAGTACACACAAACTGCTCAAGTACCTCAGCAAGCCTCGAATCTTGAACAAGCTATTGTGAACCTTAGCAAGGTTGTGGGAGACTTAGTGGGAGATCAGAAGTCCATCGATGCTCAACTGAATCAGAGAATTGACAGTGTAGAGAGTACATTGAACAAAAGGATGGATGGGATGCAAAATGATATGTCTCAAAAGATAGACAATGTCCA
This sequence comes from Vitis rotundifolia, assembly GCA_030254885.1. NCBI lineage: Eukaryota > Viridiplantae > Streptophyta > Magnoliopsida > Vitales > Vitaceae > Vitis > Vitis rotundifolia. The sequence goes on along the minus strand of CM058154.1, from coordinate 12,457,647 downwards.
ATACGCAATCTCAAGGCTTACCAACCTCAACACAGTGCAAGAGAAAGGAAAGTTTCCTTCTCAACCTCATCAAAATCCCAAGGGTATCCATGAACTGGAAGCTCAAGAGGGAGAATCTTCAAAGGTGAGGGAAGTCAAAGCAGTTATCACCTTGAGGAGTGGTAAAAAGGTTGATCAGCCCACATCTAAGCCAAAAGCCTAATGAAGAGAGTGTAGAAGAAAAAGAAAAGAGTGAGGAAATCAAAGGAAAGAAAAAAGGGAAAAATACAAAGAAAGATGACCATGATTCTAATGTGGATGAAGAACCCAAGAGGATAGTCATCAAGAAAGATATGATGAAGAAACACATGTCTCCACCTTTCCCCCAAGCTTTGCATGGCAAAAAGGGAACCAATAATGCATTAGAAATTTTTGAACTGTTGAGGCAAGTGAAGGTCAATATCCCTTTGCTAGACATGATCAAACAAGTGCCAACATATGCAAAATTCTTGAAGGACTTGTGCAATGTAAAGAGAGGGTTGAATGTGAACAAGAATGCCTTCTTGACTGAGCAAGTGAGTGCCATCATACAGTGCAAGTCTTCAGTGAAGTACAAAGATCCGGGTTGCCCTACCATCTCAGTGAGTATTGGAGAGACTTGTGTGGAGAAAGCTTTGTTGGACTTGGTAGCAAGTGTGAATTTGCTACCCTACTCTGTCTACAAGCAATTGGGACTTGAAGAGTTGAAGCTAACATCCATCACTCTATCTCTAGTAGATAGATCAGTGAAGATTCCAAGAGGGATGATCAAAGATGTCTTGGTTCAAGTTGACAAATTCTACTATCCAGTGGATTTTGTTGTTCTTGATACGGATCCAGTTGTCAAAGGAACTAACTATGTTCCTATCATACTTGGAAGACCATTCCTAACTACATCAAATGCAATCATCAATTGTAGGAATGGAGTCATGCAACTCACGTTTGGCAACATGACATTAGAGTTCAACATCTTTCATTTGTGCCAAAAGCATATCCATCCGGAAGAAGAAGAAGGTCCAGAGGAAGTGTGCATGATTGACACTTTAGTAGAGGAGCATTGTGATCAAAGGATGCAGGAGGATTTGATTGAGAGTCTTAGGGATCTTGGTGAAGGTTTACCTGAACCCTCAGATTTGCTAGCTACCCTGTCCCTTTGGAGGAGGAGAGAAGAAATTCTACCCTTATTCAATGAGGAGGAGACACAAAGAGCCACTAAGGAGGAGCCCCCAAAGCTTATTCTTAAGCCACAACCCACAGAGTTGAAGTATGCATACTTGGAAGAAGATAAGCAGTGCCCTGTTGTTATATCTTCAGCTCTTACCATTCATCAGGAGGATTGTGTACTTGAAGTCCTTAGAAAATGTAAGAAAGCAATAGGGTGGAAAATTTCTGATTGAAATGGATCAACCCTTTAGTTTGCACCCATCATATTTACATGGAGGATGAAGCTAAGCCAGTTCGTCAACCTCAAAGAAGGTTGAACCCTCACATGCAAGAGGTGGTGCGAGCTGAAGTTCTTAAGCTACTTCAGGCAGGTATTATCTACCCCATATCAGATAGCCCATGGGTGAGTCCTACTCAAGTTGTCCCAAAGAAGTCTGGGATCATGGTGGTGCAAAATGATAAGGGAGAAGATGTCTCTACACGCCTCACTATAGGTTGGAGGGTGTGTATCGATTACAGGAGGTTGAATGCAGTGACGAGGAATGACCATTTCCCGTTGCCCTTTATTGATCAGGTGCTTGAGAGGGTCTCTAGGCATCCTTTTTATTGTTTCTTGGATGGCTACTCTAGGTATTTTCAGATAGAAATTGATGTTGAAGACCAGGAGAAGACCACTTTCATATGCCCATTTGGCACCTATGCATACAGGAGAATGCCCTTCGGCTTATGCAATGCACCCGCAACTTTCCAAAGATGCATGTTAAGCATTTTCAGTGATATGGTGAAGCGTATTATGGAAGTCTTTATAGATGATATCACCATATATGGAAGTGCATTTGATGAATGCTTGGTTAACTTAGAAGTTGTTCTGAATCAATGCATTGAGAAAGACTTAGTGCTTAACTGGGAGAAGTGCCATTTCATGGTACAACAAGGGATTGTCCTTGGGCACATAATCTCCAAGAAAGGCATTGAAGTTGACAAAGCAAAGGTTGAACTTATTGTCAAGTTGCCATCCCCAACAAATGTCAAAGGAGTAAGGCAATTCCTTGGCCATGCTGGGTTCTACAGGAGGTTTATCAAGGATTTCTCTAAGCTTGAAAAGCCTCTTTGTGAGCTATTGGTGAAGGATACTAAGTTCATATGGGATGATAGATGCCAAAGGAGTTTTGAAGAATTGAAGTTATTTCTGACAACCGCACCAATAGTGAGGGCTCCCAAATGGCAACTGCCCTTTGAGGTAATGTGTGATGCCAGTGATGTTACCATAGGAGCTGTTCTTCGGCAAAAGAAGATGGAAAACCCTATGTGATCTACTATGTGAGTAAGACATTGAATAAGGCGCAAAGAAACTACACAACCATCGAGAAAGAATTGTTAGCTGTAGTTTTTGCCTTGGATAAGTTTCATGCTTACTTGGTGGGGTCCTTCATTGTGGTTTTCACCGATCACTCGGCTTTAAAGTATCTGTTGACTAAGCAAGGTGCTAAAGCAAGGCTAATTAGATGGATCCTCTTGCTTCAAGAGTTCAATCTCCAAATCAAAGACAAGAAAGGAGTGGAGAATGTGGTAGCAAACCACCTTTCCAGGCTAGCTATTGCACATAATTCCTATGGTTTGCCCATAAATAATGATTTTCTAGAGGAGTCTCTCATGTTGGTAGAAGTTGCTCCTTGGTATGCTCACATTGCTAACTACCTAGTCACAAGAGAAGTTCCAAGTGAGTGGAAAGCACAAGATAAGAAGTACTTCTTTGCAAAAATTCATGCCTACTATTGGGAAGAGCCATTTCTATTCAAGTATTATGCGGATTAGATAATAAGGAAGTGTGTTCCTGAAGAAGAGCAACAGGGGATCCTCAATCATTGCAATGAAAATGCATGTAGAGGCCACTTTGCTTCTCAGAAGACAGCCATGAGGGTGTTACAATCGGGTTTCTGTTGGCCATCACTTTTCAAAGATGCCCACATCATGTGCAAGAGTTGTGATCGATGCTAGAGGCTTGGGAAGTTGACACACAGGAACATGATGCCATTGAACCCTATTTTGATAGTTGATCTTTTTTATGTTTAGGGCATTGACTTCGTGGGACCTTTCCTATGTCTTTTGGCTACTCTTACATCTTGGTGGGAGTAGATTATGTTTCTAAGTGGGTTGAGGCAGTCCCATGCAAGCACAATGACCATAGAGTGGTTCTCAAGTTTCTTAAGGAGAAGATCTTCTCAAGATTTGGGGTGCCCAAAGCCATAATTAGTGATGAGGGTACTCATTTTTACAACAAGCCTTTTGAAACTCTCCTAGCCAAGTATGGGGTGAAGCATAAGGTAGCTACACCCTACCACCCTCAAACTAGTGGGCAAGTTGAGTTAGCAAACTGGGAGATTAAAAACATACCGATGAAGGTGGTGAACACGAACAGAAAAGATTGGTCTGTCAAGCTCCTTGATTCACTATGGGCATATAGAACAGCTTATAAGACTATTCTTGGGATGTCTCCTTATCGCCTAATCTATGGCAAAGCATGCCATCTCCCTGTGGAATTGGAATACAAGGCTTGGTGGGCAATCAAAAAGCTCAACATGGATTTGAGCACAGCTGGGTTGAAGAGGTTCTTAGACCTCAATGTGTTGGAGGAACTGAGAAACGATGGCTACATCAATTCAAAAATTACAAAAGAGAGATTGAAGAGGTGGCATGATCAGTTGATTTCTCGCAAGGATTTTCAAAAGGGACAGAGTCATGCTTTATGACTCTAAGCTCTATATCTTTCTGGGCAAGCTGAAATCAAGGTGGATAGGTCCTTTTACCATTCACCAAGTGCATTCAAATGGAATAGTGGAACTACTCAACTCCAACAGCACCCGGAGCTTCAAAGTGAATGGCCACCGTCTCAAGCCCTTCGTGGAGCCTTTTTCTCGTGATAAGAAGGAATTTATCCTCCTTAATCCACATCAAGCTTGACGAGACTAACTTTTGGATGGACTCAATCTTTTTAAAGACTGCCAAGTCCATATCTTTTTGTTTTATTTTTTATTTCAAAGTTTTTGATTTCAGAGTTTTCTCGTATTATTACTTGTTTTGATTTTGATTTCTTGCTTTAATTTCAATATTGGTTTGATTTAACTTGGGTTTTTTATGATCAATTGCAGGGGGGACTTCAAAGCAGTGGGGCATGTCCTTAAAGATTGGAAAAACCCTGAAGAAAAAGGTATTTCACACACCCTTGCAAAAATTTCGCAGGGCAAATTTCTCATTTCGCACATAGTGAGAAAATCTGAGGAGTCTACGAACCCATTTTGTAGCCCCATTTTCCATTTCGCACCCTGTGAACTCATTTTCTATTTCGCACACTGTGCAAAACCAGTTTGCACACCCACACCTATTTCGCACACCCAATTCGCACACCCACACCTATTTGGCACACCTAGTTCGCACACCCATTTCCCCATTTCGCACAGCCTGCGATAGCCTCTCATTTCCATTTCACCAGTTTTTACACTGTGCGAAAGCCAAAAGCCACTCTACAAAAACTGAAGGGGGCTCCGAATCTCTTTTTAAAACCCCTCGAACCCCATTTTTTCTCCCATTTCGCATGTAGAGGCTCTACAGATTCCTTTCAAGCCAGTTGATTCATCCGCTTTCCACTAGTGGTCCTCACTATCTCAGAGGGACATGGTTCACATTCTTTTTAGGGGGACCTCTACAAATTCGGTCCTTCTTCGAAAGAAGCTTTCACCTGGGATGCTCCTTGTAGATGTGGTGCTATGCTCCAACCTCTTTCCCCTACAGCATTCGGTACAGAGGCGAGGAGCTATATTGGATGCCTTATTCCACATATCAGAGGGCTTTTACTTTGGCCCAAACCACTTGATCATGGCCTCTCTCGCTTACTTTGAGGAGAAGGTCCATAGGAAGAAGCTTCAGAGGGCGGACACCATTCCATTGCTATTCCCGAGGCTGCTGTGCTAGATATTGGAGCATATGGGTTTTCCTACTGAGCCTCAGCACGAGCGTTGCCGCCGTTGTCAAGAGTGATTCACTCTTGACAAATGGAATCAGTTGGCGGGCTATTTTGCACTTCCAGTGGTAGCACCTCCAGTGCCCCCATAGACTAAGCAAACACAGGCTACTCTAGTACCTTCAGAGCAGGGCAAGCTTTCGACAGAGACTATACCACCAGTGCCCATGCCTGAGGCTGTTTCTACTGCTCCCCCTATTGCCACTACTGTGCCACCTATTGCTCCTACTACATCCGAGCCTTTCATTACCATCTCTGCTATGAAGTTTCGCGGAATTGTACAGACCTTGCGCACAGTGACCACCACACATACTGCTCTTTTATAGCAGATAGTTATGATGCGTGCCCAGCAGGACGAGTAGATGGCTATACTTTGCCAGATCCAGCAGCACTTGGGTCTTCTACCTCCACCTCAGCCTGACCTTCCATCATCATCAGAGCCTTTAGCTCCAACTGAGGATACTATCCCACCTCAGGACACTACCACAGCAGAGGTCCACATCCCGCCACCTCAAGAGGCCACCACAGATGCCATTACTTCAGATGATCCTCAGGATGAGCCTTAGACAATTGACACAGTTACAGCTACACCTGAGGATGCATCATTTCCACCTAAGACTGCCACTACTTGATCATAGGACATCTCTTTATCTTATTGTATTTACATATTATATTAGTAGAGATTGTTCCTTGTTTTGATGCTTTATATTTTGGGATTGGATGTATTACCTAATGATATCTCATATTGTACTTTCTCAGATTAATATATAGACATCCTTTTTTATTATACTTGGCATTTTTCTATTTCCTCTACTCATTACTCTTTTGTTTTTTGAATCTTGCGATTTCCCCTGTACGACTCAAACTCCATTTCACTTAGGAGGTACCACTTCTTCCCTTTATTTTCAATTGCTCTTGACACATTGAGGGCAATGTTGATCATGGTTGGAGGGAGAGTTGAGGAAGAAGTATTTTTAATAATGCTAGGTTAATTGGTTAATTTAGTTACTTTTTGCTTAATTTTAAAAAGTTTTTACTCTACTCTCCTTGGTTATTAAGGAAAAATTCTCAAAATGAAATGGGAGAAATTGAGTTCTTGTCTTTTTACTTGAATCTTAGAGTTTGTATTATGCTTAATGAGGTTGATGAATTATTGAAACTCCTATTGAATTCAACCTTATTTCTTCCACTCTAATCTTACCACACACTGTGCACATTAGGTTCCGATTATAAGATGAAAAACTATCTCACCCCTTGAACTTAGGAAAATTTTGACTTGGTACCTTTGACCTCATTTTAAAACCTGGTATATGGCGAAAGTCTTTAAAACCTGGTGCCTTAAGCCTTGATTGGTTGGGAGTCACCAGCCTCAATGCCTATTACAAGGGTGAATAGGTGGAGTTTAATGATTACTACTCAAAAAGTGCTATTTTGTAGCTTGTAATTAACTCTTTTAATCACTTTTGAGTAGTAGTTATTACCTTTTAACTCAATTGGTATATTAAGGACCCTCGCAATCATTTCTAATCAAATTGTGTTAAGTTTTGGTGTTTTTGATAACTTTTTGATCACCAAAGCAATCCAAGAATGAGGGAGATCTTTGTATAGCTCATGGTAAAGCAAGTTGAAGCTCAAATTCATGAAGAAACCAAGCTTTGGAGCTTCATAACCCTTTGCCAAAGTAATTGAAGTATGCAAGGAGGAGAAACAGAGATAGGAATCTGATAAGAAGAAATTCAAGAGGAGATCAGCTATAGTCTTCTTTCTTACATTTGGAGAACTTCCTGAAGTCCATTTTATACATGCCATATACTGTTTCGAAGCTCGGGAAGTCAAGAGTCCAAAACTTTAAACAGTGTGCAAATTGAAGCTGAAATAAAGAAGTTATGGCCATTGGAAGACAACTGCACCAAAGCTAAAAGGCAATTTCGCAAGCTGCGAAATCAACCTTTTCTTGCGAAATTTTCGTAGCCCATGTTGCATGCTGCGAAATCCACCTGTACAATCTCCAGATATTTGCAACCAACTCCGCTTGATCTTTTCTTCAGATATTTTATATAAAATCCCTATTTTCTCCTTGTAATCCACCAATCATAGGATTGCTTAGCTAGGAAGGTTGGAAAAACTTCCCTATATATATTCCCTTTCATCCGTTGTAAAAATCATCGAGGAACCGAACAGTGAATCGATCAATAAATATATTATATAGAGCCTTGCTCTGCTTTTTCCTTAGCATCTTTGTTTTCATTTTCTTTCTAGCAAATCAAACTCTGAGATGTTTTCTCAAAGGATGAGTGGCTAGGCTTTTTGTTTCTTGGGTGAAGGAAGCTAGGTAAGGTGTCGGATGCAAAAGTGAGTTTTTGTTGTTTCAGCTTTTAATGAAGAGAAAGTGTCACCCGTTAATGGTTTCTATGTTTTTAGTTAACTTAAAACGCCTTAGAATCACCTAGGCCAACACTTGGTAAGGCAAGTGGACTCTGTCCATTGAGTTTCACTAGTTTATCTCTTGCGAGCCTTTGGGAGGTGATTCAAAGGTAGGATTTTCTAGAATAGCCAACACTTGGTAAGCTTTTGGACTCTAAGGAGACATCCATTAGTTATCTCTTGCGAGCTTTTGAAGGGTAATCCAAGGTTAAAGATCACCTTGAATGGCAAATGTTAGTGAGAGGCACGAGCCATTGCAAGGTGTATCAGTGAGAGGGATTTAATGTTTGAATCTATTAGTGGTAAGCATCTGTACCACACCGGTTCGGGAAATAACTATATGTTAAATCCCTAACGTGAGGAAAAGAAACAAGTGACCGGAATCTCCCTTTTTGTATAAGGCGCCTAATCCTAGTGACCTGAAGTCCCAAGAAACATCTTTCTTTCTAATTACTTTTAGTTACTTTATGTTTGGTTAGCTTAAAACCATCCGTTTCCATTCAAACTTATGTTTTCTTTTAAAGCTAACTTAGAAAAGGAAAAACACCAATTCAGCTTTTGAACTAATATCAATTGTGAAGTGAAAACCCATCTCCGTGGACGATCCTAGAGCCACTATGCTATGCTAGCTATGCTACCCTATTATATGGTGAAATAGGTTTATAAATTTTGTTGATAACTCCCGTCTGAGGATTGAAATCAAAGCACATCAGTTGATTGAGCAAAATCATGTAGAACACCAATTGGGGACGAATCATTTAACATATTGTAGGTGCTTGAGTATTAAATTTCAATCTCAAAAGTCTGGGGTGAAATCTGAGGAGTTAGTGGTCGAAAGATCCTTAAAGCTTGATGCCCTAAACCTTGATTGGTTGGGAGTCATCAATGGATCCCTGTTACATGGACACTTTAGAAAACAATAGCTTTAGCATTGCATTCCTACAATGAAAAAAATTGTAAAATAAAGGAGGTGCATTCTTAGCCTATTGGAGGTTAGTCAGTTTGCTAAGGTTTGAAAAAGAACTAAGTTGGGGGAGAGAGAATAATTCGACATACTATAATCAGAAACTAATAAGCTTAAATCTTAGATTTTTGTGGAAGAGTAAGGATTTGACCTTTGGGAGTGGAAATTCTTTTGATACTTAAATTTGCATAATGCCTACTCTTTATAAATTGTGATTAGGCAACAGATTTGATGACTGTTATTGAAGGTTAGGTTTTGCCTCTTTGACTTTCCATGAGAGAGTATGATCCGCATCATGCCACTTAAATTTTTTGGAGTGATTAGCATGATTTTGTAAATTATCTTACTATCTATTGTTCTTTATCTCTCCTTCATTGCTAAGGGACTAGCAATGTGTCTGTTGGGGGGAGTGATTACTACTCAAAAAGTGCTCTTTTATAGCTTGAAACTAACTATTTTAAACACTTTTGAATAGTAGTTAATACCTTTTAACTCAATTGGCACATTAAGGAACCTAGCAAGGGTTACTAATCAGTTTTTGGCAAGTTTTGGTGTTTTTGGTAGCTTTTTTATCATTAAAACAAGCCAAGAATGAGAGAGAATTTTGTGTACTCCATGGCAATGCAAGTTAAAGCTCAATTACATGAAAAATCCGAGTTTTGGAGTACTTCATGGCCTTTGCCAAGCTTGGCAATAGGTTGCTAAGCCAATTAGTGATGCAAGGAAGAAAAACAGAGAAATTCAACATATAGCAATTTCGCATGGCTATGCGAAATTTTCGTATAGCATGCGAAAATCAAGAGGAGTAGCAGCTGCAAGACTGAGTGAAAGAGAATTTCGCACACCTTGCGAAACCACAAGATGCAATCAAAAAAGAATTTCGCATACCATGCGAAATTTAGCATGGTCTGCGAAATCTTCCTGTGCACCGATTTAGTTAGATTTTTATCTCCAGATATTTGTGTAATTTTCTATTTTCTCCTTGTAATCAACCAATGATAGATTTTCTTGGTTAGGAACTTTAAAGGGGGTTGGAAAAACCTCTCTATATATTCTTTTGCATCATTTGTAAAGATACACATTATTCACTTGTAAAAATTCCCGTAATAGAATACAGAGCCTTTGCTCTGCCTTTCCTTCTCATTTTCTTTCTAGCTAAACAACCTCTGAGAATGATTTCCTAAGGGATGAGTGGCTAAGTTTTATGTTTCTTGGAGTGATGGAAGCTAGGTGAAGGGCCCGAATGTAAAGGTGGGAGTTTTCCTTGCTTTAAATGAAGGTAGTTGGTAACCATTAATGGCTTTTATTTCAAGGTTTAGCTTTAAATCCCTTAAAATCACCTTGAATGGCCAATACTTGGTAAGCTTTTCGGATTCTATGGATGCTTATTGCTAGATCCATGGATGTCTATTAGTTATCAAGTACGAGCCATTGGAAGGTGGTTTAAGGTGAGGTTCTTTAGTGTTTGAAGCCATTAATGAGAAGCAACTACCATTTTTCATGAACCTTTTGGATCAGGTCTTAATTGCTAAATATAAAACCAGTTCGAGAGGTAACCATCCTTTATGTTATTGTCCCCAATGCGAGGAGAAGATCCGGAATCTCCCCATTTGTCTAAGGAACCTAATCCTAGTGACCTAAAGCTCTAAGAGACCTTCTCTTTGTAACTAACTTCAATTACTATTTTTGCTTAACTTAAAATCAATCTTTTCAACTAAAATTCCATCTTCTTGAAAAGCGAATTTTCATAAGGAAAAGCACTAGTTCCTTAACTTCACTAAAATCACGTGTATAATGAAAACCCATCCCTGTGGACGATCCTAGAGCCACTATACTATGTTAGCCATGCTACCTTAGTATACGGTGATTTAGGTTTTATAAATTTTGTTGATAACACCAGTCTGGGAACTAGAATCAAAATGGCACCGTTCGGGGACGAATCAGGTTGTGGATGATATGAATGACTTAGGATATGATGATCTCAAGGCTCTAGATGATATGAACAACTAAAGGTTGTGGTTGATATGAACAACTTCAGGTTGTGACCTCAAGGCTCTAGATGCTATGAATAGCTTAGGGTTATGGGTTACATGAGCTACTCTAGGTCATGAGCTTAGAGCTTTAGATGGTATGAACAACTTAGGGTAGTGGATGATATGTGATTCGTCCCCAATTGGTGTTCTGATTGATTCAGATCAATCAACTGATGTGCTTTGATTTCAATCCTCAGACGGGAGTTATCAACAAAATTTATAAACCTAATTCACCATATACTAGGGTAGCATAGCTAGCATAGCATAGTGGCTCTAGGATCGTCCACAGAGATGGGTTTTCACTTCACAATTGATATTATTTCAAAGATGACTTGGTGCTTTTTCATTTCTAAGTTAGCTTTAAAAGAAAACACAAGTTTGCATGAAAACAAATGGTTTTAAGCTAACCAAACTGAAAATAACTAAAATTAACTAGGAAGAAAGGTGTTTCTTGGGATCTCAGGTTACTAGGATCAGGTGCCATCTACAAAAGAGGAGATTCCGGTCACTTGTTTCTTTTCCTCGCATTGGGGATTTAACATATAGTTATTTCCCGAACCGGTGTGGTACAGATGCTTACCATTAATGGTTTCAACACTAAATCCCTCTCACTGATACACCTTGCAATGGCTCGTGCCTCTCACCTAGCATTTGCCATTCAAGGGGATCTTTAACCTTGGATTATCCTTCAAAAGCTCGCAAGAGATAACTAATGGATGTCTCCTTAGAGTCCAAAAGCTTACCAAGTGTTGGCTGGTCTAGAAAATCCTACCTTTGAATCACCTCCCAAAGGCTCGCAAGAGATAAACTAGTGAAACTCAATGGACGGAGTCCACTTGCCTTACCAAGTGTTGGCCCAGGTGATTCAAAGGCGTTTTAAGTTAACTAAAAAGATAAAAACCATAAACGGGTCACACTTTCTCTTCATTAAAAATGGAAACAACAAAAACTCACACTTATGCATGCCGGCACCTTACCTGGCTTCCTTCACCCAAGAAACAAAAAGCCTAGCCTCTCATCCTCTGAGGAAAAATCCTCAAAGGATGTTTGGCTAGAAAGAAAATAAAAGAGAAAACAAAGACGAGAAGGAAAAAAGAGAGCAAGGCTCTGTATATATCACTTTCAAAAACTATACAAGGTTCGGTCTCCGGAAAAGCTCCCGAGATATGTTACATTTATAAGGGGTTATTCACCCTTTGCTTCTTACTTCCTAACTAAGGAATCATGTGATAGGAGGGTTACAAGGAGAGTTTGGGAAATTTAGACATCAAATATCTAAAGCAAAAATATCTCAAGATGTCGGTTGCAGCTATCGGGTGCTTCAGGAGGCGTTTCGCAGCCGGCACTGTAGCGCTGCGAAATTTCGCAGCCAAAGGACCAAATTTCGCAGCCCTGCGAAATTCTCCTTCAGCTTGGAGCGATCAGATTCCAATGGCTGTAACTTCTTCATTTGAACTCGGAATCATGCACCGTTTGAAGCATTGGATTCTTGACTTCCTGAGCTTTGAAATGGTATATAGCGTGCATGAATTGGACTTCGGGAAGTGCTCCAAAAGTGGCCAAGAAGACTGCAACTTTTGTCCCCTGTTTTGCTTCACTCTGTTTTTCCTCTTTGCTTCCCTCCTTGCATTCCGGATTTGCTTATGGCAAAGGACTTTAAAGCTTCGGTTCTTCATGTTTCTGATCTTTCCAAAAGCTTTGCCATGGATTCCAAAGAACTCTCCTCAATCTTGGATTGCTTTGGTGAGCAAAATACTAACAAAAAACACCAAAACTTGCACACTTTGGTTAGAATTGATTGCAAGGGTCCTTAATATGTTAATTGGGTTAAAAGGTGATAACTACTACTCAAAAGTGATCAAAAGAGTTAATTGCAAGCTTACAAAATAGCATTTTTGAGTAGTAATCAATATGTATGACTCGAGATCTCGTAGGCTTAAGCCTCTAGATGCTATGAGCAACTCAAGGTTATAGATGATATGAGTGATTCTTGGTCATGAGCCTAAGGCTCTAAAGGCTCTAAAGGCTATGAATAGCTTTGGTCTGTGGATGATGTGAATGACTCAAGGTTGGGAGCTCTAGCCTCTATATGTAATGAACAACTCAGGGCTTTGGTCAACATGAACAACTCCAAGTCATGAGCTCAAGGCCCTAGATGCTATGAATAACTCAATGCTCTGGATGACATGAACGACTTCAGGTCATGAGTTGAGGGCTTCAGATGCTATGAACATATCAAAGTTGTGGACGATATGAACGACTCAAAATCCCATAATCTCAAGCCTCTTGATGCTATGAATAGCTCATGGTTGTGGATGATATAAACGACTCTAGGTCGTGAGCTTAGGGCTCTGGATCTTATAAAAAACTCAAGGTTGTGTTTGATATTAACGAGTCTAGGTCATTAGCTAGAGGCTCTAAATGCTATAAACAACTCAAGGTTGTGGATGACATGAGCTACTCTGGGTCATGAGTTAAGGGCTCTAAATGATATGAACAACTCAAGGCTATGCATGACATGAACGACTTCGGGTCGTGAGCTTAAGGCTTTAGATGCTATGAACAGCTCAAGGATGTGAATGATATGAGCTACTCTATGTAGTGAGCTCAGGACTCTAGCTGTTATTAACAACTCAGAGTTGTGGATAATATGAACGACTCAAGGTTGTGAGCTCAAGCCTCTAGATGTTATAAACAACTCAAGGTTGTGGATGATATGAATGACTTAGGGTTGTGAGCTCAAGCCTCTATATGCTATGAATAACTCAAGGTTGTGGGTGATATGAATGACTCAGGTTCGTGAGTTTAGGCCTCTAGATGCTATGACCAGCTTAGAGCTGTAGATGATATGAATGACTTTGGGCCGTATGCTTAAGGCTCTAGATGCTATGAATAACTTAGGGTTGTGGATGACATGAACAACTTTGACTCATAAGACTAGGGCTCTAAAACAAATTAAGATTATGAATGACATAAGCTACTTCGGGTAGTAAGTTAAGGGCATTAAATGATATGAATAGCTCAGGGTTGTGCATGACATGAACGACTCTAGGTCGTGAGCTCAGGGATGTAGATGACATGAGCTACTACTCATTGTGGTGAGTTAACATCTCTAAATTTTATTAACAACTTAGGGTTGTGGATAATATGAATGAGTCAGGGTCATGAGCTTAGGCCTCTAGATGTTATAAACAACTTAAGGTTGTGGATGATATGAACGACTCAAGGTCGTGAGCTCAGGCCTCTATATGTTATGTATAAATCAAGGCTGTGGGTGACATGAACGACTCTAGGTTATGAATTGAGGGCTCTATATGCTATGAACAACTCAAGGCTGTGGTTGACATGAATGAGTCCGGGTCACGTGCATAGGGTTCTAAATGCTATGAACAACTCATTATTGTGAATGACAAGAGCTACTCTAGGTCGTGAGCTCAAGGCTCTAGAGGCTTTGAATAATTGAGGGTTGTGGATGATGTGAACAAATTGGGATCTTGTGCTCAAGGTTGTGGTTGACATGAATGACTCTAGGTGGTGACCTTAGGGCTCTAAATGCCATGAAAAGCTTAGGGCTATGGATAACATGTGCTACTCTAGGTCATGATCTCAAGACTTAGGATGCAATAAACAACATAGGGTTGTGGATTGATTACTACTCAAAAAGTGCTATTTTTTAAGCTTGTAATTAACTCTTTTAAACACTTTTGAGTAGTAGTCATTACCTTTTAACCCAATTAACATATTAAGGACCCTTGCAATCAATTCTAATCAAAGTGTGTAAGTTTTGGTGTTTTTGTTAGTAATTTGATCACCAAAGCAATCCAAGAATGAGGGAGATCTGTATATAGTTCATGGAAAAGCTTTTGGAAGCTCAAATTCATGAAGAACCAAGCTTTGGAGCTCCATAACCCTTTGCCAAAGTCGTTCAATAGCATACAAGGAGGAAAAACAGAGAGAAGGAAATCTTGAAGAAAAACAGAGGACAGCAGCTGCAGTCTTCTTTTGCACTTTTGGAGCACTTCCCGGAGTCCATTTTCTACATGCTATATACCATTTCAAAGCTCAAGAAGTAAAGAGTCCAATGCTTTAAACGGTGTGCAAATTAGAGTTGAAATGAAGAAGTTATGGCCATTGGAAGACAACTACGCCAAAGCTGAAAGGCAATTTTGCATGCTGCGAAATCCACCTGTGCAATCTCCAGATATTTGCGACCGACTCCGTTTGATATTTTCTTTAGATATTTTTGTATAAAATCCCTATTTTCTCCTTGTAATCCACCAATCATAGGATTACTTAGCTAGGAAGGTTGGAAAAACTTCCCTATATATGTTCTCTTGCATCCGTTGTAAAAATCATCATGTAGATAGGTAGGATTGATCAATATATTATACAGAGCACTTGCTCTGCTTTTTCCGTCTCATATTTGTTTTCTCTTTTTCATTTTCTTTCTAGCCAAACATCCTCTGAGGCCTCAGAGGATGAGTGGCTAGGCTTTTTATTTCTTGGGTGAAGGAAGCTAAGTAAGGTGCCGGCTACATAAGTGTGAGTTTTTGTTGTTTCCATTTTTAATGAAAAGAAAGTGTGACCCGTTAATGGTTTTTATCTTTTTAGTTAACTTAAAACGTCTTTGAATCACCTGGGCCAACACTTGGTAAGGCAAGTGGACTCCATCCATTGAGTTTCACTAGTTTATCTCTTGCGAGCCTTTGGGAGGTGGTTTGAAGGTAGGATTTTCTAGAATAGCCAACACTTGGTAAGCTTTTGGACTCTAAGGAGACATCCATTAGTTATCTCTTGCGAGCTTTTGACGGGTAATCCTAGGTTAAAGATCACCTTGAGTGGCAAGTGCTAGGTGAGAGGTATGAGCCATTGCAAGATGCATCAGTGAGAGGGATTTAGTGTTTGAACCCATTAAGGGGAAGCATTTGTACCACACCGGTTCGGGAAATAACTATATGTTAAATCCCCAATGCGAGGAAAAGAAACAAGTGACCAGGACTCCCTTTTTGTATAAGGAACTTGAGCCTAGTGATCTGAAACTCCAAGAAATGCTTTTCTTTGTAATTAAAATCAGTTACTATTTTTGGTTAGCTTAAAACCAACCTTTTCAAACATCTTTATGTTTTCTTTTAAAGCTAACCTTGAAATGAAAAAGCACCAATTCATCTTTGAATTAATATCAATTGTGGAGTGAAAACCCATCCCAGTGAACGACCCTAGAGCCACTATGCTATGCTAGCTGAGGCTATCCTAGTACATGGTGTAATAGGTTATAAATTTTGTTGATTGCTCCCGTTTGAGGACCAAAATCAAGGCACCAGCTGGGCACGAATCAAATGGCACCATTGTTGGGGACCATTGAGAGGACATGAATCAGCTGATACACCAATTGGGAACGAATCATGGATGATATGAATGACTCAGGATCTCGTAAGCTCAAGCCTTTAAATGCTATGAACAACTCAGGGTTATGCATGATATGAATGATTCTTTGTCGTTAGCCCAAGGCTTTAAATGCTATGAACAACTCTAGTCTGTAGATGAAATGAAAGATTCAGGGTTGTGAGCTCTAGGCTCTAGATGCTATTAATAGTCGTGGGCTATGAACAACATGAATGATTCTAGGTCATGATCTCAAGGCTCTAGATGATATGAACAACTCAATACTATTGATGATATGAATGACTCAAGGTTGTTAGCTTAGGCCTCTAGATGATATGAAGAGCTCAGGGTTGTGGTTGACTTGAACGACTCTAGGTCATGAGCTTAAGGCTCTAGATGATATGAACAGCTTAGTGCTGAGGATGACATGAGCTACTTCGAGTTGTGAGCTTAGTGCTCTAGATGTCATTAATAGCTTAGACTTGTGAATGATATGAATGACTCAATGTCGTTAGCTTAGGCCTCTGGACACTATGAACAGGTCAAGGCAGTGGATGATATGAATGACATAAGGCTGTGAGCTCAATCCTTTATATGTTATCAATAACTCAGGGTTGTCGATGACATGAACGACTCTAAGTCATGAGCTTAGGGCTCTAGATGCCATGAATAGCTGAAGGCTATGGTTGACATGGACAACTCAAGGTTGTGAGTTCAAGGCTCTAGATGCTATGAACAACTTATGATTGTGGATGACATGAGCTACTCCGGGTGGTGAGCTCAGGGCTCTAGATGTTATTAATAGCTCAAGGTTGTGGATGATATGAATGACTTAGGGTTGTAAGCTTAGCCTTCTAGCTACTATGAATAGCTTAAGGTTTTAGGTGATATAAATGACTCAGGGTCATGAACTCAGGCCTATAAATGCTATTAACAACTTAGGGCTATAGATGAAATGAACGACTCTAGGTCGTGAGAGCAAGGCTCTAGATGCTATCAATAGCGAAGGGTTGTGGCTGACATGAACGACTTTGGGTCATGAGCTTAGAGCTCTATATACTATGAATAGCTTAGGGTTGTGGATGACATAAGCTACTTTAGGTGGTGAGCTTAGGGCTCTAGATGTTGTTAATAACTCAGAGTTATGGATGATATAAATGACTTAGGGTCATGAGCTCGAGCCTTTAGATTTTATGAACAGCTCAAGGCTATAGATGATATGAATGACTCAGGGTCATGAACTCAGGCCTCTCTATGCTCTGAACAAATCAGAGGTATGGATTACATGAACGAATTTGGGTTGAGAGCTCAGGGCTCTAGATGCTATGAATTGCTCAGGGCTATGGTGGACATGAATGAATCTTGATTACAAGCTTAAAGCTCTAGATGCTATGAGTTGTGAATGAAAAGAGGTACTTCGGGTCGTCAAGTTAAGGCTTTAGAGGGAATGACCAACTTAAGTTTGTGGATGATATGAACAACTTAGGATCCTATGAGCTCAGGCCTCTTGATACTATGAACAGTTCAAGGACATGGATGATATGAATGATTCTTAATCATGTGCCCAAGGTTTTAAATGCTATGTACAACTCTAGTCTATGGATGACATGAACAACTCAGGATTGTGAGCTCACTCTAGATGAACAACTCATGGTTGCATTTTATGTGAACGACTCTAGGTTATGAGCCTAAGGTTTTAAATGCTATATACAAACTCTATTCTGTGGATGGCATGAATGACTTAAGGTCATGTGCTTAAGACTCTTGATGTTATGAAAAGCTCAGGAATGTGGATGACATGAATGACTCCAAGTTGTAAGCTTAGGGCTTCTGATGCTATTAATAGCTCAAGGTTGTGGATGATATGAATAACTCATGACTCGTGAGCTCAGGGCTCTAGATGCTATGAACAACTCAGAGTTATGGGCTATATAAACGACTTGGGTTCTCGTGAGTTAAGGTCTCTAGATGCTATGGACATCTTAGGGTTGTGAACGACATAACGACTCTCAGTTGTGAGCTCAAGGCTCTTCATGTTATGAGTAGCTCAGGATTATGGATGATATGAATGACTCTAGGTTGTATGCTTAGGGTTTTAAATGCTATGAACAACTTAGAGCTATGGATGACATGAATGACTCCAAGTTGTAAGCTTAGGGCTTCTGATGCTATTAATAGCTCAAGGTTGTGGATGATATGAATAACTCATGACTCATGAGCTCAGGGCTCTAGATGCTATGAACAACTCAGAGTTATGGGCTATATAAACGACTTGGGTTCTCGTGAGTTAAGGTCTCTAGATGCTATGGACATCTTAGGGTTGTGAACGACATAACGACTCTCAGTTGTGAGCTCAAGGCTTTTCATGTTATGAGCAGCTCAGGATTATGGATGATATGAATGACTCTAGGTTGTATGCTTAGGGTTCTAAATGCTATGAACAACTTAGAGCTATGGATGACATGAATGACTTTGGCTTGTGAGATCAAGGCTTTAGATGCTATGAATAGCTTAGGGTTGTGGATGATATGAACGATCCATAGTCATGAGCCCACAGCTTAAAATGTTATGAGTAGATCAAGGTTGTGGATGACATGAATGACTCTAAGTTGTGAACGACTTGGGATCCCGTGAGCTCAAGGTTGGGGTTGACATGAACGACTCCAAGATGTGACCTCAAGGCTCTAGATGCTATGAATAGCTTAAGGCAGTGGATGACATGAGCTACTTTGGGTTGTGAGCTCAAGGCTCTAGATGCTATGAATAGCTTAGGGTTGTGGATGATATGAATGACTCGGGATCCCCTAAGTTCAAGCCTCTAAATGCTATGAATAGTTTAACATTATAGATGATATGGAAAATTCTTTGTTGCTAGCCTAAGGCTCTAAATTCTATGAATAGATTTTGTTTGTGGATGACATGAAAAACTCAAAGTTATGATCTCTAAGCTTGAGATGCTATGAACAACTTAATGTGATGGTTGGCATGAACGAATCTAGGTCGTGAGCTAAGGGCTCTAAATCCTATGAACAGCTCAAGGTTGTGGAGGACACAAATGACTTCTAATAGTGAGCTCAGGGCTTTAGATCCTATGAGCAACTTAGAGTTGTGGATGATACAAATGACTTGGGATCTTGTAGCTCAGGCCTCTAGATGTTGTGAATAGTCAGGGTTGTGGATGATATAAATGACTTTGGGGTCGTGAGCTTAGGGCTCTAGAATGTATAAACAACTTAGGGTTTTGCTTGACATGAACAACTCAAGGTCATGCACTCAGACCTCTAGATGATATGAATAGCTCAGAAGCTAGGATGACATGAACTACTTTGGTTCATGAGCTCAAGGTTCTAGATGTTATGAACAACTCAGGGTTATGGATGATATGAAGGACTTAGGGTTGTGAGCTTAGGCCTCTAAATGCAATGAACAACTCAGGGTTGTGGATTATTTAAACTATTCTTGGTCGTGAACGCATGCTTCTAAATGTTATAAATACCTCTAGTCAATGGATGACATGAATGACTCTAGGTTATGAGTTCAAGGCACTAGATGCTATCATCAACTTAGTGTAGTGCTTGACATGAACGACTCCGAGTTGTGACCATAGGGCTCTAGATGCAATGAATAGCTTAGGGTTATGGATGATATGAGCTACTTTAGGTTGTTAACTTAGGGCTTTAGATGCTATGAGCAGCTCATGGTTGTGGATGAAATGAACGACTCAGGATCCTGTGAGCTTTAGATGCTATGAACGACTCAAGGTTGTGGATGATATGAATGACTCTTGGTCATGACCCCAAGGCTCTAGATGCTATGAATAGCTTTGGTCTGTGGATGACATGAACAACTCAAGGCTTAAGCTACTATAAACAGAGCAAGAATATGGTCAACATGAACGATTTCAGGTTGTGAGCTCAAGGCTCTAAATGCTATGATCAACTTAGGGTTTTGCATGACATGAACAACATCGAGTCATGAGTTGAAGGCTCTAAATACTATGACTAGCTCAGAGTAGTGGATGATATGAACGACTTGAGATCCTATGAGCTCAAGCCTCTAGATGCTATGAACAACTCAAGGTTGTTGTTGATATAAACGACTCTAAGTCATGAGCTTAGGGCTCTAGAATCTATGAACACCGCAAATGAATCTAGGTCATGAGCTTAGGACTCTAGAATCTATGAACACCACATGGTTATGCTTGACATGAATGAGTCCAGGTCATGAGCTTAGGGATTTAGATGCTATGAATAGCTCAGGGTCATTGATGACATTAGCAAACTCTGAGTTGTTAGCTCACAACTTTACATGCATCGAATAGATCAAGGTTGTGGATCACATGAGCTACTCAAAGTCATTAGCTCAGTGCTTTAAATTCTATGAATAACTTAGGGTTGTGGATGATATGAATCACTTGGGATCTTGTGAGTTGAGGCCTTGAGATGCTATAAATAGCATAGGGTTGTGGATGATATGAGCTACTCTAGGTCGTGAGCTTAAGGCTTTAGATGCTAAGAATAACTCAAAGTTGTGGATGATATGAATGAGTTGGGATTGTGTGAGCTCAAGCTTAAAATGCAATGAACAACTCAGGGCTTTAGTTAACATGAACGAATTTAGGTTGTGACCTTAAGGCTGTAGATGCTATGAACATCTCAAGGTTATGGATGACATGAGGTATTTTGAGTCATGAGCTCAGAGACCTGGATGCTATGAACAACTCAGGGTTGTGGATGATATAAATGACTTGGGATCTCGTGAGCTCAGGCTTTTAGATGTTATAAATAGCTCAGGGCTGTGGATGATATGAACGATTCTTAGTCGTTCACCTAAGGCTTTAAATGCTATGAATAACTCTAGTTTGTGGATGACATGAACGACTCAGGGTTATGGACTCAGGGCTCTAGTTACTATGAACAACTCAGGAATGCGGTTGATATGAACGACTCCAGGTCATGTGCTGAAGGCCCTAATTGCTATGAACAACTTAGGGTTATGCATGACATGAAAGACATCAGGTCGTGAGCTAAGGGCTCTAGATACTATGACCAACTTATAATAGTGGATGATATGAACGACTCGGGATATCATGATCTTAGGTCTCTAGATGCTATGAACATCTCAAGGTAGTTGATGATATAAAAGACTATGGGTCATGAGCTCAGAGCTTGAGATGCTATGAACAACTTAAGGTTGTACTTGACATGAACAACTCTTGGTCGTGAGCTCAAGGCTCTAAATGCTATGAATAGCTTAAGGTTGTGGATGATCTGAACAACACGGGATCCCATGAGCTCAGGCCTCAACATGTTATGAATAGTAGAGGGTTGTGGATGACATGAGCTAGTCTGAGTCATTAGCTAAAGGCACTAGATGCTATGAACATCTCAAGGATATGGTTGATATGAATGACTCCAGGTTTTGACCTCAAGACACTAGATGCTAAGAGCAACTCAAGGTTATGGATGACATTATCTACTTTGGTTTGTGAACTCATGGCTCTAGTTTCTACGAATAGGTTAGGGTTGTGGATGATATGAACGGCTCAAGGTTGTGAGCTCAAGCCTCTAGATGTTATGAACTGCTCACAATTATGGATGATTTGAATGATTCTTGGTCATGAACACATGGCTTCAAATGCTATAAACAACTCAAGGTAGTGAATGACATGAATGACTCTGGGTCATTAGCTAAGGGCACTAGATGCTATAAACAGCTCAATGTTATGGTTGACATGAACAACTCTAGGTTGTTACCTCAGGGCTCTAGTTGCTATGAACAACTAAGGGCTATGGATGGCATAAGCTATTTTAGGTTGTGAGCTTAAGGATCTAGATGCTGTGAACAACTCAAGGTTGTAGATGATATGAATGACTTGGGATCCCATAAGCTCAAGCCTCTAGATGCTATGAGCAGCTCAGAGTTATGAATGATATGAATGATTCTTTGTCGTGAACCCAAGGCTGTAAATGCTATGAATAGTTTTAGTATGTGGATCGCGCATAAACAACTCAAGGCTTTAGACGCTATGAACAACTCAGGGCTACAATCGATATCAACTACTCTGGCTCATGAGCTCAAGGCTCTAAATGCTATGAACAACTCAAGGTTATTGATGACATGAACAACTTCAAGTCGTGAGCTCAGGGCTCTAGATTCTATGAACAACTCAAAGTTATGGGCTATATGATCATCTTGAGATATTGTGAGCTTAGGCCTTTTGATCCTATGAACAACTCAGGTCTATTGATGATATAAATGACTCTGACTCATTAGCTTGGGGCTCTATATGCTATGAGTAGCTCAGGTTTGTGTTTGACATGAACGAGTCCCTATTATGAGCTCAAGGCTCTAAATGCTATGAAATGCTCAGGGTTATGGATGACATGAACTACTTGGGGTCATTAAATTAGGGCTATAGATGTTGTGAACAACTCAAGGCTATTGATGACATGAACGACTTCAAGTTGTGAGCTCAAGGCTCTAGATAATATGAACAACTTAGAGTTGTGGATGATATGAACGAATCGGGAACTTGTGAGCCCATGCCTCTAGATGCTATGAACACCTTAAAGCAGTTTATGATATAAAAGACTACAGTTCATGAGCTCAACGCTCTAGATGCTATGAACAGGTTAAGGTTGTGGTTGAAATGAACAACATCGGGTCGTGAGATCATGGCTCTAAATGCTATGACAAACTTAATGTTGTCAAGGACACGAGCTTCTCTAAGTTGTGAGCTCAAGGATCTAGATTCTATGAGCAGTTAAGGGTTGTGGATGACATGACCTACTCTGAGTCATGAGCTCAAGGCTCTAGATGCTTGATAGCTCAGGATTATGGATGATATGAATGATTCATGATCCCATGAGCTCAGGCCTTTAGATGCTATGAATAGCTTAGGGCTATAGATGATATGAATGTTTCTTTGTTGTGAGCCCAAGGCTCTAAATGCTATGAACAACTCTTGTCTATGGATGACATGAATGACTTAAGGCTCTAGATGCTATGAATAACTTAGGGTTATGGTCGACATCAACTACTTCAAGTCTTTGGCTCAGGGCTCTAGATTCTATGAACAACTCAGGGTTGTGGATGACATGAATGACTTAAGGTCATTAGCTTAGGGCTCTAGATTTACGAAGTACTTAGAGTTTTGGACGAGATGATGAACTTGGGATCCCATGAGCTTAGGCCTCTAATGCTATGAACAGCTCAGGTTTGTGATTTATATCAACAACTTCAGGTCTTGAGCTTAAGGCTCTAAATTCCATGAATAGCTCAGGGTTGTGTTTAACATGAACGAGTCTGTGTCGTGAGCTGATGGCTCTAAATGTTATCAACCACTCAAAGTTGTGGATGACATGAGCTACTATGAGTCATGAACTCAAGGCTTTGGATGTTATGAACAACTCAGTGTTGTGGATGATATGAATGACTCAAGATCCCGTGAGCATAGGCCTCTAGCTGGCATGAAAAGCTTAGGGTTATGAATGATTTGAATGATTCTTGGTCGTGAGCCCAAGGCTCTAAATGCTATAAATAGCTTTGGTCTGTAGATGACATGAATGACTTAAGGCTCTAAATGCTATGAACAACTCAGGGCTATGGTTGACATCAACTACTCCAAGTTGTGAGCTCAAGGCTTTAGATGCTATGAACAGCTCAGGGTTGTGAATGACATGAACAACTTCGGGTCATGAGCTCAAGGCCCTAGATTTTATGAACAACTTTAAGTTGTGGACGATATGATCAACTCGAGATCTCGTGAACTTAGGCCTCTTGATATTATAACAGCTCTGATTTGTGGATGATATAAACAAATCCAAGTCTCGAGCTTAGGGCTCTAGATGTTATGAATAGCTAAAGGTTGTGTTTGACATGACCGAGTTCATGTCGTGAGCTCAAGCCTCTAGATGCTATCAACAACTCAAAGTTGTGGATGACATGAGCTACTCTAAGTTGTGAGCTCAAGGCTTTGGATGCTATGAATAGCTTAGGGTTGTAAATGATATGAATGACTTAGGATCCCATGAGCTCAGGCCTCCAGATGCTATGAAAAGCTCAAGGCCATTGATGATATGAATGATTCTTGGTTGTGAGCCCAAGGCTCTAAATTCTATGAATAGCGATGGTTTATGGATGACATGAATGACTCAAGGCTCTAGATGTTATGAATAACTCAAGGCTATGGTCAACATCAACTTCTCCGGGTCGTGAGGTCAAGACTTTAGATGCAATGAACAGTTCAGGGTTGTGGATGACATGAATGACTACGAGTTATGAGCTCAAGACTTTAGATTCTATGAACAAATCAAAGTTGTTGAAGATATGATCGACTCGAGATCTTGTTAGCTTAGGCCTCTTGATGCTATGAACAGCTCAAGTTTGTGGATGATATAAACGACTCTAAGTCATGAG
The DNA here is from genome assembly GCA_030254885.1 of Vitis rotundifolia. Lineage (NCBI taxonomy): Eukaryota > Viridiplantae > Streptophyta > Magnoliopsida > Vitales > Vitaceae > Vitis > Vitis rotundifolia. The sequence continues at coordinate 12,433,223 of CM058154.1, read as the reverse complement.
CTTAGGGCTCTAAATGCTATGAATAGCTTAGGGTTGTGTCTAACATGAACGAGTCTGTGTCGTTAGCTCAAGGCACTAGATGCTATGAACAACTCAAAGTTGTGGATGGCATGAGCTACTCCAGGTCATGAGCTAAGGGCACTAAATGCTATGAATAGCTTAAGGCTGTGGATGAGATGAACTACTCCAGGTTGTGAGCTCAAGGCTTTAGATGCTATGAACAACTCAAGGTTGTGGATGACATCAGCTACTCCAAGTCGTGAGCTCAAGGCTCTAGATGCTATGAACAACTCAAGGTTATGGATGATATGAACGACTCGAGATCCCTTGAGCATAGGCCTCGTGATGCTATGACTAGCATAAGGTTGTGGATGACATGAGCTACTCTAGGGCCGTTAGCTCTAGGTTCTTAATGCTATGAAATACTTAGGGCTGTGGATGACATGAACGACCCTAAGTCTAGAGCTATGTGCTTTAGATGCTATGGACATCTCAAGGGTGTGGTTGATATAAACAACTGTGAGTTATGAGCTCAGGGCTCTAGATGCTATGAAAAGCTTGGGGATGTTGATCACATGAACAACTCTGGCTTGGGAGCTTAGGGCTCTAGATAATATGATTAGCTCAAGGCTATGGTTTACATGATGATCCCAAGTCATGTTCTTAGGGTTGTAAATGTTATGAACAGCTCAAGGCTGTGGATGACATGAATGACTCCGGGTTGTGAGCATAGCCTTGTAAATGCTATGAACAACTTGGGGCATTGGTTGAAATGAACGGCTCTCGATCATGAGTAGACAACCCTAAATGCTATGAATAACTTAGGGTTGTGGATGACATGAATGAATCTGGGTCGTGAGCTTAAGGCTCTACATTTTGGCTCTAGAAAGCTTAAGGTTATGGATGATATGAGCGAATTTGGATCATGAGATAAGGGCTATAGATGCTACGAACAGCTTAGCACTATGGTGGACATGAACGACCCTCGGTTATGAGCTTAAGACTTTAGATGCTATGAAAAGCACAGGGTTGTGGATGACCTGAACTACTTTGGATCGGGATATCAGGGCTCTAGATACTATGAACAACCTAAGGCTATGGTTAACATGAATGACTCTAGGTCGTGAGCTCAAAGTTATTGATGCTATGAAAAGCTTAGGGCTGTGGATGACATAAATGACTTCGGGTCATGTGCTTAGGGCTCTAGATGTTATGAATAGCTTAGGGTTATGGATGATAAGAATGACTCTTAGTTGTGAGCTTAGGGCTCTATATGTTATGAACAACTCTATGTTGTGGTTGACATGAACGACTCTCAGTTGGTAGTTGAAGGCCTTAGATGTTATGAACAGCTCAGGGCTTTGGATGACATGAATGACTTTGAGTCATTAGCTCAGCACTCTAGATGCTTGGGACAACTTGATTCGTCCCCAATTGGTGTCTAAGTTGATTCTTGTCAAATCAACTGATGTGCTTTGATTTCAATCCTCAGATGGGAGTAATCAACAAAATTTATAAACCTATTTCACCATATACCAGGGTAGCACTAGCTAGCATAGTATAGTGGCTATAGGATCATCCACAGAGATGGGTTTTCACTTTGCAATTGATATTAGTTCAAAAACTGAATTAGTGCTTTTCCTTTATGAGTTAGCTTTAAAAGAAAACATAAATTTGTATGGAAATGGTTGGTTTTAAGCTAACCAAAAATAAAGTAACTTAAATTAACTAGAAAGAAAGGTGTTTCTTGGGATTTCAGGTTACTAGGATCAGGTGCCTTATACAAAAGAGGAGATTCCGATCACTTGAATCTTTTCCTCATGTTGGGGATTTAACATATAGTTATTTCCCAAACCGGTGTGGTACAGATGCTTACCATTAAAGGTTTCAACACTAAATCCCTCTCAGTGATACACCTTGCAATGGCTCGTACCTCTCACCTAGTATTTTCCATTCAAGGTGATCCTTGACATCGGATCATCCTTCACAAGCGAACAAGAGATAACAATTAGACCTCCATGGAGCAAGATTGCAAGCAATAAGAATCCATGGAATCCGAAAGCTTACCAGGTATTGGCTATTCACGGTAATCTTTAGTTAACTAAAAATATAAAAACCATAAACAGATCACACTTTCTCTTTATTAAAAACGGAAACAACAAAAACTCGCACTTTTGCATCCGGTACCTTACTTGGCTTCCTTCACCCAAGAAACAAAAAGTATAGCCTCTCATCCCCTGAGACAACATCTCAAAGGCTGATTTGCTAGAAATAAAAATAAATGAGAAAACAAAATGGGAAGGTAAGGCAGAGCAAAGCTCTATGTATTACTTTCAAAAACAATACAAAGTGTTCTCTGGAAAGCTCCCGAGATTGTTGCTTTGAGATTACAAGAGATATTATATAGGAAGGTTATTTACCCTTCCCTGATTACTTCCTAGCTAAGGAATTACATGAGTGGTGGATTACAAGGAGAAAATAGAGACTTATACACAAAATATTTGAAGAAAAATATCAAAAGGAGTCAGTGCGCAAATATCCCAGTTCGCAAGTGGATTTCGCAACTTGAATTATGACCTGCGAAAATTTCGCAGGTTGATTTCGTAGCTTGAAGTCCATTTTCACAAGTTGAACTCTAATTTCGCAAGTTGAAATCCCATTTTCGCAAGTTAGACTTCTCTATGATTGTGCTCCTTTTCCATTTCATAGGTTGCGAAAATTTCACAAGTTGAACTCAACTTGCGAAATTGCTTGGTTGCAAATTTCTTTTTTTCTTTTCTTCCTTGCATACTTGAATAACTTTGGCAAAGGATTACGAAGCTCCATAACTCGTTTTCTTCATGAATTTGAACTTCAAATTGCTTTGCCATGAACTATACAAAGATCTCCTTCATTCTTGGATTGCTTTGGTGATAAAAAAGCTATCAAAAACACCAAAACTTAACACAATTTGATTAGAAACAACTGCAAGGGTCCTTAACATGCCAATTGAGTTAAAAGGTAATAACTACTACTCAAAAGTGTTTAAAAGAGTTAATTACAAGCTGTAAAATAGCACTTTTTAAGTAGTAATCACAACTCAAAGCTGTGGTAGACATGAATGACTCCAGCTCATGAGCTTAAGGCTTTAGATGCTGTGAAAAACTAAGGGTCATAGATGACATGACTAACTCTCGGTCCATTGCTTTGTGCTCAAGCAATAGAAACAATAGAAAGAATGGCCTGAGACTCTCTCAAGCACTTGATCAATAAATAGCAATGGAAAGTGATCCTTCCTTGTCACAACATTCAATTTTCTATAATCAATACACACTCTCTAACTTGAAGTGAGGCGTGTGGAAACTTCTTCACCCTTATCATTTTGCATCACTGTGATCCTTGATTTTTTTGGCACTACTTAAGTAGGACTCACCCATGGGCTATCTGATATGGGGTAAATAATACCAGCCTGAAGTAGCTTTAGAACTTCAACTCGCACCACCTCTTGCATATGGGGATTCAATCTCCTTTGAGGCTGATGAACAAGTTTAGCTTCTTCTTCCATGTATATATGATGTGTACAGACTAAAGGGTTGTACCTTTCAAGTCAGAAATTTACCATCCTATTGCTTTCTTACATCTCCTGAGGACTTCAAGTAGAGACTCCTCCTAATCAGTGGTAAGAGATGAAGATATAACAATAGGACACTTCTCATTCTCTTTTAAGTATGCATACTTTAACTCCACAGGTAGTGGCTTCAGCATAAGCTTTGGGGCCTCCTCTTTAACAGCTTCTTGTGTCTCCTCGTTGAATAAAGGTAGAATTTCTTCTATTTTTCTCCAGGATGGTAGAGTAGCAAGCAAATCTGAAGGTTCAGGTGACCCTTCATCAAGATCCCTAAGACTTTCATTCAATTCATCTTGCATTTTCTAATCACAAACTTCTCCATTAACGTGTCAATGATGCACACCTCTTTTGGACCATCTTCTTCTTCCGATTGAATTGCCTATTGCACAAATTGAAAATGTTGAGCTCCAAGGTCATATTACCAAACGTCAGTTGCATGAGCCCATTCCTACAATTGATGATTGCATTTGATGTAGCTAGGAATGGTCTTCCAAGTATATTAGGAACACAGTTAGTCCCTTTTACAATTGGATCCGTATCAAGAACAACAAAATCCACTGGGTAGTAGAAATTATCAACTTGAACTAGGACATCCTCAATCATCCCTCTTGGAGTCTTCATTGATCTATCAGCTAGAGATAGAGTGATTGATCTTGGCTTCAATTTACCAAGTCCCAATTGCTTGTAGACAGAGTATGGTAGCAAATTCACACTTGCTCCCAAGTCCAACAAGGCTTTCTCCACTGGCATGCCTCCAATCATCACTGAAATGGTAGGGCAGCCCAAATCTTTATACTTCACTGGTGACTTGCTCTGTATAATGGCACTTACTTGCTCAATCAAGAAGGCTTTCTTATTCACATTCAACCCTCTTTTTATAGTGCATAAGTCCTTTAGGAATTTTGCATACATCGGAACTTGCTTTATCATGCCTAACAATGGGATGTTGACCTTCACTTGCCACAATACTTCAAGAATTTCTTATGCATTGTTGATTGCTTTTTTCCCATGCAAAGATTGAGGAAAAGGTGGAGGGATGTGCTTTTTTATCACATCTTCTTTGATTAATATCTTCTCCGGATTTTCATTCACAATGGATTCATGGTCCTCTGTTTCTTTGCTCTTTTCTTTCTTCTCTTCATTCTCTGGTTCATCATGCTCGGGCTTGGTTGTTGGTAGCTCAACCTCTTTACCACTCCTTAGAGTGATCATGGCTTTGACATCTCTCACCTGGGAAGATTCTCCCTCTTGAGCCTCCACTTCATGGATACCCTTTGGATTTTGGTGAGGTTAAGAAGGAAACCTTCCCTTCTTTTGCATTGTGTTAAGGTTAGTGAGCCTTGAGATTGAATATTGGAGATTATCTATCTTTTGAGATAGATCATTTTGCATTCCATCCATCCTTTTATTCAATGTATTCTCTACACTGTCAATTCTTTGACTGAGTTGAGCATTGATGGATTTTTGGTCTCCAACAAAGTCTCCCATAACCTTGCTTAAATTCACAATTGCTTGTTCAAGATTTGAAGCTGGTTGAGGTGCTTGGCTTTGTTGCGTGTACTGAGGTGCTCTTGGTTTCTAGGAGAAATTTGGATGGTTCCTCCAATTTGAATTGTAGGTGTTACCATATGAAGGATTGTTATTGGGCTTGAATTGTCCAATGGCATTTACTTGATCTCCAAACATCTCTCTGACAGCTGGAAGTGTAGGACACTCCTCCATCAAGTGTTCGCAAGATTGACAAATGGAACATGGCATAGCTTGCATTGGTGTGTCAGAAATGGATTGCACTTCACGTATCTTTTTTAGTTCTAGCTCCTCTAATCTTCTTGTCATAGCTGCAACTTTTGCTTTCATGTCGATATCTTCATTCATGGTATACATCCCAGCTTTAGCATTAAGAGCATTTGGTTGAGACTTCATTCTTGCAACTTCTCCCCTGTTCGATTCATCCCATCCCCTTGAAACTTCAGCTATATAACTCAAGAACTCCATGGCTTCCTCCGGATTCTTACTCATGAAATCTCCTCCACACATAGTCTCTAGGAGTTGCTTCATTGAGGAAGACATACCGTCATAAAAGTAGCTCACCAATAGCCATGTATCAAAGCCATGGTGAAGACAAGCATTGATAGCTTCCATGTATCTCTCCCAACACTCATAAAATTTCTCATTCTCCTTAGCTGAGAAGTTTGAGATTTGCCTTTTCAAGCCATTAGTCCTATGAGTAGGGAAAAATTTCTTGAGGAATTCAGCTTGCAAGTCAGTCCAAGTTCGGATACTCCTTGGCCTTAAAAAATTCAGCCAAATTTTAGCCTTGTCCTTCAGGGTGAAAGGAAATAGCTTCAGCCGCATCTTGTCGATTGAAGATCCTCTTTCTTGGAATTTGTTATAGACATCTTCAAATTCTTTGATATGCGCGTAGGGATTCTCACTTTCCATCCCATGGAAAGTAGGTAGAAGTGGCACAATATGTGATCGGATCACTAGCTGCTCTGTAGGTGGCACTATGCATGATGATGCACTCATACGAGGTGGATGCATGCAATATCTCATTGATCTGAATTCATTGGGATTGTCCTGGTGACCATGGTGGCTGTGCTGATCTTCAGGTGTAGCTTCCATGACTTCCACTTCCAATTCCAACTCTGTTTCGTGAGGATTTTTTATTTTCACAAGCCTTCCCCCATTGTCTCGTATCCAATATGGCATACACAACTAGCAATATTGATTACTACTCAAAAAGTGCTATTTTACAGCTCGTAATTAACTCTTTTAAACACTTTTGAGTAGTCGTTATTACCTTTTAACTCAATTGGCATGTTAGGGACCTTTGAAATCGTTTCTAATCAAATTGTGTTAAATTTCGGTGTTTTTGATAGTTTTTTATCACCAAAGCAATCCGAGAATGAGAGAGATTTTTGTATAGTTCATGGCAAAGCAATTGGAAGTTCAAATTCATAAAGAAGCCAAGCTTTGGAACTTCATAACCCTTTGCCAAAGTAATTCAAAGTATGTAAGGAGGAAAAACAGAGAGAAGAAATTCATGAAGAAATTCAATAAGGAGAGTAGCTGCAGTCTTCTTTCACACATTTGGAGCACTTCCTGAAGTCCAATTTTTACATGCTATATACCATTGCAAAGCTCGGGAAGTCAAGAGTCTAATTCTTTAAACGGTGTGCAAATTGAGGCTGAAAAGAAGTTATAGCCGTTGGAAGAAAACCGCGCCAGGCTGAAAGACAATTTCGCAACATGCGAAATCATCTTGCCAAATTTTTGCAACATAGAAATCAACTTGCGAAATTCTCGCAAGTCAAAAATCCACCTGCGAAATGGCACTCCAAAATTGCAAAATCAACCTGCAAACATTCGCAGATCACAATTCAAGTTGCGAAATTCACTTGCGAACTGGGATATTTGCGCACCGACTCTAGTTGATGTTTTTCTTGAGATATTTTTGTTTAAATTTCCATTTTCTCCTTGTAATCCACCACTCATGTAATTCCTTAGCTAGGAGGTAATGAAGGAAGGGTAAATAAACTTCCTATATAAACTCTCTTGTAATCACATAAAAAAGATCTCTCTGGAGTTTTTCCAGAGACCACTTGTATAGTTTTTGAAAGTAATACACAGAGCTTTGCTCTGCCTTACCTTCCCATTTTGTTTTCTCGTTTATTTTTATTTCTAGCAAATCAGCCTTTGAGATGTTGTCTCAAGGGATGAGTGGCTAGGCTTTTTGTTTCTTGGGTGAAGGGAGCCAGGTAAGGTGTCGGATGCAAACATTGAGATTTTGTTGAGTCCGTTCTTAATGAAGAGAAAGTGTGACCCGTTAACTGGTTTTCATATTTTTAGTTAACTAGGATTACTGTGAATAGCTAATACTTGGTAAGCTTTCGGATTCCATGGATTCTTATTGCTTGCAATCTTGCTCCATGGAGGTCTAATTGTTATCTCTTGTTCGCTTGTGAAGGATGATCCGATGTTAAGGATCACTTTGAATGGCACATACTAGGTGAGAGGTACGAGTCATTGCAAGGTGTATCAGTGAGAGGGATTTAGCGTTGAAACCTTTAATGGTAAGCATCTGTACCACACTAGTTCGGGAAATAGCTATAGGTTAAATTCCGAATGCGAGGAAAAGACTCAAGTGACCGGAATCTCCCTTTTTGTATAAAGCACCTGATCCTAATGACCTGAAGTCCCAAGAAACATCTTTCTTTCTAAGTAAATTCAGTTACTTTTTGTTTAGTTAGCTTAAAACCATCCGTTTCCATTCAAACTTTTGTTTCTTTTAAAGCTAACTTACAAAAGGAAGAGCACCAATTCAGTTTTGAACCAATATCAATTGCAAAGTGAAAACCCATCTCTGTGGACGATCCTAGAGCCACTATACTATGCTAGCTAGTGCTACCCTAGTATATGGTGAATTAGGTTTATAAATTTTGTATATTACTCTCGTCTAAGGATTGAAATCAAAGTACATCAGTTGATTTGACAAGAATCAAATTGGAACACCAATCGGGCACGAATCAAATGGCGCCGTGGCCGGGGATGGTGCCACTTACCAGTGATACGATCAGTTCAGAACACTTGTGATTTTCATCACAAGTTTGGTGAGTTTTCTTTTCTTTTCACTAATTCTTTCTTTGTTTCTTTTTATCTACTTATATTATTATTTTTTTAGTTATTCTTTTTTTAGTTATTAGTTAACTATAATTTTTTCATTCGAAGCTTGTTTTTCTTTTGTTTCTTTTGTTTCTTTTGTTTTTATATTTGTTTCAGATATTGCTAGCTGTGTATGCCATATTGGATACTAGACAGTGGGGGAAGGCTTGTGAAAATAAAAAATCCTCACAAAACAGAGCTGGAATTGGAATTGGAAGTCATGGAAGCTACACCTGAAGATCAGCATAGCCACCATGGTCACCAAGACAATCCCAATGAATTCAGATCAATGAGAGATCGCATGCATCTACCTCGTATGAGTGCACCATCATGCATAGTGCCACCTACAAAGCAGCTAGTGATCTGACCACATATTGTGCCACTTCTACCTACTTTCGATAGGATGGAAAGTGAGAACCCCTACGCGCATATCAAAGAATTTGAAGAAGTTTGTAACAGATTCCAAAAAGGAGGATCTTCAATTGACAAGATGCGGCTGAAGCTATTTCCTTTCACCCTGAAGAAGAAAGCTAAAATTTGGCTGAATTCTTTAAGGCCAAGGAGTATCCGAACTTGGACTGAGTTGCAAGCTGAATTTCTCAAGAAATTTTTCCCTACTCATAGGATCAATGGCTTGGAGAAGCAAATTTCAAATTTCTCAGCTAAGGAGAATGAGAAATTTTATGAGTGTTGGGAAAGACACATGAAAGCTATCCATGCTTGTCCTCACCATTGCTTTGATACATGGCTATTGGTGAGCTATTTTTATGACGGTATGTCTTTCTCAATGAAGCAACTCATTGAGACTATGTGTGGAGGAGATTTCATGAGTAAGAATTCGGAAGAAGCCATGGATTTCTTGAGCTATGTAGCTGAAGTTTCAAGGGGATGGGATGAACCAAACAGGGGAGAAGTTGCAAGAATGAAGTCTCAACCAAATGCTCTTAATGTTAAGGTTGGGATGTATACCTTGAGTGAAAATACTGATATGAAAGCAAAAGTTGCAGCTATGACAAGGAGATTGGAGGAGCTAGAACTGAAAAAAATACGTGAAGTGCAATCCGTTTTTGACACACCAATGCAAGCTATGCCATGTTCCATTTTTCAATCTTGTGAACACTTGGTGGAGGAGTGTCCTACACTTCCAGCTGTCAGAGAGATGTTTGGAGATCAAGTAAATGTTATTGGACAATTCAAGCCCAATAACAATCCTTTATATGGTAACACCTACAATTCAAATTGAAGGAACCATCCAAATTTCTCCTGGAAACCAAGAGTACCTCAGTATGCGCAACAAAGCCAAGCACCTCAACCAACTTCAAATCTTGAACAAGTAATTGTGAATTTAAGCAAGGTCGTGGGAGATTTTATTGGAGACCAAAAATCCATCAATGCTTAACTCAGTCAAAGAATTGACAGTGTAGAGAATACATTGAATAAAATGATGGATGGAATGCAAAATGATCTATCTCAGAAGATAGATAACCTCCAATATTCAATCTCAAGGCTCACTAACCTCAACATAGTGCAAGAGAAGGGAAAGTTTCCTTCTCAACCTCACCAAAATCCAAAGGGTATCCATGAAGTGGAAGCTTAAGAGGGAGAATCTTCCCAGGTGAGAGATGTTAAAGTCGTGATCATTCTAAGGAGTGGTAAAGAGGTTGAGCTACCAACAACCAAGCCAGAGCATGATGAATCAGAGAATGAAGAAATGAAGAGAAAAGGGAGGAAATCAAAGGAAAGAAGAATGAGAAGAAGAAACAAACAAAGGACCATGAATCCTTTGTGAATAAAGATCCTGAGACGATTGTAATCAAGGAAGATGTGATGAAAAATCACATGCCTCCACCTTTTCCTCAAGCTTTGCATGGGAAAAGAGTAATCAACAATGCTTCAGAAATTCTTAAAGTATTGAGGCAAGTGAAGGTCAACATTCCATTGTTAGACATGATAAAGCAAGTTCCAACGTATGCAAAATTGCTAAAGGACTTGTGCACTATAAAAAGAGGGTTGAATGTGAATAAGAAAGCATTCTTAACCGAGCAAGTAAGTTCCATTATACAGTGCAAGTCACCAGTGAAGTATAAAGATCCAGGCCGCTATTTGATTCGTCCCCAATTGGTGTTCTGATTGATTCAGATCAATCAACTGATGTGCTTTGATTTCAATCCTCAGACGGGAGTTATCAACAAAATTTATAAACCTATTTCACCATATACTAGGGTAGCATAGCTAGCATAGCATAGTGGCTCTAGGATCGTCCACAGAGATGGGTTTTCACTTCACAATTGATATTAATTCAAAGATGAATTGGTGCTTTTCCTTTCCAAGGTTAGCTTTAAAAGAAAACATAAGTTTGAATTGAAACGGATGGTTTTAAGCTAACCAAACTGAAAATAACTAAAAGTAATTAGAAAGAAAGGTGTTTCTTGGGACTTCAGGTCACTAGGATCAGGTGCCATCTACAAAAGAGGAGATTCCGGTCACTTGTTTCTTTTCCTCGCGTTGGGGATTTAACATATAGTTATTTCCCGAACCGGTGTGGAACAGATGCTTACCATTAATGGTTTTAACACTAAATCCCTCTCACTGATACACCTTGCAATGGCGCGTGCCTCTCACCTAGCATTTGCCATTCAAGGGATCTTTAACCTTGGATTACCCGTCAAAAGCTCGCAAGAGATAACTAATGGATGTCTCCTTGGAGTCCAAAAGCTTACCAAGTGTTGGCTATTCTAGAAAATTCTACCTTCAAACCACCTCCCAAAGGCTCGCAAGAGATAAACTAGTGAAACTCAATGGACGGAGTCTACTTGCCTTACCAAGTGTTGGCCCAAGTGATTCAAAGGCGTTTTAAGTTAACTAAAAACATAGAAACCAAAAACAGGTCACACTTTCTCTTCATTAAAAATGGAAACAACAAAAACTCACCCTCATGCATGCCGGCACCTTACCTGGCTTCCTTCACCCAAGAGACAAAAAGCCTAGCCTCTCATCTTCCGAGGAAAAATCCTCAGAGTTTGTTTGGCTAGAAAGAAAATAAAAGAGAAAACAAAAAGAGAAGGAAAAGGCAGAGCAAGGCTCTGAATTTTACTTCCTTTAAAAACTATACAAAGTTCGGTCTCTGAGAACAAGCTCCCCAGATGTGTTACAATGGAAAATTACAAACATATATATAAGGGGTTATTCACCCTTTGCTTCTTACTTCCTAACTAAGGAATCATGTGATAGGAGGGTTACAAGGAGAATTTGGGAATTTAGACATCAAATATCTAAAGCAAAAAGATCTCAGGATGTCGGTTGCAGCTATCGGGTGCTCCAAGAGGTGTTTCGCGGTTGGCACTGTAGCGCTGCGAAATTTCGCAGCCAAAGGATAAAATTTCGCAGCCCTGCGAAATTCTCCTTCAGCTTGGAGTGATCGGCTTCCAATGGCTGTAACTTCTTCATTTGAACTCCGAATCATGCACCGTTTGAAGCATTGGATTTTTGACTTCCTGAGCTTTGAAATGGTATATAGCATGCATGAATTGGACTTCGGGAAGTGCTCCAAAAGTGGCCAAGAAGACTGCAACTGCTGTCCCCTATTTTGCTTCATGGCAGATTCCTCTTTGCTTTCCTCCTTGCATTCCGGATTTGCTTATGGCAAAGGACTTTAAAGCTTCAAAGCTTTGGTTCTTCATGTTTCTAAGCTTTCCAAAAGCTTTGCCATGGATTCCAAAGAACTCTCCTCAATCTTGGATTGCTTTGGTGATCAAAATACTAACAATAACACCAAAACTTACACATTTTGATTAGAATTGATTGCAAAGGTCCTTAATATGTTAATTGTGTTAAAAGGTGATAACTACTACTCAAAAGTGATTAAAAGAGTTAATTACAAGCTTACAAAATAGCATTTTTGAGTAGTAATCAGCTGCCCTACCATTTCAGTGATGATTGGAGGCACGCTAGTGGAGAAAGCCTTGTTGGACTTGGGCGCAAGTGTGAATTTGCTACCATACTCTGTCTACAAGCAATTGGGACTTGGTGAATTAAAGCCAACATCAATCACTCTATCTTTAGCTGATAGATCAGTAAAGACTCCAAGAGGGATGATTGAGGATGTCCTAGTTCAAGTTGATAATTTCTACTACCCAGTGGATTTTGTTGTTCTTGATACGGATCCAATTTTCAAAGGAACTAATTGTGTTCCTATTATACTTGGAAGACCATTCCTGGCCACATCAAATGCAATCATCAATTGTAGGAATGGGCTCATGCAACTGATGTTTGACAATATGACCTTGGAGCTCAACATTTTCAATTTATGCAATATGCAATTTAATCCGGAAGAAGAAGAAGGCCCAGAAGAGGTGTGCATCATTGACATGTTAGTGGAGGAGCATTGTGATCATAAAATGCAAGATGAGTTGAATGAAAGTTTTGGGGACCTTGATGAAGGATCGCCTGAACCTTCAGATATGTTTGCTACTCTCCCGCACTAGAGAAAGATGGAAGAAATTCTACCTTTATTCAACAAGGAGGAGACACAAGAAGCTCTTAAAGAGGAGGCCCCAAAGCTTATTCTGAAGCCACTACCTACGGAGTTGAAGTATGCATACTTAGAAGAGAATGAGAAGTGCCTTGTTGTTATATCTTCATCTTTTACCACTGATCATGAGGAGTCTCTACTTGAAGTCCTCAGGAGATGTAAGAAAGCAATAGGATGGCAAATTTCTTACTTGAAAGGTATTAGCCCTTTAGTCTATACACATCATATACACATGGAAGAAGAAACTAAACCTGTTCGTCAGCCTCAAACGAGATTGAATCCCTGACTCTGGCCCAATTGGTGTCTCAGCTGATTCACGTCCAGCTGGTCTCCTTGATTGAGGGAATAATCAACAAAATTTATAACCTATATCACCATGCATTGGGTTAGCTTTAGCTAATGTAGCATAGTGGCTCTAGGATCGTTCACTGGGAAGGGTTTTCAACTCACAACTGATACCACTTCTTAGCTAATTTGGTGCTTTTTCATTTCAAGGTAAGCTAAAGAAGAAAACGCAAACTTTGGTTGTAAATGTTTAGTTCCAAGCTAACTAAAAGGAAAGTGATGGAAATTACTTATGGAGAAAAACATTCCTTGGAGGTTCGGGTTCACAGGGGAGGTTCCTCATGTAAAAACAGAGCTCCGGTCACTTGGTTCACCTTCTCGCATTAGAGAATTAACATGTAGTTAATCCTCTAACCGGTTTTGTATAAATGCTACCCTTTAATGGATTTCAGCACTAAATCCTTCTCACTGATGCAACTTGGAATGGCTCGTGCTTCGCACCTAGCAGTTGCCATTCAAGGTGATCATTAACCTTGGACTTCCCGTCCCAAGCTCGCAAGAGATAACTAATGGATGTCTCCTTGGAGTCCAAAAGCTTACCAAGTGTTGGCAATTCAAGAAAATCCCACCTTCAAGTCACCTCCCAGAAGCTCGCAAGAGGTAAACTAGTGCATCTCCATGGACGGAGATCACTTGCCTTACCAAGTGTTGGCTCAGGTGACTAGCAAGGTGTTTGAAGTTAACTAAAAACATAGAAATCATTAATGGGTTACACTTACTCTTCACTAATGGCTGAAACCACAAAACTACCCATTCTTGCAGTTGGAACCATCCCCGGCCACCTTAGCTCTAAGGAATTAAAAGCTTAGCCACCCATCCTCTGAGGAAACTTCCTCAGAGCTTGTTTGGCTATAAAGAAAATACAAACAAAATGGGAAGGTAAGGTATAGAAAAACTATGAACTTTACTTCCTTCAAAAATATACAAAGTTGTCTCCTATCTGATTGTTCTTCAAAGGGAAGAATTACAATATATATAAGGGGTTATTCATCCTTTAGTTCTTGCTTAAAAACTAAGGAATCATGTGATAGGAGGGTTACAAGGAGAGTTTGGGAATTTAGACATCAAATATCTAAAGCAAAAATATCTCAGGATGTCGGTTGCAGCTATCGGGTGGCTTCAGGAGGCGTTTCGCAGCTGGCACTGTAGCGCTGCGAAATTTCGCAGCCAAAAGACCAAATTTCGCAGCCCTGCGAAATTCTCCTTCAGCTTGGAGCGATCGGCTTCCAATGGCTGTAACTTCTTCATTTGAACTTCGAATCATGCACCGTTTAAAGCATTGGATTCTTGACTTCCTGAGCTTTGAAATGGTATATAGAATGTAGAAATTGGACTCCAGGAAGTGCTCCAAAAGTGGCCAAGAAGACTGCAACTGCTGTCCCCTATTTTGCTTCATGGCAGATTCCTCTTGCTTCCCTCCTTGCATTCCGGATTTGCTTATGGCAAAGGACTTTAAAGCTTCAAGGCTTTGGTTCTTCATGTTTCTAAGCTTTCCATTTTCTTTGCCATGGATTCCAAAGAACTCTCCTCAATCTCGGATTGCTTTGGTGATCAAAAAGCTAACAAAAACACCAAAACTTACACAATTTGATTAGAATTGGTTGCAAGGGTCCTTAATATGTTAATTGGGTTAAAAGGTGATAACTACTACTCAAAAGTGTTTAAAAGAGTTAATTACAAGGTTACAAAATAGCATTTTTGAGTAGTAATCAATCCCCATATGCAAGAGGTGGTGTGAGCTGAAGTTCTGAAGCTACTTCAGGCCGGTATTATCTACCCTATATCAGATAGCCCATGGGTGAGTCCTACTCAAGTAGTGCCAAAGAAATCAGGGATCACTGTGGTGCAAAATGATGAGGGAGAAGAAGTTTTCACACACCTCACTTCAGGTTGGAGGGTGTGTATTGATTATAGAAAATTGAATGCTATGACAAGGAAGGATCATTTTCCATTACCATTTATTGATCAAGTGCTTGAGAGAGTCTCAGGCCATTCTTTCTATTGTTTCTTAGACGGCTACTCTGGGTATTTTCAAATTGAAATTGCTATTGAAGACTAGGAGAAGACCACATTCACATGTCCATTTGGAACCTATGCCTACAGAAGAATGTCTTTTGGTTTATGCAGTGCACCTGCAACATTCCAAAGATGCATGTTGAGTATTTTTAGTGATATGGTGGAGCGCATCATGGAAGTTTTTATGGACGACATCACCATATATGGAAGTGCATTTGAAGAATGTTTATTCAACTTGGAAGCTGTTCTAAACAGATGCATTGAAAAATACTTAGTGCTTAATTGGGAGAAATGTCATTTCATGGTACACCAAGGTATTTTCCTTGGACATGTCATCTCCAACAAAGGCATTGAAGTTGATAAAGCAAAGGTGGAACTTGTTGGCAAATTGCCATCACCCACGACTGTCAAAGGAGTAAGACAATTCCTTGGCCATGCTGGGTTCTACAGGAGGTTCATCAAAGACTTTTCCAAACTTTCAAGACCTCTTTATGAGCTATTGGTGAAGGACGCTAAATTCAAATGGGATGAAAGATGTCAAAGGAGTTTTGAACAATTGAAGCTATTATTGACAACCGCTCCAATAGTGAGGGCTCCCAACTGGCAACTACCTTTTGAAGTGATGTGTGATGCCAGTGACTTTGCTATAAGGGCTATTCTTGGTCAAAGAGAAGATGGAAAGCCCTATGTAATCTATTATGCAAGAAAAACATTGAACGAAGCACAAAGAAACTACACAACCACAGAGAAGGAATTGCTAGCTGTAGTTTATGCTTTAGACGAGTTTCGAGCTTACTTAGTGGGGTCTTCCATTATGGTTTTCACTGACCACTCAGCTTTGAAGTATTTATTGATTAAGCAAGATGCAAAAGCAAGGCTGATTAGATGAATTCTTTTACTACAAGAGTTCAATCTCCAAATCAAAGACAAGAAAGGAGTGGAGAATGTGGTAGCTGATCACCTTTCAAGGTTAGTTATATCACATAATTCCCATGGGTTGCCAATTAATGATGATTTTTCGGAAGAGTCACTTATGTTGCTAGAAGATGATCCTTGGTATGCTCACATTGGTAACTATCTAGTTACTGGTGAAGTCCCAAGTGAGTGGAAAGCACAGGATAGGAAGCACTTCTTTGCTAAAATTCATGCCTATTATTAGGAAGAACCTTTTATTTTCAAGTATTGTGCAGATCAGATAATAAGGAAGTGTGTCTCTGAACAAGAGCAACAAGGGATCCTCAGTTATTGCCACGAAAATGCATGCGGAGGCCACTTTGCCTCTCAGAAAACAGCCACGAAGGTGTTGCAATCAGGTTTCAGTTGGCCATCACTATTCAAAGATGCTCATGCCATGTGTAGAAGTTGTGATAGATGCCAAAGGCTTGGGAAGTTGACTCGTAGGAACCAGATGCCTATGAACCCCATCTTCATAGTTGATCTCTTTGATGTTTGGGGCATTGACTTCATGGGACCTTTCCCTACATCCTTTGGTAACTCTTATATATTGGTGGGAGTTGATTATGTTTCTAAATGGGTTGAGGCAATCCCATGTAAACATAATGATCATAAAGTGGTTCTCAAATTTCTCAAAGAGAACATTTTCTCTAGATTTGGAGTGCCCAAGGCCATTGTCAGTGATGGAGGTACACACTTTTGCAACAAGCCTTTTGAAGCTCTCTTAGCCGAGTATGGGGTGAAGCACAAGGTAGCTACACCTTACCACCCTCAGACATCTGGGCAAGTTGAGTTAGCAAACAGGGAAATTTATTGATGAAGGTGGTGAACATAGGCAGAAGAGATTGGTCTGTGAAACTCCATGATTCACTATGGGCATACTATACAGCTTACAAGACCATTCTTGGTATGTCTCCCTATCACCTTATCTATGGCAAAGCATGCCATCTCCCTGTGGAAGTTGAATATAAGGCTTGGTGGGCAATCAAGAAGATAAATATGGACTTGACTCAAGCCGGGATGAAGAGGTTCTTAGACCTTAATGAGATGGAGGAATTGAGAAACGATGCTTACATCAACTCCAAAATTGCAAAACAGAGGATGAAGAGGTGGCATGATCAATTAATCTCAAAGAAGGAATTTCATAAGGGACAAAGAGTCTTGCTATATGACTCTAGGCTCCACATTTTTCCAGGGAAGCTAAAGTCAAGGTGGATAGGCCCTTTCCTCATTCATCAAGTGCATTCCAATGGAGTAGTGGAACTACTCAATTCCAAAAGCAATGACACCTTCAAAGTCAATGGCCATTGTCTCAAGCCATTCATGGAGCCTTTCAATCAAGACAAGAAGGAAATCAGTCTCCTTGAACCACATCAACCTTGAGAAAATAGGGTTTGATGGACTTAGTCTATGAAAAGACTACTTAAGTCCATGTGTTTTGTAGTTAATTTTTTATTTTTAGAGCTTTATGATTTCTTTTAATTTTGATTTTTGCTTTAATTAGGTTTATTTTAATTTAATTTGAATTAATTTTGATGTAGAAATTCAGGGAAAATTATGAGAAAATGTGGAGAAGCCTTGAAGAATCAAAGAGAGGAGAAAACGCATGAAAACAGAGCATTGGAATGCATGTTGCGAAAATTTTGCAAAATAAGATTCATACTGCGAAAATCCAAGTATGTTGCGAAATTTCCAGAATTCATTTTTGCATGCCACTGTTTATGATGCAAAATTTTTCGCATGCTGCGAATCACTCCTCTAGCACACGAGTGCCATTTCGCATGTCCCAAACCTATTTTCTCAGGGTGCGAAACATGTTGCGAAAATTTTGCACGTCCACTATTTAACTTGCGAAAACCCAATTATGTTGCGAAAATCAGAAACATGTTGTGAAACTCCAAAGCTCCATTTTCGCATGTCACTGAACATGATGCGAAAATTTTTGCAGGGTGTGAATCGTTTCTCAGGCACATGCGTGCCATTACCTCAAGTTGCAAAATTGTTTCGCATGGTGCAAAACATATTGCGAAAATTGAAATATGTTGCGAAAATTTCACAAGATACAGAAACATGTTGTGAAAAAGCCAATCGTCTTTTAAATCGATTTTTAAAGCACCCAGCTCAGTTTTTTTTCATTTCGCACCTCCATTCCACCTTGAAAAAAGGTATTTAAACCTGCAACCATCCAAATTCCACCTCTCCCCCGCTATTTCAAGTGCTGATGCATCCATTGCAGGAGAGAACAGCCCTACACGTCATTTGGATACTCTCTGAAGACCAAGAGCCTTCGTTATTCCCCATTTTGGCCATGGCCAAGATGAGAGGAGGCCATTCCTTGTCTCTATCAACTCACACCCCTAGGATGAGAGTGCCATCTGAGCCATATTCCACTCCAGAGCCACCCCAAGACTCCGTCATTCCACCATCTGAAGGTGGGATGCATCTAGCCTTCCTCAGCGTTGATACCAGATGAGGAGACCACCCACTACGCCTGTGGTAGCCACTTCAAGCCCCAAGAAGTCAGTTCATCGGTCATCTGCAAAGAAAGCTAGATTTTCGGGTCCAAGAGAGTCATCAGAGCCACTACGGTCTGAACCGCCCACTATAAAGTCTCAGATTCCTTTGGGGTGCCCCTAGAAGTCATTATCAAGCGACCTATGATAGTAGGACCACCAATGGAGGGAAATTTGGATTGCCGAGCTAGGTTATTCCACTCCGAGCTATACTTTGACTTGGAGACTCTCAGAGAGCAGCTAGAGCTCAGAGACACATTATTTCTATTGCAGAGATAGCATATGGAGCAGTTGATGACTCCTAGGCAGTTTTATTACCCCACATTCGAGTTAGATTTTTATCAGTCTATGACTACGCGAGGCGTCCCACATCTTACTCTCATTCATTTTACCATAGATGGACGCCAGGGCATCATTGGAGCTCGACACATTGCAGAGGCCTTGCATATACCTTATGAGCCTATGAGTAAGGCATATTTCAGAGAGTGGTCCCAGTTTTCTCAGAGGGACATGGTTTATATTTTGTCCCGAGGAATCTCTACAGCCTTAGTTCTGATGAGAAAGGAGCTTCCATCTGGGATGCTCCTTATCGATATACTCCTGCGCTCCAATATTTTTCTGCTTCAGCATACAGTGCAGAGGAGAGGAGCTATACTGAGGCCTTGTTCAGGATATCAGAGGGTTACTACTTTGGCCCTCATCATTTGATTATGACCTTTCTTCTTCATTTTGAAGAGAAGGTCCATAGGAAGAAGCTTTAGAGAGCCGATGTCATTCCTTTACTATTTCCTAGGCTACTCTGCCATATTTTAGAGCATCTGGGCTATCCTTCAGAGCCACAGTTTGAGCGACGTCGCCATTGCCGAGAGGAGTTCACTCTCGACAAACGGCATCATTGGGCAGCTTATGTTATACCTCAGGGCATCCCAATTAGGCCCGCGTCGCTAGAGCCAGACCAGGATGAGCAGCCACCACAGGCACATCAGGGTGAGATTCATATAGACATTATACCCCCTACCCCTGCAGCAAGCACCTCAGTGCCCATGCCTGAGGCTACATCTTCTGCTCCTCTTACCATTTCTGATACTCCACTAGTTATGCCAGCTACATCAGCACTGCCTCCTTCATCTAAGTCTACTATCATTGTATCTCTTACGGAGTTTAGAGGCTTAGTGCAGACATTGCAGACATTGAGCACCACTCAGGATGCTCTCTTCCAGCAGATGGCCCCTATTCATGCACATCAGGAGCAGCTTATCGCCACTCAGACCCAACATATTGCCATCTTTCATTAGATTCAGCAACATCTGGGTATGCAGACACCACCTGAGCATGATAGACCTGGACCATCCGAGCCTACAGTACTAGATAAGGAGACTACACCAGCTGAGCAGACCATACCAGATGGGGAGACCACAACCGAGCCATCATCTCTCCATGATCCCACTATTTGATCATCTCTCTATATTTTTTGTATTTACTTTATATATTAGAGTTGTGAATCCCATATTTTTTATGTTTATATACTAGGATTGGTTGTATTACTTGAGTGTCATGCATATTGTACTTCTTGAAAGTAATACATATATACCATTTTTGATTTGTTTTCCTATACTCATCAATCTTTTGTTTTTGAAACATGTGGTTCTCCTAATTCAAATCAAAATCTATTCCACTCAGGAGGTACCATTTCCTTCCTTCATTTTAAATTGTTCTTCAAACATTGAGGGCAATGTTGAACTTGGTTGGGGGGGAGAGTTGAGGAAGGAAGTTTTTGTATTAATGCTAAGTTATTTTGGTAATTTAGTTGCTTTTTGCTTAATTTAAAAAAAAAATTAAAGTTTTTATTCTACTCTCCATGGTTATTAAGGAAAAATTTTCAAAATGAAATGGGAGAAATTGAATTTTTGTCTTTTTACTTGAAACTTAGAGTTGTAGTATGCTTATTGAAGTTGATGACTTATTGAACTCCTATTGATTTCAATCTTATTTCTTCCACTTTAAGCTTACCACACACTGTGCACACTAGGTTCCGATTATAAGATGAAAAGCTATTTCCCTTTTGACTTAGGAAAATTTAGACTTGGTACCTTTGACCTCATTTTAATAGTGTTGAGACACCTTATAAAAGGCCAATGAGCCTTTGAAAAAAGAAAGAAAAAGAAAAATGTTTTACTTGCCTTGAAACCCGAGTAAGGTCTAAAGGGTATATAGTGAAAATCTTTAAAACCTGGTGCCCTAAACCTTCATTGGTTGGGAGTCACCGACCTCAATGCTCGTTACATGGGTGAATAGGTGGAGTTTAACATACTGTAGGTGCTTGGGTATTAAAATTCATTCTCAAAAGTCTGGGGTAAAATATGAGGAGTTAGTGGTTGAAAGATCCTTAAAGCTTGATGCCCTAAACCTTGATTGGTTGGGAGTCATCCATGGACCCTCGTTACATGGACAATTTAGAAAGAATACCTTTAAGTTTTGTACTCCTACAAGAAAAAAAAATTGTGAAAGAAAAGAGGTGCGTTCTTAGCCTATTTGGAGGTTGATCAGTTTGCTAAGCTTTGTAAATAGCTAGGTTGATGGGAGAGTATAGTTTGACATACTATATTCTGAAACTAATAAGTAACACATAGATTTTTATGGAAGAGTAAGGATTGACCCTTTGGGAGTGGAAATTATTTTGAAGCTTTTTGCATAATGCCCATTGTGTATGAATTGTGATTAGGCAAGTTATTTGATAGCTCGTATTGAAGATTGAGTTTAATTTCTTTAATGTTCCATGTGAGAGTTTGATCATTCATGCCACTTGAATTTTTTTTGGAGTGATCAGCATGATTTTGTAAATTATAGTACTTTTATTTTAATTTTTCTCTCCTTCATTGCTAAGGGACTAGCAATATGTTGGTTGGGGGGAGTGATTACTACTAAAAAAGTGCTATTTTACAGCTTGTACTTAACTCTTTTAAACACTTTTGAGTAGTAGTTATTACCTTTTAACTCAATTGGCATGTTAAGGACCCTTGCAATCGTTTCTAATTACTACTCAAAAATGCTATTTTGTATGCTTGTAATTAACTCTTTTAAACACTTTTGAGTAGTAGTTATCACCTTTTAACCCAATTAACATATTAAGGACCTTTGTAATCAATTCTAATCAAAATGTGTAAGTTTTGGTGTTTTTGTTAGCTATTTGATCACCAAAGCAATCCGAGATTGAGGAGAGTTCTTTGGAATCCATGGCAAAGCTTTTGGAAAGCTTAGAAACATGAAGAACCAAAGCCTTGAAGCTTTAAAGTCCTTTGCCATAAGCAAATCCGGAATGCAAGGAGGGAAGCAAAGAGGAATCTGCCATTAAGCAAAACAGAGGACAGCAGCTGCAGTCTTCTTGGGCACTTTTGGAGCACTTCCCGGAGTCCAATTTCTACAGTCTATATACCATTTCAAAGCTCAGGAATTCAAGAATCCAATGCTTCAAACGGTGCATGATTTGGAGTTTAAATGAGGGAGTTACAGCCATTGGAAGCCGATCACTCCAAGCTGAAGGAAAATTTCGCAGGGCTGCGAAATTTTGTCCTTTTGCTGCGAAATTTCGCAGCCCTTTTTGGACAGCTGCGAAACACCTTCTGAAGCTACCCGATAGCTGCAACCAACATCTTGAGATCTTTTTGCTTTAGATATTTGATGTCTAAATTCCCAAACTCTCCTTGTAACCCACCTATCATATGATTCCTTAGTCTTTAAGCAAGAACAAAAGGGTGAATAACCCCTTATATATATTGTAATTTTTCCCCTTTGAAGAATCAGACGGGAGACAACTTTGTATATTTTTGAAGGAAGTAAAAGTTCAGGGTTTTTCTATGCCTTACCTTCCCATTTTGTTTGTATTTTCTTAATAGCCAAACAAGCTCTGAGGAAGTTTCCTCGGAGAATGAGTGGCTAAGCTTTTAATTCCCTGGAGCTAAGGTTGCCGGGGATGGTTCCAACTGCAAGAATGGGTAGTTTTGTGGTTTCAGCCATTAATGAAGAGTAAGTGTGACCCATTAATGATTTCTATGTTTTTAGTTAACTTAAAACACCTTGCAATTCACCTGAGCCAACACTTGGTAAGGCAAGTGGTCTCCGTCCATAGAGATGCACTAGTTTACCTCTTGCGAGCTTCTGGGAGGTGACTTGAAGGTGGGATTTTCTTGAATTGCCAACACTTGGTAAGCTTTTGGACTCCAAGGAGACATCCATTAGTTATCTCTTGCGAGCTTGAGACGGGAAGTCCAAGGTTAATGATCACCTTGGATGGCAACTGCTAGGTGAGAGGCACGAGCCATTCCAAGTTGCATTAGTGAGAAGGATTTAGTGCTGAAATCCATTAAAGGGTAGCATTTATACAACACCGGTTAAAGGATTAACTACATGTTAATTCTCTAATGCGAGGAATTGAACCAAGTGACCGGAGCCCTGTTTTTGCATGAGGAACCTCCCCTGTGAACCTAAACCTCCAAGGAATGTTTTTCTCCATAAGTAATTTCCATCACTTTCTTTTTAGTTAGCTTTAAACTAAACCTTTTACAACCAAAGTTTGAGTTTTCTTCTTCAACTAACCTTGAAATGAAAAAGCACCAAATTAGCTATAAATTGGTATCAGTTGTGAGTTGAAAACCCTTCCCAGTGAACGATCTTAGAGCCACTATGCTATATTAGCTAAAGCTATCCCAATGCATGGTGATATAGGTTATAAATTTTGTTGATTACTCCCTCAATCAAGAAGCACCAGCTGGACGTGAATCAGCTGAGACACCAATTGGGCATGAGTCAGTTTCTAATCAAATTGTGTTAAGTTTTGGTGTTTTTGATAGTTTTTTATCACCAAAGCAATCCGAGAATGAGAGAGATTTTTGTATAGTTCATGGCAAAGCAATTGGAAGTTCAAATTCATAAAGAAGCCAAGCTTTGGAGCTTCATAACCCTTTGCCAAAGTAATTCAAAATATGCAAGGAGGAAAAACAGAGAGAAGAAATTCATGAAGAAATTCAACAAGGAGAGTAGCTTCAGTCTTCTTTCGCACATTTGGAGACCTTCCTGAAGTCCAATTTTTACATGCTATAGACCATTGCAAATCTCTGGAAGTCAAGAGTCTAATGCTTTAAACGGTGTGCAAATTGGAACTGAAATGAAGATGAAGAAGTTATAGCCGTTGGAAGAAAACTGTGTCAGGCTGAAAGACAATTTCGCAACATGTGAAATCATCTTGCCAAATTTTCGTAATATAGAAATCAACTTGCAAAATTCTCGCAAGTCAAAAATCCACTTGCGAAATGGCACTCCAACTTGTAAAATCAACCTCCGAAATTTTCGCAAATCACAATTCAAGTTGCGAAATTCACTTGCGAACTGGGATATTTGCGCACCGACTCCAGTTGATATTTTTCTTCAGATATTTTTGTTTAAATTTCTATTTTCTCCTTATAATCCACTACTCATGTAATTCCTTAGCTAGGAAGTAATGAAGGAAGGGTAAATAACCTTCCTATATAAACTCTCTTGTAATCACATAACAACAATCTCTCAAGAGTTTTTCCAGAGACCACTTGTATAGTTTTTGAAAGTAATACACAAAGCTTTGCTCTGCCTTACCTTCCCATTTTGTTTTCTCATTTATTTTTATTTTGATGACTCACATAATTTAGTATAATTTATCACTTCTCCCAGTTCAAACTTTAGTCTAAATTTATTTATTTTTGTTAATTGTAGGCCTCATTGTTGTTATTTAAATTTTATTTCAGATTTGAAGAAAATGAAGATTTCACCGGTGCTATTTAAGAGATAAAGATCAAGTCAAATTCTTCTTTAAGAGATAAAGATCAAGTCAAATTCTTTGAATGTATATAGATAATGACATTTTAAAATATAAAGGATTTTTCTTTTCACGTATGGATGGACACAAGATAGTTTGACTTAGTAAAAAAAGATGGAAAGGATGGTATTATGCTGAAGATGAAAAGAGGAGGAACGGGAAGAAATTTTGAAGGACGACACTGTGTGACTACAAGGAGTAATTCTGAGTGTTCATCATTTTTATTTTTCATTATTCTTAGAAAAATTATGGTGTTCATCAAATTCTATGTTGAATTTGATTTTTAGAATGAACTAACTGTTCTTTATTCTAGGAAAACGATGTAATCTAGTTCTGAACTATGCCTGATTCTCTAAGTTAATTTG